>CM054811.1:13951177-14551177 GCA_028984105.1 Lavandula angustifolia
AGTTTGTCATTTAATAAAAATGACTCTCATTTAATACACGACATTCTATGCGTAAGTATCTTTGAATTCTGCCACGCATTTAATGCATGTCCTCTCATAGTTACTACTTAGGCAAATTACAATCGGCTTTGACTACTGTGATCATTACCCTCTTTATGATATCCAATCTTAACCGTCCATATCATAAAAGCGAGTTTAAATTTGGCCTTTGATCGAAAATTGTTCACCTTCACGTTAGATATATATTTTCGATCATATCTTAGAAACCGCCATTAGTATATCTTCAAATTCTTGCTCAGTAAATTACGAGATCTCTAGCAATCCTTTACTTGCTTCTTATCTTCTCTATTCTCATAATTTTTTCGGTATGATTATTAAATGCATTACTATACTTCATTATCTCTTTTCGGTATCGCCATACTAAGCTGTTTTTATGAACAAACGATACGATAATCTTTTCTTGTGACGATAAAATGGCAAATCTTTCTCTCGTCTCCCCGGGGAACATGCGGGAAATCTTAGACAAAGACCGGTGCAGTGCGAACCCGATCATGGAGTTTGACGCCTACGACCTTGACTTCATGGACGAGATTTTCTCGTATACGAGAGCGTTTGGATTGGAGCAGTTCCTCTCAAGGAAGCCTACCTTCTTCCTTCCTCGACAGGTATCTCAGATATACCTCAACTCGATTCGATATCCGGAGACATCATTGGACGTTTTGCCGTCCACTCCATAAGCGATGCCTCTATGCAAGCGAAGCGGATCTCAATTAAAGAAGCGGCGAGGAGAAGCTTCGCTTTGGCTGCGAAGGAGTTAGCCATGTTGGCTACAACGATGACGGGATAGACGACTATCTATCTATATTCTACGGAAAGCCTACCACATTCAGAGCGACCTTCCCAAAGAACAGTATGCTTGCCCATTACGTGCACTAGCTTATATAGTCACGCGACTACTGACAAGCCAAGCGGGTTCATACGATCAAGTATCGAGACCCAAGATCCAGCTCATGATGGCAATATATGACAAAGCAAAAATCAAGCTGGACGGAGTTCTTTCTTCGAGAGTTCATGGTTCAAGTCGCCAAATTTGATAAGGCAACGTGCAACCCTGAGATAAAAAGGCAAGCGATGTATGGATCGAAGGCGTCCATCATGATACAAGATATCCGTGGAGATGACCGAGATCACCTTTGAAGACAAGGTACACTTTAATGTAAAGAAGATCGGGTTCCACAACAGAGCAGTAGCTCTTGGCGGATCGGTTCGAGACCGTCGCTTCGGCAAACCATGCCTACCAAGAAGAGGTCTCCTCTAGCGAAAATTTCTAAGACATCGGCTAAACGTCGAAGAGAGCCATCGCGATGTCCCTATTGAATCCGGGGCATGCTTGGAGGAAACTGCCGAACAACCAAGCTGTTGAACAGAGCTACGAACATGCTCTTGAACGGCTACTCGGCCTATGCGGCTAATAGATAAGTCGAGTCCTCCGAGGAGACTTATTCGGTGGAGAAGGCCGTCTCCACTGAACGGACTCAAGAAGTGGATCAAGGGGTTCCAGTGAACCTAGCCAGTGCTGATATACAAACTCGGAAAGCCCGCTTGATATTCCACCACTCGAGCACTTTGCCATCTGCCTGAAAAAAGACGTCCGCCATAGATCTTGACGACTCGAAACGGCGTCGAGCAAGAATCAATCGGAATGGAAGCCCCGGCGCTCGGATCTCAAGCATTCCGAGAGATAGCCGACCAAATATCCGGAGATCGGCGGCCACCAAGACTTGGTGTTAATTGCTAGACAGAGCTAGGCTCCACATTCTCCTAAGGTTCCGGGAGTGGCACCCACGGCTTCGCCTCATCCTTCACTACTCCTGTGACCAATTACATCGGGAGGAGCGGCACTTTAAGGCGACGAGATAGGCTACTCCGGGCCTGCGACCTAGGTAACTTCGATGATCCGAGGGCCGCGATGCCGGCCTTGCTGCACGATAGGGCTGCAGACTTCGAGCTCGGCCCCTCGGATGGGTCGACCACGACCAGTGCTGGACCCCCACCCTAGATTCGAGCCACAGGAAGCTCGATGAGGGAGTACCCGGGACAAGGATACAAGCTGCCGAAACTTTTGATCTACCGCTCGGTATCCTTGGGTGCGTGAAGTCGGCGGTGGTACTTCAACGTCTGCGAGCCTGCTCGGCTCTTGCTAACATCTCGGTTGAAGTAGCGCCCGGCCCCAAAGGCCGACGCTCAAAGTCCATGGCCAAGCGGCATCGAAAAGCCAAGGAGCTCGGAACGAGCTCTAGCCAAAGTTGTCTATAAAGTATGGAAGAGAAGCTGTGAAGCCACTAGCGCAGAGCTTCGGGCTGAAAACCTCTCTATCCGACTCATTTGCCCCGATGTCTCTTCCACTTGTCTCAAATGCGGGGCAAAGCGAGACAAGCACTTTGAAGATCAGCTCGAGTGATTCGGGGAGGGACAAGGCCAAACCGCTTGAAGAATTCAAGGCCTCTCGGTCCACTATCTGCGAATCGGTCTCAAACCTATCCCGGGCCACCGAGCTCGGACTCAACAATATTCAACAAGCTCTGGAGGATAAGGTATCTGAGAAGCTGACGGAATTTAAGGCTGCAGCTGAACTCTCCCACAAGAAATACAGTGAAGATCTTGCTTCTGAGAGGAATGAGTTGCATGAGGCACTGACAAAAATCAAAGACAAACTCGACTCTTTGTCAACCTCTTACAAAAGCCTAGACCTAAAGGTATCCACTCTGACTCCGGTAATAATTGATGATGCCAAAAAGAGGGAAGGGAAGGATAAAAGGGAAGAAAAGAAAGACAGTGAAAAAGGGGACAGTCAACCCCCAAGCTGACCCTGACTAAACCCTCAGCCAAATTCACTAAGGGGGAAGCTCCACTGAAGCTCGCCAAGAAAACCAGGTCAATAGCAGACGCAAGCGAAGTTCAGACTATTGCTGCTACTGGACCAGCTGAAGAGACCCAGGGTGTCTCCGCTGCGAGCACAGCAGAGACCGGCCCAAGTGGCTCTGGAACAACTACTCACGCAACCCAGACTCCTACTGATATTGTTAAGGAGGTTGCTGAGTATGCTGAACATAATGATTCAGAAGAGGAAGAAGCCCCTCTACCACCGCCTGTTCTAGGCAAAGGGAAGAAAGTACTGGAACTCCCGACCCTCCAGCAAAGAAATCAAAGAGATATATTTCTGCTGAAGAGGAGGCTCAGATAGCAGCTGACGAGAAGCTTGCTAGGGAGATAGCCAAAGCTGAGGCTGCCAACAAGCCTAAAGAAAAGACCTCTCAAGGCAAAACTAAGGCACCAGCTCGAGGCGGAAAGAAAACTGCTAGGTTGCCTCCAAGGAAGCTCAAGATTCATGATGATGAAGAAAGAGAAAAGGAAAAGGAGCAACATCAGAAGAATACTGAGAAGCAGGGTACATCCAAAGAGAAATCCAGTACCCCTGCTGACTCAGAAGACTCTCCTCACCAACCTTCCTATATGAGATCCAAAGAACAAGATGCTGAGATCGAAGCCATTTTCGCTCAGATGGATAGGTATCTCTACAGAGGAGAGGAAGACAGACAGATAGAAGCTACCAGACAGAGAATACATATGGTAGACCTTGAGGCACTGAGAATTCGTACTGAACAAGAGGCCAGGCTGAGAGTACCTTCAAAAGTTGATATTCCTTATCGATACAGAAGGTTCAGGAAGCCAGCTGATCTGAAATTGCATAGATGGCCAAGGACAGACGATTGGATGCCTGCTCAGTTTACTCAGAGATGGGAATCTGCAAAGATAGAGTTTATCAAGCGCAATTATTTTTGGAGGTTCTGGCCAGACAAGGCTAAGACTGATGCTTACACAGAATGGATGATGATAACAAAATCGGATCTATACGTATACTTGCATAAAGCCGTGTCTGAAGGTATAGAAGTCAGTGTTCCTGAGCCCAGAATCATATCTCCGCCAAGAAGAAATGATGACTCAGTCCATCATGGAGTAATAGAAAAAGAAGTGAAGAATGCTTTGCCGCAAACGAGAGGACTTGAAGAAGATGAGCCGGCGGACTTCGCCGAATACACGAGCCGAGGAAGAACTCATACGAATGTATGGCTTGCCCCCGCCCGAGTCCGAATCGCAAAACTTTATGGACGAGGATCAAGCAGTACAAGCGTTCTTAGTATTAGATTTCTTTATCTTCCTAGCTTAGAAATAGATGTAATGTACTGAACTTTCATATCTTATATATACATTCTCTTTTGGCTCAGACAATATCTTATTGTCTAAACATCCGTGTTTGTTTTATGCTTAAACACTCAGAATCACTGAAGTGATTGCTGACTCACACACTCACTTTATCTTACTTGTCAGCTTATTGCTTCTCTAGATCTGATAGTCTAGTTGTTGTGTTTCGGGGGAATTGTTTAGATAGAGGGAAATTGTTTTGCTCTGCTCCCCTCAGTAGACTAGAATTGAAGAACAAACTCCACTGATCCTACTTGTAATAATGTAAGGAGCTCTGTTTCTGATAGTTTAGTGTTAGCATAGATGATAGGTTTTGGCATCATCAAATAGGGGGAAATTGTTGGGTGATGATTTTATCCTCAGCACTGTTATACTTAGTGGGAAATGATTCTATCTTCAAGATCGACCGTAAGCTCAGTAGCCTCGTGCTCTGTACCTATCTGAAGATTTGAAGATCCCAAAACCCTATCTTGATTGATGAACCATTCCCGTGTAATTGTTTTGTCTCTGAGGTTTCAGACTCAGTAGACACTCTGCTCTAGTTAAGGCGGTCAGTAGCTTATCAGCCTCAGCACCAGAAGTAGAAGACTCGGTATTTCTTGGACTCGGCGGAGCGAATATATTGAAGGAGTCAGTAGAACTGAACTCAGCAGGAGTAGTTCACTGAACTCAGAGCTGACCATCATTAGAGTACCCTCAGCTGTCTCTCTACTGAATGAAGATCAGACTCAGCCAATGGCGAGACGGTCTTACGAATCGCGACACTTTTTGAATATACAATCAGTATTGTCAAGTACGAGGAAAAGAGAAGTCAGCTTCAGTATGCCTCAAAGTCTGTTCCGTCTCAACCACTCCATAATCCTCGACAAATGACAAGTATACACGTGTCTCTACCTACTAAAGCTGCAAGTCAACATATTTCCAGAAAAGGAGGGAAAGGACACTGTTACATCCTTCAAAAAGAGCCGTTAGCTACCAAAAGAGAGAAAGGAAGATCGTCTCCAACGGATCTTTTCCAATCTCTGCTCTATAAATAGAGGGATATTTCAAGCCTTGAAAAAGAGAGCACAAGAGAGAGAGACGAATGCGCATAAGCTTAACGACGAAAACAAACACAAGTATTCAAACGAGCTAGAACCAGAAAACCCTAAGTCTTCCGCAAGAATTTGAAGATCTATCTCCGGAGAAAGACTACCTTCTCAGCTCATAGGGAACCAAGCTAAACTGTTAGAAGAGCCTCTAGTATCCAAATCGACAATACACGAACCTAAAGCTTATTTCAGCTGTTCGTCGATCTAGAAGCCACTCTCTCATTCCCTATCCCTCTAACCCTAAGCTCAACAGGATATACTGATAGCTTAGATGAAGGAGTTCATATTTGAACCCAATCCTTATTGTAAAAGGACTCCTTCATAGTTGGAGAAGTTTGTCAAACACTTTAGTTTGATGCCTTTGTAACCGGGACTTGCTCGATATAATCCCAAAGCCACGGCTTTGTCACGTACACAAGCCGACCGAGACTAACTCAGTATAATAAATAGCCTCCTGAACTTTTCGGGACAGTGGACGTAGGATCGATTGATATCCGAACCACTTTAAAAATATGTGTCTTGTTATTGCTTTCTGATTATTGTTGCATTGATTTTATTGTTCATACCGAAAACCTACTTTAAAATCATACAAGCTGTCTCGAAGATACTTGAATTGTCTATTTGCTTTGAACCGAGACTTGCTAAAACGGTTTTTTTCACTCAACCGATTTGGGCCTACACTTTTCCGCACCGCCGAACTCTACACGTTTGATACGGGTCGACTCGATCGGCTAGCGAGATCTCGGTAGAGTCGAGACTCTTTGCCACACACGATTCGGAACGGCTATTTGGTCTCTTTGAATTATTTGATGCAGGCACTTTCTCGAATAGGACTGCGTTCGTGTTCGAAGTTGAGAAAATCGGAGTCGGGTGTATTCACCCCCCCCTCTACACCTAACCGTACACTCGGGACCAACACTAGTCATAGCATAGCTTGTATAGTGGTAGTATGATTTCTTGTACATGTAATTTTCATTATTAATGAAACCACTATCACTTAATGCCAAGACAACTACTCATTATCAAAATGGCTATCATATTTATTTTAACACTACTAATCACCTAAGTGATCAACACACGCTCACACATATGCTTGTTGCTTATTATATTTATGATGTCTTCGGGACTCCTACGTTTGAATTGTAATGGTTTTGGCTTCATCAAATAGGGAGAAATTGTTGGGTGATGATTTAGTATAAGATTTGAAGATCCCAAAATCCCTAACTGAGTGATGAACCAATATAATGTAATAGCTTAGTTGAGTTCAACATGTTCTAGATAGAGTTCAGTAGCTGATATACTCAATAGTTTATCATTCTTAGCTGTTGGTTGGACTCAGTGTTTGAAGACTCATTAGGATTCCTCAAAATCTATTGAATCAGCCTACAAGTTGAATCTCTCAGAATGATGTCAATAGAGGATAACTTAGTTAAAGTGTCTGAGGTATCAGATGAAGTAAAATCAACATTAGCCTTGGTGTTTGAACAAGCCTCACCTACCATTCAACCTCGACCAATGAGGAGCTGCCAACATTGTACTTGCACTAACATAAAGTTTCCTCAAGACTGAAAAAGAGAAAATATCTACATTGGCATTCAAAATTTGAGATGGTCGTTATTCCTGTCGTTTTTGACACATGGCTAGGTCCCCTCCAACAGATCTATTCATGAGTCAAAACTATAAATAGAGATTGATCTTCAAGCGTCGAAGATACCAGGAACACCAAGCATTCAAACTCTAGCAATGTTAAAGCAAACCCAATGACGAACTCTCTGTATAGATAGATATCCTAAAAAGTTCTTCACTCTAGAGTATTCTAGTTCTCATTCTCTATTCTCTAAGCAAACTTTATTAGATCATAATCTTAGATATCAAAGAGGTTCATATATTGAACTGTTTTTATTGCAATAACTCCTTATTTGGAGAAACTCAAACCTTGTGTTTGAACCCTATTGTAAAGTCACTAGGAGTATAACTAGTGATCTGTCTAGTGCATGGATCGACTGAGACTTGCTCAGTACAATTAATTCAAGAACTTCTGGTAATTCAAGACAGTGGACGTAGGATCTTACGTATCTGAACCACTTATAAATTGCATGTGTTATTTACTATTTTATTGGTTATTGTTCATCTTGCATAACACTGACTTTCAAAATTCATAAGTCTGGATTTTTAGTAAAACCTTAATAGACGCACAAGTATAATGAAACTGTTTTCAGTAAAATGTTTTTCAAAAGAGACGAATAAAATTGGACTTACACTTTCCGCACAACTTCTTGTACCGAGTTAATTGTGGACCGACTGAAGTCAGTAAATAGTGTTCAGTATCTTGAACCACTCCCACGTGATTAGAAAGCTTATTTGGCGAGCTGAACTACTTAGCAAGCAAATTCAGTAAAAGACTTTTGCGTTTTAGTTTTCAACTTGGACTCATGTGTATTTACTACCCCCCCCGACACCTGAAGACTCGTCTCTGGACCAACAGCAAACGAGGGCATCCAAATTGCAACAATGAGGGGAAAGGCAAAGTTCAAGCTTGCAAGTTTGATGGAGATTGTAATAATTGTAGCAAAGCTAACCACATGTTGAAGGACTGCTTTGCGACGAGCCAATATGTTGGAGAAGGAGCTCACTGAAGCTGACCTAGTAGCTTTTTCAATGGGCTTGTTGGGTTGCTTGAGGGCTAGGCCAGTTCTTAGTGTTATTCTCCTGCTCCACTGGATCTTATCATTTTGAAAGAGTATGGAACAAAGACTGTCCAGATCCCTCTCCACTCCTCTCCCACGTTGGTGCAACCTTGAAGGAGCAGTATTGATGGCCCGCAACCCTTCACTTGGGCGGAAGAGCCTATAAATAAATTTTCTTAGATTGTATTCCACACACTTTCTCTCTTCTCTCTCATTATAGAGTTCTAAATTGTTTGGTAAGCTCTTGTCTTTCCCTTGTCCAGTTCGCCAGAAATCGATGCTTTGCGGTGTTGCAAGCTTCGAGACGTGATGTTTTTTTTATCTTTGAGGATGAAATGTTGGAAATCATGAGCCCTACCGAGGCGTTATTCATCTTGCAAAAAGAGGGTTCCTAGAGTCGACGTGTTTTCATCTTCAACCTTTTCTTTTCTATTTTTCAACTTACCATTTGTACTTTTAATAGAAGCTTGGGTTTTTCAACGGTTCATAATGACCATTTCGGTCTCTAATGTTATTGATCACTATATATTGTTGAGATGCATTGGGAAGAGATGTGTTCAAGCTCAACAAGAACGTATTTATGCAAATCGAGCTCAAGAACAATGCCAAGGAGATTGTGTGGCAACTGGTCCATATGCTCTATATTTTAATATTGTTGGAGGATCGGGTTCCGATTAACCACCTTATTAGATTGTTGTATTATGGTAATATTCTACTGTTGGTCTAAAGACGAGTCTTTAGGTGTAGAGGGGGAAGGGGGGGTGAATACACCTGAGTCCAAGTTTCAACTTAAACGTGAAAGTCAGTATTCTATTAAGCTTGCTTGCTGAAAGATTCAACTCGCCAAGTTAGCTTTCAGATTGCATGGGCAGAGTGATTCAGAATATCGAACACTATTTACTGACTTCAGTCAATCTACACTAGACTTAGTATCACAATGTAGTGCGGAATGTGTAGGCCCAAATTCGCTAGAGGTTTTGTCAATATATCAGCCCTTTACTTGTCAGTATGAATTTTCTCCATCTTGATATCGCTCTTTTCGACAAGGTCTCTAATGAAGTGATGTCTAATATCCACGTGCTTGCATCTCGTTTGAAGAACTGGATTCTGAGTGATTACAATAGCTCTGGTATTATCGCAGTAGATCGACACTTCATCTGGATTGATATCATAATCTCTCAATCGTTGTCGAAGCCATAGGATTTGGGCACAACAACTTCCAACAGACATATATTCAGCTTCAGTTGTGGATGTCGCTATTGAGTGTTGTTTCTTTGAAAACCATGACATGAGTTTACTGCCTAGGAACTGACAAGTTCCAGAAGTTTTCTTTCTATCGATTCTACAACCTACATAATCAGCATCAGAGTATTCAGTTACTTCAAGATTATCATCAACATGATACCATAACCCCTTATTAGGTGTTCCTTTCAGGTATCGGAGAATCTTCTTTGCCGAGTCAAGATGACTTTGCTTGGGATCCGCCTAAAATCTCACCCATACACCTACAGCATAAGTTATGTTAGGTTTGCTGGCAGTTAAGTATAATAAAGAATCAATAATAGCTCTATAATAAGCAGAGTTAACGGATACTCCCTCTTTGTTAAGATCAATCTTTAGATTCGTGTTCATGGAAATCTTGACAGGTTTGCTAGAATCGCAACAAAACTTCTTGATGAGATCTTTGGTATACTTTGCTTGATTGATGAAAATTCCTTTCTCAGATTGTATAACTTGGAGTCCAAGGAAATAGTTCATCTCTCCCATCATAGACATTCAAACTTTTCTTTCATCATCTTCTCGAATTGTTGACACATGGTCACATTTCTTGATCCGAAGATAATGTCGTCCACATAGATCTACACTAGTAGTATGACATCTTCTGACTTGATGTTGAATAGAGTGTGATCTACTATTTCTTTCTTAAAACCTTTCTTAAGTAGAAACTTTGAGAGGGTATCGTACCAAGCTCTGGTGCTTGTTTTAACCCATATTAAGCATTCTTAAGTCTGTATACTTGATGTTCGTGCTGAAAGTCGGGAGGTTGTTCTGCATAGACTTCTTCCTTCAGCACTACGTTCAGAAAAGATGACTTCACATCCATTTGATATACTTTGAAGCGCTAATGTGTTCCATAGGCTAGGAATAGACGAATGGCTTCCAATCTTGCGACTAGTGTAAATGTTTCATCAAAATCTATCCCTTCAGCTTGACAGTATCCTTTGGCAATTAGTCTAGCTTTGTTACTGATAGTGATGTTGTTTTCATCTAGCTTGTTCTTGAAGACCCATTTTGTTCCAATGACATGTTGATGCTTGTTTAATCGACAAGCTCCCAACTTCGTTTCTGACGAACTAGTTCAGCTCTTCTTGCAAGGCAGTAATCCAGTCAGCATCGTTCAGTGCATCCTCTATAATCTGAGGTTCTTCGGACGATAAGAAGCAGGAGTATATTGCGCCTTCTCCTTAACAAAATATGGATCTTGTCTTTATGCTAGCTGTTAGATAAGAAGAGTGAGCATCGAGCCATGAATGTCTTTTTCTCGTTTCTTCTTCTGAAGTTACTTCTGCATTGATAGTATGATGACTAGGAATTTCAATGGTACTATTTAGTGTCTGAAGAATTTCAGTAACAAGGTTGGGATCTATTGACTCACCCGGTTCAGGGACATTAAGCTCAGGAACATCATTAGTTCCCCCTGAGGTGTTATTCTCAGTATTGTCTCTGTCACCACTTGGGTTTCTTCATTGACCTGAGTTACCTGGAATGGATTATGTTCAGTAGAATCAATCGGTTCCACTACTTTGCTTGTGGGGAAGGTATGGATTTCTTCTTCATCATCTGGATCATCATCCCAACAATGTTGGATATTTTCATCATTAACCGTTGAGTTCAGATCATATAGCTTGCTTCTGACATCTTTAATATTTTGCTTTGAAGTCTGTTGCATGTCCTCAGTAACAAACTCGTTAAATACAACATGAGGGCTTTCCTCCACGCAAAGTGTCCAGTAGTTAAAGATCCGAAGAAAACTCCTTGGTCTGACTTGCTATCAAAGACCTTTAACTGATCATTTCCATTATTTTGGATAAAGCAAGAACAACCAAAGATATGGAAATGAGAACTAGAAGGTATTCTCCCTTTCCATAATTCATATAGTGTCTTCCTGGGTTAGTAGAGAGCTATTCTGAGTATAGCAGACTGTGTCATTAGCTTCTGCCCAAAACTTTGATGGTAGTCCTAAGTCTGGGAGTAATGTTTTTGCTACTTCTTTGAGTGTTCTGCTCTTTTATTCAGCAAGGTTGTTCTGCTGTGGCGTGCATGCTGCTGACGTCTCGTGCTAAATTCCCTCAGCTTTGCAATACTCTTTCATCATAAGGTTAAGAAATTTTCTCCCTCGGTCTGAGCGAATCCTCTGTATTTTGCGCTAAGTCTTTTCAGTAGTTTTAGCAATTCAGTTTTGACAGCAGACTTATTAGCGATGAAGATTATCCAGGTATAACTCGAATAGTATTGTATAACCACGAAAGTATACTTCTTGCCTCTGATCATCACTTGAGTGACTGGCCCGAATAAATCCATGTGGAGCAGTTAAAGGATTCCATCAGCAGAAGGTGACAAAATAGGTGGATTACTTGACTTTGTTTGCTTTCCCTTGAAGCACGCTTCATAGTTTTTATGTCGTTTGAGTACTTCATTGTGCAGTCCTCTGACTCTTGATTGTCTTGCCAGCTTGTTCATAGTTTTGAAGTTCAGGTGACTGAGTCTTCTGTACTAAAGCCCTGTTCTTTTGTCAGATGACATAGTCTGTGCAAGCAAGCAGGCTTCAGGTTCAGTGGTATTCCAATCTGCAACATAGATATTCTTTCCCTGCGATCCTGATAACACGATTTTCCCTGTAGATTTATCAAGAACATCATAGAAACCCGCATCAAAAGTGACTCTATTAAGATTATCACAGATTTGACTGACTGAAAGGAGATTATATTGAAGTCCCTCAACATATTTATTTTACTCTAAGAATTGTGGCAATTCCAGTTTTCAATGTTCCATATCCCCTTGTGTATCCTTTGGAATTGTCACCGAAATCAGTTCTAGGTTCTTCTTGTTGTACGTAGTTGGCTAGTAGATTCTTCTGGTATATCATATGTCTTGAGCATCCACTGCCCACTATCTAAGGGTCCTTATGCACCTGGAAAACGAAAATAAATTCAGTTACCCTTTAGGTTCAGGTTGGGTCCTCAGTGCTAGTCATTTTTGTAACCCAAATTTGTTTGACAACCCTGGTGGTTTCAGATAACTTCTTTCCCTTGTTGTCAACAAATCTCACTGCTGAATTGGGAGATGCTGACTTGTTGACTGACTGAGGTTCAGTAGTCTTCCTCTTCTGAACTTTGGGACTTCTTCTAACCTTAGGCTCATAATCGTATGATCTATACTATGAAGGATGAGTCCATTTTTATTGGCCATATTGTTCAGCCCATCTGACCTTCTTGATTACCCTTGAATTTGATCTGGTGTTATAGGGTTTGAATCTCTGGTCACTTGCTGATAGCTTAGCTGAGCTGTTTTCATCTTCTGTTTGTTCTTGGCCTGGGGTTGAGTAGATTCTTCGTATTCTGTTAACCACTGAACAAATCTCTCTATCAGCCTATCTGAACTTTTGTTCATTGAATTTGATGCCTCATTAGTGTATCTAAGTCCTCCCTTAATGAAGGCTGATCTTTGAGTTCTCAGCATCGCTTCAAGTTTTTTTCTTGCTCCAAGATATTGCTCAGTCAATAAGGTTCTCCAAAACCTCATTACTTTTCATCCGTGCTTCGTAGTTAGCTTTGACTTGAGTAAGCTTCTGATTTAGATTGACAATTTCAGTATCTTTTTCAGAAATGTCCTTGGTCAAAATTGAGATTTGATCTCCTTGTTGTTGAAACTTGGTCATCAGAGAGTTAATCTCTTCCTTTTGTCTCAAACTAAGTCCTTCTGACTTAGTAGAGACATGAATTTTCAATAAAAGTCTCTGATTCTCATCTCTTAGGAGTTCCAACTCCTGAAGTGTCTTACTGAATTGAGTGCTCATCTGAATCTCTTCTTCTAAGAAATCTTCGTAGGCTAGAACCACGTCTAGGAGTTCCCCTGCAACAGAGTATGTTTCGTGTGTGCCTGGTGAAGAGGGATTTATATTGAAATTAGAGTTTACCTCAGCCTCTTCTCCGCCCATTAGACATTGTTCAGTTTCTTCTACTTCAATTGCTACGAATCTGGCTTCATCATCTGATGAGTCCATGAACATCGCTTGTGCAATCGAAGAGTTCTCCAGCTATGTAGGCTTGTATTCTTTTTGTATGTTTATTTCATCTAGCCTGCCGTGCTGCTCGTTCACCATCTAAGAGCTCTGGATAATCATATTGATAGGGTCCAGTCTTTTTGCAGTTGTAGCACTGTGTGATATTGCCTTCTCCTTTTGATGTATCATTGTTTGTAGTGGCAGTCATCTCAGTGTTCCTGCATTCAGATTGAGAGTTGGACTCTTCTTTCTGTTTATAGTTGTTGTTCTTACCATGAGAGTTCTTAGAAGCTCTCTTCATCTTCCTGAGTTTTTCATTCTCCTTCTGATACTTTACGGCTAGAAGGACATATTTCTCAGCAAATTCATCAACAGTAGGAGTAGAAATTGTACTTGCTGCTGATTGACTTGCTGCTGAAAGGCTAGCTCCTCGTGTGTTGACTACTGCTTTGTAGGCCTGATCCATTGAGATGTCAGCAGGAGCACTGAAGCTAGGTTGAGGAAGACTGTACTCGAACTCCTCATGTTTGAGTTCTGAGAATATAAAATTAGGAGTAACAATATTAAGATCAGTACGTCTAAAATAAGTAGCAAATGAAAATCACTTAGGCCTAGTTAAAGCCCGTAAGATCTTAGTGTTCATCTCCTTGTTGCTGAACGTCTTTCCTAGTCCGTTAATGACATTGATCTAATTTGTGAATCTGACGCTGAAGTCATCAATTGATTCTCCAAGAATCATGCAGAATGCTTCGAACTTCTGTAGCTCCAGCTCTAGCTTGTTTTCTTTGATCTGCAGAGTCCCCTAACTCAGCATGACAAGAGCATCCTAGAGTTCATTCCCAGTCTTGCAGTGATGCACCCTTCTAAGAAATGAGTCACTGAGCGTCGTCAGTATGGCATTACGTGCGACTCGGTCAAGGTTGTGCAGCTTTCTTTACTCTGGCATGGAGAGACTTTTATCCTTTGCAACCATTTCTCCAGTTCTAGCACCTATTCCTCTCACAGTTGCAAGTTCGACACTGTCAATCATGGGAACAATAAGTCAATTCTCAAGGATTTCCGTCATGCTGTCATGCAGTGACGTCAGATGCGCCTCCATTTGTACACGCTATACTGTATAGTTCACGATTGAGAACATGGGCACCATCCTCATGCCCGACATATCAGATATTGTGGAAATACAATATATGATGCATTGAAAGAAATGCAAATGCAATGAAAAGCATTTTTCAAGATGTTCTAGTAGACCATATTGGAATTTTGTATACTAGAATTAAATTTTATTCTTGTATACAATGTGTTTTGTCATTTCCATTATTTTATTCTCCTATCTAATATATATATATATATCTATATATATATATATATAGGGAATGGATATTATGAGAACCAAATCTTAAAGAGGTACGAGAACCGATCTCGTCCCTTCATTTCGCAAATCTAAGGCTCTCATTTATCCTCAAAAGCATTTAAAAATAAATCAAAAAATGAGAAAATATAGCTCATTAAGGGTATTTTTGTAAACTCCTCTTCTTTTAATTCAACTTCAGATTTTCTCTCTCCAACCATTTTCGCTACCATGTTCGAGTTTTACATATTTATGCTCATGATGTTCTGTGTTTATGCTCATCTTGTTAACTTTTCATGCTTGTCCGAATCGGAGTGACAAAGTCGTGTTTCTTTTGACCCCGATTGTTTCTTTTGTTAGAATGAATCTGATGTGTACGCATAAAGATTGATTTTGGATGGGCCTTCATTGTTCTTGGGCAATTTTGCTCATTTCGTTTGCTTTATTCGATTTTTGTATTTTCCTATTTTCTAATTTTCTGTTTATGTACATTATATTCTAGGTGAATTTATGCAGATTTTTATGGATGGAAGTCCCCCCTTCAAAAAATACTTCATATTTATCATATTTTTCCGTTACAATTTGATTTATGCTTACCTTTCTTAGAAATCATGCACACAAGTATATAATTTCATGCTAACCTTTCGATCAAGTTATGCACACATTTTTTTCATTTGACTCAATCTTTTTATGCTAACCTTTCGATCAAGTATGCACACCACCAATATTAATTATGCACAAAAATCCAAAATAATATGTACCTATGGACAAAAAATTTATGCTTACTATTTCATATTTTTATGCTAATATATAAAATATTTTATGCTTACGCTTATAAAAAAAGGCACACGAAAAAAAGGGTGTGCATACCAATATTAAAACTTTCATGCACACAAGATTGTTTATATATCTGCATACTCCCCAAATGTTTTTGGCATATGATCGAATTATGAATGCATAACTTACAATACTTTAATATACCAAAAGATGTATTTCACTACATTGTTTTCCATAATACTTTAATATACCAAAAGATTTTTTTAAAGGAACATCCTCTTCCGCTCTTTGGTTCTCTTCCTCTTTCCTTTCCCGCTTGAACCGCCTGCAAATATAACATATTTTATGCACATAACTAACGTAGTTTATGCATACATAAATGAGATTTTATGCAAACCATGTTATTTTATTATGCACATTACCCAGTGGATTTTATGCACACAACAAACGGATTTCATGCACACAAAGTTATATTTTTATGCTTACCTAATCGCAATTCATACACAAAATATTATAATTCCAAGTTAAATATTTTTATGCTTATACAATAAATAATTTATGCATACATAGTATAAACTTTATGCATATATAGGAAAGTGATTCACAGAACAGCAAACTAGACAAATTTTATGCTCACATAAACATTTTCTATATTTTCGTGCTTATGCAATGCATATTTTATGCAAATATACACAAAATATATGCTCATATTATCATCGCAATAATATGATGAGACACAAACATAGTATGAAAATATTACACCTAATAATGCAGAAAATTGAATACCTGCGTCCATACTCAAAATCAATATTGGAGGCCGGAAATCAATATATGGAATCGTACTCAAAACCAGGAAAAAAACCTAAATCTCAGGCCAATCCACCAGAATATGTTTACAAAATAATTAAATCGATGGGTAAACGAAAAAATCCGCACGCAAACAACAAAATATCCGCACGCAAACATAAACGAAGCTTTGCAGAAATATCGCCCAAAATAGATGCGGTTTTCAGAAACCAAAACTCAGAACCACAATTTAATCGATGGGTAAACGGAAATAACAATAAAAAAGAAGAAACATACCTCTTAATTCGTCAAATACGGTCGAATTTTCTCCAATTTCTTCGAACGCAGTTGAAACCTAGCAATGGTTAGGTTAGAAATCGACGCAGACCTCCAAGAACGACGCAGACTGATAAGAACGAGGAGAGCGAAATTGATCTGTGGAATTGAGATTGAACAACATAAATATGAGAGAAATCGACGGGATTTAGGCTAGGGATGTTTTTGATTTTAGAGAGAGGGAGAGAGAGAGAGAGAGAGAATGGAGGTGTGGAAGTGGTGTGGAATGGAGAGAAATTTTGGATGAAACGTTTCTGGAAATGTTTTCTACCTCCCAAATCTTATTGCCAATTCTATACCCATTTTGCCCTTTTTGATTTTTTTTTTAAAGAAAGAAGGGATTGATATTGTCCATTAGATTAGAACCGATCAATGCTTAGGATCGGTTCTCTTATCTCTTTTAAAGGTTGGATCTCTCTCTCTCTCTCTCTCTCTCTCTCTCTCTCTCTCTTTATATATATATATATATATGCCCATGTAATCCTTTATCTTGTATAAAAGTTAGATTGTGTAGTGTGTTGTAGATCACAAAAGACTACTCAATTGGTTGAACTAACAAGATATAAATAGTTATCACATCTGAGACAACTTTATGATAAGTTGTCGGTTTAAGCTACAGTTTAGATAAGTGACTTGTCTTGGCTGCTTGTCTATACTGGTACACTGAAGGTGGTGTATTGATGGATAACAGTGAGATGTGTTCTCCTGAATCACATTAGTGGAGAACCACTAGTGGAGAACCAAGATCTCGGTGACTTAGCTAGTCCTAAGCTTGGTAAGATCAGCTGAGTGCATTTGCCAATCTATCACTTTGACATACTATAGTGAATATCATCGGGATCGGATCTGCGTATCTTGGGTGCTAGTAGTCATTTGTTGCTCAGGCTGGTTGTCTGTATCTTGCAATCGTATCCTTGTAAGAAGGATTGCTAATATCATATGAGGAACTCGTAAGGATTATCACACTAAACCCGAACGATTAATTAGGTTCAAGTGTATTAATAAGGTCAAGTGGTACTACTCAGGAGTATAATAAGATGTTAATTAATTTTAAGCTATTAGTGGACTTAATTAATTAACGAATATTTCTATCTCAAATACGAGGATCGATTAAGTTCCATGCTCAAATTAGGATAAAGGGGTAAGTCAGCACAGATTCTCTAGTGGAATGAATATGTAGGGCTGAGCATAGATAATTGATTGATTTGAGGCTCAAATTTATTTCTTGTATTGGATCCCTAGTCTGTCTCAATTAGTTCCTCAGTTATTTATTGTCTCTCATAAATTATTCTTAATATATTTAATATATTTTTGCATTATTTAATAATATTATTTATCTGAAATTAATTGGTTAGGCCAATTAATTTATAAATAAAAGTAGCCAGTAGATTAATTTATTATATTATGGGTTAATCGATGTGGAAGCCCATTATGGATATAATTAAATTAATGGGCTACAAATTTTATTATAATATAAGCTTTTGAAGCCTACATATATTAGTTTTATGTTCATAATCAGAACATACATGATATACTCTTACAAACGCATATACGCGCACAAGTAAAAGTGAGAGACAATTTATATCTTTTCTTCAGTTATCTGACCACGCGGGAGAAGAAAAGGGTTGGGACACAGATCAGAAGGTCTGAGCAGGAGCATTAATCAGAGCTACAACAACATACGAAGCAGGTGGGTAAATTTTGTTCCTTCAGACCACTGTATTCAGAAAACGGTGATCTGAAGAACACCGCTCTGATACCAATTATTGATCCACAGATGAGTCTTTAGGTGTAATGGTGGAGGGGAGGGGGTAAATACACTTGAGTCCAAGTTTCAACTCAAACGCGAAAGTCAGTATACTACTAAGCTTGCTTGCTGAAAGATTCAGCATGTCAAGTTAGCTTTCAGATCGCGTAGGCTGAGTGATTCAGAATACCGAACACTGTCTACTGACTTTAGTCAGTCTACAGTAAACTTAGTATCAGAATGTAGTGTGGAGTGTGTAGGCCTAGATTTTATCATCTCTTATTGAAAATGTTATTACTGCAAATAGTTCAAGTTATGCATGTGCGTATATTCAGCATTACTGAAAATCTAACTTACTGAATTTTACAAATTAGTTTTATGCAGAATGAACATTAAACCAATAAAACAGTAAATGCACAGGTAGTTTTTAAAGTAGTTTAGATGCGCAGGATCCAACGTCCAATGTCATGAACAAAGCAGGAGGTCCTGTATTGATTATACTGAGCAAGTCTTAGTCGATTCGTTCACCGGACATATCCTACTTATAATTTTAGTGGCTTTACAAGGTTTCAAACACAGGGTTTAAGTTTCTCCAAATAAGAAGGAGTTCTTACAATAATAACAGTTCAACAATGTAAATTCCTTCGGTGTCTAAGCGTATGACTATCAATGTTAGCTTAGAATGGAGAATTGGAACAAGGTGTCTCTAGAGAAAAGAACTAAATAGATATTCTATCTATGCAGTAAGTCCTTCGCTGGATTTGTTTTGAGTTCGCTAGAGGTTGAGTACTCGAGTGCTTGGTGTTTCCAGTGTCTTCATCATTTGAAGCTCGATCTCTATTATAGTTTTCACTTATGAAAGATCCGTTGGAGGGGATCTGGACACGTGTCAAAAACGACAAGCAAAACGATCATCTTGAATTTGAACGTTACTGTAGAGATTCTCTCTTTTTTAGTCTTGACTCTTGAGGGAAGCTTTATGTCGGTGCAAGTACAATGATGGCAGCTCCTCATTGGTCGAGGTTAGACGGTGGTTGAAGCTTGTTTAAACTCCAAAGCAGATACTGAATTGACTTCCTCTAATTCCTCGGTGTAGGGATATGAGTCAGTGATCTAGTAAATCATTGCCAAGCATTACGTAGAACTTAAATTAGTAGTTCATGTAACTTAGGACGATATTGTAATATCTGTTATGGGGGAAATTGTAATGATACTGATTTGTATTAATGTAGAATTGAAGATCCCAAAACCTGTCCTGAACCCTGTGTGTGTGGAACCGTTATGATGTAATAGGCTAGACTTGGTTTGATTATTTACATCCTTTTGTCTAAGTTCTGTAAAGGGTATATTGTTGGACTAAACTTCAGTA
Organism: Lavandula angustifolia; assembly: GCA_028984105.1. Lineage (NCBI taxonomy): Eukaryota > Viridiplantae > Streptophyta > Magnoliopsida > Lamiales > Lamiaceae > Lavandula > Lavandula angustifolia. The sequence goes on from CM054811.1 coordinate 13,970,866, forward strand.
GAGAAGTTAAAGTTCCAAAACCCCAAGTCATCGGTTCAATGGAGCTCAGTTGTCTTCAGAGTCCGTTGTTGACAGCACTCAGTAGAAGATCCTCTCATCACACTTTTGGAAGAAGACTCAGTATGATCTTTGATCTACTGATTGAGTGAAGAGCTTCGTTGTCTTTGAGTCAGAGCTGACTACATTCAGCAGAAGATCCTTATCAGCCAACTCAGATGAAGACTCAGTATGATCAACCCTGATCTACTGAAAGGATGCAACTCAGTTGCAGACCAGACAAGGAAAAACGACTGCCCAATACTTATCAGTCGAATATCATTAGATAACATTCAGTATACGAGGTTCAGTGAGTCAACTCAGATAGAAGATTAATGTCTGACAAGTTTCACCTACCGCAAACCTCAACCAATGAGAAGCAACCAAAGCTTATCTGCTCTGACACTAAAGCTGCTCTCATGTACAGAAAGCCAACCACTCTGCGGCGGCATTTCGAAAATATATGATCATTTTCCTTAGAGTTTTGTGGCACGTGGCATCGTCCTCTCCAACGGATACATGCCTGGGTCACAACTATAAATAGAGAAGAGTCTCTGAGCTCAACACACGGGACATCAAGGGAACACAAGCTTACAAGCATACAACTCTCCAGTGCACTCAAAGCCAATCCAGTGAAGAACTTGCTTATTTGAATATTCTTGGTTCTTCTCTCTAGAGAATCTTTAGTTCCCCTTCTCTATCTAGGCCTCATTATAATATTTTAGCTTAGAACCTTCGAAGGAGTTCACATTCTGTGAATTGTTCTTATTGTAAGAACTCCTTCATTGTTGGAGATCATCTCCTCCTTTTCAAACTTCGGTTTGATTTGTAAAGTCGCTAAGGACTATAACTTAGAAGGGTCTGTTCAGTGCACATATTCCTTGTTGAGGCTTGCTCAGATTAATCGAAAAGACCTCCTATTCAGTAGGACCGTGGACGTAGGATCTTGCGTATCCGAACCACTTTAAAAATTGCTTGTGTCGTTTATTATTTTATTGCATTGCATTCAAACTGTTTACAAAATCATCCTTTGCATAAAATGAACTTGAAAAGTGCACCAGCCAAAACGGTTTTGGTTTGCATAAAAATGTTTTCAAAGAGACAAACTCTACCGGGCCCCACACTTATCCGCACAACATTCTGCATGCTGAACTTCTCATACTGACCTCAGTCAGTAGAAGGGACTCAACTGTTGAATCACTCTGACCCGCTAACTAAGCATTCAGCTGACTTCGCGTTTGGGGAAACCCCCCCACCCCCCTCTACACCTGTTACTCGTCTCAGGACCAACACTCGGACACTTTAACTGAGTTGTTCATCTACTGACATTCTTCTGAAATATTCAATTGTATGTCGCATTTGAACTGATGTTCAACGTCCATTTAGTAGGTTCTGAACAACCGTACTAAGTCTCCAGTGCTGAGTTTGTCCAGCAGACAAAGATCTATGTGTTGGTCCCGACTCAAACGTTAAGGTGTGGGGGGTGAATACACCTGAAAACCATTTTCTCAAACTTGAACTCGAACAGTCCGATTACGGAGATTGTCTACTGAATAAATTCAGTAGACCAGGCAAGCTGTTTTGGATTGCTTGGACAGAGTGACTGACTATACTGAGGCCTGCTAGCTGACTGATGTCATAATTCAGTAACGTTCAGTAAGAGTTCAGTAGCGTGCGGAATATGTGTAGGCCCGATTCAATTTGTTTGAAAACATTATTAATGAAAACTGTTTCAGTAGATTAGTGCACTCAGTTAAGCTTTTTACTAAAACTCTGTTGAATGATTTTGTAAATAGTTTTCAAAATGAACAGTAAATCAATGCAACAGTAAAAGACACAGGGCCTTTTAAAGTGGTTCGGATATCTAAAATCCTACGTCCACTGTCCTGAACAGATCAGGAGGCTATTTTATTATACTGAGTTAGTCTCAGTCGGTTTGTACACTAGACAAACACAACCTTGTGATTATATTGAGCAAGTCTCAGTTTACAAAGATCAAACAAAAATGTTTGAACGATTCTCCAACGATGAAGGAGTTCTTAACAATAAGAACAGTTCAAGAGATGAACTCCTTCGGTTCAAAGCTATAGATATTTTCAGTTGAGCTTAGGTTAGAGGGAAAAGGGAACAAGAAAGGGCTTCTAAAGTGAAGAACAGTGAGGAATAATCTCTCTGGGTTCGTGTTCGTTCACTTGGATGCTAAAGGCTTTGATTCTATGAAGAATGGTTCCCTAGAGCAGTATAAGTGCTTTTCACAGTTGGTTGTTTTCTCTTCAGTTCTTCACGGAAAGCTGTGTTCTTGTTTGTTCAATGCTCGTAAATTCTCTCGTTCTCTATATCATTGTTGTATATCTCGAACGATTTAATTTTCCCTCTATTTATAGAGATGAGCTATGCATAGATCCGTTGGAGACAAACTGTCTACGTGTCACTCTATTTGGGTAGCTAACGGCTCTTTTGAAATTGTGCAGAGTCCACTATCTTTTTCAGGAAAGTGGTTGACTTGCAGCTTTTTACCAGTACTTTGACAGCTGGCTGCTCATCATTGGTCGAGGTGTAGAAAGTTGTTGAGACATTCAAACTTCAAGGCAGATACTGAGGTTAACTTCTCTGATGTGTACGACCTCGGACAACTCTACTGATTTAACTTTGAAGATCACTGACAGTCAAGGAAACTGTCAGGCCGTTGCTGAGTTTGACTAGGGGTTCAGTAGTATACTCCTGCTGAGTCCAACTCTACTGAAGGTCGACTCTGAGTTCAGCAAACTGCTCCTGCTGAGTCCAGTTCTAGTGACTCTTTCAGTATGCTGCTCCTACTGAGTCCAACACTACTGAATCTGAACACCTCTCAGTATGCTGGTCCTGCTGAGTCCAGCACTACTGAGTCTTCACTCTATGGTACTGAGGCGGATAGTCTACTGAGTTTCAGTAGACAGAACTTTTGAGCCTGGGACCATGCTGAAAGCAAGTTTACTGAGTCTGAAACTCTCAGAGACCAAGGCGTTACAAATACAAGGGAATGGTTCACCAATCAAATGAGGGTTTTGAGATCAGCCAAATCCTCTAAACATTCTACTGCTGAATCATCTCCCAACATTATGCTACTGAGTCTATCAACTACTAAACTCTAGCAAGCTTACTGAGTTCCTAACATGTTGAACTCAACTAAGCTATTACATTAAGTGGTTCATTCATTCAGCTCGGGTTTTGGAATCTTCAAATCTTATCTTTTAATAAATCATATCCCGATAATTTCTCTATATTTGATGATGCCAAAACCATTACAACAAAATTTCTCCCTATTAAGACTATCTATGTTGCACGAGAGATAACACACAAAAGGACATGCAATAAACAAGGTGTGAGTGTGTGCTGATCACTTAGGTGGTCAGTAGTGTTGAGCATAAGAATGGCCATTTTAACAATTGAGTAGTTATCTCGGCCAAAAGTAATAGATTTCATTAGTAGATAAGATGTTACAATTACAGAAATCTTACCATCATTAATGTATAAAAATAAAAATAAAATAAAAATAAAAATAAAAACAAAAACAAAAACCATGAAGCTATTCAGATGCTCTTCTTCGATCTCTGAAGCTTGGCTTTGAAAGCCGTTGAATTCGCCTCGGGTGGATCAAGGCCATATGCTTCGAAAATGTTGGCTCTGAGGTTCTTGATGGCTACTTGATCTTTTGGCTCGTTTAGGGTTAGGTATTTCCTATTCATAGCAAATGTGATCTTGTCCTCAATCTCACAAAGAATTTTCCATGCAGAGAAGGGCAATGGCATGAGCTTTCTTCTGCTAGTTGTCTCCCTTATCTTTATTTATTTCTTCATTTATATCTTTATTGCATCTGCCAGCTGTCAACGTGACTTTTTGTGATTTTTTTTTTAAATTTAAATTTTATGATTGTATAGATAATACACATACGAGATAGATAAGATAATAGGGAATTTCTGAAGATAATAATGTATCACTTTAAATGAAAACGTATCAATTATTTTGAATCTATCACTTTTCTGAATAAAAATATCACTTCTTATTAATCACTTGTTATGAATCAAAGTATCACTTGCTATGATAAAAGTATCATTTACTATGAATAAAAGTATAATTGGTTTTAATAAAAGTATTATTTGACATCAAAAAAGTATCAGTTGATCTGAAAAAATATCAATTGTTGTGAATAAAAATATCACTTGTTATTAACAAATGTATAATTAATGATAAATATATATTCTAATTAAATTCATAAAAATATCATTTGTTCTAAACAATTGTATAATTTCTTAAAAATAATTTAACAATTAAAACGAATACATGTATCACTTAAACGCAACATAAATATCAATTAATATGAATACATGTATCCGTTGTTTGAACGTTTGCATCACTTTTTTTAGGAAATGTATCACTTTCTTTAATAAATGTATCACTTGTTCGTTGGTTTTAATAAAAGTATCATTTGACATTAATAATATCAGTTATTTTGAATATATCACTTGTTTATCCAGTAGTATTAATTAACATGAATAAATGTATAATTTATACTAAATATATATGTCAATTGATACTATATAAACGGATCATTTGTTTTGAAGAATTGTATCACTTTCTTAAAACAGTATATGAATTAAACTAAATATGTATCATTTATACGTAGTATAAATATCGCTTAATACGAATAAATGTATCTGTTATGTTGATCGTTCGTATCACCTTTTCTTGAGGAACTTTGCCACTTTCTTTAAATATGTGTATCAATTTAATAAGCATCAATAATTATGAATAAATTTACAGAATAATTATTATCTAAATTTGAAACTAAAATTAATAACTCAGTCAATTCTCATATTATATAGAATAATTAATTATTTCTATAAAATTAAATAATAAAAGAATAAATATTTTAACATATGTTGAAAAAGAAAAAAAGAAAAATTAAAATTAGATTAAAAAAACTGAACTTTCAAATAAAATTTGGACTAGCCGAAAAAATACTCCCTCCGTCCCATAGAAAGTGTCTTGTTTTCCTTTTCGAGTCGTCCCATAGAAAGTGTCTTTTTTTTAAAAAGGCAAACAATATGTGGACCAAAATTAACAAGCCAAAAAGTCAAACAATATATACCATACAATCTCATTTTCTTAATATCCGTGCCCCATAGAAAGGAGACACTTTCTACGAAACGGATGGAGTAACTGAATAAAGCAGCCCGTCCACACATGCGAACGGCCGCATTCCAGTCCAACTTAACCGTATTTTATTTACATATAAGTCCTATAAATTTTAAATTTGATTTTCAAAAAAGCAAAATAAATGGAGAATAATAAATTGACGAAAATGTAAAGCACTATTCCCCACATTCATAAACTTAATTTACCATAGCCACAAAATCAAGGACACAATATGAATCATTTGTTGAAGCCTTGGAGTTGCAGCACAACTAAACCAGAAAAAGGCAATATGAACCATATGCTGAAGCCTTGGAGTTGCAGCACAACCCAAACCAGACTAAGGCAAGAGTTAGGAATTATGTAAGATGCCCTAATTAGTTAGAATTATAATCTCAAACAATTCTATAGTTTATAATCCTTAGGCCGATATGGGTCGGTAGACTTTCGCCACACTATCACTCGTGTTCAAAACAAATGATACTCAGCAAATGACACTTTTGTTCAAAATAAATTCGAAACAAATGATACACTATAAACAAATGATACACTAAAGCCAGTCACTAATTACATTATTGTTTCTAGTCTATTAGTTATCAGGGTTCGTTTGGTTGTCCGGAAAGTAAAGTTGTCAGGAAATGTGATTTCTTGGAATATGATTCTGGGGAATATGATTCCTTGTAGCGTGTTTCGAAAATATTCGGAAAATGTAGGAAAAGCAGAGAAATCCCGACTACTTCAAAATTCTTCAGACGGGGAGATCAGAAGAATCATCTGAAACACGTCATATACCCTCCCACTGATAAATGGATGTCGTGGAAGCTGAATCAAAGATGGGAAGAAATCAAAATCGATTTCATCAAGAGCTTTCACATCTGGAGATCATGGGGTAAGTCAACCGACGCCGATAAGATGTTTGAAGAGATTTTGTTTATCGCTGAACTAGACCTCTATGATGAAGTGAAGGAACTACTTGAAAAGGCTGGTCTGCCAAAGGATTCTTTCTCCTCCTATGACCTCAGAAGGAATATACGCATGAAGGAGATAGAAGAAGAAGTCAGGATCGCCATGGGCAAGAAATCTCTCTTTCTGAACTGTAAGGAAGATCAAGTCGCCATCAAACGACTCAGAGCAAATATCTTCAATGCTTGTGGTCTTGAACCGCCAAGAGCAGCTGATGATTTTGTTTTGATAGTGATAACATGATTTCTGTAATTGTAATTTCTCATCATTTAATTAAAGCAACATCACTTTTGGCCAAGACAACTACTCATTGTCACAATGGTTGCTGTTTTTACTTTTAACACTACTGATCACCTTAGTTATCAACACGAACTCACACTTATGCTTATTGTGTATTATATTTGTGATTTTTTCAGATTATTGATTTGTAATGGTTTTGGTTTCATCAAATAGGGGGAAATTGTTGGGAGATGATTTATTATAAGATTTGAAGATCCCAAAACCCCTAGCTGAATGATGAATCAATATAATGTAATAGCTTAGTTGAGTTCAGCATGTTATGAACTAAGTAGGCTAGATAGAGTTCAGTAGCTGATAGACTCAGTAGCATATATTTTCTCAGCTGTGTGGACTCAACATTGAAGACTCAATGGGGTTGTTCAGACCTACTTAATATGTGTTGAACTTCAGTACAACGGAATCGACCTACAAGATGAATCTTTTAGAAGAATGTCAGTAGAGCACAACTCAGTTAAAGTGTCCAAAGTATCAGAGGAAGTCAACTCAGCATCAACCTTGAAGTTTGAACAAGCCTCACCTACCATTCAACATCGACCAATGAGGAGTTGTGAGCACTGTACTTGCATTGACACAAAGTCACCATCAAGACTGAAAAACAGAGAATCTCTACAGTATCATTCAAATTCGAGATGACTATTTTTCCTATCATTTTTTACACGTGGTTAGGTTCATTCCAACGGATCTTTCCATAAGTCAAGAGTATAAATAGAGATAGATCTTCAAGCATTGAAGACACAATCGGGAACACCAAACATTCACGCACTCAAAGGTCTAGCAACCTCAAAGCAAATTCAACAAAGAACTTGATGCATAGATAGACATCCAAACAGTTCTTCACTCTAGAGTATTCTAGTTCCCATTGTCTAATCTAAGCTAACCTTGTTATAACTTATTCTTAGACTTTGAAGGAGTTCATATCTTGAATTGTTTTTTATTGTAAGAACTCCTTCTTAGTTGGAGAATCTCAAACCTTATGTTTCAACTCATTGTAAAGTTGATAGGACTATAACTAGTGATCTGTCCAGTGAATGGATCGAGTGATACTTGTTCAGTATGATAAATTCAAGACTTCTTGGTAATTCAGGATAGTGGACGTAGGATCTTACGTATCTGAACCACTTTAAAAACTGCATGTCCATTTTACTGTTTTATTGGTTAATTGTTCATCCAGCATAAAATCGATTCACAAAATTCATAAGTCTGGATTTTCAGTAAAACTTGATTATATGCATAAGCATAACTGAACTTTTTCAATTAAAACATTTTTCATAAAGAGACGATAAAACCGGGTCTACAAATTCCGTACAACTTCTTGTACTGAGTTTACTGTAGACTGACTGAAGTTAGTAGATAGTGTTCAGTATCTTGAACTACTCTGCCCACACGATCAGAAAGCTAAGTTGACGAGTTGAGTTATTCAGCAAGCAGATTCAGTAAAAGACTAACTTTCGCATTTGAGTTTAAAACATGGACTCATGTGTATTGAACCTCCTCCCCCCCCCCCCCCCAAACACCTGAAGACTCGTCTTTGGACCAACAAGAAAGATGCTATCTTTTACAGTTATCACCCATCTGCGCAAACCTAATTTACCTGAAACTCTAAACTTCAAAGAGAACAATGACTCTGTTTCCCTCACGATCGCCGTCTCCACCAATTCTACGATTTCATTCCTAAAGGCTCTCTTGTAACCGAAGCCTCCGATTCAAAATTATCCCCATTATTGTTCGGTAGGCGACTCTGTTTGCCAACCGCGGCATCTGCATCGGCTTCTCCAATCATCACGTCCTCAATGACGTGAGTTTGATTTTAAGATTCATAATTGCTTGGGCTTCGATTATAGAGAATGTAGGCGTGCATAGTCCTTTTGAAAATCGATGTTGGAGTGAGTGCTTGTGAAAAACGATGATGGTCTTAGTTATTGGGAGGAATCGATGATGTATCGTAATTAAAATCCCCATATCAATGAAAAAGAATAACAAGGTTAGAGTAGGGAAAATGTAACGCCCCAATTTTCGTAACTTAACTAGGCACGCTACATCATACTTAATATACATATTTCAATTCTTTCAAAACATTTTCAAGGAAAAAGAATAATTGCGAAACTCCAGTTATTTTCATACTCAGCAAAAGTTTTACATAAAAAATAACTACTAATACTAGTTTCATAAATCATTTCTCATGTCACCATCACCACCAACACCTCTACGCATCGGAAGAGCCATTTCTTGAAAAATATTATAATGATAGGGATGAGTACGACTACTCATTGGCAGATGTACACATTTACCAAAATTATATATCATACCGATAAGACATGGAAAATTAGATCATGGAAAGAGATACTCGGTCACACAGACCATCACCTTGTCGTACGGCCCAATTCCGACCGATTTACATAGAGGATCCAATTTCGATCCTGCGGCCCAATTCCGACCAATTTTCATTGAGGACCCAATTCTGATCCTACGGTCCAATTCCAACCGATTTTCATTCAGGATCCAATTTCAATCCAAGGGTCCAATTTCGACCCATCCTTTCATGCTTGTCATAAACACATGAAATATCGAACACAACATATAATAAAGATAACGGTAACATTCCCCACCTTAACTTTGACTTGAAAAAAATAATGGATATCAATGTTTAAGTCTTGTGCACCGATCCTATACATGAAAATTTATCTTAATGACTCTACATGGAATGTTATGCTTGCATCAATAATTCAAATAATTCATAAATACACATGGATCAAAATAATCAAACCAAAATGTATATTATACATAATCTACTTATTAACATGCAATTTTAATAGTTTCACATAGTAATAAACTTAATTATATTAAACATAATCTTACTTCATTCTATTGACAATTCATTCATGCATTGAGTAATTCAGCAACTTATGAAATAAATGAATAAAATTATAAAAGTATTGTCCTAAAAATTATAGATCTCTAACATTAACAACATATTACCTATTTCATCATAATAAAACTTATCATGATCAATAATTCATTTAATAGTAACCTGAAAACTTTTATTTTCAATCTACATGCATGTTGACAAAAGAATCTGGCACATCAAGAAACAAATTAACAAATAAATAGTAAATGTATCCAAACAATTCTATATTTTTAACATGAATGATATAACATGTATTATATCCCATTAAAATTCAACATGGTCGAAAACAACATAAATAAAACATGAAAAATAATTTTCCTATCAAGCTCATGAACATGCCGTCAAAACCTGACAGGTTACGAATAACAATTTTAAAAAATACTTATCATGCTCTTAAAATTCTACGAAAATAATAGAGTATACTAGACATCCTTCAAATTATCCCTAAACTTTCACAACGATATGATGACGGAAAGATGTGAAAATAATTCTCGAAACAATTTCTAGTTTTGCTGGCAAAATTTCAAAAATTTCATGTGAAACTAAATTATGGATGACTAAGGGCCTATTTATAGGCCTAGAAATCATTATCTAAAGATCCCTAATCATATAAGGTATCAAATATATTTTATCCATAATTATTTTCGTACTTATATAATTTATATAGAATTTAGTGTATAACTTACCATTTAAGAGATTCAATCATAGATAAATTAGTATATGGATAAACACAACTAGATTTTATCTTAAAACATGTATATCACAAATATAATATTTATTTTATTCACGAAACATAATTTCAAATTATCTCCTAATAACTTAATACAATATAAAATAGTATACCGTTTCATGAATCCTAGTAGGTTTAGGAAATCCAAAATAAATAAATATTATTCTTGCCTCATAATTCTATCATGATTTATATCTCAACATTAACAATATAATCATAATATGATATAAATAAACACATTCAAAGTTCAAATAAACTTACATAACAAAAATAATTTAATGACAATTAAGATAAATGCTTTAATTTTCATTGAAATTTCTAGGGCGCGACTTACAGAATTAAAACACTTGACAACATGCATGAATAGATATGCAGTGCATTTATATTGAAAAATTTGAGGCGTTACAAAAAAAGAATCCAAGAATTTGACGCTATTTTCCTTATTATTAAGATTCTTATTATTTTCTCTAATTTTATTAAAATCAATCCAAAAGGATTTTAATTTTTTGAAATCAAATTAGTTTCCTTCCTCTACCAACAATATGAAATTAGATTACTTTCCCAGACCATAATCCGAGCAAACCAAATGGGTCCTCATTGTTACTTCTTTTCATTTCAGTAGGTGATGAAAAAGAATTCTTAAAATCAAATATTTAGTGAAAATACTTTTTCTATCTTTTATTAATCACAAAAACTTATGTGCAATAGGTGCACATGCAATAGGGTCATTTTTGGCCCAATTGCAACCCAATTATCTGCTCCTACCCGGATCCGCGCCTGCTTATGTCAGCACGATGTCATGCTAATGCCACTATTCTATTTTTCATTTTTTTATTTCTTTCATTTTTTATATATTTTTCTCATTTTTTGTTTTAATTCTTTCTCCTAATTGTAAGGATGGATGGTCATTCGTTGTGAACAAAAGTGTCGTTTGTTCTAAACAAATTTTTTTCCCCCAATTTTTTTGATAAGGGGAGGCGTATCATTTGTTATGAACAAAAGTGTCATTTGTCGAATATCATTTATTTCGAAAAACAAGTGTCATTTTCGTTTGGGACGCCATTTTACCATCATTGATAGAAGTTTTATTTATTGAATATCATTTGTTTCGAACAAAAGTGTCATTTATTCATAAGTGTCATTTGTAGAGTGTCTTTTGTTTCAAAGAAGAGTGTCATTTATTCTTAACAAGTGTCGTTTGTTGTAAACAAAAGGTTTTATTTTTTTATTTTTTTTCAATTTTTTATAAGGGAAGGCATGTTATTTGTAATGAATAAATGTGTCAGTTGTGTCGGAGGAGAGTGTCACATTATCGTAGAGTGTAATTTGTAGTGTATAAATGTGTCAGTGGCAACGAACAAATATGTCATTTATCTCATAGTGTTAATCACATTGAAGTAAAGTGTCAATTGTATTGAATGAGAGTGTCACATTCCGATTGTCATTAGTAATGAACAAATATGTCAATTGCAACGAAAAAAATATTATTTTATCTTAAAATGTCAATCGTAATAAACAAAAGTGTCTATTGTCTCGGATAAGAGTGTCACATTACAAGTGTCATTTGTAATGAATAAATGTGTCAATTTCAACGTACTAAATGTTATTTATCTCAAAGTGTCAATCGTAATAAACAAAAGTGTCAATTGTCTCGGAGGAGAGTGTCACATTCCGAGTGTCATTTGTCATGAATAAATGTATCAATTGTGTTGAATAAAAAGTGTAAATTTTTCAAAGAAAAAGTATAAATTGGTTTTGAACTAAAGTGTCATTTAAAAATTAAAACCAAACTGACAATCATATGTTTTCAGCAATTTGCAAAGCTCAATACTCTCCAAAATGCAAATGCAAGCTTTCATATTCATGTAACTAACTATTTCACTCAACAGAAAATCAATAAAACCAAATCCCAAAAGTATAAAAGTGATTGAAAACAACTTGGTTGCAATACTAGATGGTGTTATTTCAGACATAGTCACAAAGAAGAAATATGAAGCATCAACAATAAGGTGAGTTCGAGTAGTAGTGAAATCATTCATATTTTTATGAATACCACATAACAGAAAGGATCTACCTTTGCTATCTTTAAAAGAATCTCCTCCATGTGTTATTGTCATAATAACTAGCACCACCAAATCAGTGATTGATTGCTTCAGTATACGCAATTGATTTCAAAATTAGATCGTGATTTGTAATCTCGAAGCCCCAATTTGAACCCAAATGAGGAATCTCTTCCTCCTCCAAGCCGAATACATGAATGCCAAATTAACCCCAAAATCCACCATTTCAGAAGCTTCACTATCCATCTTCGACTCGTTAAGCTTCATCTTGTGGGTCCCAGTCTATGACCACTTCATCATCCCAGCCGCGCGTAGGCCTCACGCGCCACCCTAGTGGACTAATGTAGCTCTAATAGATTGGGATCTTTCTATTTATATACATCTTCGCCATGATCTCGGCAGTAATTCTCGAGATCTACATACTCAAAATCATGAGAAAACACAACTACGATGAGAAAAAAGGAGAGAGAGAAAAAGAGGAGAGAAAGAGAGAACATTGAAAAAGAGGAGAGGACGGTGAAAGACGGGAGATAGAGAGAGAGAGGACGGTGGGAGAGAGAAAGAGAGAGAGGGGCGAGCGAAGAGAGAAAGAGGGGAGAGAAAAAGGGTGGGTGGGGGGGGGGGGGGAGCGGTAAGTGGGAGGCGATACGGTAGGAGGAGAGTTTTAATTATTTAATTTTTTTTAAAGTTAAGTCAATGGATCAGATGATCCGAATTCTGTCACAAATAGACATATTTTGACCATGTTGCACATGCAATAATTGTATTCTAATCTATCTCTTTGTTAATTGTAATGTGTGAAATTTATTTTGTCCGGTGTGGGAATATTATTGATTGCCTTCAAGTATCCGCAACTAAAAGTCTAAAAGACTAAAACTAGGAACTCTGCCATACTATCAGATGTTTCAATATATTTTATTTTTATGAATAAATAGATGAAATTATAAGTTGAAATTTGCCCACGTCCATAACTTACACCCCGAATGCGTACAAAATATTTTGCCTTAAAAATCTAATTAAACTGAAGAGCGGAGAGACGGATCAGAATCCATCAATATTTATATTTATCTATCTATCCATTTTTATCTCCATAAAAAAGGAGGGATAGATAAGAAAATGAGGAAGTCATTTGGTGGCGGCGGAAACAGAGGAATGGGCGGCGGAGGCGGTGGGATGATGAAAACCTTCCGGAGGGCTGTGAGGGCAGGCGGCATCACTCCTACGACCAACATTGGTGGTGAAAAGGCTGGACAACCCAACAAGTTCAACAAGAAGCAGCCTCCCACTTCTCCCACCAAACCTCTAACTCTTTCTTCTTCGCTCACAAATCTTCCCATATCTGCTTCTGCGTTGGTATGTAGCGATGAGTCAGAGTGGGAATGTGTTGATGGGATTGAATACGAGTCGGATTATGTGTTTGAAACTGTTCCATCCATAGAGGAGGTGCACCATGCTGTTTCTGCCCTTCAACAGTACGACTTCTCATCCTCTAATCTCCACTGCCCAACTTGAATTCATTGGAATGGAGGAGGATTTTGATGTTATTATGACAGTGATCATATTTCAGTGAATTTGACTTCCGAGAAAATTTCATGTGTTTTGCTCCTTATTCAATACAAAATATGGTTGAGTGATTTTGCATAATTAAATGGGATTCGTAATTGAATTAATATCTTGCAGGGCCCTTGGGAGTTCAAAGGGAGATGAAGAAGTAGGCCTTTCCTTAGCAGCTTCTTCTGAATTGGAGTGGTCGGGTTATCGAAGATCAGATATGGTCTACAGCGCCTTCCATTTGTTAGAGACTGAACCTTCCGTGCAGGTATAGCTTATATATATATATATTGGAACATGGAGGAACTTGACTTTGCATATAAACTAGGCACTAATCTTTACCTTTTTAGTTTTTATGTAAATGTGGTTTCCTATCAGATGAACACCCTCTCTCTCTCTCTCTCTCTATATATATATATATATATTAAGAAATAGTAGAGTAGAATGAGTCTTTTTCCTGCTTCTTGCTTTGCCTTGCTTTGTTTAAAAACGTTATACTCAAAGAAACTGGAATGCTTTGATTTAGATCATCACCATATGTTCCTTCCATGTTTACAAGCGTTATTTTCATACACCTACATGCAATGCTTTAGCGTTCACTGTCATTGTTTCTTAACGGCCAGAGGTAATGCATTCTGGATTGAGTTCTATCTTATAATCAGATTATTATAGACTATTTATTTGGTTCATCTCTAGGTATACAACTTGTAAAGGACTTATGATTTTATTAAAAATAAATACTATATAGACCAAAACCAGAGTAGACGGACTAACTTGATTTGTGCTTAAGTTGCTCAAAATTGGCTGAGTCCTTCATCATCTTGTGCAGAGAATGGTTGTTTCTTTATCATCTGATAAGGCAGTCTGGGATGCGATCATGAACAATGAGGTGGTTCAGGAGCTCAGAGGATCAACTCATCAAGGTCTGTAGCATTTTATTACTTTTGGTGATTGCTTGGATAATTTATTAATTATATTCTATTTTCATATATGTTTCTGTTGGTTGCTTAGTCCTCGAGGAGAGCTCAGATGAGGGTTCGGATGGAGGCGTGAATAATATCCTGGGTTGGATTCTTATGTTTGCCAAGCAGTTGTTGGATAAGATCGCAGAGGTTGTGAATAATGCTTTCAAGGAGAAGAAAGGAGATGCTGCGAGTTTGGATCAGAAACTGAAAAGCTCCTTCTTCCTCTCCATCGTTATCGTCATCATAGTCGTTCTCACTCGGACCAAAACCAACAATGCAGTTTGATTACAATTCGCCGACTTAACTCATCATTGATTCAACCTAAAAGTAGTCTGTTTTAGAATGAACAGGAACATAGTAAGTGTTGAATAAGGGGAAAACATCTTTGTTAAATTTATTGGAGCTTTTCGAAGGTCAGTGTAGGTTCAGTTTTTAAATATATTTGAGTTCAGTTTTTAAGGTGTGTTTGAGTTTCGTTTTGAAGTATATAAAACAATGGAGACGGGTTTCAGTTTCTCTCTATGTTTTACCTTCTCTCTAGAACCCACTTTCCCCAAAAGCTCTCTCTTCTAGCCTAGAGTTCTCCACTCCTGCCATGAATCATCACTTCCCTCCCGATTCGGAAATTTTAAATTTAGGGGTTCAATTAATCAAATTGAATTGTTGAATCAACCCGGAGTGACGTGATAATTTTACATAAATTATTTAAAACAATCAATAATTTACATAATTTTATTGTTAAATTACAACCTTCCGACATTGCACAATAGACATTTATAGTTATAACCTTTTAATCAATATTTTTTACGAACTAGTATGATATTCATTATGTACCGCTTGACTTGTTTTGTTTATCTTCTTAGATTACAGGGTATCGAACACAGGGAACGGAAAATTTTGAACTTAAAATTCCTATTATTCGAGATTTTGGTTAGCAACCACGCAATTTTTGGATTCACTAACTAGGCACAAAAATTAAATCACAAAAATTAAATATTTGAAATTAACAAGCAAGAAAGACGGGTTCAGCAAAATGTTCCACACGCACGAACAATCGATCCTTGACACTAAAGATAAATTAATCTACTTAAATCAATTAGTTGTAGGACACCGAAATTAAACTGACACATCTCCTATTCCCCCTTAATTATTCGGTAATCGCCATGGTGAGCATTTAAACGACTACTACCCTAAATTAAATGCAACCTACATTGATGGGCAATTAATATATTTAACACCTAATCAGCTTTAAGAACTAATGGAACCCAATTTAGGAGTCTACTCGTATGGTGGGCATCTAATAGTCTCCTACCAAATTAACCTATTGTTCATAGAACAATTCGCTACTTATTTAGCCTAATCCCACGAGAAATGATGAAAATACTAAATTAGCTATGAATTAAATTAACCTAGGGTGATCAATCCTAAATTAATTAATCCAATTAATTAACCTAGATTAATCTAGAACCTAAGTGATTAATTATTAAGCCTAACTCTCACGAATTAAGTTGTGCGCTGTTCACATCTTACCGAACCCTAAAAGGAAATTAGCTACACATTTCGATCCATCTAAGCAAAACCTTAAACATGCTGAAAATTATAATTAACTTGTACGAAAGAAAATACGAAAAATTAAACTACCTAATAAAAAGTGAAAATCATAAAATTAGAACACGAAATTCACGTCTAAACTTCTTCAGAAAATCATAATCCATAAACCCTAATTATCAGAATCAATCCAAGCAACATAATCCCAAATCAAGTGTCAAAAAATAAATAACATGAGTTTGTGTTGGTCCTGAGACGAGTGTCAGGTGTAGAAGGGGGGGGGGGTGAATACACCTGAGTACAAGTTTCTTTTCTCAAACGCGAAGGACAGCTGAGCTGTAGGTTGCAACTGATTAACAGTGCTAAATAGTAACCTTCTGATCGCGAGTCAGAGTGACTCAACTACTGAGTTTCTTCTACTGACTTTTGTCAGTATTAAATCCTCAGGCGGAGAGTTAGTGCGGATAAGTGTAGGGCCCGAATAGACTTCGTCTCGATTTGAAAATGTGTTTTTCGCAAACCAAAACAGTTTTGGCTAGTGCACTTTTAAATACGTTCTATGCAAAGTATGAGTTTGTAAAAAGATTTGAGAGCGATGCAATAAAACAGTAAATAACACAAGCGAACAGGAGGTTCGAATATACAAGATCCTACGTCCACGGTCTTGCTGAACAGGAGGTCAAGCCTCAGCAAGGTGTCTGTACGCTGGACAGACCCTTCTAAGTTATAATTCTTAGCGACTTTACAAATCAAACCAAAGTTTGAAGGGGATGGGATTTTCTCCAACTATGAAGGAGTTCTTACAATAAGAACAATCACAGAAAGTGAACTCCTTCGAAGATTCTAAGCTACGGATATGACAGTGGAGCTTAGATAGAGAAGAGGGATCTAAAGAAAAACTCTAGAGAGAAGAACTAAGGATTTTCAACTAGGCAAGTTCTTCGCTGGATCTTCTTGAGTGCGCTAGAGAGTTTGAATGCTTGAGCGTGTAATCCCTTTGATATCCCGTGCGTTGAGCTCGGAAAAGCTTCTCTATTTATAGTCGTGACCCAGGCATTTGTCCGTTGGAAAAGATGATGCCACGTGTCACAAACGTCCTAGGAAAATGACTATAAGTTCAAAATAGTGTCGCAGAGTAGTTGGTCACTATGCATGAGAGCAGTTTTAGTTGGTCAGAGCAGGTAAGGCTTAGACCGCTTCTCATTAGTCGAGGTTTGTGGTAGGTGAGACTTGTTAGACATCAGTCTACATCTGAGTTGACTCTCACTCATCCTCGTATGATCTTCTGCTGACTTTCGAATGATATTAAAAGTCGGGTCGATTCCTGTCGGATACAGTAGATCTGGAACGATCATACTGTCTTCTTCGTCTGAGTCGGCTGATAACAAGTCTTCTACTGAGATTAGTCAGCTGATGACTCTGAAGGTACTGAGCTCTGTACTGTGTTCTTTAACTGAAGATCAGCTAATGAACAATCTTCTACTGATGAGGATCAACTGGAGACATAAGAACACGAGCTCTTACATACTGATGACGTGGGGTTCTGGAATTCAACTTCCTACTGAAGTTCAGACCAACAATTACCCCTTACAGGACTTAGACAATAAACAGATAATGAAAATAAGAACAGTCTAGCCTATTACATCATCTAGTCCGGAAGACAACACACTAAGGGTACAAGACGGGTTTTGGGATCTTCAATTCCATAGCAATCAATCGCTATGATTTCCCCCATTACCGAAATAAGCAAGTCATACTACAAGAACTACTGATGATATAATCAACTACTGACTCATAACCCAACAGTTTGTTTTTTCAAGAGCTGTACCTAATGATCGAATGGAAATAAAAGACGGCTGGGAATAATCGAAAATCTCCACGACAATCGGAAACGGAACGGTAATCATGCAACTTGGCTTCGGCTTTAGAAAAGCTGGACGGCGAACGGTGTTCGGCTTTCGAAAACTGACGGCGATGGTGGCTTCGGCTTCTCACGGTTGTCGGCGGCAAGAAATGTGTGCTGGAGTCTCCTCTAGGCTGATCAGCGGTGAAGACGATGGACGAAGAAAATATGATATGGGCGTGTCCCTCTCTCGCGGCGCATGCATCCAATATATAGCTAGGGTTTTCTTCTCAATCCATGTAGAATTAGGAATCTTATCTATCAAGTATGGAAAGATTTGATGATATCTTTCCATCTTTTAGACCTTCCTTATCCATTCCTTCCTTCTACGTAAAATTGCACCAAATTAACCCTTTAATTCCTTAATTTTTAGCATGCCGCCACATCATCAAATCATCGCCACATAAGCCCGGAAATCTGCAAAACAGCACATAAATACAATCCAATCGCCAAAAATGGCGCCAAAATAACAGAATTTGAATAGTACGAATTTAAACTCATCAAATCTCCTTACACTTGAACTATACTTGCCCTCAAGTATAAGGTAAACAAAGGTATACGTACTATCCAAATTCAATCAATCTCCCAAGACTCAAAGAAAATAAAAACACAAAACAACAGACGACAAACGACTCACAAAGACGAGACGAAAGACACACAAAGACGAGAACGAAAGACACAGAAAGACGAAGACAAAGAACAAAAAAACAAAAACAAGAACAAGAAGCAATGCCAATCCTATCCATGATCTACACTCAAGAAATCGCCAAACATGTAAAATCATGCAAATACGAATTTTTAGCAAACAAGAAATGCTGCAAATTTCGAACAAGGCACACAAATATCAATTCGGTCAAAAATCTAAGCAAAAGTGGATCATCCTCACGGTTCACTCAACACTCTATAGTCTAAGTCCGGTTAAGCCACTCAAAGAAATTAGTCCACTCTATCACGATAAAAGATTATCACAAGGTCTGAACTTCTTCAGCCTGGATATCTTCAGCTTGGACCCCTTGGTCCACGGTTTCTCCATGTTCAGTGGAGATGGCCTTCTCCACTGATTGCGTCTTCTCAGAAGACTCTGGCTCGTCTCTCAGCTGGAGAGGCGGTTCAGCAATTACGACCTCTGGCTCCGCCTCAGTCTCAGTAGGCACAACCTCGCTGACCTTCTTCAGCCTTTTGGTTGGTGCCTTAGGCGTTGATTTAGGAGGGGACCTCTTCTTCATAGGCGTGGAGGTCTGCTGAGTCCCGGTCCTTGAGTCAGCGGGCCTTGAGCCAATCTACTGAAGGGCCGCTGCCCTGTTCTGGAACCTAACTTTCTTCGGATTGAAGTAGGCTTTGTCAGCGAAAGTTATGCTCTCAAATCCGCAGAATCTTCTATCATGATGGAGAGCTTCAGGCCGTAGAGGAGTTTGCCTTTGACGCTCAGTCGCTTGGATGTTTTGTCGAACTTAGCCGACTGCGTCATGAACTCCTTCAGAAAGAATTCTATCCAATTAATCTTGGCTCGGTCATAGATGGCCATCATCATCTGTAGATTGGGCCCTGACACTTGGTCAAATGAGCATGCTTGACTCGTCAGGAGCTGAGTCACTATATACGTCAATGCTCTGTACTGAGGGAGCATTGCGTTCTTGGGAAAAGCGGCTCTGAAGACAGTTGGCTTCCCCCAGAATTCTGTAAGGTACTCATCCATCAGATCGTCTTTGTATGCGACGGTGCTGAGTCCTTCATTTGGCAGATTGAAGCTTTTCTGAAGGGCTTCTCGGATGAACATCTGCTTGATAATCGATTCATCTCGGGCGGGGTCGCCTACTGAGTGGACGACAAAGCGGCATCTGGTGTCCCCGTTAATGGACTCTGAGTTCAGGTAGGCTTCAGCCACCTGGCGCAGAAGGAAGAAGGATGGCTTCCTTGTCAAGAATCATTCCAGTCCGATCTCGCGAAGTGCATAGAAAATCTCCTCCATGTAGTCGAGATCACACGCGTCAAATTCCATCATAGGCTCGCACCAGACGCGATCCTTCTCGAGGATCTCTTTCATATCAGAGGGAGAGTCTACATGAGTTCCTGTCATCTTAATAATCTGCAAACACAGTGCTAGTCAGTATTCGATAAGATATAAGAGAGAAATTATTGAAAGATCATACGATACTGAAAAGATCATTGAAAAATTACCAAAGGATTTTTTGAGAGGTTTTAAAGGATAGAAATTTTTGGTAACTAACCAAGAGATAGTCTCAGAAAATCTAGGGTACTTAAGATATTTGCAGAGATGAAATGGCGGTTTCAAACATTTGAACGCTTATATATATCTTAGAGAAGATAAACAGTTAAAATATTAATGGTTTAGTTTGAACGCGCTTTTTGAGATGAACGGCTAGGATTAAGTTTTGTAAAAAAGGTAATGATCATATTAGCCGCCTAAGTCAAAAGCCAGTTGTATATAACCTAAGTAGTAACTTGATACGACATGCATTTAATGCGTTGCAGAGTTCAGCATGCTTTTACATAGAATGTCGTGTATTAAATGTAGTCTGTTAAAATTAAATGACATTTTCTAAGGCATTGAATACGATGCTGAATCTGATTCATAAATGCACAGAGCTGTTCTATAGGCTACTGAGTAGAGATACACAAACCTGTCAGCTGAACATCGTAGTCAGCTGATACCTCGTGTAGATGGTTGTTGAGTCTCTACGTACTGATCTTACTCAGTGCTGAGAGTGAACATTCCCCCTTACTGAATGCTCCTCTCCTGAATCCTCTTACTGACTGGAGTCAGTAGGGTCCAGTAGACCTAGCTCTACCGAAAGTTCTCTGAAATTTGTTTCAGCTAGAGGCTTGGTCAGTATATCAACCCTTTGATGGTCAGTATGGATCTTTTCCATCCTGATATCCTTCTTTTCGATATGGTCACGAATGAAGTGGTGTCTGATGTCCATGCTTGCATCTCGTATTAAGTACAGGATTCTGAGTGATTGCAATGGTATTGGTACTATCTTAGAAGATCGGCACTTCATTCTGAATGACGTCATAGTCGCGTATCTGCTGTCTCAGCCAAAGAATTTGGACGCAGCAACTTCCGGCAGCCATGTATTCAGCTTCAGTAGTTGACGTTGCAACTGAATGCTGTTTCTTTGAAAACCATGAGATCAGCTTACTGCCAAGGAATTGACACGTTTCAGAAGTTGACTTTCGGTCAATTCTACATCCTGCATAGTCAGCATCAGAATAACCAGTTAGTTCAATATTATCATCAGCTGGATACCATAAACCCATGTCAGGTGTTCCTCTGAGATAGCGGAGAATCTTCTTTTGTTGAGTCCATGTGACTCTATTTCGAATTCGCCTGAAATCGAGCGCAGACACCTACAACATAAGTTATGTCAGGACGAGTAGCTGTTAAGTATAATAAAGAATCAATTATAGCACGAAATTCAGTTTGGTCTGCTGATACTCCCTCTTTATCAAGATCAATTTTCATATTCGTGTTCATCGGGATCTTGATTGGTTTGTCGGATGTGCAACCGAACCTCTTGATGAGGTCTCGAGTGTATTTGCCTTGATTGATGAATGTTCCCTTCTCAGATTGTTTGACTTGAAAGCCGAGGAAATAGTTCATCTCTACCATCATTGACATCTCGAACTTATCCTTCATCATTTTCTCAAACTGCTAACACATAATGACGTTCTTCGAGCCGAACATGATGTCATCTACGTAGATCTGCACGAGTAATAGGTCGTCTTCCAGTCGCATGTTGAATAATGTGCGGTCTACTGTGTCTTTCTGAAAACCTTTTTGAAGAAGAAACTCAAATAGGGTATCGTACCAAGCCCTGGGTGCTTGTTTTAACCCATACAGAGCCTTTCTGAGTCTATAAACTTGATGTCCATGCTAAAAGCCGGGAGGTTGTTCCACATAGACTTCTTCTTTCAGTATGCCATTCAAGAAAGAAGACTTCTTCTTTCAGTATGCCATTCAAGAAAGAAGACTTCACATCCATTTAATATACTCTGAATCTTTGATGTGTTGCGTAGGCTAGGAACAGTCTGATTGCCTCCAATCTTGCAACTGGAGTGAACGTTTCATCGAAATCTATCCCTTCAGCTTGATAGTAGCCTTTTTCCA
Organism: Lavandula angustifolia; assembly: GCA_028984105.1. Lineage (NCBI taxonomy): Eukaryota > Viridiplantae > Streptophyta > Magnoliopsida > Lamiales > Lamiaceae > Lavandula > Lavandula angustifolia. Next base: position 13,993,131 of record CM054811.1, read on the forward strand.
CGAGTCTTGCTTTATTCTATACTATGACATTGTTTTCATCTCGCTTGTTCTTGAAGACCCATTTTGTTCCGATCACATGTTGATGTCGGGGTCTATCAACAAGCTCCCAAACTTCGTTTCTCGTGAACTGATTCAGCTCCTTCTGCATGGTTATGATCCAGTCAGCATCTTTCAGTGCGTCCTCAAGTGACTGAGGTTCTTCAGTAGACAAGAAGCAGGAATATAAGGCGCTTTCTGTTGGGATTTTGTATACTGGAAGCACTTTTATGCTTGTATACAATGTGTTTTTGTCCTTACCACTGTTTTATTCTCCTATCTGATAAATATGTATATTTGCACATGTTATCCTTTATCTTGTATAAAAGTTAGATTTGTGTGGTGTGTCGGGTATCACAGAAGACAACACAAATTGGTTGAACCGACAAGATATAAACAAGCTAACACGATTGAGACAACTTAAGGATGAAGTTGTCGGTTTAAGCTGCAGTTTAGATAAGAAGTGGCTTGTCTTAGCTGCTTGTCTTTACTGGTACACTTAAGGTGGTGTATTGAAGGATCACAGTGAGATGTGTTCTCCTAACTGACCTTAGTGGAGAACCAAGATCTCGATGACTTAGCTGATCTTAAGCTTGGTAAGACTTCAGCTGAGTGCATTTGGCTATCTATCACTTTGACCTACTATGGTGAACGTCAAATGAGCGGCGGGATCTACGTATCTTGGGTGTTAGTAGTTATTTGTGGCTCAGGCTGGTTGTCTGTATCTTGCAGCCGTATCCCAGGAATGAGTTGATAATATCCCCTGAGGAACTCGAAAGGATTAGCACACTAAACCCGGCCGGTTGATTAAGTTCAGGTGTGTTAATAAGGTCGAGTGGTACTACTCAGGAATACAAGATGTTAATTAATTTAAGCAGTCAGTAAGCTTAATTAATTAACGGATATTTCTATCTTAAATACGGAGATCGATTAAGTCTAAAATACAAGCCCTTGCTCAAATTGGGATAAAGGGGTAAGTCAGCACGGATTCTCTAGTGGAATGAATCTGTGTTAATTAATTAATTTTGCTCTGGGCTGAGCATGGATAATTAATTAATTGGAGGCCCAGCTTTATTTCTTGTATTAGATCCCTGATCTGGCCCAATTAGTTGTCTAGTAATTTATTGTCTCTCAGAATTCATTATTAATGGATTAATGTATTTTTACATTATTTAATAATGTCATTTATCTGGAATTAATTGGCTGGCTCAATTAATTGATAAATATTAGTAGCCCAATAAATTAATTAATTATATTATGGGCTGATTTAATAGAAGCCCATTGGATTATAATTAAATTAATGGGCTACAAATATATTAATATTATATAGGTTTTTGAAGCCTATATATATTAGTATTCTGTTCAGAAACTCACACAATGAATTCATTCTTATTTTCGAAATAGGCGTGAGTTTATAGAGAGAGAATAAATTTATTTTCTTCAGATCTCTGACCACCCAGAGGGAGAAAAAGGCCGGGACACAGATCAGAAGATCTGACACAGGAGCAACAATCGGAGCCGCGACAACACACCAGGAGGAAGGTAGCCTTACTGTAAACCCTAATATTCCTTCAATTGGTATCAGAGCGAGGTTTAGGCTTTGATTGTTGCTGTTAGATGCATGATTAGGTTTTATTTCGTCGTTATCGGGCTAATTTTCGTGTTTGGGGCGGCCTGCGAGCCATTGTTTTGACCCCGTTGTAACGCTTTTCTCGTGAGAAAATCCACGAGTAGTTGATAGGATCAATGTGCTATGTGATTGTATTTTAATTATACTGTAATTGGTCCGATTGGCACGAAAATCGAGGCGCGACGGAGCGGAAGGGCGAAAACCTAATTTCTGGCAGAACACGACCGCCAGCTTGAGGAGGCGCGTGGAGGCGCGTGCTACAGTATATTTCCGATCCTTTTCGAATAATTTTGTTCGTCTTCTCGTTAGCTTCGTCTGGATAGGTCGCACGACCCATTCCAATTTCTAGTTTGTCCGGAATAGCGTCGGAAAGGAGAAGTGGTCGTGCTGTCCAGAAATCCCCAAATTGGCGAGAAAACCCTTGTTTTCTAGGGTTCCGCCGCATCTTGCGGCGGCGATTCCCGGCCAGTCCGTCGTCGGATTTCAAATCGGCTTGAACCGATGGAATCCTCGTCTTACGAGCTTCGCGTTGATAGGTCGTATGGGGTCATCCGATCCCGGATGCGAGCGGAATTGATGTCTGAAGTTCACTGCTCGTTATGACTTCGTTCCGGCGAATCGTTTGAAATTCGGGAAATTGAGGAACTAATCTCGGCCGGAATCCGTTACACGGTGGTCGTGAGTGTTCCAATTATGTTTCCTCTTTTTCAATTGATCGAATCGCGGCTCGGAGTGTACGAATTTGAGCGGTGAAGCTCGCCGGCGACGGGATGCGAAATTCGCTTGATTCCCGGCGCGGCGGCGGCAATTGTCGCCGAATTTGGGTAGCCCGAGCGTGAGGATCGTGCCTAGGGGCGGTACCGCGACAACGAACGGCGGCGCCGGGCCGTGGAGGCCGCGGCAGCCGCGCGCTTCTTTGCCGGAGCGCGGCCGCGCGCGCAGCTTCGATTCCCGGCGCCGGCGCGGCGGCGCGAGGTGGGGAAAGGTTTGCGTGGCCGCGGGCATCTTCCCCCGACGACGGCGGGCTCCGGCGAGGCACTGGAACGGCGGCGGCGGCGCGATTTGATGAAGAAGGGGATGCGACATGGCGCGGCGACGTGGCGCGCCAAGTCGGCCCTCTCTGCCGACCGAGCGAAACGTGTGCGCCATGTGTACCGCCACGTGGCGGACCCCCCCGATGACGTGGCGACGACGGTTCGATGCAGTTTTCGACACAGTTTCCAGATTCGAAGATTTTCAAGATTTCGAAGATCTGTATTTTGATCGGGCAATGTAATAGTTAGGAATTACGTGTTTTAAAGCCCGATAATGATTTTAAATTTCCTATTTGCGTATTTATTTTTAATTATGCTTTAGCATGCGATTATGTGATTAATTGCGCTTAGAAAAACATGTAAATAGGATTTATGTCGTTGTTAAAGCATGTTTTATTTTTCGCGAGCACGTTTTATTATGTGCGTTTAGAAATTACATGCTTTAGGAATTATGTGTGATTGCATGATTCGTTACAAACCTTTTGAACAAAAAGACTAATCAACTTTAAAATTAAATGTTTAATTAGATTCCATTAATTTGGATTTTAAACACTTAATCGGACCTCCATTAATTGGACTCTACACGAAAGTTGTAAGATTATGTAAGTAAACGTCCACCTGCGTGGCTTGCTTGCATTTTTGAGCTACCAGTTTTGTGAGATGAGTTTTCCAAAACAATATTTGATTATTATTGAGTAGTGGGAGCGAAGCCGTAAACGTCCACCTGCGTGGCTTGCGTGCCTAGTAAACACGAGTACTCTAGAAGATAATAATTAAATAGGATGGCTAATTAGATCAAATTGAATGCGGCATGGTTCGAGTAAGTATGTCAATTTCAAGAATTTGATTCTATTTGGTCAAATTAATGGTCAATGCTTAGATGTCACCGCAGGTACAATTCACTTCCCTCGAAGTCCCTTCCCGCGTTTTAATAGTGACATGGTCCAGAATATCGAACTATTAATTTCATTCGTCTCAAGAACCTAGACGTGGATTGAAATTAAAGAGCTAGGTAAATAGCTTGGTTTAGGGTTACGCTAGTAAACGTCCACCTGCGTGGCTTGCTAGTGGAATTCTTAGAGCTGTTCGAGGTTTTTAACATCATTGTTTTTCAAAAGGTTACAATGATAGTTAATTACGAATTATGTGCAAATATTAATTCATACATGTTTTAAATTTATATTTTTTCAGATATGTCTGTTCGAAAAACTTTAATTTCGAGTTCCTAAACAGTCTCACCAACCAAACCCTAACGGGTTTACAATTTTAAATAATTTTACAAAGTGGAAGAGATATCTTACCTTCCCAATAAATGCTCTGCAAAGGTTCTATAATAACTTCTTTTTTAGGACCGCTATGTCTAAGAACGAGTTTACTATGAGTATGTTACTCAAATCTTTGGTAGCGGTCAAAGAGGTTATAGAAAAGGGCAAGAGTGCTCAAGTCTTGAATATCCCTAGTAGTTCAAGGAATCCTCTGAAATGCGGAAACCAGAAAAAGAACAGAAAGGGTGGACATTTCAAGAAGAGCAGTGGGAGTAAGAAGACGGTCCTTACCGGCGACATGCAAATGTCAAAGGAGAAAGGAAGGTTCTTCAAGAATGGTAAGAAAGGACACTTGGAAGAATTATAATCCAGATGTCAAGGCAAAACAGAAAGAGACGCGAGTCGCTCTTGTAACTGAAACTGTTCTGGTTTCCTCTTCTACCCATGAATGGGTAGTGGATTCGGGGGCAACTGTTCATGTTTGTTACACCTTGCAAAGTTTCTTGCAGAAAAGGTAATTGAGCAATGGCGAGGTGGTAGTCTCAATGGGCAATGGATTGAAAGTTCCTGCAATTGCCATTGGAGATTTAAATCTATCTTTTGATAGTTCTGTTTTAGTACTTAAAGATGTTTAATATGTACCTGAGTTTAGGCGAAACATTATTTCTGTTTCAAAACTCGCACCATGGATGGTTATAAATCAAGTTTTGATAGTGAGGTTTCTATCATGAAAGACGATGATTTTATCTGTGGTGGACCATTAAACGGATCTTTATATACTATTACTTGTAAACCGCGTAATTCTGTTAATATTGCTTCCTCATCATCAAATCCTAAGAAGAGGAAAGAGTCTTCTAAGGTAAACCAAACTTATCTATGACACTTAAGACTAGGTCACATCAATCTTAACAGGACTCAGAGGTTGGTGGAATATGGATCATTGGAGTCTCTCCAAGATTGAACCGTTTCCAACTTGTGAAACCCGTTTGGAAGGAAAGATGATGACTAGGCCTTTGAAGGCACGGGGTTATAGAGCCACGTAAGCATTAAGTTTGATATATTCGACTTGTGTGGGTCTATGTCTACACAAGCTCGTGGAGGGTATGAGTACTTCGTCAAATTTACCGACGATTACTCGAGGTATGGATATGTTTACCTTCTTCGCCACAAGTTGGATTGCTTTGAAACCTTTAAGGAATTCAAGGCGTAGTGGAGAAGAAGCTAGGTAAAGAAATCAAAACACTACGATCTAATCGTGGTGGGGAATACTGTCCAACGAGTTCAAGGACTACTTGACGAATGTGGGATTACATCCCGGCTGACATCACCGGGCACGCCTCGGCGAGAATGGTGTGTCGAGAGAGAAGGAACCGAAGTCTCTTAGAGATGGTTCGGTCGATGATGAGTTATGCAACTTTGCCGGTTTTCTTTTGGGGATATGCCTACTAGAGGCTGCAAAGCATACTTGTTGAACCGTGTGCATTCCAAGTCGGTACAAAAGATCCCTTTCGAGTTGTGGAGCGGGCACAAACCCGAGTATGCACCACTTAAGGATTTGGGGTTATCCCGCTTATGTGCTAAATAGGCGGGCCGACAAATTGGAATCACGTTCGAAGTGATGTTGTTCATAGGGCATCCGAAGGAAACGAAAGGTGGATACTTTTATGATCCTAAAGAACGTAAGATCGTTGTTAGCCCTAACGCTCGGTTCTTAGAAGAGGATTACATTAGTAACCAAAAATCTCGAGTCGACATCATCCTTGAGGAATTACAAGGTGGTCGGGTTCCACTTGAACAGCCAGTTGTGCAAGATAGTACTCCACGAGTAACTGCACAATCTGTTAACACAGCTCCTGACACTGTTCGACGTAGTGGGAGGGTGATATTTACACTCGATCGGTATATGTTCACTATGGAGACGTTTAATTATCTCTCGGCGGATGAACAAGATACCGTGGATCCCCGAACTTACAATGAAGCAGTGGGAGATGTAGATGCACCATGGACGCGGAATTTGAGTCCATAACTGATATGGATGTATACGAGATCACTGAACTACCTAAGGGCTTCAATGCTATTGGTAGTAAGTGGGTATACAAGAGAAAGAGAGAGCACCGAATGAAGAGATCATGGCGTTTAAGGCCAGACTAGTGGCGAAGGGTTTTACCCAGAAAGAAGGTATCGATTATGAAGAGACCTTCTCGCCTATAGCAATGATCAAGTCCATTCGGATTCTCCTTGCCATATCAGCTCACATGAAACTAGAGATCTGACAAATGTATGTCAAAACCGCTTTCCTAAACGGTCACCTTGAAAAAGGTAGGGACATCTACATGAAGCAGCCAGATGGTTATGTGAATGAGGGCGAAGAGCATCTAGTTTGGAAGCTTAAGAAGTCTATTCATGGTCTTAAGCAAGCTTCCTAGGTTATGGCACCGACGTTTTGACGAGGTAGTCAAATCCTATGGATTTGTATCCTATCCTAACGAGGTGTGTGTAACGTATTTGTGTTAACGGATCAGTGGTGTTTCTTGCATTTTACGTAGATGACATCCTTCGCATTAGCAATAATGTTGAAGTGTTATCAGACGTAAAGACGTGGTTATCCGAAGCAGTTTCAAATGAAGGACTTAGGTGAAGTCCGCTTACATCCTTGGGATCAAGGTTATTCGAGATCGCCGGAAAAAGGATGTTAAGCTTGTCACAAGTGTCCTACATTGACACCGTTATTGCTCGTTTTAGCATGCAAAAGCCAAGAGAGGTTTAGTACCTTTCGGACATGGCATTTTTCTATCCAAGAATCGGTGCCACGAAAACACCCGAAGAGATAGAAAATATGAGGCAAGTACCATATGCTTCCTGCCTGGTAGCCTCATGTATGCGATGCTTTGTACAAGAGCAGATATCTCATATGTCGTAGGCATGGTCTCAAGATATCAGTCTAACCTTGGAAAGGAATACTGGACTGCGGTCAAGTATATTCTCAAGTACCTTAAACGGACTAGAGATTATAGGCTTGTTTACCGGTCGAGACGATCTAGTGTCTTTGGGTTATACGGGAATCGGATTTCCAGGCTGACCAGTCAGACGAGAAGAAGTCTACCTCGGGTTATGTGTTTACCTTGGGAGGTGGAGCCGTTTCATGGAGGAGTGCAAAGCAGAAATGCATTGCGGACTCAACCATGGAAGCAGAGTATGTGGCTGCTTCAGAAGCTTCGAAAGAGGCAGTTTGGCTCAAGAATTTCCTCCAAGATCTTTATATTGTTCAGAATTTGCCTAAGGCGATCACGATTTATTGTGATAATGCGGGTGCAGTAACAAATTCTAAGGAACCTAGATCTCACAAGGCGTCTAAACACATAGACAAGAAGTACCATATTATACGAGTATTCGTAAATCGAGGTGACCTGGTGATTGACAAAATTGGAAATGAAGTCAACCTAGCTAATCCTTTCACGAAGAGCTTACCACTCCCGGCTTACGAGAAGCATGTTCGTGGCTTTGGGATGGTAGAGATGCCCCACTTAGGACTACAGAAACTTTTGTATAAGTGGGAGAAGATGTCGTGATAGATAGGATAGATAGCTAAGATATAGCAGGGTACTAGTTTGTACCTAGATAGCTGAGATATAGACACATTGTATACTAAAAGTTTACTTTAGTATAAGTGGGAGAATTGTTGGGATTTTGTATACTGGAAGCACTTTTATGCTTGTATACAATGTGTTTTTGTCCTTACCACTGTTTTATTCTCCTATCTGATAAATATGTATATTTGCACATGTTATCCTTTATCTTGTATAAAAGTTAGATTTGTGTGGTGTGTCGGGTATCACAGAAGACAACACAAATTGGTTGAACTGACAAGATATAAACAGTTAACACAGCTGAGACAACTTAAGGATGAAGTTGTCGGTTTAAGCTGCAGTTTAGATAAGAAGTGGCTTGTCTTAGCTGCTTGTCTTTACTGGTACACTTAAGGTGGTGTATTGAAGGATCACAGTGAGATGTGTTCTCCTAACTGACCTTAGTGGAGAACCAAGATCTCGGTGACTTAGCTGATCTTAAGCTTGGTAAGACTTCAGCTGAGTGCATTTGGCTATCTATCACTTTGACCTACTATGGTGAACGTCAAATGAGCGGCGGGATCTACGTATCTTGGGTGTTAGTAGTTATTTGTGGCTCAGGCTGGTTGTCTGTATCTTGCAATCGTATCCCAGGAATGGGTTGATAATATCCCCTGAGGAACTCGAAAGGATTAGCACACTAAACCCGGCCGGTTGATTAAGTTCAGGTGTGTTAATAAGGTCGAGTGGTACTACTCAGGAATACAAGATGTTAATTAATTTAAGCAGTCAGTAAGCTTAATTAATTAACGGATATTTCTATCTTAAATACGGAGATCGATTAAGTCTAAAATACAAGCCCTTGCTCAAATTGGGATAAAGGGGTAAGTCATCACGGATTCTCTAATGGAATGAGTCTGTGTTAATTAATTAATTTTGCTTTGGGCTGAGCATGGATAATTAATTAATTGGAGGCCCAGCTTTATTTCTTGTATTGGATCCCTGATCTGGCCCAATTAGTTGTCTAGTAATTTATTATCTCTCAGAATTCATTATTAATGGATTAATGTATTTTTACATTATTTAATAATGTCATTTATCTGGAATTAATTGGCTGGGCCAATTAATTGATAAATATTAGTAGCCCAATAAATTAATTAATTATATTATGGGCTGATTTAATAGAAACCCATTGGATTATAATTAAATTAATGGGCTACAAATATATTAATATTATATAGGTTTTTGAAGCCTATATATATTAGTATTCTGTTCAGAAACTCACACAATGAATTCATTCTTATTTTCGAAATAGGCGTGAGTTTATAGAGAGAGAATAAATTTATTTTCTTCAGATCTCTGACCACCCAGAGGGAGAAAAAGGCCGGGACACAGATCAGAAGATCTGACACAGGAGCAACAATCGGATCCGCGACAACACACCAGGAGGAAGGTAGCCTTACTGTAAACCCTAATATTCCTTCACTTTCTCCCTGACAGAATCTGGATCTTGTCTTTACTCTTGTTGAAGGATCTCCAATAATTAAGTCAGAAGTGTGAGCATCGAGCCATGATCTACGATGTTTCAATTCTTCATCTGAAATTTGTTCAACACAGATAGTAGGTAAGTTAGGCATTTCAGTTGTACTATTATGAGATTGAAGCAATTCAGTTACAAGAGTGTGATCTACTGAGTCACCAGGTTTAGGGGCATTTATCTCAGGAACATCAATAGTTCCCCATGAATTATTATTCTCAGTAGAGGTCTCAGTTACCACTGGGGTTTCTTCATCGACCTGAGTTACCTGGGATTGACTCTGTTCAGGAGAGTCAATATGTTCAGCTACTTCTGCTGCTGGTTGAGATTCAGTAGACTTTTCTTCAGTTTCCTCATCTGAATCATCATCCCAACATAGCTGGATCTTTTCGATTTTATCTTTTAAGCTCAGATCATGTAGCTGCTTACTGATGTCCTCAGATTCAGGTTTAGAGTTTCTGTTCCTGTCTTCAGTAGCAAACTCATTAAAAACAACATGAGGGCTTTCCTCCACGCAAAGGGTTCGATAGTTGAAGACTCTGAAAGCTTTGTTGACCCGGGAGTTTCCTAAGAACACTCCCTGATCTGACTTGCTATCAAAAGTCTTCAGCTGATCTTTCCCATTATTGTGAATAAAGCACGAACATCCAAAAATATGGAAATAAGATAGAGAAGGCTTCCTGCCGTTCCATAGTTCATATGGTGTCTTCTTATGCTGCTTTGTCAGTAAAGATCGGTTCTGAGTGTAACATGCAGTATCAGTAGCTTCTGCCCAGAATTTGGTTAGGAGTCCTGAGTCTGCGAGCAGGGTTCTTGCTGCTTCTTTGAGTGTTCGATTCTTCCTCTCAGCAATCCCATTTTGTTGAGGCGTACGAGCAGCATACGTCTCATGCTTTATGCCTTCTGCTTTGCAGAACTCCTCTACCATTAAATTCATGAACTCAGTTCCTCTGTCTGAACGTATCTTGATGATCTTCGTGTTCTTTTCGACACTGAGCCTTTTCAGAAGCCTTGGTAACTCTGTTTTGACGTCAGACTTGTTGGCAATAAATATGACCCATGTGTAGCGCGAGTAGTCATCAATGACCACTAATGCATACTTCTTGCCTCTGATCGTCACTGGAGAGACTGGACCGAACAAATCCATATGTAGCAGCTGAAGGATTCCATCAGTGGAAGGAGATGGAACATGCGGAATTTGATTCCTTGTTTGCTTTCCCTCCAGGCATGCTTCACACTGAGTGTCTTTGCTGAATACTTCATTCGGCAGTCCTCTTGCTAGAGTGTTTCTAGCCAATTTGTTGAGCGATTTGAAGTTGAGATGGGTGAGTCTTCTGTGCCAAAGTCACCCCGTTCTGTTGTCATTCTTTGCCAACAAACAAGCTTCAGGTTCAGCTGAGTTCCAGTCAGCTACATAGATATTCTTCTTGCGCGAACCTGATAACACTGTTTTCCCTGTAGATTTATCAATAACATCACAGAAACTAGCGTAAAAAATCACTCTATTCGAGTTATCACAAAATTGACTAATAGAGAGAAGATTATGCTGAAGTCCTTCAACATATGATACTCTTGGAACTGTTGTTGTTCCAATGCTGAGTGTTCCATAGCCTCTGGTGTAGCCTTTTGCGTTGTCTCCAAACTTGATTCGGAGTCCTTCTTCAGTAGTATAATTCTTCAGCAAGTCCTTTCGGTACGTCATATGTCTTGAGCATCCGCTGTCCACATACAAAGGGTCCTTGTGCACCTGCAAAACAGAATTATATTTAGGTACCCTTTATTTTTTATTTTGGGTCCTTAGATGTTAGTTTTGGTAACCCATATCTGTCTTACGACCCTGGTGATCTCAGACAGTTTCTTTCCACTTTTTCAACATATTTGACCAGTGGACTGGTCGCTGCGGACTTCTGAGGCTTTTCAGGTTCAGGAGTCCTGATCTTTTGAGTGGGTGGACTGCTGACCTTTGCCTTCTGCGCGGCTTTCTTCTTCTTCTTCGGACTTTTGGATCCTCTTCTGACTATAAGATCATAGTAATATGACCCATACTGAGCTGGGTGAGTTAGCTGGGGAGATCCATACTGATCAGCCCATTTTGCTTTGCTGGTTCCCCCTTGACTGAACTGGGGTGATCTGGTGCTGATCTTCTTGTCAGAGTGCTGATGACTAGGATGAGGTGCCTTCATCTTCTGTTTGTTCTTGGCTAGGGGGTTTAGTATATCTGCATTGATGGTCTCACCTTGAACAAACCTATCAGCTAGCCGGTTTTCTGAGCGTACGGGGGCAGATGAGGAGGCTCCTTGGCTGAATCCAAGTCCCTCCTTGCAATGCTTGGGCTTGTTGCTTACTAGCATAGCCTCTAGCTTCTTTTCAGCGCCCATTTAACGCTCTGTCATCAAGTTCCTCCAGACATCATCACTTTTCTTCAGCATTTCATGCTCGGTCTAAAGTCCTGACAACTCTTGCTTCAGTAGACTCAATTCCGTATCTTTCTGAGTCAAGTCTTTGGTCAAAACTGAGATCTGAGCTTCTTGATGTTGAGACTTGGCCATCAGAGAGTTTATCTCCTCCCTGAGTCTCAACACAAGTCCTTCTGACTCAGTAGCAACCTGACTCTCCTGAGAAAGTCTTTGATTCTCCACTTTCAGGGTATCCAATTCCTGAAGAGTCTTACTGAGCTAGAAACTCATCTGAATCTGCTCGTCGAGTAGTTCTTCATATGCGATCGCGACGTCCAGATTCTCGTCTGCACCTGAAAGAGTGTCGTGTGTGCAATGTGAAGAGGAATTAAATGGTGCATGAGAGTTTACCTCATCCTCTTCTCCTGCCATAAGACACTTTTCAGTATCTTCTTCAGCTTCAACCTCTAAGGCCATGAAAGTTGCTTCATCGTCAGATGAATCCATGAAGGAATCAACTTCATCTGAGTCGTCTGAGAGTTCACCAGCAATGTATGCTTGTCTCTTCTTGATGAACTTCTCCCTTCTTGCTTTGCGTGCTGCTCTTTCAGCAGTGCTGAGCTCAGGACAGTCATACTGATAATGTTCTGGCTTCTTGCAGTTATAGCAGGTTGTGACTCTTTCTTCTTTGCTCTCACTGTCTTTTGACTGAGCTGAGTCATCTTGTTTCTTGCATTCAGAAGTATGCGAGTCAGGAGTTCGTTTAGGCGTATATTCAGACTTACCCTTGGATTCTCTGAGGGCTTTAGTCACTTTTCTGCGCCTCTCCTTCTCCTTCTGATACTTCACGGCAAGCAGTGCGTACTTCTTGGCTAAGTTTCCTTCTTGTATGTCACTGAGTGAAGGTTCAGCCTTGCTAGACGCTGGAGCTGCTGTGCTGACTGATGCTTTAAAGGCATGGTCGACTTGGGTGTCAGCTTCAGCTCGCTGCTTTCTTTGAGGTAAGACAAACTCGAACTCCTCTGCTTTAAGTTCTGAAAAGATATGGTCAGGAGTAACAATATCTAAATCAGAATGACGTAATAAAGTAGCAAAGGGGGTCCAATTTCCGTCTAGTAATGCCCTCAAAATCTTGAGATTCATCTCTAGGTTGGAGAATGTGTTTCCCAGCCCGTTGATAGAGTTCATCAGATTCGTAAATTTGATGTTGAGATCTTCAATGGTGTCACCAGGCATGAGCGACAATCTCTCCAGCTTCTGAAGTTCCAGCGCAAGTTTGTTCGCTTTAATCTTCTGAGTCCCCCGACTCAGTAGCGCTAGATCATCCAGAGTTCTTTTGCGGACTTACAGTCTTGAACTCTTCCGAGATAGGAATCACTCAGGGTGGTTAGTATGGCGTTTCTGGCGATTCGGTCTAAGTTGTGAAGCTTCTTCTCCTCAGGGATGAAGAGACTTTTGTCCTTGGGGATCTTCTTCCCGGTCACCATTCCTCCTCCATCTGCTGGATCCTAAGCTATGACGCTATCGATCATAGGAATGATAGGTCCATCCTCCAGAACCTCTGTCATGCTATCGTGGAGGGAGGTCAGATGTGCCTCCATTCTGACCCGCCATACGCCGTAGTTCTTTACTGAGAACATGGGTACCATCCTTATCCCTGACATATCAGACATGATGAATAATGATATGAATGAAGAATGATATGCAGTGAAAACGTTTTTCGGATCCATTCAAGTAGACCAGTTTCAGAATAACCAGAGTCTTATAGAACTCCTGCTCTGATACCAATTGTTGGTCCCGAGAGTACGTTCAGGTGGAGAGGGGGGGGGGGTGAATACACCTGGAAACCGATTTCTCAACTTCAAAACGAACAGTCCTTTTCAGGATAGTGTCGTACTGAACAAGTTCAGCAGACCAGACAAGCTGTTCTGAATCGTGTGGCAGAGTGACTGACTCTACTGAGACCTGCTAGCTGACTTAGAGTTAGAATTCAGTATCGTTCAGGTAGAGTTCAGTAGTGCGGAATAGTGTAGGCCCAAATTTAGTTGAGTTAGGAAAACATTTTTATCAAAACAGTTTCAGTAGATTAGTGCAGTCTATTAAGTTTGCTGAAACTCAGTTGAATGATTTAAAGAATATTTTCAGTGTGAACAGTAAATCAATGCAACAGTAAAAACAGAACACAAGACACATAGATTTTTAAAGTGGTGCGGACACAACAATCCTACGTCCACTGTCCCGAAAGATCAAGAAGCTATGTATTATACTGAGATAGTCTCAGTTGGTTTGTACGCTGGACAAACACTGGTCTTGAGATTTATACTGAGCAAGTCTCAGTTTACAGGGTTATCAAACTAAGTGTTTGAAAAACTCTCCAACAGTGAAGGAGTCCTTTACAATAAGGATCAGTTCAGAAGTGAACTCCTTCGTCTAAGCTATGGATTTAGTCTATTGAGCTTAGGTTAGAGGGATAGGGAACAAGGATGTGGCTTCTAGAACGACGAACAGCTGAGTGTAAGCTTTGGGTTCGTGTAACGTCGTTTGGATACTAGAGGCTGTATTAAGCGGTTCAGCTTGGTTCCCTAAGAGAAGAAATGTAGTCTTTCGCCGGAGATTGATTCTTCGAACTTCTTGCTGAAGACTTAGGCTTTTTCGAATTTTCTCGTTTGAATGCTCTGTGTGTTCTCGCGTGTATGCGAAGGTTCGGTGATGTTCGTGAGCTTCAAATTTGATTTATCCCTCTATTTATAGAGAAGAGATTAGGATAGATCCGTTGGAGACCACGATCCTTTGTCTCTCTCTTTAGGGTAGCTAACGACTCTTTTGAAGTATGGTGGCAGTGTCCTTTCCCTCCATTTCTGGAAAGTTGTTGACTTGCAGCTTTGGTAGATATAGGATACGTGGCTGCTTGTCATTGGCCGAGGTTTAGAAAGTGGTTGAGACAGAACAGACTTCAAGGAGATCTGAAGCTGACTTCTCTCTTCCTCGTATTGACTCTGCTGATTTGACTTTTAAAGATCCTGACAGTCAGAAGACTGTCTGGCCGTTACTGAGTCTGATCTCTGATTCAGTAGCATGCTCCTGCTGGGTCGGCTCTACTGAAGATCAGCTATGAGTTCAGTGAACTACTCCTGCTGAGTTCAGTTCCACAGACTCCTTTCATTATACTGCTCCTGCTGAGTCCAGTATCACTGAGTCTTCTACTTCTGGTGCTGAGGCAGATGATCTACTGAGTGCCTGAACCAGAGCAGAGTGTCTGCTAAGTCTGAAACCTCAGAGATAAAACAAATTACAACGTAATGGTTCACCAATCAATATAGGGTTTTGGGATCTTTAAATCTTCACAGACTCATACAGAGCACAGGGCTACTGAGTAAACTTCAACACAGAAGACTGAGTCATTTCCCACTATTTTCCAACATTGCTGAGGATAGAATCATCACCCAACATAAATAAATTACCATTGAGAGATAGCAAGGAAATGTTATGAAGAAACGTGCCTCATGGCCGGTGAAGAGGTTGGGGTAAATTTATTCATTCTTTCTCTTGTTCGTTGCACACACAAGATTTTAGCTCTATTACATGTAACTTCAATCTTCATAATTCCTTCGACAACTTGATACCTGACCATTAACAAATTAGAAATATTTTTCAAAAGAGTTGTCGAGAAAAAAAAGAAGATACGAACATCAGGTTGAAAGAGTCCGAGAAATCAGTAAAGGACCTTACTGATGTTGAAGAATGTATCATGAGAGTGAAGTAGGAATGAAAAAACCTGAAAGCAATCTCTAAGGATATGGAGTCTCAGGTGAATCTACTGACGAAAGATCTAACTGATAAAGATACCGGCATCGTTAGTTACTTTCAAAGTAAGCCGACTTATTTAAGGAAGACGGGAACCTGAAGAAATTAGATGAAATGTTCAACATCACTAAAAAGTTCCTGAAGTAGGACAAAATGTTCGAGGGAATGCTAGAAGGACAACGCACCTCCAACTACACCGAAGGAATATGATACAACCAACAGAGTCCAACATCCAACCAACCAAAGACGAGCCTAAAAGAGATGTTTGTGGGAGGAAGTGTTCATGAAGGATCCAAAGATCTTGTCCAGTCATTCAAGGGAAAGGAAAAACTCACGACTGCCACCTCTCAAACTTCTTATAGGGAGAGATATCTCAACCAGTATCAGCAGGTCAGATACTCACAACAACCAAACAAATATCTTCCACCACAACGCAAGAACATGAATAATCTCATCAAAGGAGAAGCCTCTACAATCAGCAACAGAGAAATCCAACCATTCCCGACCAAAGGAAGGTGTCAGGATCCACAAAAGAAGCTAACATGAATGGAAAAATGATTGGAAGTTTCCCCTTGATTTACTACGTGTTCTAAAGTTAATTGAGTGGAATTGTGTTTGTGTTGTGTATATTGATGGAAATCCTTGAGTAGCTTATATTCATGTATGACACTCGTTTTTAATATTGAATTTAGAAGAAGATACATCATAAACTTGATTAAAAAAGGAGACCAGATCAGTATGGTTGGTATGAACAACAAAGTCACGGCAGAGCAACTTGCAATGAAGTAGGAGCGTGCTTAGATAGACACATTAGCAAGGAAGCAACTTTGAGGATATTGGATTAAACTAATTGGTGTTTAAATAGTGTATATTTTGTGACAGATAAGATCACTTAGATTTTGCGAGAATTCTTAAATAGTACTCCCTCCATCCTATTACAATTGTCTTGTTTCTTTTCGATCGGTGCAGTTATTTATGCGGGTTGGTTTGGATTGGTAAAGGTGTGAGACCCATAAAATTAATTAATTTTTTAAAATTGGTTTGTGTGGTAAAAGTGTGGTACTCATATAATTAATTAATTAATTAAAGTTGATTTGAGTTGTAAAGGTGTATGGCACAATTCTTTATTCAGAAACAAGATTAGTGTAATGAGACCGCTTGAAAAAAAATACAAGATAAGTGTAATGGGATGGAAAGAGTATATATTTTATGGAGAATGTTGGATTATTTTGAACAATTTTATATTTTGTTAGTATTTAAAATTATGGTATATTTTGTAACTTTGGATTAGATGTTGTTTCTACCATTACTCTATTTTGGGTTGAGAGAAGTGCAAATGAATCAATCCAAATTGTTTGACTAAGCGTAAATCTAATTGGTATGAAGTAATTAAACATTAGTATAATTAATTCTCAAACTTTTTTATTTTGCCAAATAGGTTTCAAAACATTTTCTGACTGGCAGTTCCTGGTTGTTGTATTTAATCTTCCAAAACTACCATATTTTAACAGTCATTTTAATGGATGTTTTAAATTGCAATAAAAAAAATTTGTTTGGGGACTGAAAAAGAAAAACCGTACACTAAAAGTATAAAAACACCAAGTTTGATGACCAAATTTAACAATCTGCAATGAAATTTTTGAAAAATAATTACTTTTTTCAGTACTAGAATTTAAAAATTAGATAAAAATTAGAATTTAAAAATTAGATAAATAATTACTCCCTTCGTCCTATTATTTATGTTTCATTGGGACTGGGCACGGTAAATAAGATAGTGTAGGTAAATATTTAAAGTTGTGGTGTAAAAGTATAAAGGGGTGGGGTTCACTTGCTTAGATTGATTGTCGTCCACTCATTTATTTCTTTATTTGGGAGTAATTAACCATTTTGGTGTCTAAACTTTGAAATTTTTTGAGTTTTGGTGTCTTTACTTCGAAAGTTGTATATTTGGTGTCTAAACTTAAAAAACACTAGCAATTTTGGTGTCTTTTATTATTTTAATAATTAAATAATATTATATTGATTTAAAGAAAGGTAAAATTGTAAGATTATGTAAAAATTTTTAAAAAATATTTTTTTTATAATAATAATGATTTTAAACTATTAAAATAATAGGTTATGATAATTTCATACTTTATGTTAATTTTATTTAATAGTTAATTATTTATGTTTTATTTTCAATGTTTAAAATAACGTAATAATTTATTTTAATTTTTTTAATTTTTGTAAATAATTTTTTTTTAATGTTGCACAAATATTACAATGTTAAAATGAGGTCTAAAAGTTATAGCTATATATATAATTATTAAACTATTTTGATAATAATATTATTATAAGAATGTGTGTTTAATTTGTTAAAAATAGATGTTAAATTGTGAGACACCAAAACATAAATAATTTTGAAGTATGAGCACCAAAATTACAATTTTTCAAGAATGAACACCAAAAATAAAAAAAATGGAAGTATAGGCACCAAAATCGCAACTTTTTCCTTTATTTGGTAAGAGACATAAATAATGAGACAATAAAAAAGTAAGTGAGACATTAATAATGGGACGGAATGAGTATAAAATAAGAGAGAAAGACAGATTCAGAAACTGACTGTTAGATATCTTTGTTTGGAGATAGTAAACGCTAAAATTAGAAATTCCTAAAGTCAACCACTAAGAAAATTGGAGAACAAAACTTCACAGAACACGCACAGGCAAAGAGTACTCATGTCTACCAACTCCGACAACGTTGCAGTCGCTCTTATCTTCCTCGTTTCGCTGATCGTTTCGGTATTGCGCCATCTTCAATCTTAATTTGTCATCATCTTGTGATTGTTACTTTTGTGGCTTCTTTGGCGATTTTACTTCCATTTCTTGCCGTGTACGCCTTTATGTTTCTGCTGCAAGGATTTACGGCTTCCTTATTGTTTCTTTGTGAAATTCTTGCTATTCGATTTCGGGTATTGCTGATATTTTTGGTGAAAAAGGCGACTCAAAAGGTTGATGCATGATGGATAAGAGAAGAACATCTGATTTTCTAATAAACTATTGGAACCTAAGTTTAAGTTTATAAGTATTGTGTTTGTTGCATATGATCGATTCTGATGATGCTCTGTCACATTCTTGTTTAAGTAGACAATGGGAGATGAAGTTAGGTCTGAGAAATTCCCTCTGGTTGTGAGCACCTGGCCCTTCTTGGAAGCAGTTAGAACAGCGTGGAGGACTGTAGATAGTGGCCTTTCGGCAATGGATGCAGTCGTAGAAGGCTGCTCTGCCTGTGAGCAACTGAGATGCGATGGTACAGGTTAGGATCCTGTATGCTTGATACTTCGTCTTTTGGCAGTTCAATTACTTGCTCTCACTTTCAATCTCTTGTTAAATGATGAAGACTACATATGCAAGACCATACACATGGAAAAATGAATACAAATATGCAACACCCGAACAAGGATGTTGATCCATCAGAGTAGATAAAGTATAGGTTAGGATGCATTTCTTGAGAATTGTTGTAATTGGGAAAGGAATTTAACAGAGACTTGGAAGAGAAGAGAGTGAGATCATGAGGGAAAGATGAGCAAAGAGAGAATTTAAGAGAGAGAGATTAGGGAAAATTCTTGTTATCTTCTCATTAAAACAACCAACAAGAAATGTGTCGCACGTCCACCTCTGGTCTCGATCGTCCAATTTGGACAATTAGCCACTTGGAGAATCTACGGTGACGAAACTGTCCTTTGCATATCTGTTCTTCTTCCTTTTCCTCATTCGAGTCAACGCTCCCATTTCCCGACAAACAGTGAACCCTCCATCGCCACCACTCTATTCCCAGCCAAATCTCCTTCTCCGACCCTCATCTCCGAGCGGGGTATGACAAAATAACTTTGAAGTTTAAAACTTCTAGTCTGTTCAAACTCTAATTCTTTCACTAGATACTTTGAATAGTGAATTTTCTTTCTGATTTTCATTTGTATTAATTGGTGAGAGGTTTCAGAGATGGGTTAACTTGTACAGTCTGTCTCTATTATTTGGAATTGAAATCTGTTTTCCTTTGCATTCACTTTGATTTCCTCCTTGATCAGTGTTTTTGTTCGGGTCCACCTATTCTTCCGTAAAAATGGAAGATAAGGACCTTCTTACTCGGATGTCTCTCTACTGCATACCTTTGTGCATCTTTGTCACACGCAAGCAGACTACTTGGTTATTGGGTTATGACTTTAAAACCGGTCAAACTATGTTTAGTAGACCACAATGAGGTTAACTTAAAGCAAATAGTACACATATTCTCAAGAATACTATGGTGCTTTAATAATCCTGTAATTGTATACTTCAATTTGATTGTACACAATTTAAGGTATTTAGAATTATCAGCGTAAGGTTTAAAAGAAAATACTTATTCCTATGAAACAGTTGGTCCTGGTGGAAGCCCAGATGAGAATGGAGAAACTACAATTGATGCTATGATCATGAATGGGGTATGATTATTTGACATTCCTTATATAATTTGATTGGTTGTTTATACTTTGCATGTGCTAAGATATGAATAGGTTACAATGGAGGTAGGTGCTGTTGCTGCAATGAGGTATGTCAGCGATGGCATCAGAGCTGCAAGATTAGTAATGCGGCATACAGAGCATACTTTGCTTGTCGGAGAGCAAGCATCAACATTTGCAATTTCTATGGGTCTTCCTGGCCCCACTAACCTAAGCTCTGAAGAATCTATAGACAAGTGGATAAACTGGAAAAGGAACAAATGTCAGCCGAATTTTCGGAAAAATGTGCTGCCAGTTAATGATTGTGGTCCATATCATCTGAAGAGTAACAAGGGTGTGGGTGAGAAAGCATATTGGAACACTGAGAGGGTTTGTCTTGATGAATCTAGGTCAAACCATTTCGGCCTCCACAACCATGATACAATAGCTATGGCTGTTATTGACAAAGTAAGCTTCCCTTCTCTTGAAAAGAATCATTGATTTAATTCCTTTTTATTCAGATATAATTACATTGCATTTGCAGACCGGACATATAGCTGTTGGTACCTCGACTAACGGCGCAACTTTTAAGATTCCTGGCAGGTAATGTTAGTGTTTGTTTCGTATTCACGATACCATCTTTATCATCTATGCCCATACTAATGTTTCTTCGCAATCCATGTTAGTTCTCGTACTGTCATCCTCATGTATCATTGAGTTGTTGAAAATGACATGAGTAATCTCAAAATGAAATTAGATGCTTGACCATTATTGACAAAGCTTTTGTTCATGCATCCTGCCACACTTCTAAGGAACGTTTATATTTCTTTACTGTGTAAATAACCATAAGGGCACAATCGACAATCTTGTTTTATGTCCGTTTGCAATAATATAGAAAGAATGCACTACACGTAAATTTTATTATTGTCTTTGGATATGTTTGAACACTGAAGAAACCAATAGTGGGTGGAACAAGGCATATATTCCAACTGCAAATGTAAGCACTGATCCAGTGTGAATAAGTTTCGATGCTGGAAGTCTTCAACTTATTGAGCAATTTATAAACTTACATGACGTGTATGCTTTTTGTATTTTTCTTTGTAGGGTTGGTGATGGACCTATTGCCGGTTCTTCTGCATATACTGACTCAGAAGTAGGAGCTTGTGGGGCAAGTTGGGAAAGAATCTACAGCGCTGGAGCTGAACCCTGTTGCTTTATTTTCCAGCTATCAAGTTGTGGAGAGTATGAGGCTAGGCATGGAACCTAAGCTTGCTGCTCGAGATGCCATTGCAAGAATCGCAAGGAAATACCCGGATTTTGTGGGAGCTGTTTTTGCAGTTGATAAGGCTGGCACACATGCAGGTGCTTGCTATGGTTGGACTTTTCAGTACTCAGTGAGGAGCCCAGACGCGGCCGATGTGGTGGTTTATACTGTCAATCCGGAAAGCTTGACGCATCAGAACTAGATTCTCCTCTCTTGTAGCTTGCTGCTGCTGATCTATTTTGTGGTTTATGATTTCTCCCACTGACTACTTGAGTTATCCTTTCTACCAACATTTATTTACACCTCCAGTTGCAGATTTTTTATTTTCATTATTTGATTTGGCATATTATTAGACCCTCGGATAAATAATTTTAAATCTCAATTCAAACTTTTTAACAACCCGATCTTAATTCATTTGGATTCAGCCCATTACCTTATATAACATCAAAAGTCTTGAAGAAACATCAATTCTTCTCCATAACTTTGATCTCCATCAGACCCTACCCTGCAATCTCCCTAAGCTTTTCAAGGATTTGATGAATGTTAGGACGGAGGTGAGGCGAGGGAGAGCAACAGGCCATTGCAAGTTTGAAGAATCGGAGAACCCGGTCTTGAGTGAGACCAGTCACCAAGGAATCCAAGTCCTGATCAAGTGGTGACTTTCCACACAGTAATTCAAGAAGAAGTATACCCAAGCTGTAGATGTCACTTTCTTTGTTAGCATCCTTCATCTTGATCAGCTCGGGTGCTTTGTAGCCTTGAGAGGCAGACGCTTCAAGCATCTGCTGCCCTGCTGTTGGATTCAAGAGGAGATGTAATCCAAAATCTGAGATATGTGGACGATAATGCTCGTCCAAGAAAACATTCTTCGACTTGAGGTTCCCATGTATTATGGGATTATCCCTTGCTGAATGAAGATGGCCAACTCCTTCTGCAATGCCTACGGAGATCTTGTGTATGAGGGGCCATCTCTCAACCTCACTCCTACCATCTGCACAGTTAGTTTAAATTTTAAACCATTTTTCAAGTTATATGACCAGAAACGAAAACAAAGCACATTATGGAAAAGTATAAGCAGGAGCTGGCAATGATCTCAACTAAAACTTTTAACACATTAAATGTAAAATCACACGAGACAGATCATGTTTTTATGCATATACTAAGAATGTGAAAGTATTTTAGCAGATTCATGATTAACAATATGGTAAAGTAGTGGAGGACTTGTCAACTCTTGTATCAATCAACTTTCCTAAATGTTGAAGAATGAAGCTCACTTAAATTGAGCAAGAAAACAAAGAAAGAAGAAGAAATTGACATTACCTGCAACAAATTGAGCCAAATTCCCAGAGGCATAAAATGGATGAACCATGAGCTTCTCTCCTCTAGGGCCTTTATAAAATGCATAGAGAGGCACCAAATTAGGATGCCTTAAACACCCCAACATCTCCACAATGGGCATCACATCTTTAATCCTCAATGTACAGCTAGGCCTCAGGAATCTCAGCACTGCAACTGAACCTGAATTGACCAAACTAGCCCTGTACAATGTGCCATAGCTACTTTTACCTATAACTTCACCAGGGGCATCAAGAATCTCCTCCATACTCAAATCTCCACCGCCGCCACCAAACTTGATCAAATCAGCATCATCTGCAAACCCATCTTCTTCTGCTTCGTCATCATCATCATCACTATCCCGGGAATCCTTTTTTTCATCTCTTCTTTTTCTACAGCAAAAGATTGCGAATAAAAGAATTGCTAGCAGTGTCAGTGAGGTAATTAGTCCTATGATTAATATGAGTTTGTGTTTCTGCTTCATTTCTTTTCTTGAAAGGACCCAAAATGGCTTTATAAATGGAAACGTGAGAAAAGATGATCAAATGAATTGAGTGACGAAAGGTGAGGTAAAGGTGAAAAAACAACCATCGGAAATAATGTAGTAACTGGAAAACTAAATCTGTGCGCTGGTTGGAACCGCGTAAACGATTCAGAACACCGGCGTACAAAAATCTTGGTGGGAGAGAGAGAAAGTGAAAGAGGGAGATAGACGAGCGAAGACAAATGTTGGATCTACTGTGTTTGTATGTGGGTACGAGTAGAAAATGGTTATATAGTTTATCAAATTTTACATCAACAAAAATAGATCTCTTACAAATAATTTTAATGAAATAAATCTTATTTCATTTCGGAAACTGGTGCATATTTTTATGAATTTCAAATTTTATGATAAAAGAAAGTAAATTTGTTGAAGATAAAATTTCAGAATTATGATTGTAAGAATGAAAAATATATTAATACATCTCATTTAATATATCAAAAATAACTTGGACTATTAATAATGTATTAATATACAGTTAAACCTCGAGAAAATAATATTCGCTAAAGTAATAATCTCGTTAAGATAATAATTTTTTTCGGTCCCGATATGAGTCATTGCACTAAAATAATGTTCGATAAAGTAATAACCTCGTTAAATGAATATTTTTTCTCGGTTCCAAGATTATTACTTTATCGAAACTGTATATATCCAACAATAATAACATTTCTTATTTTTTGAGTAAATTGACTGTTCTAGTTAACTAATTTAATGCAAAATAAAACGATTTCAGTTTACCTTTTTGAATTTAAATTCATAAATCAAATACAATTAAGAATACACCTAAGCGCTTTCTCCAGCTTTGTTGCAACTCAAGATAATGGCCCTCCACTAAACATGTTCGGCACTTGAATTATGAATTCAGTTTTTTCAAAATACATCTCAGGCTCGGGTCATTTTTCATAACTTGCAAACTTTTCAAAAACAGGAAATAAAGTACTTCATTTTAAATATACCTACATCAATTTGGGATAGATCTTTGCTTCTATCTATAATTTGGATAATATGCACTCTTAAGGTTTTTAAGTGTGAATGGCCCGTTCAACAAAAAGTCTCTTATACCATTAGTGAAAAAACCATCAATTGTTACTCATCTTTTAAAGTTTTTTCTTTACCTTAATAGAAATGGTCATTGAACACTAGATATATTATTATATCAGTTTTGTTGATGCAATTGATTTTAGTTAAGTTGATCTGTTAAAGTACTTTAGTTCCTAGTTAAAAGTAAGTTTTGGATTAGATGTAAGTGTGAAAATTTATTTTAAACTTTTACAAATAAAAGTTTAAAATGAAATCAAGACACCTATTTGGTGGATTTTGCTGTTCTTGAAAACAAAAAAAATTAACAAATGCAATACTCTCGTCAATCTAATCAGCAAATACGTGATGTATGCTACTTAGAGGTGTATAATGGTGAATAGTTTAAAATATATTAAAATATGAATTCAGATCTGGTAGATAGACCGTCTTACATATAAAATACCAGGATGCATAATCCTTATCTTTTTAGGCAAATTGGATAATATAGTCTCCAAATTATGGAGCTTTGGTCGAATTGATTCCTAAAGTATTTTGAATGATCTTAAACCCCTTTTGATATAGATAAACCAGTTTGTGTATATATTTAGATTATATTCGATACAAGTTTGTGCAGGTAGGTTGAGTACATCAAGTCAAGATAGATTTAGTCCATGGTTTCAGAGTTCAATCAGGCTGGACTGAACTCGGGCGGGGACACACACATTTAATTCAGTATCAGTCTGTCCAAGTCATCTTGATTGATGTACAAGGTACGAGGCACGGATTTCAAAGACGATGGTCCACGAAGACATCCAACTACCAAATCAGCATTGACCAACCACATAATGTCACCTAAGCACTTGTGTCTACAGACGTCTACAATACCTCTACAATCTGCAGAAAGCGATGGGTCAAAAGTATATAATGCTGAAGACCATTAAGAAGCTAAAAGTAAATAGGCAAACGATCTCTATCCAACGGATCTCTCCCATCTCTCAATTATGAACATATAAGACCTTTCGGCCAAAAAGCAAATGTTATCGATAAGAAAGTAACTTAAGGAAAATGTGTTGACCTGCTTCAAATTAACATCACAACGTCGCTTATTGGCAGCACGAACCATATAATCTTGCTCGCGAAAAATACACGACTTCAAAGGGAGTAGAACACCATCTCGTGCCTACAAAGAGTCAGCCACCGACGTAATCCGAATTTCAGTTCTTAAAACCCCTCAAGCTTTGGCGGTGGCCCCAAACATAACCCTAGGAAATAGGGTTCGACCAACCCTGGATCATGGACCATTATAGCTATGTAGATCATAATCTAATTACTTACAATCGCCGTTTACCTTGTCTAAACGAATGCTTTGAATGGAGTTACCAACGATGTGGCACCAAACATGCGTTGTTGGGATTTTGTGTACTAGAATCAAATTTTATTCTTCCATACAATGTTTTTTCGTTTCCACTATTTGTGTTCTTTAGTAGAATGAATTTGTGCTTATTAATTAATTTTGTTTATGGATGGGAAAAGAGAATTAATTAATTTGAGGCCTTACTTTATTTCTTGTATTGGATTCTTGGATAGCTTAAATAAATGCTCGGTCGTTTTGGTACTCTAGTAAAATTATTAAGGGATTAATGTATTTAATACACATCTTAATAATGTGAGAATTATTTATCTGTAGTTAATTAGGTGGCCCAGTTGATTAATTAATTATATTATGGACTTATTTTTTAAGAAGCACATTAGCAATATAATTACTAATGAGCTGCAGTTAATCAGATAATTGGTGTACAAGTTATTTTTTTATCCCACTACACAATTCATTAACACATGTTCCAGAAAAAAGTGAGAGAACAAAAATGCGAGTTACATAGTGCTAAAGTGGTTTTTGTTTTCTCAACTCTTCGTCACAAGTCTGATTGCTTTGAGACATGCAAATAATTTAAAGGTGGAAGTGGAGAATAAGCTAGGTAAACATATCAAGATGCTACGATCTGATCATGGTGGTGAATACATTTCCAATGAGTTCAATGATTACTTGACAAAATGTGGGATTATATTCCAACTAGCAGCATTGGGTACACCTCAGTTGAATGGTGTGTCAAAGTGAAGAAACCGAACTCTACTACGGATGGTACGTTCGATGAAGAGCTATGCAAAGTTGCATGTTTCCTTTTGGGGATATGTCCTAGAAACGACAGCATACTTGATGAATCATGTGCCTTCCAATTCGGTAAACAAGAGCCCTTTTGAGTTGTAGAGTGTACATAAACCCAATTTGCACCACATAAGGATTTAGGGTTGTCTGGCTTATTAGCTGAACAAACAAGCCGACAAGTTGGAAACGCGGTCAGAAGTGATGCTATTCGTAAGTTATTTATAGGAAATAAAGGGTTCATACTTTTGTGATCCGAAAGACGAGAAAATCGTTGTTAGTACCAATCCTCAGTTCGTAGAAGAGGATTATATTAGTAACCACAACTCTCGAGTTAACATCATCATTGAGGAATTACAAGGTGGTCGAGATCTACTCAAAGAGCCAATCGTGCAAGAAAGGGCACCACAAGTTACTGGATAATCAGTTATCATAGTGCTGAAACTTTTCGGCGTAGTGGGATGGTTATTTTTTTATCACGATCGGTTTATGTTTCGATGGGAGACATTTGATCATCTCCCGACTAATGAACAAATACTATGGATCCCTGGACCTACACTGAAGCAGTAGGAGACGTAGATATAGAATCATGGCGAATCGCTATGGACTCGAAATATGAGTCCATCACCGATATGGATGTATACGAGGTCACAAAACTACCTGAGGGCTACAAGGCCATTGGTAGCAAGTGGGTATACAAAAGAAAGAGAGGTTCTAATGGAGAGATCGTGTCATTTAAAGCTATGCTAGTGGCGAAAGGGTTTACTCAGAAACATGATATCGATTATGATGACACTTTCTCGCTTAAAGCAATGATCAAGTCCATCAAGATACTCCTTGCCATAGTAGTTCACATGAACCTTGAATTCTGGCAAATGAATATCAAGACTGCATTCCTAAACAGTCACCTTGAACAATGTAGGGATATCTATATGAAACAACCTGAAGGTTATGTGAAAGAGGGCGAAGAGCATCTAGTGTGGAAGCTTAAGAAGTCCATTTATGGTCTTAAACAAGCTTCGCGGTCATGGATGATAGAGTAGGAGGGACGATATACCTTCGTCCTTGGATGGCCTCTGATTCTTACTCGTATCTGGAGCTTCTGGACTGTATCTCGGCACTTCCCTTCCTCCGCGTGGACTGAGATATGAAGAAAATTATTTTCTACTCTTACACATGTTCTCACGTTTTTGTGAATGAATGGTGTGTATCATTATGATACTAAACGTGCTATATACTAACTGTGGCCCATTAGTAATTATATTGCTAATAGGCTTCTAATAAATAAATATCAGCCTATAATATAATTAATAATAACTGGACCACTTATTTATCAATTAATTCTGAAAAAATAATTTTAATATTATTAAATAAATAATGTATAAATACATTAATCTATTAATAATAATTTCCGAGAGAGCATAATAAATACTGGGCATCTATTTGGGCCAGACTAGGGATCCAATACAAGAAATAAAGTCAAGCCTCAAATTAATTAATTATCTGTGCTCAGTCTGAAGCAAAATCAATTAATAAACACAGATTCATTCGATTAGAGAATCTGTGCTGACTTACCCCTTTATCCCAACTTGAGCATGAGCTTGTATTTCAAACTCAATTGATCTCCGTATTTAAGAAACAAATATCCGTTGATTAATTAAGCTCATTGACAACTTAAATTAATTAAGATCTTATTATATTACTGAGTAGTACCACTCGACCTTATTAACACACCTGAACTTAATCAACCGATCATGTTTAGTGTGATAATCCTTACGAGTTCCTCAGGGAATATTATCAACCTATTTGATAGGGATACGGATGTCAGATACATACTACCAGCCTGAGCCACAAATAACTACTAACACCCAAGATACGCAGATCCGGTCGCGATGACGTTTACCATACTAGGTCAAAGTGATAGTTAGCTAAATGCACTCAATTGAAGTCTTACGAAGCTTAAGATCAGCTAAGTCACCGAGATCTTGGCTCTCCACTAAGGTCAGTAAGGAGAACACAGCTCATTGTGATCCATCAATACACCACCTTAAGTGTACCAGTATAGACAAGCAGCCAATACAAGCCACTTCTTATCTAAACTGCAGTTTAAACCGACAACTTATCCTTAAGTTGTCTCAGTTGTGATAACTGTTTATATCTTGTCAGTTCAACCAATTGTGTAGTCTTCTGTGATACTCGACACACTACACAATCTAACTTTCATACAAGATAAATAATTACATGTGCAAATATATATATATATATATATATATATATATATATATATATATAATCAGATAGGAGAATAAAATAGTGTAAAAGAAAAACACATTGTATACAAACATAAAATTTGCTTCCAGTATACGAAATTCCAACAATTATTCCAGTTATACTAAAGTAAACTTTTAGTACACAGTGTGTTAGTTTTGGTACTAACTAGTACAAACAAACTCAACTATCTATCACTGCGACTTCTCCCACTTATACAAAAGTTTCTGCAATCCTAAGGGGGGGGGGCATCTCTTCCACTCCTAAGCCACGAAGATGCTTCTCGTAAGCCCGGATTGGTAAGATCTTCATGAAAGGATCAGCTAGGTTGTCTTTGATTCTGTTGGTCCCGAGTCAAACGTTCAGGTGTAGAGGGGGGGAGGGGGACGGTGAATACACGTGAAAACCTATTTCTCAAACTTGAACGCGAACAGTCCGATTACGGAGATTATATACTGAATGAATTTAGTAGACCAGACAAGCTGTTCTGGATTGCGTGGACAGAGTGGTTGACTATACTAAGGCCTGCAAGCTGACTGATGTCATAATTCAGTACGTTCAGCAAGAGTTCAGTAGCGTGCCGAATAGTGTAGGCCCGATTAAGTTTGGTATGAAAACGTTATTAATGAAAACTGTTTCAGTAGATTAGTGCACTCAGTTAAGCTTTTTACTGAAACTCAGTTGAATGATTTTGTAAATGGTTTTTCAGAATGAACAGTAAATCAATGCAACAGTAAAAGACATAGCGACTTTTAAAGTGGTTCGGATATCTACAATCCTACGTCCACTGTCGTGAACAAATCAGGAGGCTATTTTATTATACTGAGTTAGTCTCAGTCGGTTTGTACACAGAACAAACACATCCTTGTGATTATACTGAGCAAGTCTTAGTTTACAAAGATCAAACAGAAATGTTTGAACGATTCTCCAATGATGAAGGAGTTCTTTACAATAAGAACACTTCATGAGATGAACTCCTTCGGTTCTAAGCTATAGATAAGTTCAGTTGAGCTTAGGTTAGAGGGAAAGGGAACAAGAAAGGGCTTCTAGAGTGAAGAACAGTGATGAATAATCTCTCTGGGTTTGTGTTCTTTCACTTGGATGCTAGAGGCTTTGATTCTATGACTCTTGGTTCCCTAGAGCAGTGTGAGTGATTTTCGCGGTAGGTTGTCTTCTCTGCAGTTCTTCACGGAAAGCTTGTTTTATTGTTCGTTCAATGCTCGTATGTTGATTGCTCTTGATGTATTCATGTGTGTTCTTCAACGATTAGATTTTCCCTCTATTTATAGAGGTGAGTTATGGATAGATCCGTTGGAGACGAACTGTCCACGTGTCACTCCATTTGGGTAGCTAACAACTCTTTTAAAATCGTGCAGAGTCCACTATCTTTTTTAGGAAAGTGGTTGACGTGCAGCTTTTACCAGTACTTTTACAACTGGCTGCTTGTCATTGGTCGAGGTGTATAAAGTTGTTGAGACATTCAAACTTCAAGGCAGATACTGAAGCTGACTTCCCTGATGTGTACGACCTCGGACAACTCTACTGATTTATCCTTTGAAGGCCACTGATAGTCAAGGATACTGTTAGGCCGTTGCTGAGTCTGACCAGGGTTTCAGTAGTATACTCCTGCTGAGTTGAACTCTACTGAAGATCGACTCTGTGTTCAGTAAACTGCTCCTGCTGAGTCCAATTCTACTGACTCTTTCAGTATGCTGCTCCTGCTGACTCCAGGACTACTGAATCTTCACTCTATGGTACTGAGGCGGATAGTCTACTGAGGGTTAGCAGACAGAACTTCTGAGCATGGGACCACGCTGAAAGCAAGTCACTGAGTGTGAAACTCTCAGAGACCAAGGCGTTACAAATACAAAGGAATGATTCACCAATCAAATTAGGGTTTTGAGATCAACCAAATCTTCTAAACATTCTACTGTTGAATCATCTCCCAACAATTTCCCCCTATTTGATGATTCCAAAACCTAGCACTATCAGCTAACACTATAAACTATCAAGTACAAACTCCTTACCAAATATTACTAGAAGAATCAGTGGAGTTGCACTTTCTAGTTTTTAATCTACTGAGGACCGTTGGGAGTTTAAAGAATTATCTCATTAATAACAAATTTTCCCAACACAACTTCCTCCTAGACAACAATCAAACCTAACAAAAACAGACAAACACAGATAAGCAGTGAGTGTGTTAGTCAGTAATCACTTAGGTGATTCTGAGTGTTAAATTAAACAAAGTAGGCCATGGAGACAATACGAGATTGTCAGCCATGCAGCAATGATGTATATAGATATGTGAAATGTTCAGTACAGATACATCGCTTGCTACACTATGAAAAACAAAACAGAGTGGACCTAACAAGACTATCTCCTGAAGCACTTAATACTTGCCTTAAAGTCTTTCGATTTATCTTCGGGCATAGGGAGTCCATACATCTTGAAGGTGTCTCTTCTCAGCTTCTGAATCTTCTGTTTATCTTCAGAATCATTAGGATCAAGATCCAGAGCTAAGACTGCTCTTCTGACTTCGCCTTCAATCACACCGGTGTAAAGAGATCCATCTAGCTTTTGAGGTGGGGGCAGAGTCCTGAAAGCCGGTGTCTGAACATTAACATTATCTTCAATGGCTTTCTCGACTGTCTGGTAGATCTCCATATCACACTTGAAAAGCCAATCAGCAAAGGCGTCGTTCTTCGAGGAGTTAGGCCAAAATTTCCAGACATGAGGGTCTCCCTTTGCTAAGTCTTCTCCCAGGCATCCATTTGTCAACTCGAGGCCACCTATGCATATTCTGATCATTTGGTCTGCGACCTCTTCTGAACTTGAAAGAATGTGGAATGTCCCTGTCCTTCGGCGGAGGAGGTCTTCGCTTTAGCCTTTCAGCTTCTCTGGCTTCTGCAGCAGCTTTCTCTTTGGCTAGAGCTTCTTGCCGTTTGTATTCTTCCAGCTGATATTATTCTGCTCTTTTGTCTAAGGCAATTATGCTGAAATTTATCATCTCATCAATCGTCGGCTCATCTCTCTTCGTCTGTCCTTGCTGCTGCTGGGTTTCAGTAGCTGTCTTCTCAGCTTCCTTCTCTTTCTCCTTCTCTTTGTCAGCTTCATCACTGAGAATGAGCTTTCTCACAGTAGGCCTCTTGGTTGGTTTCCTGGCAGGAAACTTAGTCTTGGCCTTTGTTGGAGCCTTCTTGGGCTTGTTTGCTGCCTCAGCCTCAGCCAACTCTCTTGCTAATTTCTCGTCAGCTTCTATCTGAGCTTGTTCGGCTGGGCTGATGTTTCATTTCAGGGACTTCTTCTAAGGTGTAGGAACCTTCAGTGGCTTCTTTTCCTTTCCCGATATTGGTGGAGGCAGAGGAGGCTCTTCCTCATCTTCTGAGTCCCCCTCCAGGAATTCAACCACTTCTTTAATATGCTGCTGAGAATCAGAAGTGCCTATTCCCGCCTCTTTGGGTCCTGAGCCACTTGGGCCAGTCTCAGCGCCTACATCTCCTGCAGCTGAGACACCTCGGGCCATACCCTCTGTCTCAATATCTTCCCCCCTAGTAGGAATCAGGGCAGTGGGAGCAGATTTAGCTTGAGTCCCCTATACTGACCTTTTCCCTTTGATTATCCTTTCCCCCTTTTTGGCATCATCCAATACGCCAGGGATGGGAAGTAAGACAACCTTGGAGTTCATTGCTGAATAAGCAGTAGAGAGCTTATCCAAGGTTTTCTGCAGACCTTCAAACTTCTCATGTAGATCATTCCTCTCAGTTATGAGATCTTCACCATATTTGCGGTGAGAGGAATCTACAAGGTCTTGTATTTCTTTCAGCTTCGCATCCATCTTCTCCTCACACTTCTTCTGAATAGATGAGATCCTCAGTTCATGAGCCTGAGTTAGTGCGGAGAGTCTAGTCATATGGTCCGACTGTGCTGCCTTGAAAGAATCAAGAAGTGTAGTCTGGGCAGCAGTCATCGATGCTTGCTGAACTTCAAACTCAGCTCTTTGTGCGGTAAGAGCGTCCTTGAGGATAGTAGAGAAATCAGGGACATGCGCATTCTGAACTGTAGTCTTCAGTGCCCTGATTTCCTTGCACTGAGCTGTAGTAGCCTTCTTCCAAAATTTGTGGACATTCCTCGCAAGGAGGCGATTTTGAGTCCCTTGCGTCCAGAGAGCCTTGGCTACTGACTTGGACTTACAATGTTTGGCAACAGGGGCAACCTCGTATGTAGACCGCAGCAAAGGCTGTCCCGGGTCTGAGTCGTGGGAGGTTCTTACAGCCTCCGAGCCAGGAGGGAGGGAGCTGATAGGTCAATCAGCTGTGGGTTGAGCTCCCCCCTCCTGTTG
This sequence comes from Lavandula angustifolia, assembly GCA_028984105.1. Classification (NCBI taxonomy): domain Eukaryota; kingdom Viridiplantae; phylum Streptophyta; class Magnoliopsida; order Lamiales; family Lamiaceae; genus Lavandula; species Lavandula angustifolia. The sequence goes on from CM054811.1 coordinate 14,025,783, forward strand.
AGAAGCAGGCTTCTCAGGGCCTACATTACTGGGTAGGCCTGATCATCGGGATCAGAATCCTCAGTAGGGACGGTTGCTGATGGATTCCTATCCTCAAGCAGCGCCAACATTGCCACCCTAAGATCTTCGAGTGAGCATACGTCAGCACGCTCTGAGTAGCCTATCTGTTGTCGTATCTAAAGCTCCTCGGAGTTCAGTAGTTCACAGAACTTGAATCGAATCAGACGCTCGAGAGTGATCCAGTCCTGGAACCTGAACAACATTTGAAGTCTCGTCCTGAAGGCTAAGTTTACCAAGTCAGAGTGACTTGTGATTTCAGGAATTGATTGGGTTGCTCTATCATGAAACATATCAACATCATACCCAAGAGTCTCGACTTCAGTGCTCGTCTCCATCTCATCTACATCGACTGGAGACTCTGGTTTCTCAACAGAGGGGAGACTGCTGATAGGAGGTACATCCAGTGGAGACCTGCATGTAGGAGTTGTGATTTCAAGAGCAGTCCCCTGTTCTACTGAAACCTCTTTTTCCGCTGAGGAGGCTACCTTCTGACCTGAAGCAGCCTTTTCTGTTGAGACGGTGTCCTCAGCAGAATCCTACTCATCTCTTAGTCTGAAAGGGGCTACTACCACTGCTGTCTCAGAAGCCTTCTTCTGCTTCTTCTGAGGGGTAGCACCCTTCTTGACTGGGGTAGGGGCCTTCCTCTTCCCCTTACCCTCTTCAGCAGCACCAGCGCCTATCTGGCTGCGCAAGCACCGGGCGCGGCTATGGAAACGAATCTTTTTGGGGTTGAAGTAGGCCTTGTCAGCATAAGTAATGTGGTCGTCGCCACAGAAATCCTCTATCATTGCTGACAACTTCATCCCATATAGAAGCTTCCCTTTGGCACTCAGACGCCCAATAGATTTGTCGAACTTTGCTGACTGCGTCTGGAATTCCTTCAGAAAGAATTCTGTCCAATTGATCTTTGCCCTGTCGTGGATGACCAGCATCATTTGTAACCTTGGCCTGGACACCTGATCAAATAAGCCGACCTAGCTGGTCAATAACTGTGTAACAACGTACGCCATGGCCCTATACTGCGGGAGCATGCAGTTCTTCAGAAATGCGTCTTTTGTAGGTGGTCGGCTCCCCACAGAAAGTGGTCAAATACTCATCAAGGAGATCATCCTTGTATCCTGCAAGACTCATGCCGCTACTGGGCAGTTGGAAACTCCTTTCCAACGCTTGCCTAACTGACATATGTCTGACTTCTGGATAGGCTTTCGAAGGATAAAATATGAGATGCACACGAAAGCTCCAAATAAATCTCCATCTACCTCCTCCATATTAAGGTAGAACTCTGAAATCTATCGAGGGAGGAAGTATTCAGCCTTCTTTGATAAGAACCGCTCCAGCCCCGATGCTCTGAGAGCATCAAATACATCATCCAGCATCTCAAGCTCGCTGGAATCAAATTCCATGATGGGCTCGCACCATACATGAACATTCTTGAGGATCTCTACCATGTTAACCAGAATGATCACGCTGATGTTTTCCATATCTTAATCTACAAAAACACGTATTAGTACTTGATAATAAGAGAAGTCAGTACGAGTACTATTGAATGTAAAATTTACCGTAGAAATCTATGAAAATATGCAGAAAATAGCAGATAACAAGGTTGAAGGCTTAGGGTTTTCAGATAATTCAAGGTTTATGCAGAGCAAAAATGGCGGTATAAGGATAGATACGTCGATATATATGATTTGAAGATGGAACGTTTGAAGATCGATGGTTAGGGTTTAATCCCGCTTTTATCAGTGGACGGTCAAGATTTAATTTTATAACAAGTAATGAGTAAACATGCCGCCTAAGTCAAATCTAGTTGTAAATAGCCTATAGAAGTAAGTTGATATGACATGCATTTAATGCAAAGTAGAGTTCAACATATATAGCATAGAATGTCGTGTATTTAATGAAACAATTTATAATAAATGATATTCTCTAAGACATTGAATACGATACTGAGCAAATATCATAATAACATTAATTACTAGGTTGACTACTGAAAGAGATACGCAAACCTGTCAGCTGAACATTGTAGTCAGCTGATACCACGTGTAGTTGGTTAGTGAATCTCTGTGTACTGAACAAGTCCAGTACTGAGAGTAGGCATTCCCCTTTGCTGAATGCTTTTCTCTCCTAAATCCACTTACTGACTTGAGTCAGTAGGGTCCAGTAGACCTAGCTCTACTGAAAGTTCTCGGAATCTGGCTTCAGCTAGAGGTTTGGTCAGTATATCTGCCCTTTGACGATCAGTATGGATCTTTTCCATTCTGATATTATTCTTTTCAACATATTCACGAATGAAGAGGTGTCTGATGTCCATGTGCTTGCATCTAGTATGAAGAACATGGTTCTGAGTGATTGCAATGGCACTGGAGCTGTCGCAAAAGATCGGCACTTCATTCTGAATGACGTCATAGTCGCGTAGCTGCTGTCTCAGCCAAAGGAGTTGGGCGCAACAACTTCCGGCAGCCATGTATTCAGCTTCAGTAGTTGACGTTGCTGCTGAATGCTGTTTCTTGGAGAACCATGAAATGAGCTTACTGCCGAGGAACTGACAAGTTCCTGAAGTTGATTTTCGGTCAATCCTGCAACCTGCGTAGTCAGAATCAAAATAACCAGTTAGTTCAATATTATCATCTGTTGGATACCATAAACCCATGTCAGGTGTTCCTTTGAGATAGCGCATAATATTCTTTGCTGAGTCCATATGGCTCTGCATAGGACTCGCCTGAAATCGAGCGCAGACACCTGATCGATGAACATTCCCTTTTCTGATTGTTTAACCTGAAATCCAAGAACATAGTTCATCTCTCCCATCATTGACATCTCGAATTTGTCCTTCATCATTTTCTTGAACTGCTAACACATGATGACATTCTTTGAACCGAAGATAATGTCATCTACGTAGATCTGTACCAGTAAAATATCATCGCCTAGACGAATACTAAATAGAGTGCAATCCACGGTGCCCTTATGAAAACCTTTCTGAAGAAGAAACTCAGACAGGGTATCGTACCAAGCCCTGGGTGCTTGTTTTCACTCGTACAGAGTCTTTCTGAGTCTATACACCTGATGTCCTTGCTGAAAGCCGGGAGACTATTCTACATAGACTTCTTCTTTTAGTACGTCGTTCAGGAATGCTGACTTCACATCCATTTGATATAGTCTGAAGCGTTGATGTGTTGCGCAGGCAATGAATAGTCTAATTGCCTCCAATCTTGCAACTGGAGCAAACATTTCGTCGAAATCTATCCCTTCGGCTTGACAATAGCCTTTTTCCACGAGTCTAGCTTTGGTCCTTACTATAACGTTGTTTTCATCTCGCTTTTTCTTGAAGACCCATTTGGTTCCGATCACGTGTTGATGTCGGGGTCTGTTAACAAGATCCCAGACGTCGTTTCGAGTGAACTGATTCAGCTCCTCTTGCATGACAGTGATCCAGTCAGCATCTTTCAGCGCATCCTCAATTGATTGAGGTTCTTCAGTAGATAAGAAGCAGGAATATAAGGCGCTTTCTCCCTGAAAAAATCTAGATCTTGTCTTAACACTTGCCGACGGATCTCCAATGATAGGATCTGAAGAGTGAGCATCCAGCCATGATCGACGGCGTCTTGCCTCTTCATCTGAAATTGGTTCAACACAGATAATAGGTGAGTCAGGCATTTCAGTTGTACTATTATGAGATTGAAGCAATTCAGTGACAAGAGTTGGGTCTACTAAGTCACCAGGTTCAGGAGCATTTAGCTCAGGAACATTATTACCCCTGAGTTGTTATTCTCAGTAGAGGTCTTAGTTACCATATTGGTTTCTTCATCGACCTGAGTTACCTGGGATTGATTATGTTCAGAAGAATCAATCGGTTCAGTTATGTTTGCTGCTGGCTGTGTTTCAGTAGTCTTGACTTCGTTATCCTCTTCTGAATCACCATCCCAACAAAGCTGGATCTTTTCAACATTATGTTTTAATCTTAGATCCCATTGCTGCTTACGGATGTCCTCAGATTCTGAATTTGAGTTTCTGCTCCTGTTCTCGAGTAGCAAACTCATTAAAAACAACATGAGGGCTTTCTTCCACGCAAAGGGTCTGGTAGTTAAAAACTCTGAAGGCTTTGCTGACCCGGGAGTATCCTAAGAAAACTCCCTGGTGTGACTTGCTATCAAAAGTCTTTAACTGGTCCTTTCCATTATTGTGGATAAAGCACAAACACCCAAAAATATGGAAATGAGATATGAGACTCTTCCTGCCGTTCCGTAGTTCATATGGTGTGTTATGATGTTGCTTTGTCAGTAAAGATCTATTCTGAGTATAACATGCAGTATCAGTAGCTTCTGCCCAAAATTTTGATGGGAGTCCTGGATCTGCGAGCAGGGTTCTTGCTGCTTCTTTGAGTGTTTTTTTTTTCCTCTCAGCAATCCCATTTTGTTGAGGCGTGCGTGCAGAAGACATCTCATGCTCTATCCTTTCAGTATCGCAGAACTCTTTAACCATCACATTCAGGAACTCTGTTCCTCTGTCTGAACGAATTTTTTTGATTTCGGTGTTCTTCTCGACACTGAGCCTTTTCAGAAGCGTAGAAAACTCTGTTTTGACGTCAGACTTATTGGCAATAAACATGACCCATGTGTAGCGCGAGTAGTCATCAATGACCACTAATGCATACTTTTTACCTTTGATCGTCATAGTAGAGACTGGTCCGAACAAGTCCATGTGGAGGGGCTGAAGGATTCCATCCGTGGAAGGTGATGGAACTGGTGGATTTTGTTTCTTTGTTTGCCTGAGTGTCTTTGCCGAACACTTCATTCGGCAGTCCTCTCACTAGAGTGTTTCTAGCAAGCTTGTTTATCGTCTTGAAGTTGAGATGACTAAGTCTTCTATGCTAGAGCCACCACGTTCTGTTGTCATTCTTCGCTAGCAAACATACTTCAGGTTCTTGTGAATTCCAGTCAGCACTGTATATATTCTTCTTGCACGAACCTGATAACACTTTTTTCCCTGTAGATTTATCAATAATATCATAGAAACCAGTGTCAAAAATCACTATATTCTAGTTATCACAAAATTGACTAACAGAGAGAAGATTATATTGAAGTCCTTGAACATATGATACTCTTGGAACTGTGGTGGTTCCAATGCTGAGTGTTCCGTAGCCTATGGTATAGCCTTTTGCGTTAGCTCCAAACTCAATTTGGGGTCCTTCTCAATGATATAATCCTTCAGTAGACTCATCTGGTACGTTATTTGTCTTGAGCATCTGCTATCCATCTACCATGGGTCCCTGTGTACCTGCAAAATAGAATTATATTCAGGTACCCTTTATTTTTGATTTTGGGTCCTTAAGCGTTAGTTTTGGAAACCCAAATCTGTCTAACGACCCTGGTGGTCTCAGACAATTTATTCCCACTTTTATCAACATATTTCACCGCTGGGCTACGTGAAGTTGACTTTTGAGACTTTATTGGTTCAGGAGTCCTGATCTTGTGAGTTGGTGGACTACTGACTTTAGCCTTCCGAACGACCTTTTTCTTCTTCTTCTGACCTTTGGGACCTCCTCTGACAATAGGATCATAATAATATGACCCATACTGAGCTGGATATGTCAGTTGTGGCGGTCCATACTGATCAGCCCAGTTTACTCTGCTAATTCCCCCTTGCTTGAGCTGGGGTGATTTTGAGCTGAACTTCTGGTCAGTTCTCTCATAGATATGATGAGGTGCTTTCATCTTCTGCTTGTTCTTTGCTAAGGAGTTCAGTAGTTCAGCATTGATCGCCTGCCCTTGAACAAACCTATCAGTTAGCCGATTCTCTGAGCGTGTGGAAGCAGATGTGGATGCTTCGTGGCTGAACCCGAGTCCTTCCTTGTAGTGCTTAGGCTTGTTGTTGACTAGCATTGCCTCAAGATTTTTCTCAGCTCTCATGTAACGCTCTGTCATCAGGTTTCTCCAGATATCATCACTCTTTTTCAGAGTTTTGTGCTCGGTCTGAAGTCCTAGAACTTCTGCTTCAGCTGACTCAATTTAGTATATTTCTGAGTTAAGTCCTTGGTCAGTACTGAGATCAGACCTTCTTGCTGCTGAGACTTGATCATCAGAGAGTTAATCTCCTCCCTTAGTCTCACAACAAGTCTTTCCGACTCTGTAGCAACCTGACTCTCCTGAGAAAGTCTCTGATTTTCCACTTTCAGGGTATCCAACTCCTGAAGAGTCTTGCTGAGCTGCAGACTCATCTGAATCTGCTCGTCGAGTAATTCTTCGTAGGTGATCACGACGTCCAGATTCTCGTCTGCACCTGAAATAGTGTCTTGTGTGCAGTGTGAAGAAGAGTTAAATGGTTCTGGAGAGTTTACCTCATCCTCTTCTACTGCTATCAGACACTTTTTAGTATCTTCTTCAAGCTCTTTAGCCATGAAGGCTGCTTCATCATTAGATGAATCCATGAAGGTGTCGACTTCTTCTAAGTCGTCTGAGAGTTCACCGGTAATATAGGCTTGTCGCTTCTTGATGAACTTCTCTATTCGAGCTTTTCTTGCAGCTCTTTCAGCTATACTGAGCTCAGGACAGTCGTACTGATAGTGTCCTGGCTTCTTGCAGCAGGAGGTGACTCTTCTTTATCCGTTCTCACTGTCTTTAGACTGTGCAGAATCCTCCTGTTTCCTGCAAGTGAGAAGTCAGACTTACTTTTTGAGTCTCTGACGACTCTAGACAGTTTTCTGTGCTGCTCCTTCTCCTTCTGATACTTGATCGCAAGCAATGCGTATCCTTTAGCTAGGCTCCCTTCTTGGAATTCATTTGATGAAGGTTCAGCTTTGCTAGACGTTGGAGCCGTTGTGCTTACTGATGCTTAAAAGGCATGATCTATTTGAGAGTCAGCTTCAGCTCTCTGCTTCCTCTGCGGCAGACCAAACTCGAACTCTTCAGCTTTTAATTCTTAAAATATATGACCAGGAGAAACAATATCAAGATCAGAATGTCTAAGAAGTGTAGCGAATGGAGTCCAAGGTCCGTCTTGCAGTGCTCTCAATATTTTGAGATTCATCTCTCGGTTCGGAGAACGTCTTTCCCAGCCCATTGATTGTGTTCATCAGATCTGTAAATCTGACATTGAGATCTTCAATCGAGTCTTCGGGCATGAGTGACAGTCTCTCCAGCTTCTGGAGTTCCAGTGCTAGCTTGTTTGCTTTGATCTTCTGAGTCCTCCGACTCAGTAGCGCTAGAGCATCCCAGAATTCTTTTGCTGACTTGTAATCTTAAACTCTGCCGAGATACGAGTCACTCAACGTGGTTAAAATAACATTTCTGGCTACCCGGTCAATATTATGAAGCTTCTTTTCTTCTGGAGTGAAGAGACTTCTGTCTTTTGGCACCTTCTTCCCAGTCACCGCTCCTCCTCCTTGAGCTGGTTCCTGAAAGTCAAGACTATCCACCATAGGTACGATAGGTCCGTCTTCCAAGACCTCTGTCATGCTATCATGGAGGGAGGTCAAATGTGCTTCCATTCTGACCCGCCATACCCCGTAGTTCTCTATGGAGAACATGGGTACCATCCTGATACCTAACATATAAGACATGTTAGAAAAATGATATGAATGAAGAATGATATGCAGTGAAAACGTTTTTAGGATCCGTTTGAGTAGAAGTTTCAGATAACAAGAGTCTTAAAGAACTCCTGCTCTGATACCAATTGTTGGTCCCGAGTCAAACGTTCAGGTGTAGGGGGGTGGGGGGTGAATACACCTGAAATTTTTTTTCTCAAACTTGAACGCGAACAGTCCGATTACAGAGATTGTATACTGAATGAATTTAGTAGACCAGGCAAGCTGTTCTGGATCGCGTGGACAGAGTGGCTGACTATACTGAGGCCTGCTAGGTGACTGATGTCAGAATTCAGTACCGTTTAGTAAGAGTTCAGTAGCGTGCGAAATAGTGTAGGCCCGGTTTTGTTTGGTTTGAAAACCTTATTAATGAAAATCGATTCAGAAGATTAATGCACTCGGTTAGGCTTTTTAGTGAAACTTTGTTGAATAATTTTGTAAACGGTTTTTCAGAATGAACAGTAAATCAATGCAACAGTAAAAGACACAACGACTTTTAAAGTGGTTCGGATATCCAAAATCCTACGTCCACTGTCATAAACAGATCAGGAGGCTATTTTATTATACTGAGTTAGTCTCAGTAGGTTTGTACACATAACAAACACAACCTTGTGATTATACTGAGCAAGTCTTAGTTTACAAAGTTCAAACAAAAATGTTTCAATGATTCTCCAGCGATGAAGGAGTTCTTTACAATAAGAACAGTTCAAGAGATGAACTCCTTCGGTTCTAAGCTATAGATAAGTTCAATTGAGCTTAGGTTAGATGGAAAGGGAACAAGAAAGGGCTTCTAAAGTGAAGAACATTGAGGAATAATCTCTCTGGGTTCGTGTTTTTTCATTTGGATGCTAGAGGCTTTGATTCTATGAGGCTTGGTTCCCTAATGCAGTGTGAGTGCTTTTCGCGGTAGGTCGTTGTCTCTGCAGTTCTTCGCGGAAAGCTTATGTTCTTGTTTGTTCAATGCTCGTATGCTGATTGCTCTTGATGTATTCTTGTGTGTTCTTCAACAATTTGATTTTCCCTATATTTATATAGGTGAGTTGTGGATAGATCCGTTGGAGAAGAACTGTCCACGTGTCACTCCTTTAGGTAGCTAACGGCTCTTTTAAAATCGTGCAGAGTCCACTATCTTTTTCAGGAAAGTGGTTGACGTGCAGCTTTTTACCAGTACTTTGACAGCTGGCTGCTTGTCATTGGTCGAGGTGTAGAAAGTTGTTGAGACATTCAAACTTCAAGGCAGATACTGAAGCTGACTTCTCTGATGTGTACGACCTCGGACAACTCTACTGATTTATCCTTTGAAGACCACTGACAGTTAAGGAAACTGCAGGCCGTTGCTGAGTCTGACCAGGGGTTCAGTAGTATACTCCTGTTGAGTTCAACTCTACTAAAGATCGATTCCGAGTTCAGTAAACTGCTCCTGCTGAGTCCAATTCTGCTGACTCTTTCAGTATGCTGCTCCTGCTGACTCCAGGACTACTGAATCTTCGCTCTATGGTACTGAGGCAGATAGTCTACTGAGGGTCAGCAGACAAAACTTCTGAGCATGGGACCATGCTGAAGGCAACTCTACTGAGTGTGAAACTCTCAGAGACCAAGGCGTTACAAATACAAAGGAATGGTTCACCAATCAAATTTGGGATTAGTCAAATCTTCTAAACATTCTACTATTGAATCATCGCCCAACAGGTTCTATTTTTTTCAATCACCACGTCTCCTTGATTTGCGAATTATCATATAATGTGGTACGTCCTTTCTATGTGTTTACACGCCTTATGGGATCTGGGTTCCATTGAATTCGCCACCGCACCTGCATTATCACAATAAATTGTGATTGCCTTAGGCAAATTTTGTTCAATATCAAGATCCAAGTGGAAATTCTTGAGCCGAGCTTCCTCTTCTGAGGCTTCCAAAGCAGCCACATACTCTACTTCCATGGTAGAGTCCGTAATGCACTTTTGCTTTGCACTCCACCATGAAATGGCTCGATCTGTCAAGGTAAACATATAACCCGAGGTAGACTTCTTCTTATCTCTATCAGCATGGAAATCCGAGTCTATATAACCTAAAGATACTAGATTGTCTGACTGGTAACAAGTTAATAATCTCGAGTCCGTTTAAGGTACTTCAGAATATGTAGTCCAGTGATCTTGTCCAGGGTTAGACTGATATCTTGAGACCATGCCTAGAACGTATGAGATATATGGTCTCGTACAAAGAATCACATACATGAGGCTACCGATAGCGGAAGCATATGGGACTAGCCTTATACTTTCTATCCCTTTAGGCATTTTAGGGCACTGATTATTGGATAGAAAAATGCCATGTCTGAAAGGCACTGAACCTTTCTTGGCATTTTGCATGCTAAAACGAGCAATAACACTGTCAATGTAGGACGCTTGTGACAAACTTAATGTTGGTCCCGAGAGCACGTTCAGGTGTAGAGGGGGGGGGGGGTGAATACACCTAAAACCGATTTCTCAACTTGAAACACGAACAGTCCTATTCAGGATGGTGTCGTACTAAATGAATTCAGCAGACCAGACAGCTGTTCTGAATCGTGTTAGGCGAAGAGATACTAACTCTACTGAGACCTGCTAACTGACTAAGTCAGAATTCAGTATCTTTAGTTGGAGTTCAGTAGTGCGGAAATGTGTAGGCCCAAAACAGTTGAGTGGAAATCGTTTTATCAAAACAGTTTCAGTTCAGAAGAATAAGCAGTTAAGATCGCTGAAACTTAGTTGAATGATTTTAAAGAATGTCTTTCCCAGCCCGTTGATGGAGTTCATCAGATTCGTGAATCTGACGCTGAGATCTTCTATGGTGTCTCCGGGCATGAGAGACAAACTCTCCAGCTTTTGGAGTTCCAGCGCAAGTTTGTTGGCTTTGATCTTCTAAGTCCCCCGACTCAGTAGCGCTAGAGCATCCCAGAGTACCTTAGCTGTCTTGCATTCCTGAACCCTGCCGAGATAAGAATCACTTAAGGTAGTTAGTATGGCATTCCTGGCGACTCGGTCTAAGTTATGAAGTTTCTTCTCCCCAGGGTTGAAGAGACTTCTGTCCTTGGGAATCTTCTTTCTGGTCACCATTCCTCCTCCAGCTGTTTGATCCTGAGTTACGACACTATCTATCATAGGAACGATATGTCCTTCCTCAAGTACTTCGGTCATGCTGTCGTGAAGGGAGGTCAGATGAGCCTCCATTCTGACCCGCCATACACCATAGTTCTCTACTGAGAACATGGGTACCATCCTTATACCTGACATATCAGTCATGATGAATAATGATATGAGTGTAGAATGAAATGCAGTGAAAACGTTTTTCCGGATCCGTTCAAGTAGACCAGTTTCAAGATAACAAGAGTCTTATAGAACTCTTGTTCTGATACCAATTGTTGGTCCCGAGAGCACGTTCAGGTGTAGAGGGGGGGGGGTGAATACACCTGAAACCGATTTCTCAACTTGAAACACGAACATTCCTATTTAGGATGGTGTCGTACTGAATGAATTCAGCAGACCAGACAGCTGTTCTGAATCGTTTTAGGCGAAGAGATACTAACTCTACTGAGACCTGCTAACTGACTGAGTCAGAATTCAGTACCTTCAGTTGGAGTTCAGTGGTGCGGAAATGTGTAGGCCCAAAACAGTTGAGTGGAAATCGTTTTATCAAAACAGTTTCAGTTCAGAAGAATAAGCAGTTAAGATCGCTGAAACTTAGTTGAATGATTTTAAAGGATAATTTTCAGCATGAACAGTTAAAATCAATGCAACAGTAAATAAGAGAACAAGCGAGAGACACAGAGATTTTTAAAGTGGTTCGGATACACAGGATCCTACGTCCACTGTCCCGAAAGATCAGGAGGCTATTTATTATACTGAGTTAGTCTCAGTCAGCTTGTACAAAGGACAAAGCCGCGTCTTGAAATTTATACTGAGCAAGTCTCAGTTTACAAAGGTATCAAACTGAAGCGTTTGACTAACTTTCCAACTATGAAGGAGTCCTTTTACAATAAGGATCAGGTTCAAATATGAACTCCTTCGTCTAAGCTATGGATATATTCGGTTGAGCTTAGGGTTAGAGGGATAGGGAACGAGAATGTAGCTTCTAGAATGACGAACAACTGAGTTTAGCTTTGGGTTCGTCTAACGTCGTTTGGATACTAGAGGCTTGTATATCGGTTCAGCTTGGTTCCCTAAGAGCTAGATTGTAGTCTTTCGCCGCAAAAATATTCTTCGAGTTCTTGCAGAAGACTTAGGCTTTTTGATTTGCTCGTTGAATGCTCTGTGTACTTGTGTTTTCTCGTGTGCTTCAAATTTCAAATGATCCTTCTATTTATAGAGAAGAGTCTTGGAAAGATCCGTTGGAGACGATCATCCGTTACTCTCTCTCTTTTTGTAGCTAACGGCTCTTTTGAAGTAGAGTGACAGTGTCCTTTCCCTCCTTTTCTGGAAAGTTGTTGACTTGCAGCTTTAGTAGGTATAGGACAGGTATCTGCTTGTCATTCGTCGAGGTTTACAAAGCAGTTGAGACAAAACAAACTTCGAGGCATACTGAAGTTGACTTCTCTCTTCCTCGTATTTGACTATGCTGATTGTCATTCAAAAGATATGACAGTTCAGAAGACTGTCTGGCTGTTGCTGAGTCTGATCTTCGATTCAGTAGCAAATATGCTGAGATGGCTTTACTGAAGATCAGCTCTGAGTATAGTGAACTACTCCTGTTGAGTTCGGTTCTGCGACTCTATTCGATATCTTTGCTCCCTGCCGAGTCCAAAGTATTTACCGAGTCTTCTACATCTGGTGCTGAGGCTGATAATCTACTGAACGCCTGAACCAGAGCAGAGTGTCTACTGAGTCTGAACCCTCAGAGACAAAAACAATTACAACGAAATGGTTCACCAATCAAGATAGGGTTTTGGGATCTTCAAATCTTCATAGATTCACTCAGAGTATAAGCTTACTGAGCGCGTATCAGTACGGAAGATAGTATCATTTCCCACTAAGTATTACAGTGCTGAGGATAGAATCATCACCCAACAATTTCCCCCTATTTGATGATGCCAAAACCTAACACCATCTATGCTAACTAACACTAAACTACTCGAAACGAGGCTCCTTACAATTTTACAAGTAGGTTCGGCGGAGTTGTTCTTCAAGTTCTAGACTGCCGAAGGGAGCGGAGCGGGGAGTCGAATATTGAGACTAAGCATATCCCCTGTCTTAACAATTTCCCTTTATATCACAATAACTAGTCTATCGGAATCTCGGCGGCCTGCCGACAAAGAATATACACAGGTGAGTGTGTGAGTCGATAATCACTTCAGTGATTCTGAGTGTTAAGTATAAAACAGAAGATGGCTTATATAGACAATAAGATATTGTCGAAGCCAAAAGATATATATATATATATATATATATATATATATATATATATATATATATATAATGAAAGAAAGTTTAGTACATTGTATCTCTTTCTAAGCTAGGAAAGTTAAAGAAGAATCTAAGATCTAGGAGCGCTTTTACTGCTCGATCCTATCCTTGAAATCTTGCGATTGAGTCTCGGGAAGGGGAAGTCCATACATCCTGTAGGTAAACTTCCTTAGCTTCAGAAATTCAGCAAAGTCTGCTGGCTCGTCTTCTTCGAGAGATCTGGCTCTGGCAGCATCCTTTACTTCTTTTTCAATCACACCATAGTGAATAGAATCATCAAGTCTTCTCGGTGGTGGCAGAATTCTGGTTCAGGGACTCGGACTTCAATATTCTCTTTCACAGCATTCTGCATGTAAACATACAAGTCAGGTTCAGTCCACATCATCCATTTAACATAGGCATCAGCCTTTGCCTTGTCTGACTAGAATCTCCAGAAATAATTCCTGTTGATGAACTCTATCTTCAGTGACTCCCATCTCTGAGTGTACTGAGCTGGCATCCACTCATCAGTCCTTGGCCATCTATGTATCTTCAGATCTGTTGGTTTCCTGAACTTCCTATATCTGTATGGAATGTCAGCTTTGGAAGGAACCCTCGGTCCCGGCTTCTTGTTCGGTTCGGACTACGAGTGCTTTTAAGTCTCGCCATATGGATTCTCTCTCGGCGGCCTTCAATCTGCTCTCGCCTCTTCTCCTCTCGTACAGTGCAGATCCATCTGAGCAAAGATGGCTTCTATCTCAGCATCCTGTTCTTTTGGAGTTGTGTAGGAGGGCTTGCGAGGCGACTGATCTTCTGAGTCAGCAGGGGTACTTGATTTTTCTTTGGACGTACCCTGCTTCTCAGTGTCCTTCTGCTATTGTTATTCCCTATCATCATCATCTTGAAGTGTCAGCTGTTTGGGAGGCAACCTAGTCGTTGTTGACTTCTTTCCGCCGCGAGCTGGAGCCTTTGTCTTTCCTTTTACAGTTTTCGCTTTAGGCTTGTTGGCTGCTTCAACTTCGGTTATCTCCCTAGCCAACCTTTCATTGGCTGCTATCTGAGCCTCCTCCTCCTTACTGATATAGCTCTTAGTCTTCTTGGAGGGAGGGGTGGGGAGTTTTAAGATCTTCTTACCTTTTCCTTCAACTGGAGGTGGGAGAGGTGCCTCTTCCTCTTCAGAATCCTCTTCCTCAGCATACTGAGCAACCTCTTTGATTATGTCTAGAGGAGTTTTGGTTGCCTGAGTTGCTTGTTCCCTGGATCCTAAGCCACTTGGGCCAGTCCCTGCTGATATTCCAGCTGAGACACCCTGGGCCTCACCAGTCGGTTCAGTAGGAGCAGTTGTCTGAACTGAGCTTGCTCCTTCTACTGACCTTGTCTTCTTCGAAGACTTCAGTACCTGCTCCTTGGTCTTTTGAGCTTTCTCTTCCCCCTTAGATTTATCCTCCTGTAATTTCTTAGGTACAGTTGTCTGGGACTTCTTTTCCCCCTTTTTGGCATCAGCAATTCCAACCAGGGTAGGAGCTAGTACCTTGGTGTTCAGGTTTTTGTACGAGGCTGACAACTCATTAAGTCTGGAGTGAATTTTAGTCAGCGCCTCGTGCAACTCATTCTTCTCAGTAATATGTTCATCCTTGTATAATTTGTGAGAATGGTCAGCTGCGGCCTTGAACTCGTTCAACTTGGCCTCAACCTTATCTTCCAAGGCCGTCTGGATAGAGTCGAGTCTGAGCTCATGGGCCTGGGATATGGTTGTGACAGATTCAGTATGAGAGTTTTGGGTGGCCTTGAATTTGTCAAATAGTTGATTCTGGCCTTCCTGAATCTGTCTTAGCTGAACCTCGAATCCAGTTCTCTGCTTAGCCAGTGCTTCAGTTATAATGGTGGAGATATTAGGGGTGGCTGATGATGTCACTGAGGTCCTGAATCACGGGGTGGGTCCTGACCATCAGGGTCAGACCCATCTGAAGGAGCTGAGCCACCGACCTGCTGACGGTCATTCAGCAGGGCCAGCATTGCTGCCCTTAGGTCCTCCAGAGTGCCAAGGTTAGCAGGTTGTGAGTAGCCTATCTGCTTCCTTATGATCAGCTCCTCTTCATGCAGTTGCTCGTAGGTGTAGTGAAGAATGAGGCGTAGTTGATTGGGCCACTCCTGGAACCTCAGAAGCATATGGAGTCTGGCCTGTTTGGCAATAGTCACTAGATCAGGGTGGCCAGAAATCTCCGGTATATGCTCAGTAATCTCCCGAAATGCTTGAGATAGGATAGCTGAAGCTTCCATTCCGATAGATTCCTGTTCAGACGCCGTCTCCGAATCTTCAATGTCTATCAGAGACGTTTGTTTCTCAGCAGAAGGCAGACTGCTGAGTGGTGGAACGTCAAGGGGGCTGTCCAGGGTTTCCAGGTCACCACTCTGGACTCCTTCAGTTGGAACCCGTTGGTCCACTTCTACTGCCTGTTCAGTGGAGACGGCCCTCTCCACTGACTGAGTCTTTTCTGAGGACTCTGACTCATCAACCAGCGATTGGGCCGCCGAGTACCGTTCGATAGTGGCCTCCGGGACTTCGGCGGTGGCCTCCCAGACGCTCTCTGTTCCAAAGTAGGCACGACGGGAGTAGATTTCCGCAGCGCTTTTGCCGGTGCCTTAGGAATTTTACCTTGAGGAGATCGCTTCTTAGTTGGCGTGGTCTTCTGAGGCGTCGTCTGCTGAGCTGAGGGCCCTGTCCCTATCTGCTGAAGGGCTGCTGCCCTGTTTTGGAACCTGACCTTCTTCACATTAAAATAAACCATGTCCCTGTACTCCACAGAAGTCCTCAATAATTACTGACAGCTTCAGACCATACAGAAGCTTGCCTTTCGCGCTCAGTCTGTAGGAGGCTTTGTCAAATTTCGCAGCCTGGACCATGAATTCACGGAGAAAGAATTCAGTCCAGTTGATCTTGACTTGGTCATAAATTGCCATCATCAGCTGTATCTTGGGCCTCGAGACTTGATCGAATGAGCCATCTTAGCTCGTCAGCAGCTGCGTAACAATGTACGCTAGAGCGCGGTACTGAGGCAACATTACGTTCTTAGGGAAGGCAGCTCTGAACGCAGTGGGCTTCCCGCAGAATATCGATAGGTAGTTGTCCACCATATCATCGTTGTACCCAACGGTGCTGACACCTTCAGACGGTAGGTTGAAGCTTATCCTCAAAGCTTCTTTAACTGGCATCTGCTTTATCTGCAAAGCAGCTTCGCCGATTGTATGGACAGTGAATCTCCCAATGACGTCGCCATCTACTGAGTTGGAGTTTAGGTAGATCTCAGCAACTTATCTGGGAAGGAAGAACGTCAGCTTCTTGGAGAGAAATCCCTCCAGTCTAGATGCCCGAAGAGCGTCGAAGATCTCTTCCATGTAGTCCAGATCACATGCACCGAACTCCATGACTGGTTCGCACCAGACACGGTCTTTTTCAAGAATCTCCTTCATGTTTGAGGGAGCGGTTACTGAGACGTTTGAACTCGCCATTATATCTGTCATAAGAAGAATTTATCAGTATCGAGTTTAATAAAACAGTTAGTATACCGATGCTGAAAAAGAAGGTTATCGTGACAGATCTAATAATCATACCAATGAAAAACTGAGCGTTTAAGAAATATGCAAGTGGGGTTTGCTAGGAAGATCTCAGATTTTTCGGAGTAAAGTATGCTAATGGCGGTTTCTAAGATATGATCGAAAATATATATCTACATGAAGATGAACAGTTATCGATCAATGGCCGAGTTTAAACTTGCTTTATGAGATGAACGGTCAAGATTAAATAGCATATTATAGGTAATGATCACAAGCATACTTATGCATGGAATGTCGTGCATTAAATGTAAGTCGTTAATATTAAATGACAATCCTTGAGACATTAAATACGATGCTAATTCTGAGCAATAAATGCATATTACAGTTCTATTAGTTACTACTGAGTAGAGATACGCAAACCTGTCAGCTGAACATCGTAGTCAGCTGATACCTTGTGTAGATGGTTGTTGAGTCTCTACGTACTGAATTTACTCAGTACTGAGAGTGAACATTCCCCCTTACTGAATGCTCCTCTCCTGAAACCTCTTACTCACTGGAGTCAGTAGGGTCCAGCAGACCTAGCTCTACTGAAAGTTCTCTGAATCTGGATTCAGCTAGAGGCTTGGTCAGTATATCAGCCCTTTGATGGTCAGTATGGATCTTTTCCATCCTGATATCCTTCTTTTCGACATGGTCACGAATGAAGTGATGTCTGATGTCCACGTGCTTGCATCTTGTGTGAAGTACAGGGTACTGAGTGATTACAATGGCACTGGTACTATCGCAGAAGATTGGCACTTCATTCTGAATGACGTCATAGTCTCGTAGCTGCTGTCTCAGCCAAAGGATTTGGGCACAACAACTTCCGGCAGCCATGTATTCAGCTTCAGTAGTTGACGTGGCTACTGAGTGTTGTTTCTTTGAAAACCATGAGATCAGCTTACTGCCAAGGAACTGACACGTTCCTGAAGTTGACTTTCGATCAATTCTACACCCTGCATAGTCAGCATCAGAGTAACCAGTTAGTTCTATATTATCATCAGCTGGATACCATAAACCCATATCAGGTGTTCCTCTGAGATAGCGGAGATTCTTCTTTGGCGAGTCCATGTGACTCTACTTTGGATTCGCCTGAAATCGAGCACAGACACCTACAACATAAGTTATGTCAGGACGAGTAGCTGTTAAATATAATAAAGAACCAATTATAGCACGAAATTCAGTTTGGTCTACTGATACTCCCTCCTTATCAAGATCAATTTTCATGCTTGTGTTCATCGGGATCTTGACAAGTTTGCCGGATGTGCAACCGAATCTTTTGATGAGGTCTCGAGTGTATTTGCCTTGATTAATGAACGTCCCTTTTTCAGATTGTTTGATTTGGAAACCGAGGAAGTAGTTCATTTCTCCCATCATTGACATCTCGAATTTGTCCTTCATCATCTTTTCAAATTGTTGGCACATGATGACATTCTTAGATCCAAATATAATGTCATCTACACAGATCTGCACAAGTAGTAGATCGTCTTCCAGTCGAATGCTGAATAGAGTGCGGTCTCATCGTGCCTTTACGAAAACCTTTCTGAAGAAGAAACTCAGATAGGGTATCGTACCAAGCCCTGGGTGCTTGTTTTAACCCATACAGAGCCTTTTTGAGTTTATAAACCTGATGTCCCTGCTGAAAGCCGGGCGGTTGTCCCACGTAGACTTCTTCCAGTACGCCGTTCAGGAACGCAGACTTCACATCCATTTGATAGACTCTAAATCTTTGATGTATTGCGTAGGCTAGGAATAGTCTAATTGCCTCCAATCTTGCAACTGGAGCGAAAGTCTCATCGAAATCTATTCCCTCAGCTTGACAGTAGCCTTTTGCCACGAGTCTTGCTTTGTTCCTTACTATAACGTTGTTTCCATCCCGCTTGTTCTTGAAAACCCATTTTGTTCCAATAACATGTTGATGCCTGGGTCTATCAACAAGCTCCCAAACGTCATTTCTCGTGAACTGATTCAGCTCCTCGTGCATAGCTATGATCCAGTCAGCATCTTTCAGTGCATCCTCAAACGTCTGAGGTTCGTAAGTAGACAAGAAGCAGGAATATAAGGCGCTTTCTCCTTGACAGAATCTGGATCTTGTCTTTACTCTTGCTGAGGGATCTCCAATAATCAGATCAGCAGTGTGAGCGTCCAGCCACGATCTACGATGTTTCAGTTCTTCATCTAAAATTTGTTCAACACAGATAGTAGGCGAGTTAGGCATTTCAGTTGTACTATTCTGAGATTGAAGTATTTCAGTAATGAGAGTGTGATCTACTGAGTCACCAGGTTCAGGGGCATTCAGCTCAGGAACACTAACAGATGTTCCCCCTGAGTTGTTATTCTCAGTAGTGGTCTCAGTTGCCTCTGGGGTTTCTTCATCGACATGAGTTACCTGGGATTGATTCTGTTCAGGAGAATCAATCGGCTCAGCTACATTTACTGCTGGTTGAGATTCAGTAGATTTGTCTTCATTTTCCTCATCTGAATCATCATCCTAACAAAGCTGGATCTTTTCGACTTTGTCTTTTAGGCTTAGATCCTGTAGCTGCTTACTGATGTCCTCAGATTCAGAATTAGAGTTATTGCTCCTGTCTTCAGTAGCAAACTCATTAAAAACAACATGAGGGCTTTCCTCCATGCAAAGGGTTCGATAGTTGAATACTCTGAAAGCTTTGCTGACCCGAGAGTATCCTAAGAATACTCCCTGATCTGACTTGCTATCAAAAGTTTTCAGCTGATCTTTCCCATTATTGTGGATAAAGCACGAGCACCCAAAAATATGGAAATAGGATAGAGAAGGTTTCCTGCCGTTCCATAGTTCATATGGTGTTCTCTTATGTTGCTTTGTCAGTAGAGATCGGTTCTGAGTGTAACAAGCGATGTCGAGGCTTCGCCCGAATTTGGTCGGGAGTTCGAGTTTCTACTTCTTTGAGAGTTCTGTTCTTTCGTTCAGCAACTCCATTTTGCTGAGGTGTGCGAGCAGCCGATATCTCATGCTCTATTCCTTCTGCTTTGCAGAATTCCTCCATCATAGAATTAAGGAACTCAATTTCTCTGTCAGAACGGATTTTGACAATTTTGGTGTTCTTCTCGACACTGAGCCTTTTCAGAAGCCTTGGTAACTTTGTTTTAACGTCAGACTTGTTGGCAATGAATATGACCCAAGTGTAGCGCGAGTAGTCATCGATGACCAATAAAGCATATTTCTTGCCTCTGATCGTCACTGGAGAGACTGGACCGAACAAATCCATATGTAGCAGCTGAAGGATTCCATCAGTGGAAGGAGATGGAATAGGTGGATTTTGATTCCTTGTTTGCTTTCCCTTCAGACATGCTTCACACTGAGTGTCTTTGCTGAATACTTCATTCAACAGTCCTCCTGCTAGATTGTTTCTTGCTAGTTTGTTGAGCGTCTTGAAGTTGAGATGGCTGAGTCTCCTGTACCACAGCCACCCCGTTCGGTTGTCGTTCTTCGCTGACAAACAAGCTTCATGTTCAGCTGAGTTCCAGTCAGCTACATAGATATTCTTCTTGCGCGAA
This sequence comes from Lavandula angustifolia, assembly GCA_028984105.1. Lineage (NCBI taxonomy): Eukaryota > Viridiplantae > Streptophyta > Magnoliopsida > Lamiales > Lamiaceae > Lavandula > Lavandula angustifolia. Next base: position 14,045,964 of record CM054811.1, read on the forward strand.
CCTGATAACACTGTTTTCCCTATGGATTTATTAATGACATCACAGAAACCAGCGTCAAATATCACTCTATTCGAGTTATCACAAAATTGACTAATAGGGAGAAGGTTGTGCTGAAGTCCTTCAACATATGATACTCTTGGAACTTTGGCAGTTCCAATGCTGAGTGTTCCAAATCCTCTTGTGTAGCCTTTAGCATTGTTTCCAAACTCAATTATGGGTCCTTCTTCAGGGATATAATTCTTCAGCAGACCTTTTTGATATGTCATGTGTCGTGAGCATCCGCGGTCCACATACTATGGGTCTTTGTGCACCTGCAAAACAGAATTATATTCAGGTACCCTTTATTTTTGATTTTGGGTCCTTAGATGTTAGTTTTAGTAACCCATATTTGTCTTACGACCTTGGTGGTCTCAGACAACTTCTTTCCACTTGAGTCAACGTATTTGACCACTGGACTGGTCGATACTGACTTCTTAGGCTTTTCGCTGTCTTTCGATGGAGCTGAGTCATCCCTCTTTCTGCATTTAGAAGTATGCGAGTCAGGAGTGCGTTTAGGTGTGTATTCAGACTTACCTTTCGATTCTCGATAGGCTTTAATCACTTTTCTGCGCCGTTCCTTTTCTTTCTGATATTTTTTGGCAAGCAGTGCGTACTTCTGAGCGAGACTTCCTTCTTGTGTGTCGTTGAGTGAAGGTTCAGTCTTACTCGACGCAGGAGACGCTGTGCTGACTAATGCTTTGAAGGCATGGTCAATTTTGGTGTCAGCTTCAGCTCGCTGCTTTCGTTGAGGTCTGTCAAACTCGAATTCCTCTGCTTGAAGTTCTGAAAAGATATGGTCATGAGTAACAATATCTAAGAATGTCGTAATATTGTAGCAAAAGGAGTCCAATGACCGTCTGGCAGTGCCCTCAGTATTTTGAGATTCATTTCTCGGTTGGAGAATGTCTTTCCCAGCCCGTTGATGGAGTTCATCAGATTCGTGAATCTGACGCTGAGATCTTCTATGGTGTCTCCGGGCATGAGAGACAAACTCTCCAGCTTTTGGAGTTCCAGCGCAGAAGTTTGTTGGCTTTGATCTTCCGAGTCCCCCGACTCGGTAGCGCTAGAGCATCCCAGTACCTTAGGCGTCTTGCATTCCCCGAACCTCGCCGAGATAAGAATCACTTAAGGTGGTTAGTATGGCATTCCTGGCGACTCGGTCTAAGTTATGAAGTTTCTTCTCCCCAGGGTTGAAGAGACTTCTGTCCTTGGGAATCTTCTTTCCGGTCACCATTCCTCCTCCAGCTGTTTGATCCTGAGTTACGACACTATCTATCATAGGAACGATATGTCCTTCCTCAAGTACTTCGGTCATGCTGTCGTGAAGGGAGGTCAGATGAGCCTCCATTCTGACCCGCCATACACCATAGTTCTCTACTGAGAACATGGGTACCATCCTTATACCTGACATATCAGTCATGATGAATAATGATATGAGTGTAGAATGATATGCAGTGAAAACGTTTTTCCGGATCCGTTCAAGTAGACCAGTTTCAAGATAACAAGAGTCTTATAGAACTCCTGTTCTGATACCAATTGTTGGTCCCGAGAGCACGTTCAGGTGTAGAGGGGGGGGGGGTGAATACACCTGAAACCGATTTCTCAACTTGAAACACGAACATTCCTATTTAGGATGGTGTCGTACTGATGAATTCAGCAGACCAGACAGCTGTTCTGAATCGTGTTAGGTGAAGAGATACTAACTCTACTGAGACCTGCTAACTGACTGAGTCAGAATTTAGTATCTTCAGTTGGAGTTCAGTGGTGCGGAAATGTGTAGGCCCAAAACAGTTGAGTGGAAATCGTTTTATCAAAACAGTTTCAGTTCCGAAGAATAAGCAGTTAAGATCGCTGAAACTTAGTTGAATGATTTTAAAGGATAATTTTCAGTATGAACAGTTAAAATCAATGCAACAGTAAATAAGAGAACAAGCGAGAGACACAGAGATTTTTAAAGTGGTTCGGATACACAGGATCCTACGTCCACTGTCCCGAAAGATCAGGAGGCTATTTATTATACTGAGTTAGTCTCAGTCAGCTTGTACAAAGGACAAAGCCGCGTCTTGAAATTTATACTGAGCAAGTCTCAGTTTACAAAGGTATTAAACTGAAGCGTTTGACTAACTTTCCAACTATGAAGGAGTCCTTTTACAATAAGGATCAGGTTCAAATATGAACTCCTTCGTCTAAGCTATGGATATATTCGGTTGAGCTTAAGGTTAGAGGGATAGGGAACGAGAATGTAGCTTCTAGAATGACGAACAACTGAGTTTAGCTTTGGGTTCGTCTAACGTCGTTTGGATACTAGAGGTTTGTATATCGATTCAGCTTGGTTCCCTAAGAGCTAGATTTTAGTCTTTTGCCGGAGAAATATTCTTCGAGTTCTTACGAAAGACTTAGGCTTTTTGATTTGCTCGTTGAATGCTCTGTGTTCTTGTGTTTTCTCGTGTGCTTCAAATTTTGAATGATCCCTCTATTTATAGAGAAGAATCTTGGAAAGATCCGTTGGAGACGATCATCCCTTACTCTCTCTCTTTTGGTAGCTAACGGCTCTTTTGAAGTAGAGTGACAGTGTCTTTTCCCTCCTTTTCTGGAAAGTTGTTGACTTGCAGCTTTAGTAGGTATAAGACAGGTGTCTGCTTGTCATTCGTCGAGGTTTACAAAGCAGTTGAGACAGAACAAACTTCGAGGCATATTGAAGTTGACTTCTCTCTTCCTCGTATTTGACTATGCTGATTGTCATTCAAAAGATCTGACAGTTCAGAAGACTGTCTAGCCATTGCTGAGATGGCTTTACTGAAGATCAGCTCTGAGTACAGTGAACTACTCCTGCTGAGTTCAGTTCTACTGACTCTATTCAGTATACTGCTCCTCCTAAGTCCAGTATTTACTGAGTCTTCTACATCTGGTGCTGAGGCTGATAATCTACTGAACGCGTGAACTAGAGCAGAGTGTCTACTGAGTCTGAACCCTCAGAGACAAAAACAATTACAACGAAATGGTTCACCGATCAAGATAGGGTTTTGGAATCTTCAAATCTTCATAGATTCACTCAGAGTATAAGCCTACTGAGTGTGTATCAGTACGGAAGATAGAATCATTTCCCACTAAGTATTACAGTGCTGAGGATAGAATCATCACCCAACACTTAACATCATTTTTCTGGCGATCTCTGATAACCTTGATCTCAAGGATGTAAGCAGCTTCACCTAAGTCCTTCATTTGAAACTGCTCGGATAACCACGTCTTTACATCTGATAACACTTCAATATTATTGTCAATGAATGAGAAGGATGTTGTCTACGTAAAGTGCAAGAAATACCATTGATCCATTAATACAGATACGGTACACGCACACCTCGTTAGGACATGATACAAAACTATAGGATTTGACTACCTCGTCAAAATGATGGTGCCATAACCGGGAAGCTTGCTTAAGTCCATAAGTAGACTTCTTAAGCTTCCAAACTAGATGTTCTTCGCCCTCTTTCACATAACCTTCTAGCTATTTCATGTAGATGTCTCTACCTTTTTCAAGGTGACCATTAAGGAATGCGGTCTTCATACCCATCTGTCTGATCTCTAGGTTCATGTGAGCTGCTATGGCAAGGAGAATCTGAATGGACTTGATCATTGCTACAGGCGAAAATTTATCATCATAATCGATACCCTCTTTCTAGGTAAAACCCTTCGCCACTAGTCTGGCCTTAAATGCCACAATCTCTCCATTCGGTCATCTCTTTCTCTTGTATATCCACTTACTACCAATAGCCTTGCAGCCCTCAGGTAGTTCTGTGATCTCGTATACATCTATATTAGTTATGGACTCAAATTTCGAGTCCGTGGCAAGTCGCCATGAATCTGCATCTACATCTCTCACTACTTCGGTGTAGGTCCAGGGATCCACGATATCTTGTTCATCAGCTAGGAGATGATCAGACATCTCCGTAGTGAACATATACCGATCATACATAAATATCACCCTCCTACTACGTCGAAGAGTGTCTGGTGTTGTGTTACCAGATTTTGCAGTTGCTCATGGAGCTCTATCTTAGACATCTGACTCTCTGAGTGGATCTCGATCACCTATTAAGTTCTCAAGGATGATCTCGACTCTACACTTGTGGTTACTAATGCAATCCTCTTCTAAGAACCGAGCGTTGACACTAACAACGATCTTCTGTTCCTTAGGATCATAAAAGTAATGACCCTTCGTTTCATTCGGATACCTTATAAACAACATAATAACTTGTCGGCCTGCTTATTCAGCACATAAGCAGGACACCCCCGAATCTTTATGTGGTGCATACTGGGCTCGTGCCCGCTCCACAATTCCACTGGAGTCATGTTAACCGACTTGGGGATGGCATACGGTTTAGTAAATATGCCGCAGTTTCTAGGGCATATATCCCCAAAAGGAAATTGGCAAAGTTGCATAACTCATCATCGACCGAACCATCTCTAAGAGAGTTCGATTCCTTCTCTCTGACACATCACTCTGTTGAGGCGTGCCCGGTGCTGTCAGCTGGGATGTAATCCCACATTCTGTCAAGTAATCATTGAACTCGTCCGAAAGGTATTCACCACCACGATCAGATCGTAGCGTTTTGATTTCTTTACCTAGCTTCTTCTCCACTTCTGCCTTGAATTCCTTAAATGTTTCAAAGCAATCTGACTTGTGGCAAAGAAGGTAAACATATCCATACCTCGAGTAATCGTTAATAAATGTGATGAAGTACTCATACCCTCCACGAGCTTGTGTAGACATAGGCCCACACAAGTCATAATGTATCAAACTTAATGCTTCTGTGGCTCTATAACCCTTTGCCTTGAAAGGCCTAGTTACCATCTTTCCTTCCAAGCAGGATTCTCTAGATGGAAATGGTTCCACTTGGAGAGACTTCAATTATCCATATTTCAACAACATTTGGATCCTATTCGGATTGATGTGACCTAGTCGTAGATACCACAGATAAGTTTGATTTGTCTTAGAAGACTCTTTCCTCTTCTTATAATTTGATGATGAGGAAGCAACATTGACAGAATTACGCGGTTTACAAGTAATAGTATATAAAGATCTGCTTAATGGCCCACCACATATAAAATCACCGTCTTTCATGATATAAACATCACTATCAAAATTTTATTTATAACCATCCATGGTGTAGAGTTTTGAAACAGAAATTATGTTTCGCCTAAAACTCAGACACATATAAAATATCTTTAAGTACTAAAATAGAACTTTCAAAAGAGAGATGTAAATCTCCAATGACAAGTGCATGAACTTTCGATCCATTGCCCATGGAGACTACCACCTCGCCATCACTCAATTGCCTTTTCTGCAGAAAATCTTGCAAGGTGTAACAAACATGACCATTGCCTCCGAATCCACTACCCATTCGTGGGTGGAAGAGGAGACCAGAACAATTTCATTTACAAGAGCGACTCGCGTCTCTTTCTGATATGCCTTGTCATCTGGATTCTTATTCTTCCGGTGTCTTTTCTTACAACACTTGAAGAACCTTCCTTTCTCCTTTGGCATTCGCATGCCACCAATAAGGACCGTCTTCTTACTCCCACTGCTCTTCTTGAAATGACCACCCTTCCTGCTGTTTTTTTTCTAGTTTCTGCCTTTCGTAGGATTCCTTGAGCTACTAGTGATGTTCAAGACTTGAGCACCATTACCCTTTGATATAACCTCTTTGATTGCTACCAAAGAATTGAGTAAATTACTCAGAGTAATCTCAATCTTAGACATAGCGGTCCTAAAACAGAAGTTCTTATACGACCTGGTAAGAGCATTTATTGGGACGGTAAGATTTCTTTTCCACTCTTTGAATTTTGTTAAACCCATTAGGGTTTGGTTGGTCAGACTGTTTAGGAACTCGAAACTTTTTCAAATAGACATATCTGAAAAATATAATTAAAAGCATGTAAGAAACTAATATTTGCACATAATTCGTAATTAATCATCATTGTAACTTTTTGTAAAAACAATAATATTAAAAACCTCAAACAACTCTAGGAATTCTACTCGTAAGCCACACATGTAGAAGTTTACTAGCGTATCCCTAGACCAAACTGTTTACCTAGCTCTTTAATTCCAATCTACGCCTAGGTTCTTAAGATGAATAGAATTAATAGTTCGATATGCTGGACCATATCACTATTAAGATTAAAACGCGGGAAGGGACTTCGAGGGAAATGAATTATACCCGCGGTGACATCAAATCATTGACTATTAATTTGACCAAAATAGAATCAAATTCTCGAAATTGACATACGCACGAGAACCATGCCATATTCAATTTGATCTAATTAGCTATCATATTTAATTATTATCTTCTAGAGTACTATTGTTTAATAGGAACACAGGTGGAAGTTTACGACTGTGCGCCCACTACTCAATAACAATTAAATTAGTATTTTGGAAAACTCATCTTACATAACTTGTAGCTCAAAGATGCAAGCAAGCCACACACGTGGACATTTACTACCATAATCTTACTACTTTTGTGTAGAGTCCAATTAAATGGAGGTCCAATTAAGTGTTTAATATCCAATTTAATGGAATCTAATTAAACATTTAATTTTAAATCTTGCTTAGTCTTTTTATTCAAAGGTTTGTTTATATTCATGCTAAACCACATAAATCCTAAAGCATACTTTTCTAAACCCACTTAATAAAACATGCTCGCGAAAAATTAAATATGCTTTTAAAGACATAAATCATATTTTCATGCTTTTCTAAGCGCAATTAGTCACATAATCGCATACTAAAGCATAATAATAAATAAATGCAAAAATAGGAAATTAAAACGTTGTTATCGGACTTAAACGCATATATAAAAATTAAAATTCTATCTATTACATAGCCCGGTCAAAATACAGTTCTTCGGTCTTTAAAAACTTTGGTTGCATCCAGGATTGTATGATCTTATATGAGACGTGGAATCCAACGGTTCAAGCCGATCATCAATCGGATGCCGAACGCGCCGAGAATCGCCTCCATAGGATGCAGCGGACCCCTAGCCAAACTAGGGTTTTCGACCAATTTGGTGATTTTCACCGCTGCCTCATTTTTCGTGTCTGTCGGACCAAATTACAATGTAATTATACGAAATTGAAACACATTGGCCCTATTATCTACTCATGGATTTTCTCACGAGAAAAAAACGGTTTATATAGGTCAAAATAGTGGCTCGCCAGCCGCCCCAAATACGAAAATAACCCGATAACGACGATAAAAATCTAACGTGCTCCTACAAAAGCAGTAATCATAGCCTAAAAACCTGGCTCTAATACCAATTGATGGAGTAGGATACCTTCGTCCTTGGGTAGCCTCTGATTCTTGCTCGTGTCTGGAGCTTTTGGACTGTGTCCCGGTCCTTTCCTTCCTCCGCGTGGATGTAGATCTGAAGCAAATTGTTTTCTACTCTCACAAATGTTTTCACATTTTTGTGAATGAATGGCGTATATCATTATGATACTGAACATGCTATATATTAACTGTGGCCCATTAGTAATTATATTACTAATGACTTTCAATAAATTAATATCAGTCTGTAATATAATTAAAAATAACTGGACCACTTAGTTATCAATTAACTGGCTCAGCCAATTAATTTCAAATAAATAATTTCAATAGTATTAAATAATGTATAAATACATTAATCTATTAATAATAATTCCCGAGAGAGCAGAATCAATATTGGGCATCTATTTGGGCCAGACTAGGGATCCAATACAAGAGATAAAGCCGTACCTCAAATTAATTAGTTATCTAAGCTCAACCCGGAGCAAAATTAATTAATAAACACAGATTCATTACATTAGAGAATTCGTGCTAACTTACCCGTTTTTCCCAACCTGAGCATGTGCTTGTATCTCAGACTCAATTGATCTCCATATTTACGAAATAAATATTTATTAATAAATTAAGCTCAGTGACAGCAGAAATTAATTAATATTTTATTATATTCATGAGTAGTACCAATCGACCTTATTAACACACCTGAACTTAATAATCGACCGGGTTTAGTGTGGTAATGCTTACTAGTTCCTCAGGGATATTATCTAACCATTTGATGGGGATATGGATGTCAGATACAGACAAGCAACCTGAGCCACAAATAACTACTAACACCCAAGACACGTAGATCCGGTTGCGATGATGTTCACCTTAGTAGGAAAAGTGATAGTCAACTAAATGCACTCAGCTGAAGTCTTACGAATCTTAAAATCAATTAAGTCACCGAGATCTTGGTTCTCTACTAAGGCCTGTCATGAGAACATGTTGGTCCAGAGACGAGCCTTCAGGTGTGGGGGTGAATACACCTGAATGCAGATTTCAACTCAAACGCGGAAAACAGTGCTACTGAGTATTTCTACTGAACTAGTCAGTTGGCCAAGTAAGCTTTCTAGATCGAGTAGGCAGAGTATGTGTCTATTGAGTCTTATCTACTGACTTATATCAGTGAGCAGTATTCATTATAAGATATGGTGTGCGGAAGTGTAGGCCTAAAATATGTTCGTCTCAGTTTGAAAACCCATTTTTTGCTGAGTCATTTAAAGTCAGTTTTATGCAGTATGAACAGTTAATCAATGAACCAGTAAATCAACATAAGCAGTTTTTAAAGTGGTTTGGATACGCTGGATCCTACATCCAATGTCCTGACAAAGCAGGAGTTCTTGATTGCTTATACTAAGCAAGTCCTTGTCGATCTGTGCATTGGATAGATACTCGAGTTATAGTCTTAGTGACTTTACAAGGTTCAAACACAAGGTTTGATATTCTCTGACTACGAAGGAGTTCTTAGAATAGGAACAGTTCGGAAAGCTGAGCTCCTTCGAGTTTTTCTAAGCTTATGATATTACAATAAGTTCGCTTAGAGTAGAGAAGGGGAACTAATAAAACTCTAGAGTGAAGAACTAAGAAGATCTCTCTGTATGCAAGTTCTTCGCTGGGTTCGACTTTTAGATCGCTAGAGTGTTTGTTCGCTTGAATGCTTTGGTTCCCTCGTTGACATTTTCTCTACATGAAGACTCTTCTCTATTTATAGTCTCGACTCAAGAATAGATCCGTTGGAGGGAGTCTAGACACGTGTCGAAAACGACAAGAAAAACGACCATCTTCAATTTGAATGTTACTGTAGAGATTCCCTCTTTTTCAGTCTAGAAAGCAGCTTTATGGCAGAGCATGTACAGTGCTGGAGGCTTCTCATTAGTCGAGGTTAGAGAGTAGGTGAGGTTTGTTCAAACTCCAAGAGCATGTTGAGTTGACTTGTTCTGATTCCTCGGACCTTTTACTAGATTATCCTCTACCGATATTCAACTGAGATATTTAGTGCGTGGCTCAAATTTCTTTGCAGATTCAGTGGGTTATAACATTCCCGATTGAGTTTCTTGATGCTGAGATCTTCTGACTGAACGACAGATATTCTACTGAATCCTATCATCGACTGAACTCTAGCTAGCCTACTGAGTTCCTAAAATGCTGAACTTAACTAAGCTATTACATTATATAAGGCTCATCATTCAGCAAGGGTTTTGGGATCTTCAAATCCTATCTTACTGAATCTCATCCCAACAATTTCCCCCTATTTGATGATGTTAAAACCTTTTACATCAATTCTATCTATCAAACACAATTTCCCTCTATCTAAAACAATATCCTCTCTATCACACAGACTAAAGTCAAAGAAATAAATAAACTAAAGTCCGTAGGATCTGTAGACTCTGCTTCTCAGCTTTTTGATTTTGTTCTTTGTCTTCAGAATCATTCATATTCAGTCTCCTTCTGATAGTAGCAAATTTGATCTCATCCTCAATCTCCTTAGTGCATATATTTTCTTCTAGTGTGCAAGGAGGAGGTAGGTTCTAAATTCAGGTGCCTTAAGAGTCTGACCTAACTTTTTGCTAGCTATCTGGATTTCAGCATATACTTCAGTTTCTGAAATCATCACTACGTTCTAAGAAGAAATATTTGAGTATCAATCTCATCGATCTCATACCAAATCCCACCAATCGAATCACTAGAGTTCTTTGAAGATACTATCTAGATCTGCTTGCTCACTCATTATCTTCCAGATATAGTAGCTCTTGATGAAGTCAACCTTGATCTGCTCCCACTTCTAATTGGTCTTCCAAGGGACCGATTGGTCAGCCCTTGGATAAATGATTCTATTAATATTGTTTCCCTGATCCTTGCGTCTGAAAAACTTAGAAGTTGTCGGGACGCTCCTGTATTTCTCAGGGATTCTTTCTCTTGCTTCCTTCTCAGTTCTCTGCTTGAGGGCCTCAAGGTCTGCTAGTCTTATGCATTTTTTTTGTAGCTTGAATTTGGCGGGCCTCAGCAGTAATATCCAAGCTTCTTTCACAGGCATCCCACATGGATTTCATCTCAGCCTCTTGCTCTTTAGTGAGGATGGTCTACTGAGCTTCATAGTCACTTTGTCCAGCTGACTTGGACTTAGAAGCTTCAGGCTCCTTCTCAGTGGATTTTTCTTAGGTAGACTAAACTCTAGATTGCTTGGGCATCATAGATCTCGTTCTGGTTGGCACTGGAGATCTAATCTTTATGCCTTTCTTCTTGGCTTTTGATTTTCCATTCTCCCGTGCTTGTAATTCCTTAGCTAGTTTTTCGTCATAAGTGATTTGTTCTTCTAGCGTCCAAAATTTGAGCTTCTTTGCTTTTGGAGGACTAGGAGGAGCTAAGGCTTTTCCTTTAGCAGCTGAGCGAGAAGGCTCTTCTTCAGTCAGTTCTTCTAAGAACTCAACTACTTCAGTTATTGCTGCCTCTGTGGGTTCTCTTGACCTTTCCCCCTTTTTCACTATTTTGCTCGTTCCTGCCTCTTCAGCTTTTATGAGGGTAAGTAGTTGTTTCCTCCTACTTCCTTCGCCCTTTTTGGCATTATCAAACTGACTTGCCAAGGTAGTGACCTTTTCAGTAAGGTTAGAGATTGAGAGGCTGATAGTGTCCATTTTGGCTTCAACATCCGTAACGACATCAGTGTACTCACTCCAGTGTTTCTCATGCTCAGACTGAGCTAATTTGAGTACTTAAGGTTTTGTAGCTTCAAGCCGTTGAACGTATGTTTCAACCATCTCATTGGCTTCCTTCTTGATAGCTTGGCTGGCGTTGTGCTCACGAGTGCTTTAGAGACACTCTCAGTGGTTAGCTTATTGCGTTCTTCGACGGCTTTGAAGACTTGATCCAATGCAGTGGCCATTTTATCAGAAAATGTATCGGCCTGAGTCTGCAGGATTTGTTGAAACTCAGTGTTCAGATCAATCCTCTGAGCTTCAAGTGCGCGGTGGAGGATCTCATCAGTATCAGAACTTGTAGGAGTACTGATCCTCTGTACTTCAGCAGTCAGGTCACCCAACTTCTGAGTCTGAGCCTCAGTAAATTGGCTTCATCTTGAGTTCACGTCTTTGACAAGAAGACGGTTTTTACAACCCTGATGCTTTAGGCACTTATTTATTAATGCCCGAATACGTCTTTGATCTCAGTAACCTGATAGCTAGATTATTTTGGTTGTGTCTGAGAAGTAGACGGTGCTGAGATGATAGCATCTGATGAAGGCAGTGGAGGTGGTGAGTCATCATCTCTGGGAGATTTTCCCTCAGCAGATCCTCCCTGGTCTGCATCCTTAGGTGACTCGTTGTGATCTGAGTTTTGGTGAGTCTGGGGCTGAGTAGACGGTTCAGCAGTGCCCTTCAGACTCAGGAGCATGAGCATCGCTGAGCGCAGATCGTCCATAGACGCTATATCTGCTGGCTCTCCGTAGCCAATCTCTTCTCTCAACGTCTGCTCCTCCTGCTTTAGTACAGGGACTGTCCTCAGGTCGATGGTCTCATCCATAATATCCCACTCGAGGAATCTGAGACGCATCTGGACCGTAGCCCTGACTGCAATATCCACTAGATCAGAATGATGTAGAATTTCTGGTATATGTTCTGCGATCTCTTCAGTAGCTCTAATCTGAGCTGTCAGAACTGAAGTCGGAACAGAAGGGGAGACCTCAGCCTAAGGTAAGTCAGTAGGTATGTTCGACTGAGTCTCCTCTGAGTGTATCCTTCTGACTTTAATAGTCAGAGTCATGTCCTCTTTACTGGACTCTGAATCTTGAATAGATACATGCTCAGGAATAGTAACCGAAGGCTCAGGTTTCTTCTACAATTTCCTTTTCTTCTACTGAGTCGGGCGGGGGTCCTGAGTGGACAGAGCTGGACGCTTGTCGTGAAGTCCGCGCCCTATTGATTTCTTAGCAGTTGTTGCATTTAGGAACTTGATTTTCTTCTTGTCATACAAGTACGCGTCAGTGAAGGCAGTTCTTCCTTGGCAGTAATCCTCAATCAACATTGAAATTTTGCTACCATAGAGTAGTTTTCCTTTCGAAATCAGTTGCAGTGAGGTCTTGTCCTCATTCGGCACAAACTTCTGGAACTGAGCCTTGAATTCCGTCAAGAAGAACTCAGTCCAGTTGACCTGGATGCCATCCATTATGGCTATCATAATCTGAATACGGATCCTAGAAAGCTGATCGAAGGATCTTGCTGAGCTGGACAGAATATGGTTGATGATATAGGCCAACCATTTGTATTCAGGGAGTAGCCTATTCTTAGGAAACGCTGCTTTAAATACTATGTCCTTCTACCCACTGAATTGGCAGAGGTACTGGTTGATGGACATCTCCTTATAACCAATCGGAGAAATCCCCTCGTTGGAAAGATGGAAGCTCTGCTGAAGGCACTCAGCAACATCGATATCGACAATCTTCGCCTTCCTAATATTGTTACTCGTTTCTTGCTGGTAGGAGATGCAAGAAATGTCTTGAATGTCTTTGTTCAGGCGAAGATTCATAAAGAATTATGTAACCCGTCTGGGGAGGCAGTGGACAGGAACCTAGATAGCAGGGTATGAAGGCCTGTTGGCTGGAGAGTGTCAAAGATCGGCTCCATGCATTCAATGTCACATGATCTGAAAGCGAGTACTGGCTCGATCCAGACTCTCTTGTTGTTAATAATCTCCTCTATATTAGACGGAATCAAGACCTCATTACTTGGAGAATCACCATTTGAATATACTGAATCTGCAAAATAAGTGTTAGCACTTGAAAATAGAGTAAGTTTAAGAGATGTACCAAAGAAAATATTGCTTGAAGATAGTAGATTTCTAATGCAGCTAGATAGGAGAGCATTAAGATATTTGATAATGGCGGAAAATAAGGTTTCAGATCATAGATGCATGCATATATATATCTCATATGAATATGAACGATTCATTCAGCATGCTGTTGAGATTAAACTGAATTCGAAAGATAGAATGCTAAGATTTAATGTTATAAGAGGTTATGATTACTGTGCTTATGATTACTGTGCCACCTATAATCTCGACCTATATATCTATCATCTAAAAGGTAAGGTGAGATGACATGCATTTAATGCGTCGCAATCAGTATAATAATGTCGTGCTTTTAATGAAAGTGTTTTTAATAATAACATCCTATGAAGATTAATGGCGGGAAATAAATGCAATGACATGCTGAATAAATACTCATAACCTGTTAGCTGAACATAATAGTTAGCTGAATACCACTGCGTAGACATTGAGTAGTTCAACAGTACTAAGAGTAAGTTTCCCCTTACTCAGTACTTCGAGGATCATCTTACTGAGCTGAGTGAGTAGGATCCAGTAGACCTAGTTCTACTGAGAGTTCGTTAAATCTAGTCTCAGCTAGATGTTTGGCCGTATGTCAACCCTTTGCTTATCACTATGGATTTTCTCCGTTCTGATATCTTTCTTTTCGACATGGTCTCTGATGAAGTGGTGCCTTATGTCCACGTGCTTGCATCTTGTATGAAGAAATGGATTATGAGTAATTGCAATAGCACTGATACTGTCGCGGTAGATCGACACTTCATCTTAATAAATATCATAATCTCACAGCTGTTGTCGCAACCATAGTATCTGGGCGCAACAGCTTCCGGCAGCCATATATTCACCTTCAGTAATGGACGTTGCTACTGAGTGCTGTTTCTTTGAAAACCATGATATTTGCTTACAACCAAAGAACTGGCATGTTCTTGAGGTTGATTTCCTGTCGATTCGACATCCTGCATAATCATCATCAGAATAACCAGTTAGTTCAAGATTATCATCAGCAGGATAACATAACCTAACATCAGGTGTTCCTTTCAGATATCGGAGAATCTTCTTTGCTGAGTCGATCTGACGTCGCTTGGGATTCACCTGAAATCTCGCGAATACACCTACAACATAGATTATATCAGGTATGCTGGCAATTAAATATAACAATGAGCCAATAATAGCATGATAATCAGTTGAGTTAACAGATACTCTCTCTTTATTGAGATGAATCTTGAGATTTGTATTCATGGGTATTGGTCCAGAGACGAGTATCAAGTGTAGGGGGGTGTGAATACACCTGATTGCAAGTTTTTCCTCAAACGCGAAGGGCAGTTGAGCTGAGTTTTGCTACTGAATGAACAGTGCCAATTATGAAACTTCTGATCGCGGGTCATAGTGATTCAGCAACTGAGTCTATTCTACTGACTCGTGTCAGTATAGAGATTTCAGTTGTTGAATATAGTGCGGATAAGTGTGGGGCCCGAAGACTTCGTCTCTGTTGAAAACGTGCTTTAGCAAACCAAAATCTTTTGGCTGGTGTACTTTTTAAGTACGTTTTATGAAAAGGATGAGTTTGTAAATGGGTTTGAGCACAATGCAATAAAAAAGTAAATAACACAAGCAGTTTTTAACGTGGTTCGGATACGCAAGATCCTACATCTACGGTCCTGCAGAACAGGAGTTCTTGTTGATTAATTTGAGCAAGCCTCATCAAGGAATCTGTACGCTGGATAAACCCTTCTAAGTTATAGTCCTTAGCGACTTTTACTAATCAAACCAAAGTTTGAATGGGGAGGGGATGATCTCCAGCAATGAAGGAGTTCTTACAATACAAACAATTCACAGAAGGTGAACTCCTTCGAAGGTTCTAAGCTAAAGATATAACAATGGAGCTTATATAGAGAAGGGGTAACTAAAGAATCTTTAAACAGAAGAACTAAGGATTTTCAACTACGCAAGTTCTTCGATGGATTGGCTTTTAATGTGTTAGAGAGTTGTATGCAGTGAGCTTGTGTTCTCTTGTTGTCCCGTACGTTGAGCTTGGAGACTTTTCTATATTTATAGTCGTGACCTAGGCATGTATCCGTTGGAGAGGATGATGCCACGTGTCACAAACTTCTAAGGAAAACGACCATATATTTTCGAAAATGCGCCGCAGAGTGGTTGTCTTTCTGTACATGAGAGTAACTTTAATATCAGAGCAGGTAAGCTTAGGTTGCTTCTCATTGGTTGAGGTTTGCGGTAGGTGAGACTTGTCATACATCAATCTTCCATCTGAGTTGACTCTATGAACCTCGTATACTGAATAATCTCTATTGACATTCAAATGATAAGAGTCGGGCAGTTGTTTCCTTGTCAGACTTGCAACTGAGTTGCATGCGCTCAGTAGATCTGGACCGATCATACTGATTCTTCATCTGAGTCTGCTGATAAGGATCTTCTACTGAGTGTAAACAACTGGTGACTCTGAAGACACTGAGCTCTACCCAAGTTCAGTAGATCAAGGATCATAGCGAGTCTTCTTCTGAGTTCTACTGAAGGAAATCTTCTACTGAGAACAGTCAACGGATGATCCTGAAGACACGAGCTCTACGAACTGATGACTTGGGGTTCTGGAAATTAACTTCTCTACTAAAGTTTAGTTGAACAACACCCCTTACAGGACTTAGACAAATATAATCAATAATGATAAGAATGAGTTTAGCCTGTTACATCATCACGGTTCAAACACACATTGAGTTTAGGACAGGTTTTGAGATCTTCAATTCTATAGCGATGTAATTCAACATCACTACAATTTCCCCTAATAACGAATATTACAATATAGTCCTAAGTACACAAACTACTGACTTCAGTTTCAACGCAACTACTGAGTCAAGCTCTAAGTACTCCCTATCAATGATCTACGAGACCACTGACTCATATCCCTACAATGTTTATCTTTACTGATTTGTTGGATTCGCAGCCGAATTTCTTGATGAGATATCTAGTATATTTCGCTTGATTAATGAATATTCCCTTCTTAGATTGCTTCACCTGAAGTCCAAGGAAATAATTCATTTCTCCCATCATCGACATCTCGAATTTATCTTTCATTATCTGTTTAAATTTTTACCACTTCGTCATATTCTTAGATCCGAAGATGATGTCGTCCACATAGCTTCGTACCAGTAGAATATCATTCTCTAACTTGATACTGAATAGGGTGCGATCTACCGTTCCTTTCTGAAAACCTTTTTGTAGTAGAAAGTCTGAAAGGGTATCATACCAAACCCTGGGTGCTTGTTTTAACCCATACAGAGCTTTCTTGAGTCTGTATACTTGATATCCCTGCTGAAAGCAAGGCGGTTGTTCTACGTAGACTTCTTCCTTTAGTACGCCGTTCAGGAAAGCTGACTTAGCATCCATCTGATATACAGTGAGCTGTTGATGAGTTGCATAAGCTAGGAACAGACGAATGGCTTCCAATCTTGCAACTGGAGCGAACGTTTCATCAAAATCTATTCCTTCACATTGACAATATCCTTTGGCAACTAGTCGGGCTTTATTCCTGATGATGACATTTTTTTCATGTCGCTTGTTCTTGAAGACCTAATTAGTTCCTATCTCATGTTGGTGCCTGGGTCTGTCTACAGGCTCTCAAACGTCATTTTTGATGAATTGGTTGAGCTCTTCTTGCATAGCAGCGATTCAGTCAGCATCATTCGGTGCATCCTCAACCGATTGAGGTTCTTCCATAGATAAGAAGCTGGAGTTTAAAGCGCTTTCTTCTTGAAAGAATCTTGATCTTGTCTTGACAGTTCCTGATGGATCTCCGATTATAAGATCTAAAGTATGAGCATCTAACCATGAACGACGACGTCTTGTGAAACTGATTCTGCACAAAAAGTCGGATTATGAAGAATTTCAGTAGCACTATTTTGTGATTGAAGCAATTCAGTAACAAGATCAGGATCTATTGGGGTTTTCAGCAATTCACACCAGGTTTAGGGGCATTCAGCTCTGGAACAGTAGTAGTTTCCCCTGAGTTATTATTCTCAGTAGAGGTCTCAGTTACCATTGGGGTTTTTTCATTGACCCGAGTTACTTGGAATTGATTTTATTCAGAAGAATCAATCGGTTCAGCTACATCGCTTGTTGGTTGGTTTTGAATTTTATCATCTGAATCATCATCCCAAGAATGCTGGATCTTTTCTATATTCTCGCTTAAGCTTAAATCCTGTAGCTTGCTGCTGAGTTCTTCATCATCTTGCTGAGAGTTTTGTTTCTTGTTCTGAGAAGTAAATTCGTTAATTACAATATGAGGGATTTCCTCCACGCAAAGTATCCTATAGTTAAAGACCCTGAAAGCTTTGCTGACACTAGGGTATCCTAAGAATACCCCTTGGTCTTACTTTCTATCAAAGATCTTTAACTGGTCCGTTCCATTATTGTGGATAAAGCACGAATAATCAAAGATATGAAAATGCGAAATAGAATGTGTTTTCCCTTTCCATAAATCATATGGAGTCTTCATGTGCATCTGAGTTAATAAAGTCCGATTCTGAGTATAACAGGCTATGCCAGGAGCTTCTACCGAAAACTTTAATGGTAGACATGAGTCTGCGAGTAGCGTTCTTGCTGCTTCTTTGAGTACTCTGTTCTTTCTTTCAGCAAGACCATTTTGTTGAGGTGTACGTGCCGCTGAGGTTTCATGTTGAATCCCTTCACCTTAGCAGTAATCTTTCATCATTAATTTTAGAAACTCTGTTCCTCGATCTGAGTGTATTCTTTGAATCTTTATATCCTTCTCGACACTCAGTCGTTTCTGTAGTTTTAGTAGTTCAGTTTTGATGTCTGACTTGTTGGCGATAAAAATCACTCAAGTATATCTTGAATAGTCATCAATGACTAGAAGAGCATATTTCTTGCCTCTGATCGTCACTAAAAAGACTGGTCCGAAACTTCCATGTGGAGCAGCTGAAGGATCCCATTAGTAGAAGGTAACGGAATTGGCGGATTACTTGATCTGGTATGCTTTCCCTTCATGCATGCTTCTCAATTCTTATGTCTCTTGAATACTTCATTGGGCAGTCCTCGAACTTTAGCATCTCTCGCTAGCTTGTTCATTGTTTTAAAGTTCAGATGACTTAATCTTCTATGTCACAACCATGTCTTCCTATCATCTGACTTTGTATATGTCAACAAGCATACTTCAGGTTTAGTGGTATTCCAATCAGCATAGTAGATATTTCTTCTCCGCAAGCATAACAACACATTTTTTCCTGTAGATTTGTCAAGAACATCAATAAAACTTGAGTCAAAAGTCACTTTATTGGAGTTATCACAGAATTGACTGACTGAAAGAAGATTATGTTGAAGTCCTTCAACATATGATACTCTGGGAACTAGGGCAGTTCCTATCTTCAGTGTTCTGTATCCCCTTGTACATCCTTTGGAGTTGTCACCAAATTCAATTCTGGCTCCCTCTTGTTGAACATAGTTGGTCAGTAGATTCTTTTGATGCGTCATGTGTCTTGAGCATCCGTTGTGCACGATCCAATGGTCCTTTAGCACCTGCAAAATAAAAACAAATTCAGGCACCATTTGGGTTCAGGTTGGGTCCTTAGAGGTTAGTGGATTTTGGGACCCAACCCAAGTGGTTTCAGATATCCTCTTGCCCTTGTTGTCAGCTGATCTTTCTGCTGAACTGGGAGATGCTGACTTCTTTATCTTATGAGGTTCAGGTTTCTTCTTTTTTTGCTAAACCTTAGGGAGTTTGTTTCTGGGCTCATAACAGTATGATCCATACTGAGCTGGATATGTCCACTTCGGGTGGCCATATTGTTCTGCCTATCTGACCTTCTTGGTTCCACCTGAATTGGATCTGGTTGTTCTAGGGCTTGAACCTCGGGTCATCTTCTGGTAGCTGAGCTGAGGTACTTTCATCTATTGTTTGCTCTTTGTCTGAGGGGTTGAGGATTAAGCATATTGAGTTCCCCCTTGGACAAATCTGTCAGCTAGCTATTCTAAGCTTTTCGGTCAAGAAGTAGTTGCTTCATAAGTATAACCAAGTCCTTTCTTCGTGGAGCATGGTCTTTGTAATCTCAACAACTTCTCAAGATTTTCTTTAGCTTGTATGTATTGCTCAGTCATTAAGGTTCTCCAAACCTCATCGCTTTTCCTCAGAGCTTCACACTCAGCTCTAGACTGTGTAAGCTTGTACTTTGGACTGGCAATTTCAGTCTTTTTCTCAGAGCTAAGTTATCAGCGGTTGGGATCGTCATTGAGCTTCCAACTGATTGACTTGTGACTAAGGGACTTACTCCAGGTGTGCTGACTGTTGCCTTATATTCATGATCTATTTGCATTTCAGTATCAGCACTTGGGGAGTGGAATATTGAACTCAAACTCCTCTAGTTTCAGTTCTGAAAAAATATAATCAAGAGTAAGAGAGCTTAAGGCAATTCTTCGCAAAAAAGTAGAAAAAGAGTACAACTTGGGCCTAGCAAGAGCCCTTAGAATTTTGGTATTAGTCTCCTTGTTGCTGAATGTTTTCCCTAACCCATTAATGATGTTGATCTGATTCATGAATCTAACGCATATATCATCAATCGACTCTTCGAAAATCATGGCAAACGCCTAGAGCTTTTGAAACTACAACTCCAGTTTGTTTTCTTTGATTTGTAGAGTTTCTTGGCTCTGCACCGAGAGCATCTCAGAGCCCCTTTGCAGTTTTGCAATCATGCACCCTTCTGAGGTAGGAATCACATAGCGCAGTCAGTATTGTGCTGCGTGCAACTTGATCAAGGTTGTGCAACTTTTTCTCTTCAGGTGTAAAGAGGCTCTTGTCCTTGGGAACCTTCTCGCCGGTGCCATAGTTGCAAGTTCGACATTGTCGATCATAGGAACAGTAGGTCCTTTCTCTAGGACGCCAGTCATGCTGTCATGCAGCGATGTAAAGTGCGCCTCCATCCTTACATGCCATGCCGTATAGTTTTCAACTGAAAACATGGGTACCGTCATTATACCTGAAATGTCAGACATTTTGATAAATATGGTATAGGATGTTATGAAGAGATGCAAATACAGAGAAAACGATTTTCAGGATCTGTTCGAATAGACCAGTATTCAGAAAACGATGATCAGAAGAACACCATTCTAATACCAATTATTGGTCCAGAGACGAGCCTTCAGATGTAGGGATGGAGGTGAATACAACTGAATGAAAATTTCTACTCAAAAACACGAAACACAGGGCTACTGAATATTGCTACTAAACTAGTCAGTTGGCCAAGTAAGCTTTCTAGATCGCATGGGTAAAGTATCTGTCTACTAAGTCTTATCTACTAACTTATGTCAGTGAACATTGTTCAGTATAAGATACGGTGTGCGGAAGTGTAGGCCCAAAATATGTTCGTCTCAGTTTGAAAACCCGTTTCATGCTGAGTGGTTTAAAAGTATGTTTTATGCAGTATAAGTAGTTTATCAATGCAACAATAAATTAACACAAGTAGTTTTTAAAGTGGTTCGGATACCTTGGATCCTATGTCCACTATCCTGAACAAAGCAGGAGTTCTTGATTGCTTATACCTCAGTCGATTTGTGCATGTCTCAGTCGATCTGTGCACTGGACAGATACTCTAGTTATAGTCTTAGTGACCTTACAAGGTTCAAACACAAGGTTTGATATTCTTTAACTATGAAGGAGTTCTTATAATAAGAACAATTCGGAAAGTTGCACTCCTTCGAGTTTTTCTAAGCTTATGATATTACAATAAGTTCGCTTAGAGTAGAGAAGGGGAACTAATGAAACTCTAGAGTGAAGAACTAAGAAGATCTCTCTGTATGCATGTTCTTCGTTGGGTTCGACTTTGAGTTCGCTAGAGTTTTTGTTCGTTTTAATGCTTTGGTTCCGTAGTTGATCATCTTCTTTGCTTGAAGAATCTTTTCTATTTATAGTCTCGACTCATGAATAGATCCGTTGGAGGGAGTCTAGACACGTGTCGAAAATGATAAGAAAAATGGCCATCTTCAATTTGAATGTTACTATAGAGATTCCCTCTTTTTCAATCTAGAAAGCAGCCTTATGGCAGAGCAGGTACAGTGTTGACGGCTTCTCATTAGTCGAGGTTAGAGAGTAGGTGAGGTTTGTTCAAACTCCAAGAGCATGCTGAGTTGACTTCCTCTAATTCCTTGGACCTTTTACTGAATTGTCCTCTACCGATATTCATCGGAGTTGTTCAGTGCGTGGCTTGAATTTCTTTGCAGATTCAGTGGGTTTTAACATTCCGAACTGAGTTTCTTGATGATGAGTTCTTCTAGCTGAACGACAGATATTCTGGTGAATCCTATCAGCTACTGAACTCTTACTAGCCTACTGAGTTCCTAACATGCTGAACTCAACTAGGCTATTATATAAGCCTCATCATTCATCTAGGTTTTTGGGATCTTCAAATCTTATCATGTTGAATCTCATCCCAACAAGATATGTCTCACTGTGATCCATCAATACTCCTTCTTAAGTGTACCTGTATAGACAAGCATCCAAGACAAGCCACTTCTTATCTAAACTGCAGTTTAAACCGACAACTTATCCTTAAGTTGTCTCAACTGTGATAATTGTTTATATCTTGTCAGTTCAACCAATTGTGTAGTCTTCTCTAATACCCGACATACTACATATTCTAACATACAAGATAAAGGACTACATGTGCAAATATATATATATATATATATATATATATATATATATATAAATCAGATAGGAGAATAAAATAGTGGAAAGGAAAAATACATTGTATACAAACATAAAATTTGCTTCCAATATACAAAATAAAAAAAACGAAACTATCATTTTGACAAGGTCGTCAAGTCCTATAGTTTTGGCTCATGTACTAACGAAGTTTGTCTATACCGTTACTGTGTTGACGGATCTGTGGTGTTTTCTGGAACTTTATGTAGATGGCAGCCTTCTCATTGCAAGCAATGTTGAACTGTTGTCAGACATAAAGAAATGGTTATCCGAGCAGTTTCAAACGAAGGATTTGGGAGAAGCTGCTTACGTCCTTGGGATCAAGGTTATCCGAGATTGCTGGAAAATGTTATTCAGCTTAACCCAGACATCCTACATTAACACTGTCATTGCTCATTTTAACATGCAAACCACCAAGAGAAGTTTCATACATTTTGGACATGGTGCTTCTCTATCTAAGACTCAATGTCCTAAAACACCTGAGGAGATTGAGGAGATAAGGCTTGTTTCATATGCTTCAGATGTTAGTAGTCTTATGTATCATATGCTATATACGAGACTAGATATCTCTTATGACATAGGTATGGTCTCAAGATATCAGCCTACCCTTGGAGATGAACATTGGATTTTGGTCAGGCATATTCCCAAGTACATGAAGAGGACTAGAGACTTTAAACTTGTTTACCACTCAAGTGATCTAGTACCTTTGGGTTATACAGACTCGGATTTCCAAGCTAATCGAGATGAGAAAAGATCTACCTCGGGTTATGTATTTACCTTGGGAGGATGAGTCATTTCTTAGAGGAGTGCAAAGCAGAAATGCATTGCGGACTCTACCATGGAAGTAGAGTATGTGGTTGCTTCAGAAGCTGCCAAAGAGGCAGTATGGCTCAAGAAATTCATGTGGATCTTGATATTCTTTTTGATTTGCCTAAAGGAACCACATTTTATTGTGATAATTCCAGTGCAGTGGTAAATTCAAAAGAACCTAGATCCCACAAGACATCTAATCACATAAGCAGGAAATACCACATTTTACGAATTCGTAAAGCGATGATGCATGGTGGTTGTGAAGATAAGGACATAACACAACCTAGCTGACCCCTTCACAAAGAGCTTGCCCATCCAAGCGTACGAAAAACAAATTCATGACTTGGAATTGCGTGAGATGCCTCACACTTAGGACTACATAAATATTTGTATAAGTGGGAGAGATAGAGATAGTTAGTTATATTATTTGTAATGGACATATTATATACTAAAAGTCTACTTTAGTGTAAGTGGGAGAACTGTTGAGATTTTTCGTACTGGAAGCAAATCTTATACTTGTATACAATGTTATTTGTTTCCACTATTTGGGTTCTCCTATCTGATTATTATATTTGTGCATGTTTAAGTCCTATTATCTTGTATAAAAGTTAGATTATGCAGTGTATTGTAGATTAGGGAATACCACATAATTGATTGAACTAACAAGATATAAACAGATATCACAACCGAGATAACTTTAGGACGAGTTCTTAGTTTAAGCCACAGTTAAGATAAGAAGTAACCTATCTTGGTTACTTGTCTATTCTGGTACAATTAGGTGTATTGATGGATCACAGTGATATGTGTTATCCTAAATGACCTAAATGGATAACCAAAGATTTCAGCGATTTAGCTGGTCTTAAGCTTGATAAGATCTCAGTTGTGGCTAACTATCACTTTAACCTACTATGGTGAACGACATTGCGACCGGATCTACGATAGTATTTACTTGTAGCTCAGACTGATTATTTGTATCTTGCATCTGTATCCATAATAACGGTTGATAATATCCCTTGAGAAGCTTGTAAGGATTATCACACTAAACCACCTAGGTTGATTAAGTTCAAGTGTGTTAATAAAGTCGAGTGGTACTGCTCATGGATAAGATACTAATTAAGTTAAGATGTCAGTGAGCTTAATTAATTAGTGAATATTTATATTTTAGATATGAGGATCAATTAAGTTTAAAACAAAAGCCATGGTTCAAACTGGGATAAAGGGGTGCGTCAGAACGAAATCTTTAGTGAATGGATTCGTGTTTATTAATTTATTTTACTCTAGGTTGAGCAAAGAGAACTAATTAATTTTAGCTCTGCCTTATTTCTTGTATTGGGTCTCGGTCTGCCCAAATTAATGCCTAGTCAATTTCACTACTCTCGTGAAATTATTAAGGAATTAATTTCTTTTACATTACTTATTAATGTGAGAGTTATTTATTTGGAATTAATTGGCTGGTCAACTAATTGATAAACAATAAAATGGCACATCTATTGTTTAATTATATGTAGGTTTTGGTATCTGAACCTCTTTAGAAATATAATGGGCTACAATAAAGATTATAAGGATACAATATGTTATTATTTTTTGTATCCCCGTAACACATGATCGCACATACATGTTCAAGAGAGAGCGAGTTATTTTACATTCTTCTTCAATTATTTGTCCACGTGGAGGAAGTGAAAGACATCGATACCCAGTCTAGAAGAACGAATACACGAGTCTGCAAATCAAAGCAAAGCGAATGACATATGTATATCCATATATTCCTTCATTCTTGAGTGTTCTGCTTATTTTATTAGTCTGAATACAAACTACTGACATGATACATTGCCTACATGCTTGATTAAGTATTGCTACATGTCTATTGTAATTAATCCTCTCTAAATACATGCTTGATTGACTACATGCAACATGTAATTAAAAGCTCTGAATGCATGCTTGATTGAATACATGCTACATGTAATTAAATCCACAAACAAAGCATGCTACATTGATAAGGCAATTCTTTATTACTTTCTTGTTTATGCTTCGTATGAGTTTTGTCTCCAAAGTACCTACTGGCCTATTCTTGTTTATCTGAATGTTGTAAGCCTGTAATCCTCTCTATGAAGGGGAAGATCCCTATCTTCCCATCATAAAAAAACATAACCATATGCTCCAAACACCGGTATGCATACTTCACTCATGAACATTACTTTTGTAAGGAATTCCTTGTTTTGGTATGTTTGTGTGACTCTACTTCCTCAGGGGTTACATAGAATCTATGTGCACTCCTTGTTAGGTAGAACCACTTTTCATCAATATGGATTTTGCTATGTACAGTCTTGAACTTAATTATGTTTAGAATACAATTAAACTCTAATTGCTCTAGGGAAAACCTTAACCTTAGTAGCTTGTTAACGGTTGTTTGGTCTGGCTTGATTGCATTGGTGTGAGCTCTGATCATGCTCTGATTCACTCATCTCGCGACAGTGGACTTGCTGCATTTTATTCCATGTGTTAACTTTCGTATGGTGCCTCGCTTGTTTAGCTCTAGACTCTGCACTAAGTTAATATCTAGAATGACTATTTTACCTCTTGTAGCGTTTGGCTTGGCTGATGTTAAATGAATAATGTGTTGTTCCTCTTTCTGCTTTCTAGTTTTAGCCCAGAGGCAACTAACTGTCTTATTACTTGTCATGAACATCAAGGCAACTTCTGTGATTTTTCCCCTTCTTGGTTCTCCTTTTCTGTCAGGTTTTGTAGTAGAAACTGCATTATCGCACACCTGAGTACTGTTCTTTTTCTCAAACGCGAAGGAAAGCTAAGCTGTAGGTTGCTACTGATGAACAGTGCCAAATAGTAACCTTCTGATCGCGGGTCAGAGTGTGCCAACTACTGAGTCTCTCCTACTGACTTTAGTCAGTGCTTGATTCTCAGTCAAAGACTTAGTGCGGATAAGTGTGTAGGGCCCGGAGATTCGTCTCAGTTGAAAACGTGATTTTCACAAGTTAAAGTAGTTTTGGCTACTGCACTTTTCGAATACGTTTTATGCAAGATATGAGTTTGTAAGATGTTAGTATGCAGTGCAATAAAACAGTAAACAACACAAGCAATTTTTTACGTGGTTCGGATACGCAAGATCCTACGTCCATGGTCCTGCTGAACAGGAGGTCTTGTTGATTAATCTGAGCAAGCCTCAGCAAGGTATCTGTGCACTGGACAGACCTTTCTAAGTTATAGTCCTTAGCGACTTTTACAAATCAAACCTAAGTTTGAAGGGGAGGGGATTTTATCCAACTAGGAAGGAGTTCTTACAATAAGAACAATCACTAAAAGTGAACTCCTTCGAGATTCTAAGCTATAGATATAAACGTTGAGCTTAGCTAGAGAAGAGGGATCTAAAGAACTCTAGAGAGAAGAACTAAAGGTATTCTATTTGGCAAGTTCTTCGCTGGACATATCTTGAATGCGCTAGAGTTGTTTCGAATACTTGAGCATTTTGTCCCTTTGATATCCCGTACGTGGAGCTCGGAATTGCTCCTCTATTTATAGTCGTGACCCATACATTTGCCCGTTGGAGAGGACGATGCCACGTGTCACAAGCTTCCAAGGAAAACGGCCATATGTTCGAATTGTTGCAGCAGAGTTGTTGATTACTATGCATGAGAGCAGCTTTAGTTGGTCAGAGCAGGTAGTGCGTTGATGGCTTCTCATTGGTCGAGGTTTGTGGTAAGTGAGATATGTCAGACATTGGTCTTCATCGGAGTTGACTCTCACTCATCCTCGTATGATCTTCTGCTAACTTTCGAATGAAGTTAAAAGTTGGGTCATTTCCTGTCGGATAGAGTAGACTTGATGCAGTCTCTGTCTTCTTCGTCTGAGTCGGCTGATAGAGATGTTCTACTGAGTGTAGTTAGCTGATGACTACGAAGGTACTGAGCTTTGTATAGAAGGTTCTTCTACTGATGTCTGTCAGCCGATAAGATGTCTTCTACCGAGCGAAGATCAACTGATGACTTAAGAACACAAGCTCTTACACTAATGATGTGGGGTTCTGGAAAGTAAACTTCCTAGTGAAGATCAGTCCAACATTTTACCCCGTACAGGACATAGACATGAAAGATAAACAAATCGAAAATAGTCTAGCCTATTACATCATCTAGTCCTATTGACACTACACTATTGATATCAGCTGGGTTTTGGGATCTTCAATTCCATAACATGAACACTATGATTTCCCCCAATATTATTTTACCCAATAAATTGCTAAGTATCGTCTACTGACTCATAACCCAACAATTTCCCCCTAATTGATGATGCCAAAACCTCTATAAGTTCTAATAGTATAAGTCCCAACTACTGACATAAAAGACTTCAGTAAAACAGAGCAAATAATTTAAGGAAGTCAGCAGCTGACAGATAGGCATATCAGAGAATGGTTATGTGAGTGTGTGTCAGATCACTTCAGTGATCAGTTGTGATAAAGATAAAACAAACAAAGTCGTAAGACAATGAGTGATTGTCTGGCCAGAAAAAGGAACTGTTATATATATGAAATGAGTTACACGGTTCCTAACTTCTATACAAGATATGAGAACTACTGCTAATGTCTGAACTTCTTGGTCTTGCTCTTGAAATCAGCAGACTTGTCAGCGAAGGATCCAAACCGTAGTATTTGTAAATTCTGGCATGGAGTGTTTGGATTTCCTCAAGGTTGCTGGGCAGCTGCGAACTTAGATCATGATGGCGTGCGGCTGCGTCGACCTCGTCTTCAATCTCCTTGGTGCATAGAACACCGCGAGTGGTCATGGGAGGAGGTACTCTCTGGCGAGGGGAGCAACGAGTGGCAGCTTCTCCTTAGCTAGGATAAGATGGATTTGCGCTCTGAGTCTGGCATTTGATTGATGAAGGAATTCATCGAAGAGTTGATTTGTCGGAATCTCAGATGGATAGCATTACCACACGTAGTATCCTTTGATGAACTCGATCTTAAGTTCCTCCCACTCCTCGTTCAGATTCCACGGTATCCATTTGTTTACGTGGCGGTGAGGAGTTTTCTTCTGATAAGTAGCTCTGGGAGCGCCTCGCCTGTAGTACTTGGATGACCTGGGTTTCAACTTTCTCCTGTCGATAACTGGTTCATTGGCCATCTTATCAGTCATTTCTATGATCTTGGCCAAATCCTCTAGTCTCTTCTTTTCTCTGAGGGCCGCAGCTCTAGTGTCTCCTCTCCGGAGATTCAGTCCCTGCTGCGTTGCCTCCCAGGTGGCTCTATCTTCTGCCTCCTGCTCAAGAGTAAGCTTAGTCAGATTTTTCATTCTCTGAGCCAGGGGCTGAAGATCAGTGTCAGAAGCTGCTTGCTCGTCCTTAGCCTTTTTCTTCTTCTGTTCCTCCAGGAGTTTTCTGGCTTGGCTCCTGGACGCTCTGACACTTGGCTGTTTTGGCTTCTTAACCTTCTGAGCCTGTTCTTCAAGCTGTTGCTCATA
The DNA here is from genome assembly GCA_028984105.1 of Lavandula angustifolia. NCBI lineage: Eukaryota > Viridiplantae > Streptophyta > Magnoliopsida > Lamiales > Lamiaceae > Lavandula > Lavandula angustifolia. Next base: position 14,074,171 of record CM054811.1, read on the forward strand.
ATCGAGCTCATCCTGGAGCTTTTGAGCAACTCGCTTGTCATACGCCTCCTGCTCCGCTTTGGTTTTGAATTTGGGCGTCGGGGAAGGTGGAGGAGTTGATTCAGTAGCTTTCTCCTTCCCCGGCCTTTGCGGTGGTAGTGGCTCATCCTCTTGGTTGACAAATTGAGCGACCTCCTCTATGTGCTGAGCCGAGGATCCTTCTCCTGATCCTGCAGCTGGCTCATGCACTTCAGTTGTTGTTTGGATAGTTGGGAGTTGGACGATTTCGGGAGGGGGTGCTGATCTGGTTCCAGCTGGATCAGATGAACCTTCCCCCCTTGGCAATAGGTCTTACCTCAACTTCTTCGCCTTCGCCCACCTGAGCCGTCTCCGCCTCACCCTTATCTTCCCCCTTTTTGGCATCATCAGCCAGGGAGAGACGAGTGCGGATGGCAACCACTTCCTTCTCTAAGTTGAAGATCATTGTTTTGATGGAGGAAGTGGTGGTGTCGAAGTCCTTGACGGCATCACAATAGTGCTCCCAGTCAGTCTCTTGGTCAGCACATATCTGCTGAATCTGGGCTCCTGTCTCCTGTCGTTGCTTCAGGAGTGATGCGTCAAGAGAAGCGATCATCTCAGCTTGGATGAGCTTAAGGGCCTCTGCCTGAATTTGTATGGCCTTCTGTATGCTGGAGGTAGCCATCTTATTTCGCTCATCCATCGTGGTTTGGACTGTGGCGAGGCTCTGAGTCAGCTGCTCAAAAAACATTTATGATGAGCCTGAAGGAGCTGCTGACTCTGAGCGGCTAAGTCCGCCTTCTGAGCTGCGAGTGCGGTCTCAACTATCTCCTGGATATTGACAGAGGGAGTAGGAGCTTCGGAGACCTTCTTCATCTCGCTGGCAAGTCTGTCAACTATCTCATTCTGAGACCTAGTATACTGTGCCCACTTCAGGTGGACATCTTTAGCGAGGAGACGATTTTTGTCTCCCTGCTTCCTGATTGCTCTGTTGACAGACTTTGAGGACATGGAATTGATAGGTTGAGCTTGATAAGAGCTGGTTCCGAGCCTCTGCTCAGATGCTGCGAGTTGTTGCTTTCAACTGGGCTTCGAAGCAACGGGGGAATCACCTGATGTAGACGGTGGAGGTGGTGATTTGCCCTTCTCGCTGGGAGTTTTACCCTCAGCAGATCCTCCCTGGTCTGCTTCCTTGGGTGGTGCCTGATCCACATTATCGTCATTGTTGTCGTCATTGTCATCATCGTGATGTAAGGCTGCGATGGACTGGTGACATGTTGTTCAGAGGATCCTAAACTGAGAAGATATAGCATGGCTACTCTTAGATCCTCGAACGAAGCTAGGTCAGCGGGTTCCCCAAACCCGATTACTGCCTGTAAGCTCTGCAATCGGACGGTGCTTTCTGATTCATGATCAGCTCTGCAATCGGACAGTGTTGTCTGATTCATGAATCAGACAGTGCTGTCTGATTCATGATCAGCTCTTTGAGGATATCCCAACTCAAGAACCTCATTAGCATCTGCGTCCTCGCCCTGATCGCAATGTCGACCAGATCCATGTGTTCGGCAATTTCTGGGATCTGTGCAGTCACTTCTCCTGTGGCTCGGAGATGAGCCGACTGCAGTGTCGTCCACTCAGGAGATGTTTCCACAGTCGGTTCAGCTTCTTCCGACTGAGTCTCCTCAGAACTGATACCCTGAACTTTGTCTTTCAGGGTGGCTCCTTTAATGCCTGTATCAGCGTCCAGTATGTTCTCCTCCTATGGTGGTGGAGGGGAAGCAGGCTTCGCTGGAACTTTAGACGTTCCAGCCTTAGTGAGCCTCTTTTTCTTCGGTGGGTCGGCGCAGGGAGGCAGATCAGTTGTAGCTCTCTTCTGTGCAGCTGGCCCTCCCCCGATCGACTTCTCAGCAGCGGCTCTTGTTTTGAATTTGATGAGCTTGCTGTCGAAGTATCGAGAATCAGCAAAAGATGCGTGATTCGATACTGAGTCTTCGATAAGTACGGACATCTTTGTCTCGTACAGAAGCTTGCCCACACTAATTAGTCTCCTTTCCCCTGTGGGTGTGGCGACAAACTTCTGTGCCTGAGCCTTGAGCTCAGTCACATAAAAATCCATCCAGTTAACCTGGACACCATCCACTATTGCCATCATAGCTGGAGTCGTGGCTTTGATAGCTAATCGAATGAGCCGGCGGTGCTCATCAGAATATAAGTGACGACGTATGCGAGCCCGCGGTACTCTGGCAAAAGCTGGTTCTTCGGCAAGGCAGATTTGAAGGATATGTCATCTCTGCCGCAGAACCGGTGGACATAGGATTTAAGCTCCTTTTCCTTATATCCAGCAGGGGAGATCCCGTAGGCAGGAAGGTCGAACGACGCCTTCACTGCTGCCCTAATGTTGATGTCTGAGTGATCAGACTCCCATTTCTGAGAGGGTCACCTCCCTCATGTATCCGAACTAGGATACCTCGCCGTCCGTATCTTCCACCGACCTCCAGTTGTAGTACACTTCGGCTACTTGGCGGGGGAGATACGCTTTGGGGTCCTTCGTCACCAGAAGCTCTAGGCCGGATGCTTCCAGAGCCGAGAAGATAGGCTCGAGGTAGGGAAGGTCCGCCTGGTGAAGGACCATCGTCGGCTCAAACTCAACCTTCGACTTGATGATCTCTTTGATGTTTGGTGGGGTCATAACAGTCGCCATGAATATCTGCAAAAAAGTTGTTAGCACTAGAAGATAGAGTAAGTCAGCAAAGTTTTAGGCAGAGAATAAGGAAATTTACAGTATACAAAGAGCTTGAATGAGATGCTAAAGCAGTTTAGAGAGGATGAAAAATGAATGCAGAGAGCTCTTAAGGATAAAAATGGCGAAAAAGATAGATTAGAGTGAGAAACGAGAGATTTTATAAGATTTGAATATCAATCGGTTTTGATCGAATGATTGGGATGAAAACTCGTTTTATAATGACGGCTGTGATTTGATGTTATAAATGGAATGATTACTAAGGCCGCCTCTAATCTAGAACCCACGTAAGATATGCGCAATTAAGGTAAGGTGAGAAGACATGCATTAAATGCGTTGCAGACAGCATTAAAGTCTAAGCCTTTTAAATGAGAACGGTTTCCTACTGACTTAAACCTTAAAAATTAATGGCAGGAAATAAATGCTCATTAACTACTGAGTGCAAATGACTGATGTAATAAATGCGACCATGCTTCTGAGAAGGTTAAGTATATAAAACTACGCAAACCTCTTCAGCTGAACTTTTACGATCAACTGGTTACCGTTAAGACTCAAGAAGATATTTGATGTGCTGATGACTACGTTCCCCCTTACTGTGTACCATCTGATTCACCCGACTGAATCAAGGTACTGAGTCTTCTGACCTGTCGTACTGTTCCCTTCTACTGACTCGACTCAGTAGGATCCAGTAGACCTAGCTCAACTGGTAATTCTCTGAATCTGTTCTCAGCTAATGGTTTGATCAATATGTCTGCCCTTTGCTTGTCAGTATGGATCTTCTCCATCCTGATATCCTTCTTCTCGACATGGTCTCTGATGAAGTGGTGTCGGATATCCACTTGCTTGCATCTCGTATGTAGAACTGGGTTCTGAGTTATGGCAATAGCACTTGTGGAGTCACAGTAGATGGGCACTTCATTCTGAGTGATACCATAATCTCTCAGTTGTTGTCGAAGCCAAAGGATTTGGGCACAGCAACTTCCAGTAGCCATGTACTCAACTTCAGTAGTGAACGTCGCCACTGAATGTTGTTTCTTTGAAAAACCATGATATCAGCTTGCTGCCTAGGAACTGACATGTTCCGGAAGTTGACTTTCGATCTATCATGCATCCTGCATAATCAGCATCAGAATAGCTTGTCAGTATAAGATTATCATCAGCAGGATACCATAACCTTGCGTCAGGTGTTCCCTTCAGATATCACAGAATCTTCTTTGCTGAGTCCATATGACTTCGCTTGGGATTCGCTTGAAATCTGGCACATACACCTACAGCATAACTTATATCAGGTCTGCTTGCTGTTAAATATAACAAAGATCCAATAATAGCTCTATAATCAGTAGAGTTAACGAAAACTCCCTCTTTGTCTAGATCGATTTTGAAATTTGTATTCATGGGGATCTTGACAGGCTTACTTGTGTCGCAGCCGAATCTTTTCAGGAGGTCTCGAGTATATTTGGCTTGATTGATGAATATTCCTTCAGGTGATTGCTTTAGTTGAAATCCAGGGAAGTAGTTCATCTCTCCCATCACAGACATCTCGAACTTCTCCTTCATCATTTTCTCGAATTGTTGACATATAGTCACGTTTCTGCAACCGAAAATGATGTCGTCCACGTAGATTTGCACCCGTAGGATGTCATCTCCTGACTTTATGTTGAATAAGGTGTGATCTATTGTCCCCTTTTGAAAACCTTTCTGAAGCAGAAAGTCTGATAGGGTATCGTACCAAGCCCTGGGTGCTTGTTTTAACCCATACAGCGCTTTCCGAAGTCTGTACATCTGATGTCCCTGCTGAAAGCAGGGTGGTTGTTCCACATAGACTTCTTCCTTCAGTACGCCATTCAGAAACGCTGACTTAACATCTATTTGATATACTTTGAATCTCTGATGCGTTGCATAGGCTAGGAACAGACGAATAACTTCCAATCTGGCGACTGGAGCGAACGTTTCATCAAAGTCTATCCCTTTTGCTTGATAGTATCCCTTGGCAACAAGTCGAGCTATGTTTCTAACAATGACGTTGTTTTCATCTCGCTTGTTCTTGAAGACCCACTTAGTACCGATCACGTGCTGATGTCTAGGTCTGTCAACAAGCTCCCAAACTTCGTTTCGAACGAACTGGTTCAGCTCATCTTGCATGGCAATAATCCAGTCAGCATCGTTGAGTGCATCCTCTATTTTCTGAGGTTCTTCTGTGGACAAGAAACAAGAATAGAGTGAGCTTTCTCCTTGACTTAATCTAGATCTCGTCCTGATTGTTTCTGATGGATCTCCTATAATAAGATCAGAAGAATGAGCGTCAAGCCATGAACGTCTGAGTCTGGCTTCTTCTTCCGAGACTACTTCTGCACAGTCAACAGGAGTATTAGGCATTTCAGTAGTACTATTCTGTGACTGCAGCAGTTCAGTAAGAAGATTAGGATCTACTGAGTTTCCAGGTTCAGGGGCATTTAGCTCAGGAACATTAGTTGTTCCCCCTGAGTTTATATTCTAAGTAGAGGTCTCAGTTACCACTATGGCTTCCTCATCGACCGTTGTTACCTGATGTTGATTCTGTTCAGTAGAATCAACCAGGTCAGCTACATTGCCTGTGGGATGGGTCTGAATTTCCTCATCGTCTGACTCATCATCCCAACAATGCTGGATCTTTACTGATTTGTCGTTTAGTGCGAGATCATGTAGCTTGCTGCTGACATCTTCAGTATTTATCTTCTTAGATTTCCTGTCCTCAGTAACAAACTCATCAAAGATAACATGAGGGCTTTCCTCCACGCAAAGAGTCCGATAGTTAAAGACTCTGAAAGCTTTACTGACTCGAGAGTATCCTAAGAATACTCCTTGATCAGATTTGCTATCAAAAACCTTCAATTGATTTTTCCCATTATTGTGGATAAAGCAAGGACAACTAAAAATATGAAAATGAGAAATAGAAGGAATTCTCCCTTTCCATAGTTCGTAAGGTGTCTTCATGTGTTGTTGTGTAAGCAGTGACCGATTCTGAGTGTAGCAGGCGGTGTCAGTAGCATCAGCCCAGAACTTTGAGGGTAGTCCAGAGTCTGCTAGGAGCGTTCTTGCTGCTTCTTTAAGTGTTCTGTTTTTACGTTCAGCAAGTCTGTTCTGCTGAGAGGTGCGAGCTGCTGATGTCTCGTACTTGATTCCCTCCTTTTCGCAGTACTCTTTTACTACTGAGTTGAGAAATTCTCTTCCTCTGTCTGAGTGAATTCTCTGAATCTTGATGTCCTTTTCCACACTGAGCTTCTTCAGCAGTTTAGGTAACTCAGTCATGACATCAGATTTGTTGGCTATGAAGATGACCCACGTATATCTTGAATAGTCATCAATAACGACGAAGGCATACTTCTTGTCTCTTATAGTCACTTGAGAGACTGACCCGAATAAATTCATGTATAGCAGTTGAAGGATTCCATCAGTGGAAGGTGACGGAATTGGTGGATTGTTGTTCTTTGTCTGCTTTCCCTTCAAGCATGCTTCACAATTTCTATCTTTGATAAACGATTCATTGGGCAGTCCTCTGAATTTAGAGTTCTTGGCTAGCTTGTTCATAGTCTTGAAGTTCAGGTGACTGAGTCTCTTATGCCACAGCCATCCTGCCTTGTCACTAGATTTTGTCTGAGCGAGTAAGCAAGCCTCAGGTTCGGCGGTTGTCCAGTTTGCAACATAGATATTCTTCCTCCGTGAACCTGATAACACTGTTTTCCCTGTAGATTTGTCAACAACATCACAGAAACCAGCGTCAAAGATAACTCTATTCAGATTATCACAGAATTGACTGACAGAAAGGAGATTATGTTGAAGTCCTTCAACATATGTTACTCTTGGAACTGATGTAGTACCAATGTTCAGTGTTCCGTATCCCTTTGTATAGCCTTTAGAGTTGTCACCAAACTCAATTCTGGGACCATCTTCTTGTACGTAGTTGGTCAGCAGACTCTTTTGATAAGTCATGTGTCTCGAGCACCCACTGTCCACAATCCAAGGGTCCTTATGCACCTGCAAAACAGAAATAGTTTTAGGTACCCTTTGGTTCAGTTTGGGTCCTTAACTGTTAGTGGGTGATTTCGGAACCCAGATCTGTCTCAGGACCTTAGAAGTCTGAGACTTCTTCTTCTGAACCTTGTCAGCTTTCTTCTCCACAGACTTGGAGATACTGACTTTCTGGCAGTTTTGGGTTCAAGAGCTTTCTTCTTCTTAGGTTGTGAGCTCCTCCTGACCCTGGGCTCATAGTAGTATGAATCATACTGTGCTGGATGCTCATATAGCGGTTCACTATACTGCTCTGCCCATCTGACCTTCTTAGTTCCCCCTGAAATTGATCGTGGTGTCCTGGGGATAGAACCTCTGGTCAGTTGCTTCTTGTTGCTCGGCTGAGGTGCAATCAACTTCTGTTTGTTCTTTGCTTGAGGTGTAGATTCAGTAACCTGAACTTTTTCTCTGACGAACCTATCAGCCAGCATTTCTGAGCTTTTCGATGTTGAAGTGGAAGCTTCATGAGTATAGCCAAGTCCTTCTTTCATGACCATTGGCCTTTGAGCTCTGAGCATACTTTCCAACTTCTCCTTAGCTCCTAGGTACTGTTCAGCCATCAGTTCTCGCCAGACCTCATCACTTCTCCGAAGTGATTCATAATCCTTTTCTACACCTGCAAGCTTCTGACTGAGTCGGGCTATTTCAGTATCTTCCTCAGAAATATCCTTGGTCAGAACTGATATTTGAGTTTTTTGAAGCTGAGACTTAGTCATAAGAGATTTAATCTCTTCCTTGAGTCTCACAACCAGATTCTCCGAATCAGTAGAAACTTGACAATCAGAAGAAAGTCTCTGATTTTCAGTCTTTACTTGTTCCAGTTCCTGAATGGTTCTGCTGAACTCTCTGCTCAGCTGAATCTGCTCCTCTAGTAGATCATCGTAGGCTTGTACCACGTCTAGAGGTTCATCTGTGACCGAGAACGTGTCGTGTGTGCTGTGTGAAGAAGAGGTTATATTAAGTTTAGAGTTTACCTCAGCCTCTTCTCCGGCCATCATACAGTATTCTGCAATTGATTCAGGATCTGTCTCTCCGACCTCAATGGTGACAAATGCAACTTCGTCTTCAGAAGAATACATGAATGTATCTCCCTCGATTGAGTCATCAAATATATATCTCCGGCGATGTAGGCCTGCCTCCTTCGGGCAAATTTTTCATGTCTGGCCTGCCATCTGCTCTTTGAGCAGCCGAAAATTCGGGACAATCGTACTCATAGTGTCCCTCCTTCTTGCAGTTGTAACACAAAGATGATCTGCTGCCTTTTCCAGCTGAGTCGTTGGATGGACTAGAAGCAGGTTCTGTGTTCCTGCAATCAGTAGTCAATTTAGATTCTTTCCTTTTTCGATATTCCTTTCTTACCTGAGGGAGAATCTTTGTGGTATTTCTTCAGCTTTCTGACTCTCCTTTTCTCTTTGATATTTGAGAGCCATAAGTGCAAGTTGGTTAGTAGCAGATGTCTCAGAGGACTTTGCATCTGTCATGGCTACTGCCTTGCTGGAAGAAATGGGTTTGGCTCCAGTTTTGCTGACTGTTACTTTGAAAGCATGATCTATCTATGTATCAGCTGGAGCGCTGGAACATCGTTGGGGTAGGCTGTGCTCAAATTCCTCCGTCTTTAGTTAAGAAAGATAACATTAGGAGTTAGAGCATTAAGATCTGAGCGACGTAAATAAGTAGCAAAAGGAAGCCACTTCAGTCGAGGTAGCGCTCTCAAGATCTTCGTGTTCATCTCTTTGTTTGTGAACGTCCTCCCCAGCCCGTTGATCACATTGATCTGGTTGGTAAATCTGATGCTTAGCTCGTCAATGGTCTCATTGGGCTCCATGGAAAATGTATCGAACTTTTGTAGCTCTAGCTCGAGCTTATTTTCCTTGATCTGCGGGGTTCCTTAGCTCAGTACAGCCAGGGCATCCCAAAGTTCCTTTGCCGTCTTGCAGTCTTACACCCTCCCGAGATGTGAATCACTGAGCGTAGTCAGATTGCATTCCGCGCAACTCGGTCGAGGTTGTGCAGCTTTTTCTCTTCTGGCGTGAAAGCAGATTTATCTTTTGCGACTTTAGCACCAGTCTGTGCTCCTACACCTCCCGCAGCAGCAAATTGTATCACTGAGCGTAGTCAGATTGCATTCCGCGCAACTCGGTCGAGGTTGTGCAGCTTTTTCTCTTCTGGCGTGAAAGCAGATTTATCTTTTGCGACTTTAGCACCAGTCTGTGCTCCTACACCTCCCGCAGCAGCAAATTGTACGCTGTCAATCATGGGAATGATAGGTCCTGTCTCAAGGACATCCGTCATGCTGTCATGCAGCGATGTTAGGTGCGCCTCCATTCTTACGCGCCATACCATATAGTTCTCTACGGAGAACATCGGCACCATCCTAATACCTGACATATCAGACATTATGGGTAAGAGTATAAGGATGTATGAAGAGATGCTTGTGCAGTGAAAAACATTTTCAGGATCTGTTCGAGAAGACCAGTAGTTTCAGAACCGATGATTAGAAGAACACCGTTGCTCTGATACCAATTGTTGGTCCGGAGACAAGAGTCAGGTGTAGAGGGGGGGGTGAATACACCTGAGTACTGTTCTTTTTCTCAAACGTGAAGGACAGCTGAGCTGTAGGTTGCTACTGATGAACAGTGCCAAATAGTAACCTTCTGATCGCGGGTCAGAGTGTGCCAACTACTGAGTCTCTCCTACTGACTTTAGTCAGTGCTTGATTCTCAGTCGAAGACTTAGTGCGGATAAGTGTGTAGGGCCCAAAGATTCGTCTCAGTTAAAAACGTGATTTTCACAAGTTAAAGTAGTTTTGGCTAGTGCACTTTTCGAATACGTTTTATGCAAGATATGAGTTTGTAAGATGTTTGTATACAGTGCAATAAAATAGAAAACAACACAAGCAATTTTTAACGTGGTTCGGATACGAAAGATCCTATGTCCACGGTCCTACTAAACAGGAGGTCTTGTTGATTAATCTGAGCAAGCCTCAGCAAGGTATCAGTGCACTGGACAGACCCTTCTAAGTTATAGTCCTTAGCGATTTTTACAAATCAAACCTAAGTTTGAAGGGGAGGGGATTTTCTCCAACTAGGAAGGAGTTCTTACAATAAGAACAATCACTAAAAGTGAACTCCTTCGAGATTCTAAGCTATAGATATAAACGTTGAGCTTAGCTAGAGAAGAGGGATCTAAAGAACTCTAGAGAGAAGAACTAAAGGTATTCTATTGGGCAAGTTCTTCGCTGGATATATCTTGAATGCGCTAGAGTTGTTTCGAATACTTGAGCGTTTTGTCCCTTTGATATCCCGTACGTGGAGCTCAGAATTGCTTCTCTATTTATAGTCGTGACCCAGGCATTTGCCTGTTGGAGAGGACGATGCCACGTGTCACAAGCTTCCAAGGAAAACGGTCATATGTTCGAATTGTTGCAGCAGAGTTGTTGATTACTGTGCATGAGAGCAGCTTTAGTTGGTCAGAGCAGGTAGTGCGTTGACGGCTTCTCATTGGTCGAGGTTTGTGGTAGGTGAGATATGTCAGACATTGGTCTTCATCGGAGTTGACTCTCACTCATCCTCGCATGATCTTCTGCTGACTTTCGAATGAAGTTAAAAGCTGGGTCGTTTCCTGTCGGATACGAGAGATTTGATGCGGCTCTCGTCTTTTTCGTCTGAGTCGGCTGATAGAGATGTTCTACTGAGTGTAGTCAGCTGATGACTGCGAAGGTACTGAGCTTTGTATAGAAGGTTCTTCTACTGATGTCTGTCAGCCGATGAGATGTCTTTTACTGAGCGAAGATCAGCTGATGACTTAAGAACACAAGCTCTTACACTGATGACGTGGGGTTCTGGAAAGTAAACTTCCTAGTGCAGATCAGTCCAACATTTTACCCCGTACAGGACATAGACATGAAAGATAAAGAAATCGAAAATAGTCTAGCCTATTACATCATCTAGTCCTATTGACAATACACCACTGATACCAGCTGGGTTTTGAGATCTTCAATTCCATAACATGAACACTATGATTTCTCCCAATATTATTTTACCCAATAAAATGCTAAGTATCATCTACTGACTCATAACCCAACACATTCTTCCTTGGTGGAGAGATCTTTTTTTGTCCTTGAAGGGGAACAAAAAAATTATGGAGAGGTGCATCTGTTGTGATTTATGTGGTGATAAGCAACTAGAGATGATTTTATCTATAATCCAAACTAGTCCCCTAGTATTTATATATTTGTTATTGGTTCTTAGCTTAATTTTTGCTTTTCGCTCCAAAAGTTCCGTCCAATTCTTTTCGTAAAAGTGTGATTGGAGGCTTTGGCGTGACCCATTCTTCTGGAAATGATGTTCCAAAACCTAACTGATCCGGCAACCTAGTTAATTTTTGAATTTTCAGCTCAGAAAAAATAGAGATTCATGTAATCTTCTTCTCATTGTGTTGAATGATTATTTTCATTAATGTATGTATTGTGAATATATTATTTATTGAAATTATTTATGTTTTCATCTATTATGATTTCAGAAAAACTGTGAAGAAAAAATAAAAAGATAAAACACGTCGTAAGAAAACGAAAAAAATCGAACACTTCGAGTAATTTTCCACTATGTAATATGGACAAGGAAAAAGATTAGTTAAGGAGGAGAGAAAAATAGATTAGTAAAGAATTAAGAGAGGTGGACCACACATTTAAACACCGTCCACCCAATTTCTTAATAATTGTGCCAAAATCAAACAAACCGTATTTATCGGGATAAAGATAGTATTAGATATAAATTAAGATCCTCAAATCATCTTTAATATATCAAATTAAAACTTTAAGAAAGAATCACAGGTATCCCTATCCTATGAAAATAGAAAAATAGGATAAATCTATATTGCCTAATATTAGAAATTATCTCAAAACTAACTTTAAAGTTGCTTGAATCATGGAACTCACCATACAACAATGAAAGATTTTTGTTTAGAATTTCATGATTAAATTAAGTGAGGCATGCCTAAATTAGTAATTATTCATTAAAATTTAGTACTCCCTCCGTCCCATTCGACTTGTCTAGTTTTCGCTTTTTGAATTTGTCCCGCTCGACTTGTCTAGTTTCAAAAAAAGGAAGCCTAATCATTACACAACCTACCACTTTTTCTTTGTGGGGCCTACCTCTTTACACACAATCACACACTCATCTACACACAACCACCCACTTTCTTGATCTCCGCGCCCAAAAGAAACAAGAGCAAGTGGAATGGGACGGAGGGAGTAGAACTTTGATTGAAGATGTATTGGATTGATTTATGTTTTAGCTTTATGCCTTTATCTTGTACAAAATTGTGGATTGTTTTTATTATGCTGCAAAATTGACAAATTAGAATTGATCATAAAGCGATTCAATAAGACAATTTAAATACTTAAAGATATGTCCAATTATGTATCTCGCACAAGTGTTGTTTTTACAATTTTAATAAGTTTTTAACATTGGAAACGTCTATTCCAATTTACTTTGTTTAGTCCAAAAACATTTAGATTGGATTCTCTATATTTCATTTCTTTATTCTTTATTCTTTTATTTTATTTTCTTTTTTCAATATCCATGTGATAATAATTTTATCTCGAGTAGAGTGAGTAAACAAAACTTTGAAAACTAGTATAGTCAACTATCAATTGGACCATGCACCTTCTTTTTAGTCACGCCAATTTTATGATTAAAGACATCAAGGTGCTGTTCAATTGGACCACAAAATTGATCTATGGTACTAGCAATGAGATTTTTTTACAAGAATTATAATACAAATGTAATTAATATAAAAATAAATGGATCGGAACATAGTACTGTATACAGCAACTAATAAATACAACCTACCAATAATCAATATACATTTAAGCTGACATTCCTACCGTGCTACTCATTTAGTAGGACAATTGTCCACAGAAATCCAATAAATCCCAAACCTACCACAGCGTGAGGTAAATCACTTCTTTCTAATAGTCTCGAATCAGAAAAGAAAATTAAACATAAAATTTGCCTAAAAGAACTTTGTGAGATTTAAACATCATGATAGTTTTTCAGCGTCCATAATTTCATCTTTTGATTTTCACCTAAGCTGGTAGTTAGGAGCATTAATAACTTAGCAGGGAAAGTGCAACTCTTCCATCATTGACTATCATTCTAATTAGTTATAATAATATGCTTTGGGTCACCCGCATATAGTTTAAGTCCATTTACATTTTGAAGAATTCAGTTTCGTTCTTTATATATTTTTCAATATATAGTCAAATCTTCACTCAAAAATCCAGTCCTAGGCAAACAATTACTGATTCAATTAGCTAACGTAACTGATTTTTGCACAATTTGAATCCTTTCAATATTCTAATCTTTTAATATATAATTGATTTTTGCACAGACTGTTGAATTTTATAAGCCCAGAAAACAGAAGACAATAAGTTGAAACCTTTCATGTGTAGCCCCCATCTTTAATCATCATAAAAACAAAAATTGGAATACAGAAAAGTTGAGCATGGAATATTGTGAATACATGCAGTTTCTTCTTTCTATGCATGTAATACATTTCTCATTGACAGAAAAAGGCTTGTAACAGTAGTACATCGAAGATCCTGACCTATGTGATAATTGGACAAGACAGAATGAAACGCAAGACCCAAAAATTTGTTCCTTGAAAATGAAATATCCTTTAAAAAAGCTATTTCATATCGAGTTAATAATTAAATCCTAATCCAATTTCGCTATATATAGTTTTAATTAGATATATAATGAGTATGTGTATTCACAGGGGCGGATTCAAGGGGGGCGGGTGGGTGCGACCGCCCCCCCGAATTTTTGTGCAATACTACGAGTTATCTTTTATTTATAGTAATTTTTATACTTGTTTCAATTAAATTTTCGAATTCGCCCCCTCGAAATTTTTAAATTTGTTATCCTAACTTTAAAAAATATTTAAAAACCTATATTAAGTGTCACATATTTTAGTGGAGGTGTAGATTTTGAGTTTTGGATACCTAGTTTGGTAGAGTCAACCTATATAACTTGATGCAATTAATATACTATGTTTGTGTTTGATGCAATTAATATACTATGTTTGTGTTTTCTTTTTTCATGTAGTTATTGGTATAAAATTAAGAACATTTGAAATATGAATAAACTATCATTTAAATACTTATTAATTCCTTAGTTAGATATTGTTATTCTTCATAATTTCCTATAACTAAATTTAGAGTGATGTCAAAATAGGATTTTGTGCTATGTTTTTCGAATAAATATAAAAAATATATGAGTTATTCATGAAAGAATAATATAATCCTTAAATAAGCCATAAAGAGTAAGTATAATTAGATTAAAGTAGAAAATGTGTTAAAAAAAAAAATTTCGGGGGCTCTGTCCCCGAACCCCCATACAAAGAAAACTCAAGTCTCGATAAATTTCGCCCCCCCTAACCGAAAATCCTGGATCCGCCCCTGTGTATTCAAGTTCACATTCATAGTTCATAGTAATGTGGCAATTGGCATAACAAGTGCATGAAACCTGAGCTGTTGGTATTATATTCCAGTAATTGATATGCAACAAAGTTTTAATTGAGTTTACTTATTTTTGTAATTGTCAAGTTAATTCTATGCGTTTCTATCCAGTTACTACTATTCTTGAAAAAAACAAACTTGATGATCCTAATTATATTGATTTGGATATTATCTTGAACGCAAGTTTGTGCGTGCTCCTCCTAGAGATAATGTTGAGTTTAATTAGTTACTAGAAGTGGGCCAAGTTAGATAAAGACGAGACGATATTACATTTTTGCTTCTTTTTAAAATGTCTTATAAGAGCAGAGAGTTATGTTATTGAAAACACAGAGTTTAAAATTTTCGATTTAATTAGAAATTCATAATAATTATATCGACTTTCATATTAATATGATGATCAAGTAAAGCAATCTAATTGATTATAGCATTTTGCACTCCTGTTAATGTAGAGATTGAAAAAGCAATTGTTATTCGTTGGGATCCATGATGTGGAGCCATCGGACGAATCTGAAGAAGTGGCGGGGGATAAAGCAGCTCGGGATAATAGGTTTACACAATTTTACGTGCGGCGAGTTCGGGCTGATCGAAGCGGAGCGAAATAGCTTGCATGAGCTGGATTTCCATGCAAAGCATGCATCATGAGAAGGGGTGACGAGCTGTGGTGACGAGCTAGACCGTGAGAAAGTTATATTATTATATTATTATTTTATGGTTTTATATTATTATTATTTTCGTAGTGATGGGCTTGTTTATTTCATGTCTTATTTATTTTGGGTCAATAAGGTTGTGGGCTTCCGTCTTATAAAAAGAATGAGAACCCTAGTTTTTAGTTATGCTTGATTTTGGAACTAATTTGGGCAAGACGGGAGTCTTGATTTAGGACGAAATCTTCTCGGTTTCGTAAGGTCGTTGCCTATTGGGATTTATCTTTAATTCCATTTTCGTTTTGGTTTGAAAGTTGTGATCTATATCTATTTTTCGGCAAAGTGTGTAATCAGCAATTGGAGATTTATCAGCAAGAAGGCAGGCGCAATTTCAATTGGTGGTAGCATCTACGTTTGCAAATCAATTCACTTTCGTACATATTAATTTGCGAGTGATTGTGGCGTGAACTCATTTGTGATCATATTCATTGAATCTAGTGCGAGGACGACACATTGGATGGGCAGACAAGAATCGTGAGTGCTTGTGACGTGAATATATCCGTGATTAAATTAATTGTTTCTTTTTGCTTACATCAATTTATAATTTCGTTCATATCAATTCCGTTTGCATCAATTGGTCCGACCTGCCGGATCTGATGGTGTATGATTTCAAACGAGAGCCAGTCGCAATCTGCAATCAAATTCATGGCGAAGTGTATAATCACCAATGAGCAATTCATGGAGTTGGGGAATGCCCGAGATCCAGATAGGCCTAAAAATGATAAAGCAGCTATTATTTCTGATACGATTCAAATGATTAAGGATTTGATCTCTCAAGTTGAAAGATTAAACTCGAATATGTTGCCCTCAGTGAGGAGTCACGTGAGCTGACCCAGGAGAAGAATGATCTCAGAGAAGAAAAGGCATCTCTTAAAACCGATATTGAGAACCTTAATGGGCAGAACTTGCAGAGAGTTAAGACCGTGTACCCATGGGCTGGAATGGACCACTCTGTTATGATGTATCCATCCTTGCAGCCGCTACCGATTCCTTCGCGAATTTGGGAGGATATTTTGTTGGGTGATGATTCAATCCTCAGCATGATCATACTGGTGGGAAATGACTCTATCTTCTATACTGAATCACGCTCGGTAGCCTCGTGCTCGAACGCGTTGAGAAGATTTGAAGATCCCAAAACCCTATCCGATTGGTGAACCATTCCTTTGTATTCGTATTTGTCTCGAGGTTTCGGACTCGGTAGACACTCTGCTCCGGTCAAAGCGCTCAGTAGCTCATCAGCCTCAGCACCGGTGTAGAAGACTCGGTGAATACTTGGACTCGGCGGGAGCAAGATATGCGAGAGAGTCGGATTGAACCGAACTCGGCGGGAGTAGTTCACTGGACTCGTAGCCGATCATCGGTAGACTTATCTCGGCGGCCTATCTACCGAATACAAGGTCGACTCAAGAACGGCGGATAGTCTTCGGGACTTGCCGAGAATCTTTTGAAAGACAATCGGCATTGTCATGTACGAGGAAGAGAGAAGTCGGCTTCGATGCGTCTCGAAGTTTGTCTTTGTCTCAACCACTCCATCCACCTCAACGAATGACAAGCATACACGTGTCTTCTCAACTGCTAAAGCTGCAGTCAACCTTTTACCTAAAAAGGTGGGAAAGTACACTGTTACCTACACCAAAAGAGCCGTTTGCTACCAAAAAGAGAGAGAGAGAAGAAGATCGTCTCCAACGGATCTATTTCAATCTCTGCTCTATAAATAGAGGGATCATTCAAGATTTGAAAAAATGAGAGAATGCGCGCACCTAGAACACGAGAGAGCATTCAAACGAGCGAAATTAACGACTAAGTCTTCCGCAAGAAACAACCGAGTTATCTCCGGCGAAAGACTACATCCAACTCAAAAGGAACCAAGGCTGAACCGACATAAGCTTCTAGTATCCAAGCGGCCGACACGAACCTATAGCTAAACCCTCGCTTGTTCGTCGCTCTAGATAGCTACATTCTCGTTCCTTATCCCTCTAACCCTAAGCTCACTTGTTATATCCATAGCTTAGACGAAGGAGTTCACATTTGAACCCAATCCTTATTGTATAAGGACTCCTTCACTGTTGGAGAAGTTTGTCAAACACTTTAAGTTTGATAGTGTTGTAAGCGAGACTTGGATCGGTATAAAAACCAAGACGCGGCTTTGCCCGGTGTGCAAGCCGGCCGAGACTAACTTCGGGATAATAAATAGCCTCCCGATCATTCGGGACAGGTGGACGTAGGATTTGAGCGATATCCGAACCACTTTAAAAATCCCGTGTCTCTTATCGCTTTCTTAATCGTTGCATTGATTTTACTATTCATACTGAACATCATATTTAAAATCAATCAACTGTCTCAGCATACTGAACTGAGACTTAAAACGTTTTCTCACAAAAACTGATTTGGGCCTACACTATTCCGCGCACTAAACTCTTACTGTAGATACTGAATTCTGACGTAGTCAGTTAGCAGATCTCAGCTGAGTCAGTACTCTTAGCCTTTAACTCGATTCGGAAACGGTTATGCAGTGCGCTAAACTATTTCAGTCAGACACCATCCTGAATAGGACTGTTCGAGTTCGAAATCGAGAAATCGAATCAGGTGTATTCACCCCCCCCCTCTACACCTGACCGTACACTCGGGACCAACATATTTCAATGGATTTCATTACCAATCTTCCGTCACCAAAGGGATGTTCTTGTGTTTTGGTTGTGGTGGATAGGCTGTCAAAGTATGGACTTTTTATCCCACGCCGTACTTCGATCACGGCCCGTCGGGTGGCTACTCGATTTGAGTTGGTTTATGGACGACCGCCGCCTAGAGGGATGAGGCATTTGTCGGAGGAATGCCGCATGACCGCGGTCTCGGACATAGTATTGTTACGGGAGGAATTTGAGACGCAATTTCGGGTGAATTTAGAACGGGCACAGGATCGAATGCGGAGAATGCAGAATCAAGCAAATAAAAGTCGTCGTGAAGTGGAATTTAGGGTGGGGGATCATTCGGTGAAGCCTACGTTGCCGAAATCGCTAGATTTTGAATTCAGTGACATCTTTGATCCGGAGAAAGTGTTGTGCATGCGTGATAATGTGTCTTATCATGGTCGGGTCCGACATGTGTTAGTTTGTTGGAAAGATCGAGGAGAAGAAGAGTCTACGTGGCTGGAATTCGAGGAGTTACGAAATTAGTTTCCGAATTTTCGCCTTGACGACAAGGCTGTTTTTGAGGGGGAGGAAGTTGATGTGGAGCAATTGGACGAAACTGAAGAAGTGGCGGGGGATGAAGCAGCTCGGGATAATAGGTTTACACGATTTTACGTGCGGCGAGTTCGGGCTGATCGAAACGGAGCGAAATAGCTTGCATGAGCTGGATTTCCATGCAAACCATGCATCATGAGAAGGGGTGACGAGCTATGGTGACGAGCTGGACCATGAGAAAGTTATATTATTATTTTATGGTTTTATATTATTATTATTTTCGTAGTGTTAGGCTTGTTTATTTCATGTCTTATTTATTTTGGGTCAATAAGGTTGTGGGCTTCCGTCTTATAAAAAGAATGAGAACCCTAGTTTTTAGTTATGCTTGATTTTGGAACTAATTTGGGCAAGATGGGAGTCTTGATTTGGGACGAAATCTTCTCGGTTTCGTAAGGTCGTTGCCTATTGGGATTTATCTTTAATTCCATTTTCGTTTTGGTTTGAAAGTTGTGATCTATATCTATTTTTTGGCAAAGTATGTAATCGACAATTGGAGATTTGTCAGCAAGAAGGTAGGCGCAATTTCAATTGGTGGCAGCATCTACGTTTGCAAATCAATTCACTTTCGTACATATTAATTTGCGAGTGATTGTGGTGTGAACTAATTTGTGATCATATTCATTGAATCTAGTGCGAGGACGACACATTGGATGGGCAGACAAGAATCGTGAGTGCTTGTGACGTGAATATATCCCTGATTAAATTAATGGTTTCTTTTTGCTTACATCAATTTATAATTTCGTTCATATCAATTCTGTTTGCATCAATCCACGTGTTTCTCCTCTATCAAGTCCACACGATGTATGAATGTGTCAAGCCTAAGGAATTTCGCTAGTAAAACTTTAGCCCTTGTGGTTTGAATTTTGTAAAATCAAGAGAGCCGAAGAAGAAAGTCAAGCCTAAGGAAATTTCGCTAGTAAAACTTTAGCCCTTGTGTTTTGAATTTTCGAAAATCAAGAGAACCGAAGAAGAAAAACCCTCATATATCAGACTAGTGATGTTAGTTTCCTTTCTACAAGATAATCTCAATTGTGTATTTAAATAGAGATATTTGTAAGTTACAATTGCTGCTAATACAATGAAAATGGTAAGTCAGAAAATCAAAACCGAAACAGAAGAAGAAGATCAAACATGTCGAGTCGAGGAACCTTCTCTCCACAAGACATAATACGCCCTGGGTAGTGCTCTTGGTTCTGGTATTATCCCCAAAGATGAAACTACGACGTCTCGAAGATTTAAAGCACCGCAGAACTTCGAGTTCTAACGAGATTCGGTAAGGACTGGAGCTACTAGAATACTAGAATGCGACGTGTGCAAAGAAGAATGCTTTGAAGGGTGTGGAAATACAATGCAGAACTCCCTATTTATAGGATGCATCCGCATTGGTGAAGAGATGTTGGACAATAACTCTGCCTATACATGGCAGCAGATCTTGGGCGAGTAGTGGAGAGTTATAGAGGATGGGTTGCTGAAGAGACACATTCTAGCAGCTTCCAAATAGATAGGATATGGTGCAGGGCCACAACCACCATGCACCAAGAGTGGGCCAGCCCAACACTAGCCCGCCAACCCTAGCGATCAGGCCCAACAAACAAGTCCACGGACCACCCAAAGGACCAAGTCCAAGTCTACGAATATGGGTGCGGATCGCATGTCGTAGGCGCATGGAGCCAGTGCACGGGCTCGGTCACAGTGAAGCAGTCGGCGAAAAGGCTCGCGCGTATGAGCATGTGTGAGCTTAATCCCATCACAAGTCGCTTTGGTTATTTCCTACTAAACGGTATATACTTATATATATCGCTTTGGTTAATGACAAATAATCAATGTGGGACATGGATTACTTCAATAAGTAGTCAACAATGCAAAACCCACTTTAGGTAAGTTTAATTAATAACTTAGTTTGCGCGACAAACTTTGAGTCAGTATTTATCACTCATCGAAAATCGAAATTGAGAAAGAAAATGCATTACGATCATCTACTCAAAATGGGTTTCACGCTATATATTTTCTTTTCCGACAAAATAATACATTTCAAGGCTCGAATTCAGTGTCAAAATTTATTGTTTGAAGCAGTCAACACATTAATGCAGATTTAATTAACGATTTTTAAGCAATCCCCCACATGAGTGAAAATAGCCAAATGCACGCAAGCAGACACATAACTCAGTCCTCAAGAGATAATAAGACATCAGGGTCGGTGGCTTGTGTTGGAATTTTGTATACTGGAAGCAATTTTTATGCTTGTATACAACGTTATTTCCTATCTGATCATTTATATTTGCACATGTTTAGTCATTTATCTTGTATAAAAGTTAGATTGTGTAGTGCATTGTAGATCACAGAAGACTACATAATTGATTGAACTAACAAGATATAAATAAATATCACTATTGAGACAACTTTAAGACAAGTTGTCGGTTTAAGCTGCAGTTTAGATAAGAAGTAGTTTGTCTTGGCTACTTGTCCATTTTGTTACACTTAGGTGGTGTATTGACGGATCACATTCAGATGTGTTATCCTAACTAACTTGAGTGGAGAACTAAGGATCTCGGTGACTTAGCTGGTCTTAAGCTTGATAAGATTTCAACTGAGTGCATATAACTATCTATCACTTTGACTTACTATGTTGAATGTCATCGCGATCGGATCTGCGTATCTTGGGTGGTAGTAGTTACTTGTAGTTCAGGATGGCTGTTTGTATCTTGCGTCTATATCCCGGATAATTGGGTTGATAATATGCCCTGAGGAGCTCGAAATGATTAACACACTAAACCCTGCAGGTTGATTAAGTTCAGGTCTGCTAATAAGATCGAGTGGCACTACTCATGGATTATATGCTAATTAAATTAAGATGTCAGTGAGCTTAGCTCATGACCCGAGGGAAGGCGCTATACTATAGAAGAAGTCCGACAATAACTTCTCCTTTTATTTTTTGAAAGCAAGGAAGCGAAGGGTGGAAGTGACTTCAGACGGTTGAGTGGATATTTCTATTTTAAATATTGGGATCAATTATGTCTAAAATACAAGCCCCGACTCAAATTAGGATAAAAGGGCAAGTCAGCACGAATTCTCTAGTGGAATGAATTTGTTTTTATTAATTAATTTTGCTCTGGACTAAGCATGGAGAATTAATTAATTTGAAGTCCTACTTTATTTCTTGTATTGGATCATTGGTCTGGCCCGACTAAATCCCAATTGTTTATTTCAATCTCTCGGAATTATTAAGGGATTAATGCATTATATGCATTACTTAATAATGTGGGCATTATTTATATGGAATTATTCGGTTGGCCCAATTAATTGATAAATAATAAATAACACATTTATTATTTAATTAATTAATGGACTTGGTATTTAAGTCTATTAGTAATTAATTAATTAATTGGTTTGGTGCTTATAATAACGTTTATTACGTCATTTATTTTAAACGAAATTTTATAACCCACATATCACAAACACACGTACACGTTCAAACGTGAGAGAGAGAGAAGAGAGAGAGAGAGAGGAGAGAGAGAGAGAGAGAGAGAGAGAGAGAGAGAGAGAGAGAGAGAGAGAGAGAGAGAGAGAGAGAGAGAAACATACGTAATTTTCATCCACCCGAAGGAGAAACTTGGCATCAGGACACAGCCCAGAAGATCGAATACACGAGTCTGCAAATCAAATCCGCGCATAGGACGCATATGTTGAATTCCTAACTCCTTCAGCTTGTGACCTTGAACCTTCCTTAGTCAGTCCTATCGAGTATACCACATATTGCTTTGAACTATTCCTCCATAGTGTATACTAAGACAATAGCACTAACACCGTAATGTCTCAACATCGTCAATTCCCATGTTTGTGTCATTTGCTGGCTATGGACAACCTCTTCGGATTCGTAGGTATCACATAGAAGTGGCCTTACTTCTTATTTACAAGGTGATTTTTCAAGGAGTATCCTGCCATACTCTACCTTCTCGAGGTATCCAAGAATCGTTAAAAGTAAAGGACCGGTCACCAACACTCTCTGTTTCATTTGGGAAATAATCAATTTGAGTGTTGTAGAATTTACTCTTATAACTTATTTTTCCCATTGAATCAACTTCATGGGATCTACCATCTACAAGGTTAGGTGACAACTATAATTGCATTTAAGATGTGGATTTCACTTTCATTTCCTCTAGAAGCGTATACATCTGATCTCGATGCAAGCTCTTTATAAGCGGATCCGTTAGGTTATCTATTGACCTAACATAGTCAACATGGATAACCTCACTCGTGATCAAATGTCTCATGGTATTATATCGTCGATGTATGTGTCGAGACTTATCATTGTAGAACCCACTTTTGACCCTTCAAATTGTTGGGATTTTGTATAATGAAAGAAGTTTTATGCTTGTATAAAATGTTATTTATTTTCCAATATTTAGTTCTCCTATTATCTCGTATATAGTTAGATTATGTAGTGTGTTGTAGATCACAGAAGACTTATCCCTCTGTCCCATAGATTTAGTCCAGTACATCTTTTCGGATTATCTCATTGAAATAGTTCAGTTTTCTTTTTTGACAAAATATTATAAACACTTTTTTTGAGGGACCCACAACTTTATACAACTCTACACAAATCAACAACTCTCCTTAAAAATCGCACCAAAAAGAAAGTGGACTAAATATATGCGATGGGGGGAGTACATAATTGGTTGAGGTAATAAAAACATAAACATATATCACAACTAAGATAACTTTAGGACGATTGTCGCTTTAAGCAGCAGTATAGATTACAAGTAGTTTGCCTTGGCTACTTATCTATTATGTTATACGTAAAGTGTATTGATGGATCGTAGTGAGATATGTTCTCCTAACTGACTTAAGTGGAGAACCAGGGTCTCGTTTTGACTCAACTGATCTTATACTTGATAAGATTTCAGCTACGTGATTAACTATCGTTTTGACATACAATGGGGACGACCATATTTGACCCAATCTACGTATCTTGGTGAAGGTAGCTACTTCTAGCTCATGTTGGTTACCTATATCTTGCATTTGTATCCTCAAGAAGGATTGATGATATCACCTAAGTAGCTTGAAATGGTTATCACACTAAACCCTACGGAGTTAATTAAGTTCGGGTGTGTTAAAAAGGTCGAGTATTACTTGCTCATGGATAAGATGTTAATTAATTAGGTGGTCAATGTGATTAATTGATTAGCGAGATATGTCTATCTTAAATATGGAGATCTAATTAAGTCTAAAATACAAACTCTGGCTCAATTTGAGATAAAGGGGAGTACGTCAGCACGAGTTCTCTAGTGGAATGAGTTCGCGTTTATTAATTAACTATGCTAGGCTGAGCATAAGGATTTAATTAACTTGAGGCCCAACTTATTTCTTTTTTTAGATCCCTTGTCTGGCCCTATTACAGCATAATAATTAATTGACTCAATAAGCCATTAATTTACTGGTAAATTATGTAATTGTTTATGTTTTAGTTGGTAATTTATTTAATAAATTTGGGAGCAAATAATTTATTATTTACAGCCCATAATTATTAGCTTATTACCTTAATTATTGGGCTTGGTTACAAACCCATTAGGGATTGTAGTAGCTTTATAAATAAGTAATAAGAGCATAATTTTCTTACCCATTTTATCTTTTGATTATTTAAAATCATAGAGCAAGAGAGAGACAGAGAGAGGCGCCGATTTTCTAGTTTCTCGAGTGAACTTTAACTTCCAAAGAAGTTTTAGCGAGTAGACTATCAAAAGCCTCGAATTTCTTAAGCGTCTTCTCAATATAATGAGATTATGATAAGATAATTCCATCGGGAGTTCTTAGAATTTTAACTCTAAGAATCACATCAGCTACATCCATATCCTTCATGTCGAAAACTCATTTCAACACTCGCTTAGTCTTATTAATCACTTGATTGTTTGGTCCCATGATTAACATATCATCCACATAAAGACATACAATGACGAAGCTATTATTCATATTCTTTATGTATACACACTTATCGAATTTGTTGATCTTAAATCCATTTAACAACATGGCCTCGTCAAACCATTGTAAAGGCGCTTGTTTCAAGCCATATAGGAACTTAACCAATTTGTATACCTTCATCTCTTGGCTAGATACAACAAACCCATCAGGTTGTTCCATATTTATGTCCTCTTCTAAATCTGCATTTAGAAAGGCGGTTTTTAACATCCATTTGATGAATCTCAAGATTACACAAAGCAGTAGGTCGCGAGAATCACATGAATAGATGTAATCCTCGTTATAGGGGAATATTTATGGAAGAAATTGTACCTTCTATTTGTTTAAAACCTTTTACAACTAAAAGAGCTTTGCCAATCGACCAAGTACTATTTTTTTATCCGTTCGCATACTTAAGGCTTGCAACCTTCGGGTAAGTCTGATAAGACCCGTGTGTGATTTTGCATGATGGAGTCAATTTCACTTTGGACACTTACTTCCAAAGTGAGCCATCGGGTCTAGAAAAGGCTTCCTTTATAGATCGTGGTCCTTAGCAACTCTTACTCTAGTACTACGTGTTGACTCTAAAGCTTTAAGACCAAAACTAGGTGCCTTACGCTATGAAGGTTCTGTCTCCACAATGTGAGAGTTAGTAACATTATCTCTAGCTTCACCGTTAGAACTAGATTATGCATTATCCTTCTGTTTACAAGTATAGATGTGTTCGAAAAATATAGTATTTCTTGACTTAATAGTTGTTCCTATATTCATGTCGGATACAACCGACCTATGACTAACGAACCGATAGGCGCTACTATTAAGTACATATCCAATGAAGACATAATCGACAGTTTTGGGTCCAATTGTAATTTGCTTGGTAGAGACACTTCTACCTTAGTTAAACACCTCCACACTTTGAGGTATTTTTAGGAAGGTTTCCTTCCTTTCCACAATTCGTAGGGAGCGACATCCCTACCTTTAAGTGGAATCTTGTTCAGTACGTAGTGGTCGGTCAAAATGACTTCCCCCACATGTTCTGGGGTAAACTCGAAAGAATTAACAAGGCGTTCATCATCTCATTTGAGCGTTTTGTTCTTTCTTTCAGCAACACCATTAGATTGAGGTGAATAAGGAGTAGTAGTTTGATGAATTATACCACTAATGTTACATAATTTCTCAAACGAATCTACATATTCCCCTCCTCTATCACTTCATACCATCTTAATTTTACAATCAAGTTGGTTCTCAACTTCTGTTTTGAAGTTCTTAAAAGCTTCAATTGCCCCATCTTTATTTCTTAAGAGGTAAAGTGTATTGTAACGTGAGGAATCATCTATAGATGTGATAAAATACTTCTTACCACCTCTAGTTTGCACAAACTTTAAGTCACACACGTCAGTAGATCAAGATTAATGATGAGTGATTTTTATACCATCTCATCGTGTTCTTTTTAAGCTTATTTACTATATTTTTCTATCCATTTTAGCTTTTGTTTTGATTGGAATAGTATACTTTCGATGGTTTTTGGTTTTGTAGGTTTCTTGCGCGTTTTGAGCATATTTGGTGGTATTTGGCACCTAAATGAAAGAAATAATCACCATTGATGCATTGTTGGCAAAGATGGAGCTGTTTGGATGAAGAATGAAGAGGATTTGAAGTCAGATGGGTCTGACAATCTTATAATTGAATATCCGTCCACATTGTACTTTTATCTGCTAGGAACATTGTGGCAAGTTTTTGTGACGATCTAACGGTTATCGAAAGGAGATATCGTATTTTTTCCAAAACTGATCTATCCAGAAAATTGCAGACGGGAGTGCCTTGGCCGAAGCAGTCGGACCACAGTCCGAGTTTTGTGCTTGACCGCGGTCCTGTGTGTTCTGTCTCAAAATGCAGTTTTTTCGTGGGTGTCGGACCACAGTCCGCGTCTGTAAGAGCCCTTATTTGTGCTTTTTCGGCCCGAAATGTATATAAACCCTTCCAAACTTCTTTCCTTCGGATGACACATCATTTTTTTTGACCTTTTCCACCTTCTAGAGTAGAGAAACACCCAAGGCATCCCTTCATTGAAGATTCAAGACGAAGATTGAGACCACAACCCGATAATCAAGTGCGATAATCAATCTGCTAGATTTAGTTTGTATTATTCCTTCTTAAATTTGTTTAGGGTTTTTGCTACTTGAATTTTATGAATTCTTTTTGCATATCTTGTGATTGTTTTCCTACGAATATGAGTGGCTAAATTCCCTTGTGTTGGGGTTTAGCATGACCTATGTTTTTTGGATGAATTTATTCGAACCCTAGTTTTTGAATGAATGAATTATTTTGTTTCTTAATTGTTGAGCTTGCTTTTGATTTCTCTATGATTCTTTAATGTGATTGGCCATCATCTTAGATAATTGTAGAGAATATAGGTAATAGGTAATATGGCGGATCACACCTAGTTATTTATTTAGACCTGCAATTAAATGTCTAGATTGTCACCATTGGTTTGGGATAGTTTAGATGGTTCTTTAGATCCTTGAGCATGATATGATCCATAGGTTCATCTTATGATCACTTGATTGATCTTTAGGATTAGAAGTTAGAGATCTTCCGTCATTATACGGAATCCCTAGAGCCTTAGTGGATGAACCAGACAAAAGAAATTCGTAAATGCTAGAAAGAGAATGAACCAACAAATGAATCGATCATCTTAGGCATAGTGATTGTTAAACCTCCGACTTTGCAAAAAACATGAAACCGCACCAGTCTACCACTTTGCTTTTCTTTTAACTGTTTGTACTTTCTTGCTATTTTAATTCCGTAGTTTATAATAAACCAAACCTAGTTTAGGACCAAATAAATAGTGAAATAATTAGGATAATTAGAACCCAGCTGAGTCCTTGTGAGATCGACCTCTGGAGTTACTAGATTAGGTACTATATCGATTCCCGCACTTGCGAGAACTATAAATTTGTTCGTCAATTACCTAAATTTTTTATTGCATTTAGATTAATGTGTCCTAATCTACAA
Organism: Lavandula angustifolia; assembly: GCA_028984105.1. Lineage (NCBI taxonomy): Eukaryota > Viridiplantae > Streptophyta > Magnoliopsida > Lamiales > Lamiaceae > Lavandula > Lavandula angustifolia. Next base: position 14,101,390 of record CM054811.1, read on the forward strand.
TACCATAAATCGGAACACTCAGTCAAATAGGAGGAAGCAGATGCATTATCCTTTTTTTGGGCCTCTTCGGGCACTTGGTTTAAGCCATTACTCTTAACTTAAAAGGCCCTTAGTGAGGTAGCATTTTCCTAGATTTATTCCAAAATTCAACAAAATAAGCTTGTCAGCCTCAAATACTAGCCTAATACCTCACTTAACTAGTATAAAGTATGACACTAAATTCTTCCGGATGTCCGGGTTATGCAGCCCCGCTCCCATCTCATCACAGTACCAATGCCAACAACCTCGGATGAGGCTTGATGGACCATGTTCAGCTTCCTCCCTTGGCAAGTCTTATGCTTGGTGAAGCAGCTTCGGTCTCCACAAACATATGTCGTGCCAATGAACCACTGCCTTGGTTCTCAACGATGTTAGCCTCTTCAATGATGATAGATTCTAGGAGATCTTCAGTGAGCTCCTACTTCAACTTATTGGCTTGCTTTTCCTTCTTCTTCTTCTTCAGCTTACAACAATCCTTGGACATGTGGGCATCTTTGCTACAATTGCCGCAATCACCATCAAACTTCTGAGCTTCATCCTTGCCCTTTGCTTTTTGTTGCCATCCAGACGCCCTCGTTTGTTGGTGGAGTTATTGGAGTCTCCAGTCGTGTCCAAAAATTGACTCTAGGGTCCATCGGTGCTTTGCCCTTCCCATCTTGCTTCCTTACATCAGACTCGATGCGGAGGTTGACGATGAAGTCCTGCAGTGTCATCTCCTTTCATTTCTGCATGACGTAGCTCGTGAAATCCTTCCAACTCGGAGGAAGCTTCTCGATCACCATTGACATAGTGAATGCATCCTGTAGTAACATCACTTCAACATGGACGTCATGCACTATTTTGCTGGAATTCCTGCACTTGGTCCATGATCAGTCGGGAGTCTGCCATTTTGTATTCCAAGCTTAGCAAATACAAACTTGTTCGTGCATGCATCATCACTACAATACTTTCTATCAAGTGCCTCCCATATTTCATTGAAGGTCTTCAAAGTCGCATACACACTATACGGTCTATCATCTAGTCCACTTAACAAAAAAATTATAAAAAATAATCTGAAGTTAACCATTTTTCATAGGCTATTTGGACTTCGAGGTTTTCTTCGATTTCACTTGGAGGTGACGAAGCAATTTTCCTTAAAACAATAGTGAACCCCAATGTTCTCAAATAGAAAAACATCTTTTGTTGACACCTCTTGAAGTCGGCTTCACCAAACTTCGGCGGCTTCTACACCTCGAAGAGTGTAGCAGTGCTATCAACATCAGGGTCGAACCCCTAACCACTCTAAGATGGTTCAACATCGCAAAAGGGATACACGGTTGCAAGGCTGATGACATGGCAGTGCAAGTGAATGCGGAATGAGAAGCATTCAATCGAATGGCAGCTTGGCTGGCATTATTGAACTCAACTCTTGCATTTGCGGTGGCTAACACGGTAGAAAGTTTTGAGTTGGCAGCCAAGTTAGGGTAGGGCATGCCAAAGGGAGGTGCTGACATCGGCACAAAAACCAGAGGAGTAATGTTGTCGGTGGTAGCAAGGGTAGCGGCGTTGGTGTTGGCATACTTTGAAGAACACATGTTTAGTTTAGTACTCCCTCCGTCCTACTCTAATTGTCCAATTTCTTTTCGGCACCGAGATTAAGAAAGTTATTGGTTATTTCTAAATGAGTGATAAAGTAGTGGGGTACACTAAATTTATTGAATATTATTTTACTAAAAAATAATAGTGGACAATTGGAGTGAGACAGCCCGAAAAAGAATAATGGACAATTGGAGTAGGACGCATGGAGTATTTATTTTTTGGTAATACTCTGATCAACAGCAAAGGTATAATGTATTTTCGCCTTGCGATTGTAAGTGACAATTCTTGCTACTACAATGAAAATGGTAAGTCAGAAAAGCAAAACCGAAACAGAAGAAGAAGATCAAACACGTCGAGTAGAGGAACCCCAAAGGACCAATTGCTAAGTCCGAGTCCACGGACGTGGGTATGAGTCTCAAGCATGGGCTTAGTGCGGCACGGCGAGGCGCGGCTAAGGCGATCGGCGAAAAGGCTCGCGCGTATGGGCATGTGTGGACTTAAGTCCACCACAAGTCAGTTTGTTATTCCCTACTAAATGGTGTAGACTTATATACCACACAAATTAATGATAAATAATCAATGTCGGACAGTAGTCGACACTCCAAAATCTGCTTTAGGTAAGTTTAATTAATAAATTCTATTATGCGACAATCTTCGAACAACTATTTCTCAGTCAGCAACGATCGAAATAATTTGTTTCGACAAACTGACACGGTTCTGAGACTCAAGTTTACTATCAAAGTTGACTGCCGAAATAGTCAATACTGCAATTAATGCAGATTTAGTTATAGATTTTCGAACAATATCAAATTGTTTTCTCGTGAAGATTGATTAAAATAAGGTGAGAAAAAAAATTTATCTCTTAATTTTTTCCTTTAAAATTGTTGACCTTACCATAACGAAAAACATCACACTATCTTCATTATTCAAATAATTAAGGAAATATCAACTTACAACACATTGGTCATTATGGATAGACTTTTCAGTCCCACATTTATACTCCATCTTATGTCACCTCCACAAATACTTAACATATGGTATAAATCTTAATTAAATTAGACGATAAAAATAATTATGGTGGTCATAGGTATCACGTGTCAACACATTTATAGAGTGTGACATACAAGAGAGTATAAAAGTGTGACACTAAAGTCTTTGTGTCTATAGAGAGATATTATTAATCGTTATATATTATCCAATAATAATAAGGTTTGTAATTTATTGATCTATGGACACCTATTTTTCTTATTTTGCTTTTATTTTTAATTCAAAAAAGGAGAAAAAAAAGTTTCATTACGGGCAAGTATGTCTTTTTACACTTTATGTTTTGTAACTAAACCAAACACCTACACTTACCTCATGTAGCGGCGGTGGCGGCAACAAACCGGCGGCAGCAATCGGCAGCGGACGACAATCCGCCAAAAAATATGTTAGAAAATACAATTCTTTATACATAATATGATGTTGGTTTATGCATAATTATGAGCATTCTTATGCATAAAACTATCTGTTATGTGGATATTTTACTATACATAAATATACTCTGTGGATATGGATAAGCTCGAACAATTTTATGCATAAATCTGTCTGTTATGTGGATATTGTGTTATACAATAAAAATAAGTTTTGTGCATATTACAGTAATTGTTTATGCATAAGGCCGAACAACTTTATGCATAGACTGACATATTATAGTATAAGTTTATTCATAATTGGGTACATTTTATGCATAACATTATCTAAGTTTATGCATATTGTGATTTTACAAATACAATTCATCAGATTTATAGTATATGTTGGTCCCGAGTCAAATGTTCAGGTGTAGAGGGGGGGTGAGTACATCTGAAAACTTTTCTCAAACTTGAACGCGAATAGTCTTATTACGAAAATAGTCTGCTGAATAAATTCAGTAGACCATGCAAGTTGTTCTGGATCGCGTTGATAGAGTGACTGATTATACTTGAGGCCTGCTAGCTGACTGATGTCAGAATTCAGTAAGAGTTCAGTAATGTGCGGAATAGTGAAGGCCCGATTCAGTTGAGTTTTGAAAACGTTATTAATGCAAACTATTTCAGCAGATTAGTGCACTCAGTTAAGCTTTTTACTGAAACTCTGTTGAATGCTTTTGTAAAGGGTTTTCAGAATGAACAGTAAATCAATGCAACAATAAAAGACACAGCGACTTTTAAAGTGGTTCGGATATCCAAAATCATACGTCCGCTGTCCAGAAAAGATCAGGAGGCTATTTTATTATACTGAGTTAGTCTCAGTTGGTTTGTACACTGGACAAATACGGCCTTGAAGATTATACTGAGCAAGTCCCAGTTTACAAGGTTCAAACAAAAATGTTTGAAAGATTCTCCAGCAGTGAAGGAGTTCTTTACAGTAAGAACAGTTCAAGATATGAACTCCTTCGGTTCTAAGCTATAGATATTTTAGTGGAGCTTAGGTTAGAAGCAAAGGGAACAAGAACGGGGCTTCTAGAGTGAAGAAAAATGAGGAATAATCTCTCCGGGTTCGTGTTCTTTCACTTGGATGCTAGAGGCTTTAATTCTATGAAGCTTGGTTCCCTAGAGTAGTATGAGTGCCTTTCGCGTTGAGTGTATTCTCTAAAGTTCTTCGTGGAAAGTTGTGTTCTTTGTTCGTTTAATGCTCGTATGTTAATTGCTCTGTATGTTTTTCCAACAATTTAACTTTCCCTCTATATATAGAGGTGAGCTATGGATAGATCCGTTTGAGACGAACTGTCCACATGTCACTCTCTTTGGGTAGCTAACGGCTTTTTTGAAATCATGCATAGTCCATCCTCTTTTTAAGGAGAGTGGTTGACTTGCAGCTTTTTACCAGTACTTTGACAGTCGGCTGCTTGTCATTGGTCGAGGTGTAGAAAGTTGTTGAGACATTCAAACTTCAAGGCGAATCGAAGGCGACTTCTCGATGTGTACGACCTCGGACAACTCTGCCGATTTAACTATGAAAACCACTAAAAGTTAAGGAAAGTGTTAGGCGGTTGCTGAGTCTGACCAGAGGTTCAGTAGTATACTCCTGCTAAGTCCAACTCTACTGAAGGTTGACTGCGAGTTCGATGGCCGCTGCTGCCTGAGTCCAGTTCTATTGACTCTTTCAGTATGATGCTCTCGTTTGAGTCCCAGCGATGCGAATCCGAACAACTCTCGGTATCTTTGCTCTGCTTGAGTCTAGCACTACTGAGTCTTCACTCCATGGTACTAAGGCGGATAGTCAACTGAGGTTCAGCAGACGGAACTTCTGAGCTTGGACCATGCTGAAGGCAGGTCTACTGAGTCTGAAACTCTCAGAGACCAAGGCGTTACAAATACAAAGGAATGGTTCATCAATCAAATTAGGTTTTTGGATCAGCCAAGTCTTCTAAACAATCTACTGCTGAATCATCTCCCAACAATTTTTCCCTATGTGATGATGCCAAAACCTAACACTACAAACTATCAGGTACAAACTCCTTACAAACATTACAAGAAGAATCAGTGAAGTTGTACGTCTAGTTCTATTCTACTGAGGACCGTTAGGAGTTAACAGAATATCTCAATAAGACAAATTCTCTCAACACAATTCCTCCAAGACAATAATCAAACCTAGCAACATCAGACAAACACAGATAAGCAGTGAGTGTGTGAGTTTGTAATCACTTAGGTAATTCTGAGTGTTAATTTAAACAAAATAGGTCGTTGAGACAATGAGATGTTGTCAGGCCAAGCAGCAAAGATGTATATATATATATATATATATATATATATATATATATATATATATATATATATATATATATAGTTCAGTACAGATACATCTCTTGCTATCCTATCAAAACAAAAACAGAGAGGACCTAACAAGACTATCTCCTGAAGCGCTGAATCATTGCCTTAAAGTCTTTTGAATTATCTTCAGGCAGAGGGAGTCCATACAGAAGTGTTTGGGATTTCAGGGATGTATATATGTATCGTTTCAGGGATTTTTTCAGAGGTGTAGGAACCTTCAGTGGCTTCTTTCCCTTTCCCGATACTGGTGGAGGCAGATGAGGCTCTTCCTCATCTTTTGAGTCCTCCTCCAGGAATTCAGCAACTTCCTTGATGTGTTTCTGAGAATCAACAGAAGTTTCTGTTCCTGTCTCCTTGGGTCCTGAGTCACTTGGGCCAGACTCAGCGCCTACATCACCTGCGCCGGAGACACCCTGGGCCTTACCCTTTATCTTAGTCTCTTCCCCCTTAGCAGGAGTTGGGTCAGTGGGAGTAGATCTGACTTGACTTCCAGTATTGACTTCTTCCCTTTAGCTATCCTTTCCCCCTTTTTAGATCCAATACGCCAGGGGTGGGAAGTGAGACGACCTTGGAATTCAGTGCTGAATAAGCATTGGAAAGCCTGTCCAAGGTTTTCTGTAGACCTTCAAATTTCTCATGTAAGTCATTCCTCTCAGTTATGAGATCTTCACCATATTTGCGGTGAGAGGAATCGACAAGGTCCTGAATAGACTTCTTCTTGGCATCGAACTTCTCCTCACACTCCTTCTGAATAGAAGAAATTCTAAGCTCATGTGCTTGAGTGAGTGCGGAGAGTTTGGTCATGTGATCTAACTGGGCTGCCTTCAATGATTCCAGAAGCGAGGTATTGGCAGCAATCATTGATGCTTGCTGAACTTTAAATTCAGCTCTCTGTGCGGTTAAAGCGTCCTTGAGAATGGTTGAGAAATTAGTGACATGCGTATTCTGAACTGAACTCTTCAGTGCCCTAATTTCCTAGCATTGAGCTATCATAGCCTTCTTCTAAATCTTGTGGACATTCTTCGCCAGGAGCCGGTTCTGTGTCCCTTGACTTCTGAGCACTTTGGCTAATGATTTGGACTTTCGGCGTTTGGCAATTGGGGCAACCTCGTAAGAATACCGCAGCAACAACTGTCCAGGGTCAGTATCGTGGGAGGTTCCTTTTACGGCCGAACCAGGAGGGAGGGGGATGATAGGTAGATCGGTTGAGGGTTGAGCTCCCTCCTCCTGTTCAGTGCCCTCAGTAGGCTTCTTAGGGCCTGCATCACTGGGTGGATCCTGATCATCGGGATCAGAGCCCTCAGAAGGGACAGTTGCTGAGGGGTTCCTGTCCTCAAGCAGTGCCAGTATGGCCGCCCTTAAATCCTCGAGAGAGCATATGTCAGCAGGCTCGGAGTAGCCTATTTGCTGACGGATCTCAAGCTCCTTAGAGTTCAGGAGTTCGCAAGACTTGAATCTGATAAAGCGTCAAAGGTGATCCATCCGGAACTCGAATAGCATCTGAAGTCTGGCCTTGAAAACTATATTCACCAAGTCAGAGTGACTTATGATTTCTAGAATGGCCTCAGAGATCTCTCGGGTTGCTCTATCCTGAAGCGTGTCAACTTCATACCCTAGAGTCTCTACTTCAGTACTCGTCTCCATATCATCTACGTCTATGGGAGACTGTGTCTTCTCACTAGAGGGAAGACAGCTGATCAGTGGTACATCCAGCGGAGACCTGAATGTTGGAGTTGTAATCTCAGGAGTAGTCCCTTGTTCTGCTGAAGCCTCTTTGTCAGCTGAAGAGGCAACCTTTCCTACTGAGACGGTTTTCTCAATAGAGTCTGAATCATCCCTCAGTCTGAACAGGGCTACTACCATAGCCGTTTCAGAAGCCTTCTTCTGCTTCTTTTGAGGGGTAGCACCCCACTTTACTAGAGTAGGGGCCTTCCTCTTCCCCTTACCCTCCTAAGCAGCACCAGCGCCTATCTGCTGCAGCGCACTGGCACGGCTATGGAACCTAATCTTCTTCGGGTTGAAGTAGCCCTTGTCAGCATAGGCTATGTTGTCATCTCCACATAAATCCTCTATCATTACTGATAACTTCATCTCATATAGAAGTTTCCCTTTGGCGCTCAGACGCCAAGTAGATTTGTCGAACATTGAGGACTGCGTCTGGAATTCTTTTAGAAAGAATTCAGTCCAATTGATCTAGGCCCGATCATAGATGCCCATCCTCATCTGAAGCTTTAGCTTGGAAACCTGATCAAATGAGCCGGCTTGGCTCGTCAAAATCTGCTTGACTACATACACCAATGCCCTGTACAGCGGGAACATGCAGCTTTTTGGAAATACAGCTCGGAAGGTGGTCGGCTCCCCACATAATATCTCAAGATACTCATCAAGTAAATCATCCTTATATCCTGCTACGCTTATGCCACTTATAGGCAGCTGAAAACTCCTCTGTAGGGCTTGCCTTACAGACATCTATCTGACTTCAGCATCGGCTCTCGCGGGGTCAGAAATGAGATGAACTGTAAAAGCTCCAAGAAAGTCCCCGTCTACCTCCTCCAAATTGAGGTTGAACTCAGATATCTATCTCGGAAGGAAATAAGTTTGGTTCCTCGACAAAATTTTCTCCAGCCCCGATGCTCTAAGAGCATCAAAACATCATCCAACATCTCTAGTCCGCTGGAATTGAACTCCATTATGGGTTCGCACCCAAATCGATCCATCTGTAGGATCTCCACCATGTTAACCGGTACGATCACACTAACACCACTGGTGGTTGTCATGACTTAGCCTGCAGAATCACGTATTAGTACTTGAAAGTAAAATAAATCAATATGAGTACTAATGAACGTAAAATTTACTGTATAAATCTCTGAAAATATGCAAATGCTGAAGCAAAAGGTTGAAAACTAGGGTTTTTCAGAGAATTTAAGGTTTTAAGCAGAGCAAAAATGGCGGTTTAGCGATGGATACGTCGATATATATGATTTGAAGATGGAACATTTGAAGATCGACGGTTCAGTTTTAATCCTGCTTTAATTTGTGGACGGTCAAGATTTAATATTAAATGAGTAAACAAGCCACCTAAGTCAAGTCCAGTTGTTAATAGCCTATAGGAGTAAGTTGATATAACATGCATTTAATGCAAAGCAGAGTTCAGCAAACATAGCATAGAATGTCGTGCATTTAATGAAACCGTTTATAATAAATGACATTCTCTAAGACATTGAATACGATGCTGAATAGATATCATAACAACATTAATTACTGGGTTGACTACTGAAAGAGATACGCAAACCTTTCAGCTAAACATTGTAGTCAGTTGATACCTCGTGTAGTTGGTTTCTGAATCTCTGTGTACTGAACGAGTCCAGTATTGAGTGTAGGCATTCCCCCTTGTTGAATGCTTCTCTCCTCAATCCACTAACTGACTTGAGTCAGTAGGGTCCAGCAGACCTAGCTCTACTGAAAATTCTCTGAATCTAGCTTCGGCTAGAGGTTTTGGTCGATATATGCCCCTGTTTGATGGTCGGTATTGATCTTCTCCATCCCGATATCCTTCTTTTTGACATGGTCACGAATGAAGTGACGTCGATGTCCACGTGCTTGCATCTAGTATGGAGAACGGGGTTACGAGTGATTGCAATGGCCCCTGGACTCGTCGCAAAAGATCGGCACTTCATTCTGAATGACGTCATAGTCGCGTAGTTCTTTGTCTCATCCAAAGGATTTGGGCGCGGCAACTTCCGGCGGCCATGTATTCGGCTTCGGTAGTTGACGTGGCTACTGAGTGTTGTTTCTTGGAGAACCATGAAATGAGCTTACTGGCGAGGAACTGACAAGTTCCCCGAAGTTGATTTTCGGTCGATCCTACAACTGCGTAGTCGGCATTAGAATAACCAGGTTAGTTCAATATTATCATATGCTGGATACCATAAACCCATGTCAGGTGTTCCTCTGAGATAGCGGAGAATCTTCTCTACTGAGTCCATATAGCTCTACTTAGGATTCGCCTGAAATCGAGCGCATACACCTACAACATAAGTTATGTCAGGTCTAGTTGTAGTTAGATACAATAAAGAACTAATAATTGTACGAAATTTAGTATGGTCTACTGATACTCCCTCTTTGTCAAGATCTATTTTCATGTTCGTGTTCATCGGGATCTTGATTGGTTTGTCGGATGTGGAACCGAACTTCTTGATGAGGTCTCGAGTGTATTTGCCTTAATTGATGAACGTTCCTTTTTCTGATTGTTTGACTTGAAATTCAAGGAAATAAGTCATCTCTCCCATCATGGACATCTCAAATTTGTCCTTTATCGTTTTCTCGAACTGCTGATATATGATGACATTCTTTGAACCGAATATAATATCATCTACGTAGATCTGCACAAGTAAGATATCGTCGCCTAGACGAATGTTGAATAGAGTGCAATCCACTGTGCTCTTCTGAAAACCTTTCTGAAGATGAAACTCAGACAGGGTATCGTACCAAGCCCTGGCTGCTTGTTTTAACCTGTACAGAGCCTTTCTAAGTCTATACACTTGATGTCCCCTGTTTGAAAGCCTGGAGGTTGTTCTACATAGACTTCTTATTTCAGTATGTCGTTCAGGAACGCTGACTTCACATCCATTTGATATACTTTGAAGCGTTGATGTGTTGTGTAGGCAAGGAATAGTCTCATAGCTTCCAATCTTGCAATTGGAGCGAATGTTTCGTCGAAATCTTTCCCTTCGGCTTGACAGTAGCCTTTTGCCACGAGTCTAGCTTTGTTCCTTACTATAACCTTGTTTTCATCTCACTTGTTCTTGAAGACCCATTTAGTTCCGATCACATGTTGATGTCGGGGTATGTCAACAAGCTCCCATGCGTCATTCCTAGTGAACTGATTCAGCTCCTCTTGCATAGCAGTGATCCAGTCAGCATATTTTAGTGCGTCCTCAATTGACAGAGGTTCTTCAGTAGACAAGAAGTAGGAATATAGAGCGCTTTCTCCCAGACAGAATTTGGATCTTATCTTAACACTTGCTGACGGATCTCCAATAATAAGATCTGAAGAGTGAGCATCCATCCACGATCGACGATGTCTTGTCTCTTCATCTGAAATTTGTTCAACACAGATAGTAGGAGAGTTAGGCATTTTAGTTGTACTATTCTGAGATTGAAGCAATTCAGTGACAATAGTTGGGTCTACTGAGTCACCAGGTTCAGGGGCATTAAGCTCAGGAACGTTATTTGTTCCCCCTGAGTTGTTATTCTCAGTAGAGGTCTCAGTTACCACTTGGGTTTCTTCATCACCTGAGTTACCTGGGATTGATTCTGTTCAGTAAAATCAATCTGTTCAGCTACGTTCGCTACTGGCTGTGATTCAGTAGTCTTGACTTCGTTATCCTCTTCTGAATCATCTTCCCAACAAAGCTGGATCTTTTCAACATTATCTTTCAAGCTTAGATCCCGTAGTTGCTTACTGATGTCCTCAGATTCTGAATTTTAGTTTCTGCTCCTGTTCTCAGTAGCAAACTCATTAAAGACAACATGAGGGCTTTCTTCCACACAAAGGGTCCGGTAGTTAAAAACTCTAAAGGCTTTGCTGACCCGGGAATATCCTAAAAAGACTCCCTAGTCTGACTTGCTATCAAAAGTCTTTAACTGGTCCTTTCCATTATTGTGGATAAAGCACGAGCACCCAAAAATATGGAAATGAGATAAGAGTGGCTTCCTGTTATTCCGTAGTTCATATGGTGTCTTCTGATGTTGCTTTATCAGTAGAGATTTGTTCTGAGTGTAACATGCAGTATCAGTAGCTTCTGCCCATAATTTTGATGAGAGTCCTGAGTCTGTGAGCAGGGTTCTTACTGCTTCTTTGAGTGTTCTATTGTTCCTTTCAGCAATCCCATTTTGTTGAGGCGTGTGTGCAACAGACGTCTCATGCTCTATTCTTTCAGCATAGCAGAACTCTTTAACCATTGCATTCAGGAACTCTGTTCCTCTATCTGAACGTATCTTTACCTCTGATCGTCACGGGAGAGACTGGACTTAACAAGTCCATGTGCAGGAGCAGAAGGATTCCATCCGTGGAAGATGATGGAATTGATGGATTTTGTTTCTTTGTTTGCTTTCCCTTTAGGCATGCCTCGCACTGAGTGTCCTTGCTGAACACTTCATTCGATAGTCCTCTCACTAGAGCGTTCCTAGCAAGCTTGTTGAGCATCTTGAAGTTGAGATGGTTGAGTCTTCTGTGCCAGAGCCACCCCATTCTGTTGTCATTCTTCGCCAGCAAGCATGCTTCAGGTTCTGCTGAATTCCAATCAGCAATGTATATGTTCTTTTTGCGCAAACCTGACAACACTGTTTTCCTGTAGATTTATCAATGACATCACAAAAACCAGTGTCAAAATCACTCTATTCGAGTTATCACAAAATTGACTAACAGAGAGAAGATTATGTTGAAGTCCTTCAACATATGATACTCTTGGAGCTGTGGTGGTTCCAATGTTGAATGTTTCGTAGCCTCTGGTATAGCCTTTTGTGTTGTCTCCAAACTCGATTCGGGGTCCTTCTTCTGTGATATAATTCTTCAGTAGAATCCTCTGGTACGTCATGTGTCTTGAGCATCCGTTGTCCATGTACCATGGGTCCCTGTGCACCTGCATAACAGAATTATATTCTTGTACCCTTTAGTTTAATTTTGGGTCCTTAAGCGTTAGTTTTGGAAACCCATATCCGTCTTACGACCCTGGTGGTCTCAAACAATTTATTTCCACTTCTGTCAACATATTTCGCCGCTGGGCTGGGTGAAGTTGACTTCTGAGGCTTTATCGGTTCAGGAGTTATGATCTTTTGAGTTGATGGACTGCTGACCTTAGCCTTCTGAACGGCCTTTTCTTCTTCTGACTCTTAGAACCCCTTCTGACAATAGGATCATAGTAATAAGACCCATACTGAGCTGGATGTGTCAGCTGTGGTGGTCCATACTAATCAGCCCACTTTACTCTGTTGATTCCCCCTTGGCTGTGCTGGGGTGATTTTGAGCTGAACTTCTGGTCAGATTTCTGATAGATAGGATGAGGTACTTTCATCTTTTGCTTGTTCTTTGCTAGTGGGTTCAGTGGTTCTGCATTGATCGTCTCCCCTTGAACAAATCTATCAGTTAGCCAATTCTTTGAGCGTGTGGAAGCAGATGTGGAGGCTTCATGACTGAATCTGAGTCCCTCCTTGCAATGTTTAGGCTTGTTCTTGGCTAGCATTGCCTCAAGCTTTTTCTCAGCTCTCATATAACTCTCTGTCATCAGTTTTTTCCAGGCATCATCACTCTTTTTCAGACTTTTGTGCTCGGTCTGAAGTCCTGAGAACTTCTGCTTCAGAAACCCAGTTCAATATCTTTCTGAGTTAAGTCTTTGGTCAGTACTGAGATCAAATCTTCTTGTTGTTGAGACTTGGCCATCAGAGAGTTAATCTCCTCCCTGAGTCTCATAACAAGTCCTTCCGACTCAGTAGCAACCTGACTCTCCTGACAAAATCTCTGATTTTCCACTTTTAGGGCATCCAACTCTTGAAGAGTCTTGCTGAGCTGCAGACTCATCTGAATCTGCTCGTCGAGTAGTTCTTTGTAGGTGATTGCGACGTCCAAATTCTCTTCTGCACCTAAATAGTATCTTGTGTGCAGTGTGAAGAAGAGTTAAATAGTTCTGGAGAGTTTACCTCATCCTCTTCTCCTGCCATCAGACACTTTTCAGTATTTTCTTTAAGCTCTTAGATCGTGAAGGCAGTTGTTGCAGGAGGTGACTCTTTCTTCTCTGTTTTCACTATTTTTGGACTGTGCAGAATCCTCATATTTCCTGCATAAAGAAGTATGTGAGTTAGGAGTGCGTTTTGGTGTGAAGTCAGACTTATTCTTTGAGTCTCTGATGACTCTGGATAATTTTCTGCGCTGCTCCTTCTCCTTCTGATATTTGATTGCAAGCCGTGCATATCGTTTAGCTAGGGTTTCATCTTGTAGGTTACTTGTTGAAGGCTCAGCTTTGCTAGACGTTGGAGCCGTTGTGCTGACTGATGCTTTAAAAGCATGGTCTATCTGAGTGTTAGCTTCAGCTCATTGCTTCCTCTGTGGTAGACCGAACTCGAACTCCTCAGCTTTTAATTCTGAAAATATATGATCAGGAGAAACAATATCAAGATCAGAATGTCTAAGCAATGTAGCGAATGGAGTCCAATGTCCGTCTGGCAGTGCTCTCAATATCTTGAGATTCATTTCTCAGTTGGAGAACGTCTTTCCTAGCCCATTGATTGTGTTCATCAGATCCATAAATCTGATATTGAGATCTTCAATCGTGTCGCCGGGCATGAGTGACAATCTCTCTAGCTTCTGCAGTTCCAGTGCTAACTTGTTAGCTTTGATCTTCTGAGTCCCCCAACTCAGTAGCGCTAGAGTATCCCAGAGTTCCTTTGCTGACTTGCAGTCCTGAACTCTGCTGCAATACGAGTCGCTCATTGTGGTTAAAATGGCATTTCTAGCTACCCGGTCAAGGTTGTGAAGCTTCTTCTCTTCTGGAGTGAAGAGGCTTCTGTCTTTTGGCACCTTCTTCCCAGTCACCGTTCCTCCTCTTTAAGCTGGTTCCTGAAAGTCAATACTATCGACCATAGGTACGATAGGTCCATCTTCCAAGACCTCTGTCATGCTATCGTGGAGAGAAGTCAGATGTGCTTCCATTCTTACTCGCCATACCCCATAGTTCTCTACTGAAAACATGGGTACCAATTTTGATTCCTAACATATCAGACATATTAGGTAATAATATGAATGAAGAATGATATGCAGTGAAAACATTTTCAAAATCCGTTCGAGTAGGCCAGTTTCAGATAACAAGAGTCTTAAAGAACACCTGCACTGATACTAATTGTTGGTCCCGACTCAAACGTTCAGGTGTAGGGGGGTGAATACACCTGAAAAATTTTCTCAAACTTGAACGCGAACAGTTCGATTACGAAAATTGTCTGCTGAATAAATTTAGTAGACCAGGCAAGCTATTCTGGATTGCGTGGACAGTGTGACTGACTATACTGAGGCCTGCTACCTGACTGATGTCAGAATCCAGTACCGTTCAGTAAGAGTTCAGTAGTATGCGAAATAGTATAGGCCCGATTCAGTTCAGTTTTGAAAACGTTATTAATGAAAATTGTTTCAGTAGATTAGTGCACTCAGTTAAGCTTTTTACTGAAACTCTGTTGAATGATTTTGTAAAGGGTTTCAGAATGAACAGTAAATCAATGCCACAGTAAAAGACACAGCGACTTTTAAAGTGTGTTCGGATATCAAAAATCTTACGTCCATTGTCCTGAAAAGATCAGGAGGCTATTTTATTATACTGAGTTAGTCTCAGTTGGTTTGTACACTGGACAAACACGGCCTTGAAGATTATACTGAGCAAGTCCCAGTTTACAAGGTTCAAACAAAAATGTTTGAAAGATTCTCCCATAGTGAAGGAGTTCTTCACAGTAAGAACAGTTCAAGATATGAACTCCTTCGGTTCTAAGCTATAGATATTTTAGTGGAGCTTAGGTTAGAGGGAAATGGAACAAGAAACGGGCTTCTAGAGTGAAGAACAATGAGGAATAATCTCTTTGGGTTCGTGTTCATTCACTTGGATGCTAGAGGCTTTAATTCTATGAAGTTTGTTTCCCTAGAGCAGTATGAGTGCCTTTCGCGTTGAGTGTATTCTCTGAAGTTCTTCGCGGAAAGTTGTGTTCTTTGTTCGTTCAATGCTCGTATGTTGATTGCTCTTTATATTTTTTTCAGCGATTTGATATTCCCTCTATTTATAGAGGTGAGCTATGGATAGATCCATTCGAGACGAACTGTCCACGTGTCACTCTCTTTGGGTAGCTAACGACTCTTTTGAAATCATCCAGAGTCCACCCTCTTTTTCAGGAAAGTGGTTGACTTGCAGCTTTTTACCAGTACTTTGACAGCTGGCTGCTTGTCATTGGTCGATGTGTAGAAAGTTGTTGAGACATTCAAACTTCAAGGCAGATACTGAAGCTGACTTTTCTGATGTGTACGGCCCCCGGACAAGTCTACTGAAGTTGTTGAGACATTGGTCGATGTTTTTATAATGCATATTTTTCTTTGAATAGTATGTACATTTTCCTTTGAATAGTATGCAGATTTGCCTTTTAATAGTATGCACATTTGCCTTGTAATAGTATACACATATGCCTTTTAATAGAGGCAGTGGTAGACTAAATTTAATCAAAAAGACTAAGCTTGAATCAAAAAGACTAAGCGTGAAGCTATAGAACTAAAAATGGATAAGAAAATGAAGGGTAAGTTGATTTATGATGGTAGTGAAGAAACACCTACAAAAAGAAGTAAACGTCTAAAAAGACAAGTTGTTGCACAACAAAGTACACCCCCGAGTGTAGGACGGTCCCATAGTAGAATCAACTAGTACCCCAATCTAATCTATCGCGCAACCCCATCTTGCCTATATAGATCCATTGAAAAAATGAATCCAAATCAAAGACGAGTAGTTGAAGAATTAGGATTTAGGTCATTATTAAAACTAAAAATAACCGAGGTTCCATTGAAAAGGGCACATTAGTTAGTTACGAGATTTGATGCAAGGAAGTGTGGTATTCGACTGTTAGACAGAGGGCTACTAACTATTGTTAATGAGGATGTGCATAGGGTTTTGTTCTTCCCCATGGGTATTAATGAGTGTAGAGGTTATTAATGGGTATTATTAACTATTGTTAATGAGGATGTGCATGGGTATTGTTAGACAGAGAACTATAGTCCAGTTACCTAGATCAGAACCTATGGAGTTATTGGAGGAGTGTAGAGGTTATTTTGATGACTATCAGAGATTTTTGCCTACAAAGTTAATTCAATAATGCTCCAACAAACTGAAGGGGGTACTTTTTAGGCGCCATTTCCTTTTTCTTGTAGAGGCCTGTCTATTTAAGAATACACAAAATGGTTATGTGTATCATCAATTATTGGTTGTCTAAAGGATCTAGGGGAAGTGCAAGAATGGAACTGGGGAGAATATCTCTTGAAGAGCCTAGTTAGAAATAGACTGAAATGGGATACAGAAAAGCCATTTGATGGCCATCACTCTTTCTCACGATAAGTATTCATGATTGTTAAATACATTACTTATTTAGCAACAATAAATCTGACTTCACGTTTTTATGTTGTAGGTTTTTTATGTAGACAGAGTCAAGGTTTTTAATGAGACGTATACTAGATTACTTCCAGTGTTTACCAATTGGGATGATGAATCACTGAAGAAAAGGCAAAAAATGGAAATCAAGGGAGGAGGTTTTGGTGGAGTCATTTTAGATGCTGTTGAAATAAAGGCAGAAGAAAAGGTGGAGAAAGATAATGACAAACAGCAGACAACAAAGAATCAACTGGAGAGGTTAATATCGAAGCCCAACTTGGTAGTAAAGCAAAGAGATAGAGGCCACAACTGTGGATGTGAATGCATCAACCCCTGTTTTCCAAAGGGCAATAATGACCACAAAAAGATTCATCGGTTGTCGTGTGAGCAATGACAACACAGTTCTTAATGATGAGTTTGAAGATGAAAGGTACTGGAGAGATGAACGAGTGATTAATTCTATCATAGACATAGAAGAAGCAGTTGAGAAAAAAGAAGAGTTCTTAAACATCATGTTGTCCGCGCCAAGTTTTATTTTTAGATTATCTCAAATGACTCAGTAAGGGGAGAAGACCGCCACAAAAAATGTACATAAACCAGTTTCCACGTAGTCCTCGAAGCAAGGAAAATGACCAGAGGTAAATTATAGTCACATGTAAATATACAAGTCTGTTAGAAACTTCAAGTTTTGGCACCACTTTTGACTAGTTAGATATTTTAGGGAAAAAAGTGTGGAAAAATGGCAGTGATGATGAGCTATATAATCAGCAATAGAGAATTTCAAGGTAAAATTAAGTAGATTTTGCTGCACATTCCATTACATTTATCTGCATACTGAGTGTTTCTTATGTGCACAACTCGTAGGATGACGATTATCTGAATGATAATGGAAATGGAAATGAGGAGCAAGTTGCAGAAGGTGAAAGAGACAAAGTGGATAATGTCGTGGATATTAGTAAGAACTAGGTTGAGGAAGGTGAAAAAAAGACTGAATCAGAAGGAACAAAGGTAAAATTAGGTAGATTTCGCTGCACATTTCATTACATGTATATGCACACTGAGTGTTCTTATGTGCACAACTTGTAGGCTGAATTATCTAAATGATAATGGAAATGAAAATGAGGAGCAAGTTGCAGAAGGTGAAAGAGACAAAGTGGATGATGTCGTAGATATTACTAAGGAATTGGTTGAGGAAGGTGAAAAAGTAATTGAATCGGAAGGAACACGGGATGGGGATAGTGAAACAGAAAACAATAAAGGGTGTGAAGACGAAGTTGTGACAGACATGGCTGTAAGAATTATTTCACTATTCCAAATTATTCTATGGTAAAAGTCCTTAAACATAATCTCACTAATGTCTTTCCTTACATTCACGAAATACCTTTCGAAGCTTTGAACCAAATTAGACGCGTCCCTTTGTCGGGATGGCATCTTCTCAAGGAAAAACAACCCAACGCTATCAAGTAAACGTCATCTTCAAGCAAGTGCAGTGGGGAAAGCGATGGATCTCCACACGATGATACGAACTGAAATGTCATCTTCATGCGTCGATTATTTCCATTTCAAGAGGGAAGAGAGATGGTTGTAAGATTTCAAAGCACATTTCATTACATGTATATGCACATTGAGTGTTTTTTATGTGCACAACTTGTAGGATGAAGATTATCTGAATGATAATAGAAATGAAAATGAGGAGTGAGTTGCAAAAGGTAAAAGAGACAAAGTGGATGATGTTGTAGATATTACTTAGTAATTGAATCAGAAGGAATATGGGATGGGGATGGTGAAACAGAGAACAATAAAGGGTGCGAAGACGAAGTTGTGACAGACATGGGTGTAAGAATTATTTCACTATTCTAGCTTCTTCTATGGTAAAAGTCCTTAACCGTAATCTTACTAATGGTAAAAGAGACTACAAAAGCGAAAACTAACTGCTTGTACATCACCATATGTAAGAATAACTGTAGAATTGACAAAGCAGTTACTTAAATATGAGGAGATTATAGTAATGTACTTTTTACAATAAGCAATCACGGTAAGTTTGAATGTATAATGACATATTAGACTGAGTATCAATTTGTGTTGATGAGTATAAATACTATACACGTGGGTCTATGCAGGGGATAACATACTCTTTGACAATGCTTTGGTGATTTGGAAACACTTGGAAAGGAAAACATGCTCCACCCATTCCAATCAATGCTCAAAGATAACATGTGCGGATAACTCAAACATAAATTGTGCACACATTTTTTAGTCAAAATACAATCATAAAATGATTAATTGACACCCTAGATATTTCTAACATAAAATTGGGAAGTAACCCAACCACAAAATTGAAACCCTATCGATTTCATAAAGACATATTTCAGCAACTAAATGGTTCGTTCAAACCCTAGTTAAATCGATTTTGAACCAAAATATCAAACTCATTCCTTCGTTGAAACCCTAGTTAATCGATATTGAACCCAAACATCAAACTCATACCTTCGATTGAAGAAATAACAAGGTTGAAATTCAATTATTCACAACTAATTGCCATCACATACCTTACATTCACGAAATACCTTTCGAAGCTTTGAACGGAATTGGACGCGTACCTTCATCGGGATGGCGTCTTCTCAAGGAACAACAACCCAACGCTATCAAGTTAAACGTCGCTTCAAGCGACTGTAGTGGGTAAAGCGATGGTTTCTCCACGCGACGATACGAACTGAAATACCATCTTCACGCGTCGGTATTTCCATATCGAGAGGGAAGAGAGATGGCGTCTGAAAAGCATTTGAATTTGAACCAGTTAATGGGAATAAAATATCTGCACATTTCCCTTCCTAGTTTACCCTTATTGAAGCTCCTCAATACAAAATAAAATACTAATGAAATTATATTTCAAACTTATTTAGACCATCTATTAGTCTTGATCAAGGGATGAAAATTGTTCTCATTTCTCTCTATAGGGGGGTTCATATATATATATAAGGGAGTGGTTCTGGTGGAAACACCCCTTGTTGTAGGAATTAAGAACAATAATGATGTCATTGGATCGAGCCAATCTATTGCTGAGATTAGATTTCAGGAGCTGAAAAATTCGATGCACTTTCTTTGTAAATTAAGTGCACAAAAGGTATTTTAGGTAAAGCAGAAATTCTAAAATTAGAGCAGAGGATTCAACTCGGCTACAATTTCAAAAACGTTTACCACATAATACGCTCTCATTTTCCATTCACTTGTGGAGAAACAAATCCCTCAGCGGCAGACGATCCCTACAGCAACAGACCTTCCGCCCTATTTTCTGAAGAACAAGTCAGAGGCGAATTCCCTTGGCGGCTTCGAATCCCTTCGGTTCGGTGAATCCCCTTGGGGACGGGCGATCCCTGCAGCGGCGCAGCTTCAACGGCCTACCTTCTGATTTGGCGCACCACTCGATGGCCTACCTTCGGATCTAGACGCATGAACCACGGGCGGCGGCGCAACCTCCGGCGACGAATCTTTGAATGCGGATGCACGAAACCTAGGCGGCGGCGCAACCCTCGGCGGCGGATATATTCAAAATCTTTTTTGTTTTGCATCTGATAAATTGTGCAATAAACTTATCATAAAAGTGCACTTACTTCAAATAATATGTGCAGTTACTCGGCGGCGTATTCCTTCACGACGGCAGCGGCTACCTTGTACGTGCGGCGGTGGTCGGTGACTGAGTAATTATAATTCCTGAAACCCTATCGATTTCTAATTTTTGAGTTTTTATTTCCTAACAAATCGATTAAGTGCACTTTATGTGATAATTAACTGCACCTATGTAGTAAATGGCGGTTTGTTTTGCAATTTGAACGTGAGTGCACAATTTGAGTATATTGACTGAACAATCTGTATGGAATAAGTTCACTTTCTGTTAAAATTAACTGCACCTATGTAGTGAATGGTGGTTTATATTGCGATTTGATCATAAGTGCACAATTTGAGTATATTCAGTGCATTTTTTTGGAAAGTAACTGCACTATCTGTTTTGCAATTCTTTTGATTTCACTACACAATTTTATATATTTAACTGCACTTTCTTTCAGATTAACTGCACAATTTATTACTTTAATTGCACTTTATGACTGTATTTGTTGAACAGTTTAGGCAATGTATGAACATGAAAATTGATATGTATATTTGGATCTTGTTCTATTTATTCAGTGATGGAAGTAATGGAAGAACATGAATCAAGTGCAGATGATCCATTTTCTATGGCGGAAAACAAAGTGGAATGTTCAGCACGAACCTCACAGAATCCGAATATGAAGTCTTAATTAAAATCAAGTATAGTTGTGACATGCAGTGTCTCCATATGAAATCCCTAGCAATAGGCTCACCTATTTGTGATAGAATCATTGAGCATTGGTCGATTCTCGATGATAGAATCATGGAGTTGTTGTAGTAGATTAATCGAATTGCGATATTATGTGTTTTGGTATTCTGAATAATATTTGAACTTCACTATGTGTTTTGGCATTTTAAAATTGGTTTTATGATACTAGTACTTATGACACTCGTATTATGTACAATTTTAAGTTTTCATTTTATGTGAAAATTAAGTGCATTTTATACCTAAAAATATGCCTTGTTAATGTGGCAACAGTTCACTTTTCTAATGCGTATCTCATATTCACAAAAACGTAAATTAACTGCACTTTTTACGAATAATCGGTTCACACTATGTTGGGAGATGATTCAGCTGTTCTTTAGTGAGAAGAAGATTTGGCTGATCCCAAAACCCTATGTTGATTAGTGAACCATTCCTGTTTAAAAGTTAACACCTTATCTTTGAGTTTTTCAGACCCAGTAGACCCGCCTTCAGCATAGTTCTGGCTCAGTAGTTCCGTATGCTGTTCTTCAGTAGACTATCCGCCGCAATGCCATTGAGTGAAGATTCAGTATGGCTGGAATCAGCAGGAGCAGCATACTGAAAGGTGTTCAGGAGTCAATAGAACTGGACTCAGTAGGAGCAGTTTACTGAACTCAGAGTCTTGACCTTTAGTAGAGTTGAACTCAGCAGGAGTATACTACTGATTCTATAGGTCAGACTCAGCAACGGCCTGTCAGTTTCTTAACTGACAGTGGACTTCAAAGTTAGAATCAGTAGAGTTGTCTGAGGTCGTACATCTGAGAAAGGTCAGCTTCAGTATCAACCTTGAAGTCTGAATGTCTCACCTACTTTTTTGTACCTCGACCAATGACAAGCTGCCCGCTCGCAAAGTATCCGACAGAAGTTGCAAGTCAACCACTTTCTGCGAAGAAGCGGACTCTACAGAATTCAAAGGAAGGAGTCATTTGCTACCTATATAGAGTGACACGGATCTATCCACACTCACTACTATAAATAGAGGGAAGGTCATAAACTTTTAAGTCGCACTACACGATCACACAAGCGACCACATGGTAACTCAAGCATTCAAAGAATTAACGCTTTAGAACACTTAGCGATTACTCAGCTGAAGAACACGAACCCAGAGTTGATTATTACTCTCTGTTCTTTTTGCTTAGAATCCCTCTCTCGTTCCCACCCTCTAACATTAAGCTCATTGTAATATATATAGCTTAAACTGAAGGAGTTCATTTATTGGACTGTGCTTAGTGTTAAGAACTCCTTCATAGTTGGAGATACATTCAAACAATTTTCTTTGACCCTGTAAACTGAAACTTGCTCAGTATATTCACAAGTAAAAGTTTGTCATGCATACAAACTAACTGAGACTAACTCAGTATAATAAAATAGTGTCCTGTTTTATTCAGGACGAGTGGACGTAGGATCTTGCGTATCAGAACCACTTTAAAAATTGCTGTGTTGTTTTATTGTTGCATGATATAATTGTTCATACTAAAAAATATCTTACAAAATCATACAACTATTGTTTTCAGTATCAAAGCTAAAATATAGAACTAATCTACTGAACAGTTTTAGTAAACAAACGTTTTCGAAACAAACTAAATCGGGCCTACACATTTCCGCACGTTATTGAACCTATGTTGAATGGTTCTGAATTCTGATATCAGTCAACTAGCAGACCTCAGTACTGTCAGTCACTCTGTCCGCGCGATCAAGATCAGCTTGCTTGGTCTGCTGAATTTATTTTGTAGACATCTTTCGTGAAACGGACTGATCGGGTTTTGAGTTTGAGAAAAAGGTTTTGTTGGTCCCGAGAGCACGTTCAGGTGTAGAAGAGGGGGTGAATACACCTGAATCCTATTTTCTCAACTTTGAACACGAACAGTCCTGTTCAGGAAAGTGCCGTACTGAAAGAATTCAGCAGACCAAATAGCTGTTCTGAATCGTATTTGGCAAAGAGTCGACTCTACCGAGATGCGCTAGGGCGGCGAGTCGAGTCGGATTCGGCGAGATAGAGTTCGGTGGTGCGGAAATGTGTAGGCCCAAATCAGTTGAGTGGAAAACGTTTTATTAAGACAGTCTCAATTCAGCAGAAAAACAGTTCAGTATGCTAAGACTTAGTTGTATGATTTTAAAGGATAATTTTCAGTATGAACAGTTAAAATCAATGCAACAGTAAATAAGAGAGCAAGCGAGAGACACAGATTTTAAAGTTGTTCGGATACACAGGATCCTACGTCCACTGTCCCGAAAGGTCAGGAGGCTATTTATTATACTGAGTTAGTCTTAGTCAGCTTGTATACAGGACAAAGCCGCGTCTTGGAATTTATACTGAGCAAGTCTCAGTTTACAACGGTTATCAAACTAAAGTGTTTGACAAACTCTCCAACAGTGAAGGAGTCCTTTTACAATAAAGATTAGTTTCAAATATGAACTCCTTCGTCTAAGCTATGGATATGATCGGTTGAGCTTAGGGTTAGAGGGATAAGGAATGAGAATGTAGCTTCTAGAACGACGAATAGCTGAGTTTAGCTTTGGGTTCGTGTAACGTCGTTTGGATACTAGAGGCTTGTATATCGGTTAAGCTTGGTTCCCTTATGAGCTAGGATGTAGTCTTTCGCCGGAGATAGATCTTCGAGTTCTTGCGGAAGACTTAAGCTTTTCGGATTGCTCGTTTGAATGCTCTCTTCTTATTTTAGCTCTCTTTCCTTGTTTGCTTGTGAAGTAGCAGTCGTAGTAGTGCTTTCAAAAACTTGAATCATCCCTCTATTTATAGAGAAGAGATTGGGAAATATCCGTTGGAGACGATGATCCCTTTCTCACACTTTTGGTAGCTAACGGCTCTTTTGAAAAAGGTGACGAGTGTCCTTTCCCTCCTTTTACGGAAATATGTTGACTTGCGGCTTTAGTAGGTAAAAAGGCACATGTGCGCTTGTCATTCATCGAGGTTTTGCGAGTAGTTGAGACGAACGGACTTTGAGGCATAATGAAGGCGACTTCTCTCTTCCTCGTATTTGACTATGCTGATTATCGTTCAAAAGATCGGCGATTCGGAAGACTATGCTCGCACGTGTTCGTGTGCGATCCCGTAGAGAGTACTTGAATTTACTCTGCGAAGGTCGGCTCTTAGTTCGATGAACTACTCTGCTGAGTTCGGTTCCACCGACTCCTTCGATATCTTGCTCTGCGAGTCCGAGTATCTGCGAGTCTTCTACATCCAGTGCTGAGGCGATAATCTCTCCGAACGCCTAAACCGGGAGCGAGTGTCTTCCGAGTCGAACCTTCGGAGACAAAAACAATTACAACGGAATGGTTCACCAATCAGATAGGGTTTTGGGATCTTCAAATCTTCAAACAAATTCAGATCACGAGGCTACTGAGCTTTGGTCAGTTACAGAAGATAGAATCATTTCCCACTAAGTATGGCTTGTCTTTGAGGATAGAATCATCACCCAACAATTTCCCCCTATTTGATGATGCCAAAACCTAACATCTATGCTAACACTAAACTTCTCAGAAACAGAGCTCCTTACAATATTACAAGTAAGATGAGTGGAGTTGTTCTTTAAGTTCTAATCTACTGAGGGGATCAGGGCAGAAACAATTTCTCCCTAAACAACAATTTCCCCCGGAACAGCTAGTCTAACAAAATCTATCAAAGCAATCGACTGACAAGTAAATAAACGTGAGCATGTGAGTCAGTAATCACTTCAGTGATTCTGAGTGTTAAGCATAAGACAAACATGGCTATTTAGACAATAAGATATTGTCAGAGCCAAAAGATGTATATATGAATATGAAAGTTCGATGCGGTACATCTCTTGCTAAGCTAGGAAGATAAAGAAACTAAGACTAAGAACGCTTGCTTTGCTTGATCGTGTCCATAAAGTTCTGCGATTGTGTCTCGGGAAGGAGCAGTACATACATCCTGTAAGTATACTTCCTCAGCTTCAGATATTCAGCAAAGTCAGCTGGCTCATCTTCTTCAAGACCTCTGTGGGCGACAGCATCCTTCACTTCTTTCTCTATTACTTCATAATGAATAGAATCATCAAGTCTTACGGGTGGTGGCGAGTGCAGGCTCAGGGACTTGGACAATGATATTCTCTTTCACAGCTTGTACTAGGTAGGCATATAAGTCTGGTTCAGTAATCCTCATCCATTCAACGTAGGCATCTGCCTTTGTCATGTTTGGCCAGAATCTCCAGAAATAGTTCCTCTTAATGAATTCTATCTTACGTGATTCCCATCTCTGTAAGCGAGCGAGGAATCCATTCATCCGTCATAGGCCATCTTTGCATTTTCAGATCTGTTGGCTTCCTGAACCTTCTGTATTTATATG
Organism: Lavandula angustifolia; assembly: GCA_028984105.1. Taxonomy (NCBI): domain Eukaryota; kingdom Viridiplantae; phylum Streptophyta; class Magnoliopsida; order Lamiales; family Lamiaceae; genus Lavandula; species Lavandula angustifolia. The sequence goes on from CM054811.1 coordinate 14,126,674, forward strand.
GAATGTCAGCTTTTGAAGGTACTCTCAGCCTAGCCTCTTGTTCAGTACGGATTCTCAGTGCTTCAAGGTCTGCCATATGGATTCTCTGCCTGCCAGCCTGAATCTGTCTTGCCTCATCTCCTGTTCACGGCATCTTGTTCCTGAATCTGTCTTGCCTCTCCCATCTGAGCAAATATAGCTTCAATCTCGGCATCTTGTTCCTTAGTTCTCGTGTAGGAGGGTTTGCGAGGCGACTGATCTTCTGAGTTAGCAGGGGTACTTGATTTTTCTTTGGACGTACCCTGCTTCTCGGTGTCCATTTGTTGTTCTTTGCTCACTATCATCATCATCTTGAATTATCGGCTTTTACGGGAGGCAACCTAGTCATTGTTGACTTCTTTTTCGCATGCGAGTTGGGGCCTTTGTCTTTCCTTTGGAAGGCTTTGCTTTAGGCTTGTTGGGCGCCTCGGCTTCGGCTAATTCCCTAGCTAGCTTCTCATCAGTGCTATTTGAGCCTCCTCTGCAGCGATAACATATCTCTTTGATTTCTTTCTTTGGAGGGGTCGGGAGTTTCAATACTTTCTTACCCTTGCCTTGAACAGGAGATGGGAGAGGTGCCTCTTCCTCCTTTGAGTCATCCTGCTCAGCATACTCAGCAACCTCCTTAATTATGTCAGTAGGAGTCTGGGTTGCATGAGTAGCTTGTTCTCTGGTTCCAGAGCCACTTGGGCCGGTCTCTGCTTTGTGCTCGCAGGTGAGACACCCCGGGCCTCACCGGTTGGTCTAGTAGCATTTGTTGTGCGAGCTCTGCTTGCTTCGGCCTACGGCCGTGTTTTCTTTCCTAACTTCAGTAGGGCTTCCCCCTTAGTTGATGTTGCAGTGGTTTTAGTCAGGGTCAGCTTAGGGGCTGACTTATCCCCTTTTTCACATTTATCCCCCTTTTCCCCTTTTTGGCATCATCAATTACAGTCGGGGTAGGAGTGGATACTTGGAGATTGAGGCTTTTGTAGGAGGCGGACAACTCTTCGAGTTTGTCGTTGATCTTTGTCAGGGCCTCATGCAGCTCATTCCTCTCAGAAGCGAGTTCTTCTTTGAAGAATTTGTGAGAGAGGTCAGCTACGACCTTAAAGTCATTCGGCTTCGCGAAAACCTTTCCTTCAAGGGCACAGTTGAATATTGTCGAGTCCGAGCTCGGTGGCACGGGATTGGTTTGAGATTGATTCGGTATGGGAGGATCGAGCGGCCTTGAATTCTTCAAGCGGTTTGGCTTTGTCCTTCTCGAATTATTACGAGCTGATTATCAAAGTCCTTTTACGTTGTGCCGGCAGCGTTAGAGACAATGGAGGAGACATCGGGGGGCGGTGATTGTGAAATGGAAGATCTCGGCCCACGAAGCTCGGCGTTGGTGGCTTGAGCGGTTGCTTCCATGTTTTGTGGATGGCTTTGGCGAGAGCCTGATTCCGAGTTCCTTGGCTTTTTAGTGCCTTAGCCATGGACTTTGAGCGTCGGCCTTTGGAGCTGGGCGCTACTTCAAATGTTGATTTCAGCAAGAGCTGAGTAGGCTCTGCGGAAGTTGAAGTACCTGCCGCCGACTTCACAGGTCCAAGGATACTGAGTGGTAGTTCAGTAGGAGTGGGTGTATCCTTGTCCTGGGGTTGTTCCTCATCAGGCTTTCCGGGCCTCGAATCATGGGGTGGGCCACGACCGTCGTGGTCCGACCCGTCCGAAGGGGCCGAGCACGAAGCTGCTTGCCTTTCATGCGGCAAGGCCGGCATTGCGGCTCTTAGGACCTCGCCAGATCTTTGGGGCTTGCACTTGTCTCCGCTTGAGCTCCTTGATTTCTTGTCTAAGCGGTTGAAGCTCCTTAATAGTATCATCCGCATACGCGGCCTTGCACATCCCGCGTTCCACGTTGTCTCACACTCTGACTTCTTAATACGGATCGAGCCTTCAACGTCTCAAAAAGCTCATGCAATGCACTTGGGGTCAGTGCAAGAATGCCTCCGGGAGCCATGTTATCAACCATAATCTGACACGGCAAGAGCAATCCATTGTAGAAGAACTCATTCAGCATCACAACCTGGTAATTATGATGTGGACATTGGATGAGGAGTCCCTTGAATCTATCCCAAGCTTCATGGTATGTCTCATTGTCAAACTGGGAGAAAGTAGCAATCTGCTGCCTCAACTCGTGGCTCTTGCTTCGGGAGTAGTATCGCCCCGTGAATGCTTTGAATACGTCTTCCATTGTCCGCAAAGAATTAGCAGGCAGTGTGTGCAACCAATTCTTGGCTTTATCCTTCAGAGTGTAGGGAAACAATCGTCTTCCCAATTGATCAGTAGTGAGCCCGCTGAGAGGAATAGTCCCCAGTGTAGAATAGAACTCCCTCATATGAGCAATAGGATCTTCAGTTGCTAGCCCGTAGAAAGATGGTAGCATATGGTAGTAGATAGGCTTCAGATCATAATTTCTAGCGGTCTCTTCTAGGACAATGCAGGTAGTATTGGCTCCAAGTATTGGCCTTGTGTAGTCTCCCTGCAACCTCTCTGGTTCAGGATTGTTCCCAATTTGCTCCATTGCAATTTTGTCTTCCGGTTCTTCCTTCGTAACGCGAGTCCCCACTCTGTGTATGTTATCGATAAAAGGCGCAAGTTCTGGATTTTGCGACCTTCTACCGTGCATAAACCTACAGAAAACTCAAAGAGTAAGACTCGATACAGTAAAGAAAAAAAAAGTAATACTAACCAACGTAAAAATAAAATCTAAACAAATAAACAGCTAGTAAAAAGAATAATCAAAACGACTGAGTCCCCGGCAACGGCGCCAAAAACTTGATGAACAAATTATAATTTCTCGCAAGTGCACGAATCGGTGTAATACCTAATCTAGCAACTCCCGAGGTCGATCTCACAAGGACTCAGCTGGGTTCTAATTATCCTAATTATTTCACTATCTACTTGGTCCTAAACTGGGTTTGGTTTATTTAAAACTACGAAATTAAAATGCAAGAAAGAAAGAAAACAAATAAAAACGAAGCAAAGTGGGTAATGGGTTGGTTTTCAAGTCTGATGAAGAGTGCGGAGGTTTAGCAATCACTATGCCTAAAATGATCGATTCATTCCCATTCTCTAGCTAGCATTTATGAATTTATTTTGTTGGTTCATCCACTAAGGCTCTAGGGATTCCGTATGATGGCGGGAGATCTCTAACTTATAATCCTAAGGGTCAATCAAGTGATCATATCATGAGCCTAAGGATCGTATCATGCTCAAGGATTTAAGGAACCATCTAAACTATCCCAAACCAATGGTGACAATCTATACACTTAATTGCAGGTCTAAATAAATAACCGGGTATGATGCGCCGTATTATCTATTACCTATATTCTCTATAATTATCTAAGATGATGGCCAGTCACATTAAAGAATCATAGAGAAATCAAAAGCAGGCTCAACAATTAAGAAACAAAACAATTCATTCATTAAAAAACTAGGGCTGAATCAATTCATCAAAAACATAGATCTCGCTAAACCCCACACAAGGGAATTTAGCCACTCATATTCGTAGGAAAATAATCATAAAAGATGCAAAAATAATCCATAGAATTCAAGTATCAAAAACCCTAAACAAAACTGAGAAAGAATAATACAACCTAGAATCTAGCAGATTGATCCTCGCGCTTGGTTCTCGGGTTGTGGTCTTCAATCTACGTCTTGAATCTTCAAAGGAGGGATGCCTTGGGTGTTTCTCGCCTTGGAGGGTGAAAGAAGTCGAAAATATGGTGTGTGGTGCGAAGGAAAGAAGTCCGGAAGGGTTTATATAGGTTTCGGGCTGAAAAAATCAGGTTTTTGGGCTGCAGACGACGCGGACCGCGGTCCAGTGCAAAGGCGGACCGCGGTCCGACTCCACCAATTTCTGATTTTTGAGTCAGAACACCTCGGACCGCGGTCCCGCACAAATGCGGACCGCGGTCCTTAACAAATCCGGCTGAACAGTTTTTCTGCACTGTCGTGTTTTGGGAAAAATGCGATATCTCCTTCGTTAGTCGTTCGATCGCCACGAAATTTTGCCACGATGTTCCCAACACATATAACTACGATGTGGACGGTGGAGATCGGATTCTAAGATCTTTAGATCTACCGGCTACATGATTTTCCAAGTGCCTTGATACGTGAGCTCCGAAACACGATTTCTTCAACAACCGGCTTCAAATCCTCTCCATTCTTCATCCAAGAAACTCCATATTTACCAAAAATGCATCAATGGTCATGGTTTCTTTCATTTTGGGGTCAAATACCACTAAATATGCTAAAAATGCGTGAGAAACCTACAAAACCAAAAACCATCGAAAGTATGCGATTCCAAGCAAAACAAAAGCTAAAAATGAATGGAAAACGATGTAAACAAGCCTAAAAAGAACACGATGAGATGGTATAAAAACCACTCATCAAATCCCCCCAAACCTAAGCTTTTGCTTGTCCTCAAGCAAAGAAACAAGATAAAAGAAAGACTATGACTAAATATTAAAAAGATGAGAATAACAATTCAAACCTTATTCAGTTTTTAGAAGAACACATCATAGGCTTGTGAAAATCATTCATGTTTGATGCCACCTTCAAAACAAAATAGAACATAGAAGTAGAGTAGTCCCTCTCCAGAAATCTGTATCACTCAAACACTCAAGTGTATAAGGGTAAAATCATCACTCAAACTTAACCCTAGGAGAGCATCTTCATAAGCTTGCAGATTGTCTAATTCTACTCATAATGAACACAATTCATGGCAAAGATCTCGAAGGTCTTATTTTGGTTGTAATGGGGCTAAGGCATGTAATAAAAAGGTAGGGAATATATATGAAAAATGACTCATAATGTACGAACAATGAAGGGATCTAGTAGAGCAACCAAATTATGATATATCAAAATAAACCTCTAAAACCAATCACATTTGAACCACTCATAATCAAACAAATTAAGTCACCCCGAGTTCTCACCTTTTTTTTTTCAAAATATACTCCCCTTTTCAATTTCCTCCCTTTTTCTTTTCACCTCTTCTTTTTTTTTCTTCTCTTTTTTTCTCTTTTTTTTTTCAACACCTCCCAACTCTAACATATGTCATCAATAAACCCCTTTCAATCGAAGTTAGGAGTACATGCACAAGTCTCCCATATTCTATCCAATTGTTTACCTGTCAACTCTCTACCAATAATTAGATAAAGATTTCAGTATAACACGGTGTCATCAAGTTCGGTACCAGGCTAGATAGAATCAAAATCAATTCACACTTATCTAATTTTTTTTTTTTTTTTGGCTTCAAAAATTTGTCCCTTGATCACTAAACCCTCACAAGCCTCCATTTGCTTCCACAACACTAATGACTCTACTAGATCCTCGGTTAAGGCTAGTTAGGTTAGGCAATTTAAGTGGAGGAACATGAATAAAAAGGATACATTAAGCTCAAAGGGGCTTACTAGGTTGATGTTCAAGGTAGGAATCATATTTGGCTCACGGCTAAAGAACGAGATAGTGCCTAAGATCATATCAATGCCATATACGAAAAGTGTTCAATAAACTTCAAACAGACTCAAAGCAAGTTCTAAATGTTCTCCCTAAAGCGAGTATCACACATGAAAGAAATTGAGACCGACATAGGATTTCGTTAGTTCACAATAGGCTCAAATTCTCACCAAAGGCTTTGGACTACCATACTTTTACATCCTACATGTTCGAAAATTTTATCATGCCCAAATTTAATTCAACAATGCTTCGATAAAGAAAAATTTTAAGGCAAGAAATGCATAAACATCAAATAACATAAATCATGGTAATTCAAATATCAAGTACATGGAGAATCATGAGAATCATAATTATACAGACCAAATCAACAGGGTTCAAGATTCGACATACCCCCCCAAACCTATATACGAGCTAGTCCCTAGCACGAAAATAGAGTGAAATAAAGAAAATTGGGTAAACGAATCTTCCCTGATGTCTAGGTGATGTCCGATTGATCTACATATGCGAAGTTTGATCTGCAGGCTCATATCCAAAGTTAATCCCGCCTGTATCAGCTCCCCTACTGCTCTGATATAGCTTATTATGCATTAAAAATCAATAGGTGAAGCATATATGTCAATTTTCCTCCTCGTTTTTTTTTTATGGAAAGCAATAAATCTAACTAAGAAAACAAGAAAAACTCACAAACGTGGGTTGCCTCCCATGAAGCGCTGTTGGTTAGAGTCGTTGGCTCGACTTTGCGGAATTATATTAGAAACTTGGCGACTTTGGATGCCCGACTACAGCCTTGTCGAATGCCTCCTTTCATGATGCTCCACAGACATCCTTCACCTTAAAATGTTTTTTGGTTCGTGGATTCATCAACTTCACCACACCATGCGACAAAACGTCCACCACATGAAATGGTCCAGAGAATGTAGAACTTGGGTATCCTAGAAAAACTCTAGTACCATCGTCATATAAAAGAACTTTAAGACCAGAATAGAGTGTTTTACCAAGCGTCCTCTTCCCACAAGCAGCTTTAGTGTGCCTCACATAGATGGTTTTCTTCGGGAACATGTCTTTTTGATCTTCAACACATTCATCCAATTTCGAAACACCAACATCAGTTGACTCCTCATCAAATAATGCATGTATTCCTAATCCATATGTACCATCAGAATCCTTCACTACATCTAATGCAGGCTGCACAAAGTTAACTTCAGTAGTTGAGGCATCAGTTCCAAATGTGGTTGGAGCTAGTGCTTTGAATTCTGTAACCTCCCCCAAGACTTCCATCCTCACAGTTCGTGACGGTACATCAACACAAGTCCTAGTGGTTGCCATAAATGGCCTCCCTAGGAGGATAAGCTGTTCACTTAGCCCTCGAGAAGTATCATCTGCATCAAGAACAATAAAGTCAACAGGAACAATTAACTTTGTCTACCTTTACCAACAAATCTTCAACAATCCCCATTGGGGTCTTCACGAGTTATCGACAAATTGAAGCCTCATAGGTGTAGGCTTCAAATTGTTAACTCCCAACGTTTTGTAGACGAGTAGGGCATGAGGTTGATATCGGCTCCAAGATCTAGCATTGCTCGTGTAACTCTATCCTTGCCCATAGAGATAGCGATGTCGAATCTTCCAGGATCTGTTAACTTGGGCGGTAGAGCCGATATATCAACTACAACACCCCCTGATTCAAGTGAAGGAAGATTTGCACTCCGCTCATAATCCTTTTTGTTGGTGATGAGCTCCTTGAAGAACTTGGATTGCCTTGGAATACTCTTGACGAGGTCTAAGAGCGGCAGATTGATCTTCACTTTAGAGAGTATATTGAACAAGGATCCAAACTGTTCTTGTTGGTCCCGAGTGTACGGTCAGGTGTAGAGGGGGGGGGGGTGAATACACCTGATTCGATTTCTCGACTTCGAACTCGAACAGTCCTATTCGGGATGGTGTCGGCCCAAACAGATTCGGCCGGACCCGGCATAACCGTTACCGAATCAAGTTAAAGGCTAAGAGTCTCGACTCAGTGAGATCCGCTAGCCGACTAGGTCGAATTCGGTATCTACGGTAAGAGTTCGGTGCGCGGAATAGTGTAGGCCCAAATCAGTTTGTGAGAAAACGTTGTAAGTCTCAGTTCAGTAGATTAAAAGTTCAGTATGCTGAGACAGTTGATTGATTTTAAATATGATGTTCAGTATAAATAGTAAAATCAATGCAATAGTTAAGAAAGCAGTAAAAGACACAGGATTTTTAAAGTGGTTCGGATATCGCTCAAACCCTACGTCCACTGTCCCGAATGATCAGGAGGCTATTTATTATCCTGAGTTAGTCTCAATCAGCTTGCACACTGGGCAAAGCCGCGTCTTGGTTTTTATACTGATCCAAGTCTCAGTTTACAACACTATCAAACTTAAAGTGTTTGACAAACTTCTCCAACAGTGAAGGAGTCCTTATACAATAAGGATTGGTTTCAAATGTGAACTCCTTCGTCTAAGCTATAGATAAGAACGGTTGAGCTTAGGGTTAGAGGGATAGGGAATATGAGAGTAGCTTCTAGATCCACGAACAGCTGAAGGTAAGCTTTGAGTTCATGTAACGTCGATTTGGATACTAGAGGCTTTATATGTCTGTATAGCTTGATTCCCTATGAGCTAGAATGTAGTCTTTCGCCGGAGATTGTTCTTCAAGTTCTTGCTAAGACTTTGTTCTTTGGAATTCGCTCTTTTTCGCGCTCTCTCGTGTTCTAGGCGTCTTTCAAATCTTGAATGATCCCTCTATTTATAGAGCGAGAGATTGAAATAGATCCGTTGGAGACGATCTTCTTCTCTCTCTCTCTTTTTTGGTAGCAAACGGCTCTTTTGGTGTAGGTAACGATGTACTTTCCCACCTTTTTAGGTAAAAGGTTGGCTGTAGCTTTAGCGGTGAGAAGACACGTGTATGCTTGTCATTCGTCGAGGTGGATGGAGTGGTTGAGACAGCCACGAGACTTCGAGACAGGCATCAAGCCGACTTCTCTCCTCCTCGTACATGACAATGCCGATTGTCTTTCAAAAAGATTCCGGCAGATCCCGAAGACTATCGCCGTTCTTGAGTCGACCTTGTATTCGGTAGATAGGCTGCTGAGATAAGTCTATCGAAGATCAGCTCGAGTTCGATGAACTACTCTGCCGAGTTCGAGTTCAACCGACTCTCTCGCATATCTTGCTCTGTAAAGTCCAAGTATCACCGAGTCTTACTGCACTGGTGCCGAGGCGGATAAGCTGCGAGCGCCTTGACCGGAGCGAGTGTCTACGAGTCCGAAACCTCAAAGTGCGAAACCTCAAAGACAAGAGTGTCTACCGAGTCTACTTGGTTCATCATTCGAGATAGGGTTTTGGTATCTTCAAATCTTCGAGACAAGTACGAGCACAAGGCTACCGAGCTTAAGATCGATGTCTAAGACCGAATCATTTTCCATCGAGTGAAACAATGCTTGAGGATGGAATCATCACCCAACAATTTCCCCCTATTTGATGATGCCAAAACCTATCATCTATGTCCTATCAACTATGTTAAACACTAACTTACTCGAAACGAGCTCCTTACAAATATTACAAGTAGGATCGGTGGAGTTGTGCGGTAAGTGCTAGACTACTTGAGGGAGACGAAGGCGGGAACAATTTCCCCCTTTACAATAATTTCCCCATGCAACAATTTCTCCCTAAGAGAAATAATAACTCTACGAAAGTCTAGTCTATCAGAGATCTAACCGAGCAAAAACTGACAAGTAAATAAACAAAGTGTGTGTGTGTCAGTAATCACTTTAGTGATTCTGAGTGTTAAAGCATAAAGCAAACACGGCTATTTAGACAACAAGTAGTTGTCAGAGCCAAAAGAAGATTTGTATATATGTGATAAACAGTTCGGTACATTACAAATCTTGCTAAGCTAAGAAGAGAATTAAGAAGGAGAACCCTTAAACTGCTGAATCCTATTTATGAAACCTTGGGATTGATCTTCAGGCAGTAGGACTCCATACATTCTGAACGTGTTCTTCCTCAGCTTCAGGTATTCGGCGAAGTCTGCTGGATCATCTTGTTCTAGACCTCTGTTCAACGCAGCATTCTTCACTTCTTGTTCAATCATTCCGAGATGTACTGAGTCGTCTTGTCTTCTGGGTGGAGGAATGATCCTTGCTTCAGGAATGCTGACTACTACCCCTTCAGTTACTGCTCTGTGCATATATGGGTAAAGATCAGGTTCAGTAATGGTCATCCATTCGACATAGGCATCAGCCTTAGACATTTCAGGCCAGAATCGCCAGAAATAATTTCTCTTGATAAACTCTATCTTGGCCGATTCCCATCTCTGATTGAACTGAATAGGCATCCATTCGTCTGATCTCGGCCATCTATGTGTTTTCAGATCGTTTGGCTTCCCGAACCTTCGTATCAATAAGGAATGTCGGCTTTCGAAGGAACTCTCGGCTGGCCTCTTGTTCGATACGCTTCCTCGAGTGCCCCAAGGTGCGCCGCCAAATGTATCCTCTCGCTTTGGCGGCCTCTATCCGTCTAGCTTCCTCTCCTCTGTAGAGATATCTATCCATCCGAGCGAAGATTTCTTCAATTTCCGCATCTTGCTCTTGAGGCTTCGAGGAGCTTGTTCGGGAGTCGGCGAGGTACTGGATTTGGTTTTGGATGTACCTTGCTTGCTCGGTGCCTTTTTCTTTGTTGCCTCTCCCTATCTTCATCATCTTCAATTCGAGTTTTCTCGGGAGGCAATCTAGCGGGCGCCTTCTTTTTTCCACCGCGTCTTTGGTGCCTTAGTCTTTCCTTTAGCGAGGCTTAGACTTTGGTTTGTTGGCGGCTTCAGGATCGGTGATCTCCCTTGCCCGGCTTCTCATCGGCGGCAATCCCGAGCCTCCTCCTCGGTCGAGATGTATCTCTTGGGTTTCTTTGCTTTGGAGGGGTCGGGAGTTTCAGAATTTTCTTACCTTTGCCTTGAACGAGGTTGAGGTAGAGGGACTTCTTTATCGTCATCCGAGTCCTCCGAGTCCTCTTTACGTTCGGCATACTCTGCAACCTCCTTGATGATATCGGTAGGAGTGCGGGTTGCATGAGTAGCCTAGGATCTCGAGCCACTTGGGCCGGCCGCGGTGTGCTCGCACTGGGACACCACCGGGCCTTACCCTTCGAGTGCGAGTCCGAGTGCGGGATGACTTCGGTGTAGCTTCCCCACTTAGACTTTGGACTTTTGGTGGGGTTCGGCTTCTCGGTACTCTGTTTGTTGCCTTTGGTCGGCTCAATACTCTTCCCTCTTCTACTTTCCCCCTTTTTGGCATCATCAATTGCGGCGGGGTAGGGATAAGTATTGTATTCGAAGAGTTTGTTGAAGGAGGTTGACGACGGCCGAATTTGATTGTGGATGTCTGTCGAGCCTCATGCGGCTCGTTCCTCTCAAAAGTTAGAGCTTCATCAAATTGTTTGTAAGAGAGTTCAGCTGCAGCCTTTACATCATTCAGCTTCTCAGTGATCTTGTCTTCCAAGGCCAGTTGGATATTCTCAAATCTTTGTTCGGTGGCCTCGGATTGTTCGGTGATAGCATCGGTATGAGCCGAGTTTAGAAGCCAAAAATTCATCAAGTAGCTTGGCTTGGCTCTCCCGAAAGATCTTGAGCCGAGCTTCGAATGGACTTCTTCTGCCGAGCCAACGCTTCGAAATAAGCGCGAAACATCGGGGCGGCCGATGAAGAGACGTAAGACTTCGGCCCCGAAGTTCTTTAGTCGTGGCTTGAGCGATCCGCTTCCATGTCCTATTGATAGCCTTCGCAAGATCTCGATTTTTGATCCCTTGAGCGGTTAAGGCTTTTGCCACCGATCGAGATCTTTTTGCGGTCTGGCTGGGCGTTGCTTCGAAAGTTGGCTAAGAAGAGCCGAGCGGGCTCGCCGAGGACGAAGCACCAGCCTTGGACTTCTCGGGACCAAGGATACCAAGAGGAATATCGGGAATGTCGGCATGTGTATCCTTGTCACCGGGTGATCCCTTATCGGGTTGTCCGGGCCCGAATCTTTGGGTGGGTCTCGGTCGTCATGATCCGACCCAGTCCCGAGGGTCTTGAGCCTTACGCTTGTTTGTCATGTATTATCGCAAGCATAGCGGCCCTCGATTTTCCATGGTGCTGAGGTCGGCGGGCTCCGAGTAGCCTTATTTGCTGCCTCAACTTCATCTCTTCTTCATGGAGTTGCTGACAGGAGTAGTGGAGAACAAGGCGAAGTAGATGCGGCCACTCCCGAAAGCGAAGAAGCATGTGGAGCCTTGCTGATTTGGCAATGATCATCAAGTCTGAATGATCGGCAAGCTCCGGTATCCGTTGAAGGATCTCACGGGAGGCTCGAGATAAGATCATTGAAGCTTCCATCCCGATTGATTCACCTTCAGATGCAGTCTCAGACTCCAAGTCTATGTGTGAAGTCTGCTCTTCGGTTGGAGGGACCGAGCCGAGTGGAGGGACGAAAGGGGGTGCTGTCTAGGCGCCGAATATCTCGCGCTCCGAGCTTCGAAGCATCCCCTTGGTCCCTTTCGGTGGAGACGATCTTCTCCATCGACCGAGTCTTCTCGGAAGACTCGGACTCATCAACTAACTGCAGGGGCTGAGTAGTCCTCTCAGGAGCCTGTTCAGCAGGCACTTCTGGAACCTCCTCAGTAGCTGGCACCTCAACGGCTTTTTTCAGTTTCTTTGCCGGTGCCTTAGGAGTTTTAGCGGGAGGGGTTCTTTTCTTTGTAGGCGTAGCTTTCTTGAGGCTTTGATTGCGGAGAGGCTGCCGAGGGTCCCGACCCTATCTCGTTGAAGCGCTGCTGTCTTGTTGTGAAATCTGACCTTCTTCACATTGAAGTACTCCTTGTCACTGTAGGTGATAGGCTCAGATCCACATAAATCCTCGATCATGATGGACATTTTGAGTCCATACAGCAATTTGCCCTTTGCGCTCAGCATGTTCGATGCCTTATCGAACTTAGCAGCCTGAGCCATGAATTCTCGAAGAAAGAACTCCGTCCAATTAATCTGGGCTCAGTCGTATATGGCCATCATCATCTAAATCTTAGGCCTTGACACCTGGTCAAACGACCCTGCTTGGCTTGTCAGTAGTTGCGTGACAATGTAAGCAAGTGCCCTGAACTGAGGCAACATGCTGTTCTTCGGAAAAGCAGCTCTGAAAGTAGTGGGCTTTCCACAGAAGACGGTAAGATATTCATCAACTCGGTCGTCTCCCGTACCCGACCGCATCGATCCCTTCGAAGGGCAGATCAAAGCTCCGCTTCAAAGCATCCTTGATGGACATCTGCTTCAGCTCCGTAGTGGCGTTTTGGATAGAATGGGCAACAAATCTCGCCACTATGTCTCCAGACACTGCGTCTGAATTCAAGTACAGCTCGCAACCTTGTCTCGGGAGGAAGAATGAAGGCCTCCTAGACGAAATTTCTCCATCCCGACTCGCGCGGGCGAGAATATATCGTCCATGTACTCCAGATCGCATGAATAGAAATCCATGGTGGGTTCAAACCACACGCGATCCTTCTCCAGAATGTTCTGCATATCCGCTGGAGATATCATAGAGATATTGGTTTCCGCCATTGTACCTATTACACGAAGTTGTTATCAGTATCGATTTTTAAATAAAACAGTTTAGTACTAGATACTAATCAATAAAGATCAGCACATAAGTAACTTCATGTAGGCATACCGAGAATTTGATCGAGGTGAAAGTAAGCAAATGAGGGTTTTTGCACAAAGGTATTCTCGGATTTTTCGGAGGTAAGATATGATCGAAATGTTAAGTGCGAATATGGCGGTTCTTAAGATTTGATCGAAATATATGCATATCTCAGAAGTTGAACGGTTATCGATCTAAGGTCGAGTTTAAACCTACTTTATGAGATGGACGGTTAAGATTCAATATTATAAAAGGTAATGATCACAAAAGCCGTCTAAGTCAATGCAAGTTGTAAACATGCCTAAAGAGTAACTATGATAAGACATGCATTTAATGCGCACAGAGTTCAGCAAAGTTGTGCATAGAATGTCGTGTAATAAATGTAATCTGTTATCAATAAATGACAAACTAAGAGATATTTAAATCATGCTGAATCTCCATAATAAATGCTTATCATTGTTACATTAGATACTACGAGTAGAGATACGCAAACACATCGGTGAACATAGTAGTCGGTGATACCTCGTATAGATGGTTTTCGAATCTCTACGTCTTGAACTTACTCGATGCGAGAGTGATCATTCCCCCTCACTGGAATGTTCCTCTCCACGAAACCTTATGCTCGGCGGGGTCGGTAAGGTCCAAAGACCTAGCTCTACCGAAAGTTCTCCGAATGCGGATTCGGCTAGAGGCTTGGTCGGTATATCGGCCCTTTGTTTGTCGGTATGGATCTTTTCCATTCCGATATCCTTCTTTCGACATGGTCATGAATGAAGTGATGTCGATGTCCACGTGCTTGCATCTCGTGTGAAGAACGAGGATTCCGAGTGATTGCAATAGCACCGGTACTGCTCGCGAAGATCGGCACTTCATTCTAAATGACGTCATAGTCTCTTAGTCGTTGTCTCGGCCCAAAGGATTTGGGCGCAGCAACTTCCGGCAGCCATGTATTCAGCTTCAGTAGTTGACGTGGCTACTGAGTGCTGTTTCTTTGAAAACCATGAGATCATCTTACTGCCTAGGAACCGACACGTTCACGAAGTTGATTTTCGGTCGATTCTACATCTCGCATAGTCGGCATCGAAATAACTTTGTTAGTTCAATATTATCATCATTGGATACCATAAACCTATGTTGGGTGTGCTTCGAGGTAGCGAAGAATCTTCTTTGCTTGAGTCCGGATGGCTCGCCCGGATTCGCTCGAAATCGAGCGCATACACCTACAAGCATAAGTTATGTCAGGGCGAGTAGCTGTTAGATATAATAATGAACCAATTATAGCACGGTATTCAGTTTGATCTACTGATACTCCCTCCTTATCAAGATCGATTTTCATATTCGTGTTCATCGAGATCTTGATAGGTTTGCCGGATGTGCCTCCGAATCTTTTGATGAGGTCTCGAGTGTATTTGCTTTGATTGATGAACGTTCCTTTGTCAGATTGCTTGACTTGAAAACCAAGGAAGTAGTTCATTTCTCCCATCATCGACATCTCGAACTTGTCCTTCATCATTCTTTCAAACTGCTGACACATAATGACATTCTTCGAACCAAAGATAATGTCATCCACATAGATCTGCACGAGTAATAGGTCGTCTTCCAGTCGAATGCTTGAACAACGTGCGATCTCATGCCCTTCGAAAACCTTTCGAAGAAGAAACTCGAACGGGGTATCGTACCAAGCCACGGGTGCTTGTTTTAACCCATACAGAGCCTTTCTGAGTCTATATACTTGATGTCCCTGCTGAAAGCCGGGCGGTTGTTCCACATAGACTTCTTCTTTCAGCACGCCGTTCAGGAACGCAGACTTCACATCCATTTGATAAACTCTCAATCTTTGATGTGTTGCGTAGGCTAGGAATAGTCTAATTGCCTCCAATCTTGCAACTGGAGCGAAAGTTTCATCGAAATCTATTCCTTTAGCTTGACAGTAGCCTTTAGCCACGAGCCTTACTTTGTTCCTGACTATAACGTTGTTTTCATCTCGCTTGTTTTTGAAGACCCATTTGGTTCCAATGACATGTTGATGCCGGGGTCTGACTACAAGCTCCCATACTTCGTTTCTCGTGAACCGATTCGGCTCTTCTCGCATAGCAATAATCCGGTCGGCATCTTTAAGTGCATCCTCAATATTCTGAGGCTCTTCAGTAGACAAGAAGCAGGAAAATAATGCGCTTTCTCCTTGACAGAATCTGGATCTTGTCTTGACATGTGCTGAAGGATCTCCAATTATAAGATCAACAGTGTGAGCATCTAGCCACGATCTACGATGTTTTAACTCTTCATCTGAAATTTGTTCAACACAGATAGTAGGTGAGTTAGGCATTTCGGTTGTACTATTCCGAGATTGAAGAATTTCGGTGATAAGAGTATGATCTCTTGAGTCACCGAGTTCGGGGGCATTCGGCTCGGGAACATTACTAGATGTTCCCCACCGAGTTGTTATTCTCGGTAGTGGTCTCGATTACCTCTACGGTTTCCTCATCGACTCGAGTTACACGGGATTGATTCCGTTCGGGAGAATCAATGCGCTCGCCTACTTGCTCTTTGGTTGAGATTAAGTAGATTTGTCTTCGGTTTCTTCGTCCGAATCATCATCCCAACATAGCTTGGATCTTTTCGATTTGTCCTTTAGATTTAGATCCCGTAGCTGTCTACCGATGTCCTCGGATTCGAATTTGAGTTATTGCTCCTGTCTTGGTAGCAAACTCGTTAAACACAACATGAGGGCTTTCCTCCACGCAAAGGGTCCGATAGTTGAATACTCCGAAAGCTTTGCTTGACCCGAGAGTATCCTAAGAACACTCCACGATCTCGACTTGCTATCAAAAGTCTTTAGGCGATCTTTCCCATTATTGTGGATAAAGCATGAACGTACCAAAGATATGGAAATAAGATAGAGAAGGCTTCCCGTCGTTCCATAGTTCATATGGTGTTCTCTTATCTTTGCTTTGTCGGTAAAGATCGGTTCTGAGTGTAACATGCAGTATTAGTAGCTTCTGCCCAGAATTTGGTTGGGAGTCCTGAGTCTGCGAGTAGAGTCCTAGCTGCCTCTTTTAGAGTTCCCGTTCTTTCGTTCGGCAACTCCATTCTGGCCGAGGTGTGCGTGCGGTGAAGTCTCATGCTCTATTCCTTCGCTTGCGAGAACTCCTCTACCATGGAATTAAGGAACTCGGTTCCTCGTCCGAACGTATTTTTCGATCTTGGTGTTCTTCTCGACACTGAGCTTTTTCAGAAGCGTTGGTAACTCTGTTTTGACGTCAGACTTGTTGGCAATGAATATGACCCATGTGTAGCGCGAGTAGTCATCTATGACCACTAATGCATATTTTCTACCTCTGATCGTCACTGGGGGAGACTCGGACCGAACAAATCCATATGTAGCGGTGAAGGATTCTATATCGTGGAAGGCGATGGAACCCGGAGGATTTTGATTCCTTGTTTGCTTTCCCTTCGAGACATGCTTCACACCTGAGTGTCTTTGCTTGAATACTTCATTCGGCAGTCCCCTTGCTAGAGTGTTTCTTGCTAGCTTGTTGAGCGTCTTAAAGTTGAGATGACTGAGCCTTCTATGCCATAGCCACCCCGTTCTGTTTTCATTCTTCGCCAGCAAACAAGCTTCAGGTTCGGCTGAGTTCCGATCGACCACGTATATGTTCTTTTTGCGCGAACTCGATAACACTTGTTTTCCCCGTAGATTTATCAATAACATCACGAAACCGGCGTCAAAAATCACTCTATTCGAGTTATCACAAAATTGACTAACGAGAGAGAAGATTATCTTTGAAGTCCTTCAACATAGGATACTCTTGGAACTTTGGCGAGTTCCTATCTTTGAGTGTGCCGTATCCTCTCGTGTAGCCTTTGGCATTATCTCCAAACTCAATTTTGGGTCCATTTTCAGTAACATAATACTTCAGTAGACTCCTTTGATATGTCATATGTCTTGAGCATCCGCTGTCCACATACCATGGGTCTCTGCGCACCTGCAAAACAGAATTATATTCAGGTACCCTTTATTTTTGATTTTGGGTCCTTAGATGTTAGTTTTCATAACCCAAATCGTCTAACAACCCTTGTGGTTTCCGACATCTTCTTTCCACTAGAGTCAACATATCCTGCCCACTGGACTGGTCATAGGTGACTTTTGAGGCTTCTGAGGTTCAGGAGTCCTAATCTTTCGAGTGGTGGATCGCCGACCTTAGCCTTACGTGTGGCTTTCTTTTTCTTCGACCTTTGGAGCCTCTTCGACTATAGGTTCATAATAATATGACCCATGCCGAGCCTGGATGTGTCGGCTTTGGAGGTCCATCTTGATCCGCCAATTTTGATTTCTTTGGTTCCCCCTTGACCGAACCGGGGTTTCTTGGCACTGATCTTCTTGTCGAATGCTGATGTGTGGGATGAGGTGCTTTCATCTTCTCGTTTGTTCTTTGCTAGGGGGTTCGGTATATTTGCGTTCATAGTCTCCCCTTGAACAAACCTATCGGCAAGCCGTACTTCGAGTGTGCTTGGGGCGGATGAGGAAGCTCCCCTGGCTGAATCCAAGTCCTTCCTTGTAGTGCTTTGGCTTATTGCTTGCTAGCATAGCCTCCAATTTCTTCTCGGCACCCATGTACCTCTCGGTCCATCGGCTCCTCCGGACATCATCACTCTTCTTCAGCGTGTCGTGCTCGGTGCGAAGTCCCGACATTTCTTGCTTGGCGAGACTCGATTCGATATCTTTCCGAGTCAAGTCATTGGTCAAAACTAAAATCCGATCTTCTTGATGCTTGAGACTTGGCCATCGGAGAGTTTATCTCCTCCCCGAGTCTCAACACAAGTCCTTCGGCCTCGGTAGCAACCCGACTTTCCCGAGAAAGTCTCGATTCTCTACTTTCGGGGTATCCAACTCCCGAAGAGTCTTCTTGAGCTGCAGACTCATTTGAATTTGTTCGTCGAGCGAGTTCTTCGTATGCGGTTGCGACGTCCAAATTCTCATCCGCACTTTGAAATAGTGTCGTGTGTGCGGTGTGAAGAGGAGTTAAGTGGTTCATGAGAATTTACCTCATCCTCTTCGCCCGCCATCATGCACTTTTCGGTGATTCATCCGCTTCATGCTCTAAAGCCATGAAGGCTGCGCTTGATCGTCGAGATGAATCCATAAAGGAGTCGACTTCGAGTCGTCCGAGATTTCGCCTGCAATATAAGCTTGTCTTTTACGGGCGAATTTCTCTCTCCCTTGCCTTACGTCTTTGCGCGTTCGAGCACTATCGAGCTCGGGACAATCATACGATAATGTCCCGGCTTCTTGCGGTTGTAACAAGTGATGACTCTTTCTTCTTTGCTTTCGCTATTCTTTGATGGTTCCGAGTCATCTTTCTTTACGCATTCGAAAGATTGTGAGTCAGGAGTGTGTTTCGACATATAATTTGACTTACCTTTCGTTTCCCGATAGGCTTTAGTCACTTTTCCTGCGTCGCTCCTTCTCCTTCGATACTTTACAACGAGCAACGCATACTTTTGAGTGAGACTTCCTTCTTGTAGATCATTGAGTGAAGGTTCAGTCTTACTCGTCGTTTTGCTCGTTCTTTGGAGATCTTGTCTTGTCCGATGCTTTGAAAGCATGGTCGATTTTTGTGTCAGCTTCAGCTCTCTGCTTTCTTTGAGGTCTGTCGAACTCAAACTCCTCTGCCTGTAATTCTGAAAAGATATGGTCAGGAGACACAGCATCTAAGTCGGAATGTCGCAATAGAGTGGCAAAAGGTGTCCGAGTGTCCGTCCCAAGCGGTGCCCTCGAATCTTCGATTCATCTCTCGATTCTTGAATGTCTTTCCCGGCCCGTTGATAGAGTTCATCGATTGGTAAATCGACGTCGGATCTTCGATTTTGTCACGGGCATGAGAGACAAGCTTTCCGGCTTTTGGAGTTCCGGCGCTAGTTTATTCGCTTTAATCTTCCGAGTCCCTCGACTCGGTAGCGCTAGAGCGTCCCCGAGTTCTTTTTTGCGAGTCTTGCATTCCCGAACCCCTGCCAAGATAAGAATCACTAAGGGTGGTCAGTATAGCGTTTCTGGCAACACGGTCTAAGTTGTGAAGTTTCTTCTCCTCAGGAGTGAAGAGACTTCTGTCTTTGGGAATCTTCTTCCCGGTCACCATTCCTCCTCCTTGAGCTTGGTCCTGAGTTATGACACTATCGATCATGGGAACGATAGGTCCATCTTCAAGTACTTCAGTCATATTGTCATGGAGGGATGTCAGATGTGCTTCCATTCTGACTCGCCATACTCCATAATTCTCCACCGAGAACATGGGTACCTGTTGGTCCCGAGTGTACGGTCAGGTGTAGAGGGGGGGGGGTGAATACACCCGATTCGATTTCTCAACTTTCGAACACGAACGGTCCTATTCGGGGAAGGTGCCGTCTTGAACTAGTTCGGCGACTGCATACTGTTCCGAATCGTGTTAAAGGCTAGAAAAGTACTTGACTCAGCGAGATCCGCTAGCCGACTAGGTCGAATTCGGTATCTACGGTAAGAGTTCGGTGTGCGGAATAGTGTAGGCCCAAATCGGTTTTTTGTGAGAAAACGTTGTCTCGGTTCGGTAGATATAGAGCTCGGTATGAATGGTAAAATCAATGCAACGGTTAAGAAAGCGAGAAGAGACGGGATTTTTAAAGTGGTTCGGATATCGCTCAAATCCTACGTCCACTGTCCCGAATGATCGGGAGGCTATTTATTATCCTCGAGTTAGTCTCGGTCGGCTTGGACACCTGGGCAAAGCCGCGTCTTGGTTTTTATGCGATCCAAGTCTCGGTTTACAACACTATCAAACTTAAAGTGTTTGACAAACTTCTCCAACAGTGAAGGAGTCCTTATATAATAAGGATTGGGTTCGAGATGTGAACTCCTTCGTCTAAGCTATAGATAAGAACGGTTGAGCTTAGGGTTAGAGGGATAGGGAATATGAAAGAGTAGCTTCTAGATTGACGAACAGTGAAGGTAAGCTATAAGTTCGTGTAACGTCGATTGGATACTAGAGGCTTTATATGTTGGTTTAGCTTGATTCCCTATGAGCTAGAATGTAGTCTTTCGCGGAGATTGTTCTTCGAGTTTTTTGCTAAGACGTAGTTCTTTGGGTTCTTTGCTCGTTGAATGCTTTCTTGATTTTTGCTCTAGATACGTGCATTCCGTGCATTCTTCTTGAATAATCCCTCTATTTATAGAGCGAGAGATTGAAATAGATCCGTTGGAGACGATCTTCTTCTCTCTCTCTCTTTTTGGTAGCAAACGGCTCTTTTGGTGTAGGCAACGGTGCCTTTTCCTCCTTTTCCGGAAAGTGTTGACTTGCGGCTTTAGCGGTGAGAAGACACGTGTATGCTTGTCATTCGTTGAGGTGGATGTAGTGGTTGAGACAAGCACAAACTTCGAGATAGGCGGAGCGACTTCTCTCTTCCTCGTACATGACTAGCGATTGTCTTTCAAAAGATTCGACGATCCCGAAGACTATCCGTCGTTCTTGAGTCGACCTCGTATTCGGTAGATAGGCTGGCGAAGATAAGTCTACGATGATCAGCTACGAGTCCAGTGAACTACTCTGCCGAGTTTAGTTCGATCGACTCTCTCGCATATCTTGCTCCTGCTGAGTCCAAGGTATCGCTGAGTCTTTCGATATCTTGCTCTGCTTGAGTCCAAGATCACCGAGTCTTTCGATATATTGCTCTCGCTGAGTCCAAGATCACCGAGTCTTAGCATCTTGTGCTTGAGGCAAATAAGCTACCGAGCGCCTTGACCGGAGCAGAGTGTCTGCCGAGTCCGAAACCTCGAGACAAATACAAATACAAAGGAATGGTTCACCAATCGAGATAGGGTTTTGGGATCTTCAAATCTTCTCAATAGTTCGGAGCACGAGGCTACCGAGCGTGATCCGATATAGAAGATAAGAGTCATTTCCCATAAGTATGATCATGCTTGAGGATTGAATCATCACCCAACAATTTCCCCCTATTTGATGATGCCAAAACCTATCATCTATGTCCTATCAACTATGCTAAACACTAACTTACTCGGGAACGAGCTCCTTACAAATATTACAAGTAGAATCGGTGGAGTTGTGCGGTAAGTGCTAGACTACCGAGGGAGACGGGGCGTAACGATTTTCCCTTTTTACAATAATTTCCCTTTAAGAAAAAAATACAACAATTTTCTCTTAAGAGAAATAATAACTCTCCGAAAGTCTAGTCTATCGGAGATCTAACCGAGCAAAAAGCCGACAAGTAAATAATCAACGTGTGTGTCGGTAATCACTTCGGTGATTCCGAGTGTTAAAGCATAAAGCAAACACGGCTATTTAGACAACAAGTAGTTGTCGAGCGAAAAGAAGATTTGTATATATATAATACACGGTTCGATACATTACAAATCTTGCTAAGCTAAAAGAAGAACTAAGAGGGAGAACCCTTAAACTGCTGAATCCTATTCATGAAACCTTGGGATTTATCTTCGGGCAGTGGAACTCCATACATTCCCGAACGTGTTCTTCCTCGGCTTCGGATATTCGGCGAAGTCTGGTTGGATCATCTTGTTCTAGTCCTCTGTTCAACGCGAGCATTCTTCACTTCTTGTTCAATCATTCCGAGATGTACTAAGTCGTCTTGTCTTACGGGTGGAGGAATGATCCTTGCTTCGAGAACTCGACTACTACCCCTTCGATTCTTGCTCCGTGCATATATGGGTAAAGATCGAGGTTCGATAATGGTCATCCACTCGACATAGGCATCAGCCTTAGACATTTCAGGCCAGAATCGCCGAAATAATTTCTCTTGATAAACTCTATCTTGGCCGATTCCCATCTCTTGATTGAACTGCATCGCCATCCATTCGTCTGATCTTGCCCATCCACGTGTTTTCAGATCGTTTGGCTTCTTGAACCTTACGTATCGATAAAGAATGTCGGCTTTCGAAGGAATTCTCGGCTCGGCCTCTTGTTCGATGCGTTTCTCGAGTGCCTCAAGGTGCGCTAAATGTATCCTGCATGCGCGGCCTCTATCCGTCTAGCTTCCTCTCCTCTCGTAGAGATATCTATCCATCCGAGCAAATATGTCTTCAATTTCGCATCCTCGCTCTTGAGGCTTCGAGGAGCTTGTTCGATTCGGCGGGGTACTAGATCTAGATTTGGATGTACCCTGCCTTTCAGTATTCTTCTGCTGCTGCTCCTTTTCTTTTTCTCTGTCCTCTTCATCTGTTATGATGAGCTTTCTCGGAGGCAGTCTAGCAGTTCTCTTTCCTCCTCTGGCTGGGGCTTTAGTCTTTCCTTTGGCAGGCTTAGACTTTGGCTTGTTAGCTGCTTCGGCCTCTGCAATCTCTCTGGCCAGCTTCTCATCCGCAGCTATTTGGGCTTCCTCCTCAGCAGATATGTATCTTAATCTCTTTGCTGGAGGGGTTGGAATGTTAAGCTTTTGTTTGCCCTTGCCTTCTTGAACTGGTGGTGGAAGAGGAGCCTCTTCTTCTTCTGAGTCCTCCACCGCCTGTTCAGCGTACTCAGCAACCTCCTTAATGATATCTTTGGGAGTTTGGGTTGCCTGAGTAGTCTGCTGGGGTCCTGAGCCACTTGGGCCGGTTTCAGCTGTGCTCGCAGCTGAAACACCCTGGGCCTCACCCTTCTGAGACTGAGTCTGGGATGACTTCAGTGTAGCTTCCCCCTTAGACTTTGGACTTTTGGTGAGGGTCAGCTTCCCAGTACTCTTCTTTCCTTCCCTTTTTCCTTCACTTTCCCCCTTTTTGGCATCATCACTGATCACCGGGGTAGGGACTAGGGCCGACTTCTTCGAGACTTTTGTAGGAGGTTGACGGCTCATCGAGACGATCGTGGAGCTTAGTCGAGCCTCATGCAACTCGTTCCTCTCCATGGTAAGGTTTTCCTTGTCTTGCTTGTGAGAGAGGTCATTGCTTCCTTGAAGTCTTTCGGCTTTTCGGTGATCGTGTCTTCCAAGGCCGGTTGGATATTCTCGAGTCTCTGTTCGGTGGCCTCGGATTGTTCGAGTGATAGCGTCGGTATGAGCCAATTTAGAAGCCAAAAATTCATCAAGTAGCTTGGCTTGGCTCTCCCGAAAGATCTTTAGCCGAGCTTCGAATTTGACTTGTCTGGCGAGCCAACGCTTCGAAATAAGCGCGGAAACATCGGGGGCGGGCGATGAAGAGACGGAAGACTTCAGCCCCCGAAGTTCTTTAGACGTGGCTTGAGCGATCCGCTTCCATGTCCTATGGATAGCCTTCGCAAGATCTCGATTTTTGATCCCTTGGGCGGTTAAGGCTTTTGCCATCGATCGAGATCTCTTTGCGGTCGTGGCCGGGCGCCGCTTCGAAGGTCGACTGCAGCAAGAGGCGAGCGGGCTCTGCGAGGACGAAGCACCGGCCTTGGACTTCTCGGGGACCAAGGATGCCGAGTGGTGGAGCGGTTTCGGTATGGGTATCCTTGTCCTGTGGATGTCCCTCATCGGGCTTTCCGGGGCCTCGAATCACCGGGTGGGTCGTCGTGGTCCGACCCGTCGAGGGTCTTTGGGCCGGAGGCGTGCCGTCGATCATGAATCATGGCCGGCATTGCGGCCCTCGAGATTGTCCATTGAGCCGAGGTCTTCGGGCTCGAATAGCCTTTATCTCCTCTCTCGGTTTCAATTCCTCTTCATGCATTGGCGACGGGAGTAGTGTAGGACAAGGCGCGTAGACGAGGCCACTCCCGATGTCGCGGCAACATGTGGAGTCTTGCTTGTTTTGGCGATGAGCAACAAGTCTCGAGTAGTCGGCAAGCTCCGGAACTAGTTGTAGAATTTCTCGGGATGCTCTGGATATAATCACTGAAGCTTCCATCCCGATTGATTCACCTTCGAGATGCGATCTCGAGACTCCAAGTCCATGTGTGAAGTCTGCTCTTCGGTTGGAGGGACCGAGGCGAGTGGAGGGACGAGAAGGGGGCCGTCTAGGCGCCGAATATCTGCGCTCGAGCTTCGAAGCATCCCCTTGGTTCCTTTCGGTGGAAATAATCTTTTCCATCGGCCGAGTCTTCTCGAAGACTCGGACTCATCAACCAGTGCATGGGCCGACTAGTCTTCTCGGGGAGCCTGTTCGGCGGTACTTGTGGAACCTCCTCGGTGGCCGGCACCTCGGCGGCTTTCTTCATTTTCTTTGCCGGTGCCTTAGGAGTTTTAGTGGGAGGGGTTCTTTTCTTTATAGGCGTAGCTCTTTGAGACTTTGATTTCGGAGAGACTGCTGAGGGTCCTGACCCTATCTGCTGAAGCGCTGCTGTCTTGTTGTGAAATCTGACCTTCTTCACATTGAAGTACTCCTTGTCACTGTAGGTGATAGGCTCAGATCCACATAAATCTTCGATCATGATGGACAGTTTGAGTCCATACGACAATTTGCCCTTTGCGCTCGGCATGTTCGATGTTTTGTCGAACTTAGCGGCTGAGCCATGAATTCTCGGAGAAAGAACTCCGTCCAATTTATCCAGGGCTCGGTCGTATATGGCCATCATCATCTGAATCTTAGGCCTCGACACCTGGTCAAACGACCCTGCTTGGCTTGTCAGTAGCTGTCGCGTCACTATATAGGCAAGTGCCCTGAACTGAGGCAACATGCTGTTCTTCGGAAAAGCAGCTCTGAATGTAGTGGGCTTTCCACAGAAGACGGTAAGATATTCATCAACTCGGTCGTCTCTGTACCCGACTGAACTTATCCCTTCGGAGGGTAGATCAAAACTCCGCTTCAAGGCATCCTTGATGGACATCTGCTTCAGCTCCGTAGTGGCGTGTTGGATAGAATGTGCAACGAATCTCGCCATTATATCTCCAGACACAGTGTCTGATTCAAAGTACAGCTCTGCAACCTGTCTCGGGAGGAAGAACGAAGGCCTCCTAGACGAAATTTCGCAGAGCCGAGAATACATCGTCCATGTACTCCGGATCGCATGAATAGAAGTCCATGGTGGGTTCACACCATACGCGATCCTTCTCCAAAATGTTCTCGCATATCTGCTGTGGAGATATCATAGAGATATTGGTTTCCGCCATTGTACTCGTGACAAGAAATGAGTCGATACTATTTTTGGATAGAAACAGTCTTTGTCTGATGCGATCTTGAAACATATAACAAATATATTAGCGAGATATAAGCATACCAATGGATAAAATTCGAGATAAGATAGAGTGAAAATTGCAAGTAAGGATTGCGAATGCGAGATCTCGGATTTTTCGAATTTGAAAGTTATGAAGTATGCTAATGGCGGTTCGAGGATATGATCGAATATATATATCAAACTATGAAGGTGAACGGTTTTCGATCGAAGGCTGAATGTAAACTTGCTTTATGATATGGACGGTTAAGATTAGAAGTTAAAAAATATGCAATGATCACAAAAGACGCCTAAGTCAAAGCCAGTTGTAAAATAGCCTAAGTAGTAATCGTGAAAAGACATGCATTAAATGCGTGCAGAGTTCAGCAAGCTTATGTATGGAATGTCGTGCATTAAATGTGAGTCGTTAATAAAGACAAACCAAAAGATATTAATGTCATGCTTGAATCTTTGCCATAAATGCAAAGTCCTGTAGTATTAAATTACTACCGAGTAGAGATACGCAAACTCGTCGGCCGAACATAGTAGTCAGTGATACCTCGTGTAGATGGTTTTACGAATCTCTATGTCCTGAACTTACTCGATGCGAGAGTGATCATTCCCCCTCACTGGAATGTTCCTCTCCTCGAAACCTTATTACCGACTAGGGTCGGTAGGGTCCAGCAGAGACCTAGCTCTACCGAAAGTTCTGCGAATCCGGATTCGGCTAGAGGCTTAGTCGGTATATCAGCCCTTTGCTTGTCGGTATGGATCTTTTCCATTCCGATATCCTTTTTTCGACATGGTCACGAATGAAGTGATGTCCGATGTCCACGTGCTTGCATCTTGTGTGAAGAACGAGGATTACGAGTGATTGCAATAGCACTGCTAATCTTGTCGCGTAAAAATCGGCACTTCATTTTGAATGACGTCATAGTCTCTCAGTCTTTGTCTCGGCCCAAAGGATCAGGGCGCAACAACTCCCGAAGCAGCCATGTATTCGGCTTCGGTAGTCGACGTGGCCACCGAGTGCTTGTTTCTTTGAAAACCATGAGATCGGCTTGCTGCCAAGGAACCGACATGTTCCCGAAGTTGATTTTCGGTCGATTCTACATCTCGCATAGTCGGCATCGAGAATAACCGATTAGTTCAATATTATCATCATTTGGATACCACAAACCCATATCGGGTGTTCCTCGTAGATAGCGGAGAATCTTCTTTGCTGAGTCCATATGACTCGCTTGGGATTCGCCCGAAATCGAGCACACGCACACCTACGAGCATAAGTTATGTCGGGACGAGTAGGCTGTTAGATATAATAAAGAACCAATTATAGCACGGTATTCAGTTTGGTCTCATGATACTCCCTCTTTATCAAGATCTATCTTCATATTCGTGTTCATAGGGATCTTGATTGATTTGCCGGATGTGCAGCCGAATCTTTTGATGAGGTCTCGAGTGTATTTGCCTTGGTTGATGAACGTTCCCTTTTCGATTGCTTGACTTGAAAACCAAGGAAGTAGTTCATTTCTCCCATCATTGACATCTCGAACTTATCCTTCATCATCTTTTCAAATTGCTGACACATGATGACATTCTTCGAACCGAAGATAATGTCATCCACGTAGATCTGCACAAGTAATAAGTCTTCTTCCAGTCGAATGCTGAATAGAGTGCGGTCTACTGTGCCTTTCTGAAAACCTTTACGAAGAAGAAACTCGAGACGGGGTATCGTACCAAGCCCTGGGTGCTTGTTTTAACCCGTACAGAGCTTTTCTGAGTCTATATACTTGATGTCCCTGCTGAAAGCCGGGCGGTTGTTCCACATAGACTTCTTCTTTCAGCACGCCATTCAGGAATGCAGACTTCACATCCATTTGATAAACTCTGAATCTTTGATGTGTTGCGTAGGCTAGGAATAGTCTAATTGCCTCCAATCTTGCAACTGGAGCGAAGGTTTCATCGAAATCTATTCCTTCAGCTTGACAGTAGCCTTTAGCCACGAGCCTTGCTTTGTTCCTGACTATAACGTTGTTTTCATCTCGCTTGTTTTTGAAGACCCATTTGGTTCCAATGACATGTTGATGCGAGGGTCCGTCTACAAGCTCCCATACTTCATTTCTCGTGAACCGATTCGACTCTTCTCGCATAGCAATAATCCGGTCGGCATCTTTAAGTGCATCCTCAATATTCCGAGGTTCTTCGGTAGACAAGAAGCGGGAAAATAATGCGCTTTCTCCTTGACGAAATCTGGATCTTGTCTTGACATGTGTCTTGAAGGATCTCCAATTATAAGATCGGCGGTGTGAGCATCTAGCCACGATCTACGATGTTTTAACTCTTCATCCGGAATTTGTTCAATACGGATAGTAGGTGAGTTAGGCATTTCGGTTGTACTATTCCGAGATTGAAGTAGTTCGATAACAAGAGTATGATCTACCGAGTCACCGAGTTCGGGGGCATTCAGCTCGGGAACATTACTAGACGTTCCCCACCGAGTTGTTATTCTCGGTAGTGGTCTCGATTACCTCTACGGTTTCCTCATCGACTCGAGTTACACGGGATTGATTACGTTCGGGAGAATCAATCTGCTCGGCTACTTGCTCAGTGGTTGAGATTCGATGATTTGTCTTCGGTTTCTTCGTCCGAATCATCATCCCAACATAGTTGGATCTTTTCGGATTTGTCTTTTAAGCTTAGATCCCGTAGGCGCTTCTGATGTCCTCGGATTCGGAATTTGAGTTATTGCTCCTGTCTTCGATAGCAAACTCGTTAAAGACAACATGAGGGCTTTCCTCTACGCAAAGAGTCCGATAGTTGAATACTCAGAAAGCTTTGCTTGACACGAGAGTATCCTAAGAATACTCCACGATCCGACTTGCTATCAAAAGTCTTCGCTGATCTTTCCCATTATTGTGGATAAAGCATGAACAACCAAAAATATGGAAATAAGATAGAGAAGGCTTCTGTCGTTCCATAGTTCATATGGTGTCCGCTTATCTTTGCTTTGTCGGTAGAGATCTATTCTCGAGTATAACATGCGGTATCGGTAGCTTCGCCCCGGAATTTGGTTGGGAGTCCTCGAGTCTGCGAGTAGAGTCCTAGCTGCCTCTTTTAGAGTTCCGTTCTTTCGTTCGGCAACTCCATTCTGCCGAGGTGTGCGTGCGGTGAAGTCTCATGCTCTATTCCTTACGCTGCGGAACTCCTTTACCATGGAATTAAGGAACTCGGTTCCTGCGTGCGAACGTATTTTTCCGATCTTGGTGTTCTTCTCGACACCGAGCCTTTTCGAAGCGTTGGTAACTCTGTTTTGACGTCGACTTGTTGGCAATGAATATGACCCATGTGTAGCGCGAGTAGTCATCTATGACCACTAATGCATATTTTACGCCTCCGATCATCACTGGGAGACTCGGACCGAACAAATCCATATGTAGCAGCTGAAGGATTCCATCCGTGGAAGGCGATGGAAGCTGGAGGATTTTGATTCCTTGTTTGCTTTCCCTTCGGACATGCTTCACACCTGAGTGTCTTTCTTTGAATACTTCATTCGGCGGTCCCCTTGCTAGAGTATTTCTTGCAAGCTTGTTGAGCGTCTTAAAGTTGAGATGGCTGAGTCTTACGTGCCATAGCCACCCCGTGCGGTTGTAATTCTTCGCCGGTAAGCAAGCTTCGAGGTTCGGTGAGTTCCGGTCGGCCACATATATGTTCT
Organism: Lavandula angustifolia; assembly: GCA_028984105.1. Lineage (NCBI taxonomy): Eukaryota > Viridiplantae > Streptophyta > Magnoliopsida > Lamiales > Lamiaceae > Lavandula > Lavandula angustifolia. The sequence continues at coordinate 14,155,649 of CM054811.1, forward strand.
TTTCTGCGCGAACACGATAACACTTGTTTTCCCTGTGGATTTATCAATAACATCACGAAAACCGGCGTCAAAAATCACTCTATTTGAGTTATCACAAAATTGACTAACGAGAGAAGATTATCTTGAAGTCCTTCAACATATGATACTCTTGGAACTTTGGCGATTCCTATCTTTGAGTGTGCCGTATCCTCTCGTGTAGCCTTTGGCATTATCTCCAAACTCAATTCCGGGTCCTTCTTCGGTGATATAATTCTTGGCGAGACTCCTTTGGTATGTCATGTGTCTTGAGCATCCGTTGTCCACATACCATGGGTCTTTACGCACTTCGCAAAAGAATTATATTCGGTACCCTTTATTTTTGATTTTGGGTCCTTAGATGTTAGTTTTCATAACCCAAATCCGTCTAACAACCCCGGTGGTTTCGGACATTTTCTTTCCACTAGAGTCAACATATCGACCACCGGGTGGTCAAAGGTGACTTCGAGGCTTCCGAGGTTCGGGAATCCCGATCTTCCGAGTTGGTGGACTGCCGACCTTAGCCTTACGTGTGGCTTTCCTTTTCTTCGACATTTGGAGCCTCTTCGACTATAGGTTCATAATAGTATGACCCATACCGAGCCGGATGTGTCGGCTTTGGAGGTCCATACTTGATCCGCCAATTTTAATTTCTTTGGTTCCCCTCCTGTGTCTTTGGGGTTTCTTGGCACCGATCTTCTTGTCGAATGCCGACGTGTGGGATGAGGTGCTTTCATCTTCTCGTTTGTTCTTTGCTAGGGGGTTCGGTATATTTGCGGTCATAGTCTCCCCTCGAACAAATCTATCGGCAAGCCGTACCACGAGTGTCTTGGGGCGGATGTGGAAGCTCCTGGCTGAATCCAAGTCCTTCCTTGCGGTGCTTTGACTTATTGCATGCTAGCATAGCCTCTAATTTCTTTTCAGCACCCATGTACCTCTCGGTCATCAAGCTCCTCCGGACATCATCACTCTTCTTCGATGTGTCGTGCTTGGTCCGAAGTCCCGACATTTCTTGCTTCAAACGAGACTTAGTTCGATATCTTTACGAGTCAAGTCATTGGTCAAAACGAAATCCGATCTTCTTGATGCTTTGAGACTTGGCCATCGAGAGTTTATTTCCTCCCCGAGTCTCAACACAAGTCCTTCGGCCTCGGTAGCAACCCGACTCTCCTCGAGAAAGTCTCCGATTCTCTACTTTCGGGGTATCCAACTCCCGAAGCGTCTTCTTGAGCTGCAGACTCATCCGAATTTGTTCGTCGAGCGGTTCTTCGTATGCGGTTGCGACGTCCATATTCTCATCCGCACCTTTGAAATAGTGTCGTGTGTGCGGTGTGAAGAGGAGTTAAGTGGTTCATGAGAATTTACCTCATCCTCTTCGCCGCCATCATGCACTTTTCACGTGATTCATCCGCTTCATGCTCTAAGGCCATGAAAGCTGCTTCATCGTCGAGATGAATCCATAAAGGAGTCGATCTCTTCGAGTCGTGCGAGATTTCGCCAGCTATGTAGGATTGTCTCTTACGGGGCGAATTTCTCTCTCCTTGCTTTGCGTGCTTTGCGCGTTCAGCAACTACTGAGCTCGGGACAATCATACCGATAATGTCCCGGCTTCTTGCAGTTGTAACAAGCAATGACTCTTTCTTCTTTGCTTTCGCTATTCTTTGATGGTTCTGAGTCATCTTTCTTTCTGCATTCAGAAGATTGTGAGTCAGGAGTGTGTTTCAACATATAATTTGACTTACCTTTCGTTTCCCGATAGGCTTTAGTCACTTTTACTGCGTCGCTCCTTCTCCTTCCGATACTTTACGAGCGAGCGAGTGCATACTTCGAGCGAGGCTTCCTTCTTGTAGATCATTGAGTGAAGGTTCAGTCTTACTCGTCGTTTTGCTCGTTGCTGGAGATGCTGTGCTGACTGATGCTTTGAAAGCATGGTCGATTTTTGTGTCAGCTTCAGCTCTCTGCTTTCTTTGAGGTCCGTCGAACTCAAACTCCTCGCACTTGTAATTACGAAAAGATATGGTCGGGAGACACAACATCTAAGTCGAATGTCGCAATAGAGTGGCAAAAGGTGTCCAAGGTCCGTCCGAGCGGTGCCCTCGAGAATCTTCGATTCATCTCTCTCGTTCTTCGAATGTCTTTCCCAGCCCATTGATAGAGTTCATCGATTGGTAAATCGACGTTCGGATCTTCGATTTTGTCACCGGGCATGAGAGACAAGCTTTCCGGCTTTTGGAGTTCCGGCGCTAATTTGTTGGCTTTAATCTTCCGAGTCCCTCGACTCGGTAGCGCAAGAGCGTCCCGAGTTCTTTAGCGATCTTGCATTCCCGAACCCCCGCCAAGATAAGAATCACTAAGGGTGGTTAGTATAGCATTTACGGCGACTCGATCTAGATTGTGAAGCTTCTTCTCTTCACGGGAGTGAAGAGACTTCGTCTTTGGGGATCTTCTTCCCGGTCCACCATTCCTCCTCCTTGAGCTTGGTCTCGAGTCACGACACTATCAATCATAGGAACGATAGGTCCATCTTCAAGCACTTCGATCATACTATCATGGAGGGATGTCGGATGTGCTTCCATTCCGACTCGCCATACTCCATAATTTTCCACCGAGAACATGGGTACCATCCTTATACCCGACATATCGGCCATGAAAAAATATAGATATGAATGTAGAGTGATATGCGGTGAAAACGTTTTCCTCTCGGATCCGTTCGAATAGACCGGTTTCAAAGATAACAAGAGTCAAAGAACTCCGGCTACGATACCAATTGTTGGTCCCGAGTGTACGGTCGGGTGTAGAGGGGGGGTGAATACACTCGATTCGATTTCTCAACTTTCGAACACGAACAGTCCTATTCGGGGAAGGTGCCGTCTTGAACTAGTTCGGGAACCAGGCATGCACTGTTCGAATCGTGTTAAAGGCTAGAAAAATCCCGACTCAGTCGAGATCCCGCTAACCGACTAGGTCGAATTCGGTATCTACGGTAAGAGTTCGGTGTGCGGAATAGTGTAGGCCCAAATCGGTTTTTGTGAGAAAACGTTGTCTCGGTTCGGTAGATATAGAGCTCGGTATGAATGGTAAAATCAATGCAACGAGTTAAGAAAGCGATAAGAGACGGGATTTTTAAAGTGGTTCGGATATCGCTCAAATCCTACGTCCACTGTCCCCGAATGATCGGGAGGCTATTTATTATCCCGAGTTAGTCTCGGTCGGCTTGCACACTCGGGCAAAGCCGCGTCTTGGTTTTTATGCGATCCAAGTCTCGGTTTACAACACTATCAAACTTAAAGTGTTTGACTCTCCAACGGTGAAGGAGTCCTTATACAATAAGGATTGGGTTCGAGATGTGAACTCCTTCGTCTAAGCTATAGATAAGAACGGTTGAGCTTAGGGTTAGAGGGATAGGGAATATGAAAGAGTAGCTTCTAGATCGACGAACAGTGAAGGTAAGCTATAAGTTCGTGTAACGTCGATTGGATACTAGAGGCTTTATATGTTGGTTTAGCTTGATTCCCTATGAGCTAGAATGTAGTCTTTCGCCGGAGATTGTTCTTCGAGTTTTTTGCTAAGACGTAGTTCTTTGGGTTCTTTGCTCGTTGAATGCTTTCTTGATTTTTGCTCTAGATACGTGCATTCCGTGCATTCTTCTTGAATAATCCCTCTATTTATAGAGCGAGAGATTGAAATAGATCCGTTGGAGATGATCTTCTTCTCTCTCTCTCTCTTTTTGGTAGCAAACGGCTCTTTTGGTGTAGGCAACGGTGCCTTTTCCTCCTTTTCCGGAAAGTGTTGACTTGCGGCTTTAGCGGTGAGAAGACACGTGTATGCTTGTCATTCGTTGAGGTGGATGTAGTGGTTGAGACAAAGCACAAACTTCGAGATAGGCCGAAGCCGACTTCTCTCTTCCTCGTACATGACTCGCTGATTGTCTTTCAAAAGATTCCGGCGATCCCCGAAGACTATCCGTCGTTCTTGAGTCCGACCTCGTATTCGGTAGATAGGCTGGCGAAGATAAGTCTACGATGATCAGCTCACGAGTCCAATGAACTACTCCTGCCGAGTTTAGTTCGATCGACTCTCTCGCATATCTTGCTCTCGCTGAGTCGATATCACTGAGTCTTTCGATATCTTTGCTCTGCTGAGTCCAAGATCACCGAGTCTTTCGCATATCTTTGCTCTGCCGAGTCCAAGATATCACCGAGTCTTACATCTTGGTGCTTTGAGGCAAATAAGCTACCGAGCGCCTTGACCGGAGCAGAGTGTCTACCGAGTGCGAAACCTCGGAGACAAATACAAATACAAAGGAATGGTTCACCAATCAGATAGGGTTTTGGGATCTTCAAATCTTCTCAATAGTTCAGAGCACGAGGCTACTGAGCGTGATCCAGTATAGAAGATAAGAGTCATTTCCCATAAGTATGATCATGCTGAGGATTGAATCATCACCCAACAGTACCATCCTTATACCTGACATATCAGCCATGAAGAATAAAGATATGAATGTAGAGTGATATGCAGTAAAAACGTTTTCCTCCAGATCCGTTCGAATAGACCAGTCTCAAAGTGACAAGAGTCTTAAAGAACTCCTGCTCTGATACCAATTGTTGGTCCCGAGTGTACGGTAGGGGTAGAGGGGGGGGGGTGAATACACCCGATTCGATTTCTCGACTTCGAACTCGAAACAGTCCTATTCGGGATGGTGTCGGCCGAAACGATTCGGCGAACCGGACAAGCTGTTACGAATCGAGTTAAAGGCTAAAAGTGCTCGACTCAGTCGAGATCCGCTAACCGACTAGGTCGAATTCGGTATCTACGGTAAGAGTTCGGTGCGTGGAATAGTGTAGGCCCAAATCGGTTTGTGAGAAAACGTTTTAAGTCTCGGTTCGGTAGATTAAAAGTTCGGTATCTTTGAGACGAGTTGATTGATTTTAAATATGATGTTCAGTATGAATAGTAAAATCAATGCAATAGTTAAGAAAGCAGTAAGACACAGGATTTTTAAAGTGGTTCGGATATCGCTCAAATCCTACGTCCACTGTCCCGAATGATCAGGAGGCTATTTATTGTCCTGAGTTAGTCTCAGTCAGCTTGCACACTGGGCAAAGCCGCGTCTTGGTTCTTATACTGATCCAAGTCTCAGTTTACAACACTATCAAACTTAAAGTGTTTGACAAACTTCTCCAACAGTGAAGGAGTCCTTATACAATAAGGATTGGGTTCAAATGTGAACTCCTTCGTCTAAGCTATAGATAAGAACGGTTGAGCTTAGGGTTAGAGGGATAGGGAATATGAGAGTAGCTTCTAGATCCACGAACAGCTGAAGGTAAGCTTTGAGTTCATGTAACGTCGATTTGGATACTAGAGGCTTTATATATCGGTATAGCTTGATTCCCTATGAGCTAGAATGTAGTCTTTCGCCGGAGATTGTTCTTCAAGTTCTTGCTAAGACTTTGTTCTTTGGAATTCGCTCTTTTTCGCGCTCTCTCGTGTTCTAGGCGTCTTTCAAATCTTGAATGATCCCTCTATTTATAGAGCAGAGATTGAAAAGATCCGTTGGAGATGATCTTCTTCTCTCTCTCTCTTTTTGGTAGCAAACGGCTCTTTTGGTGTAGGTAACAGTGTACTTTCCTACCTTTTTAGGTAAAAGGTTGGTTTGCGGCTTTAGCGGTGAGAAGACACGTGTATGCTTGTCATTCGTCGAGGTGGATGGAGTGGTTGAGACAGTACAGACTTCGAGACAGACTGAAGCTGACTTTTCTCTTCCTCGTACATGACAATGCTGATTGTCTTTCAAAAGATTCTGACAGTCCTGAAGACTATCTGCTATTGCTGAGTCTGACCTTGTATTCAGTAGATAGGCTGCCGAGATAAGTCTATCGAAGATCAACTACGAGTTCGATGAACTACTCTGCCGAGTTCGATTCAACCGACTCTCTCGATATCTTGCTCTCGTAAAGTCCAAGTATCACCGAGTCTTACTTGCACCGGTGCTTTGAGGCAAATAAGCTGCGGCGCCTTGACCGGAGCGAGTGTCTACCGAGTGCGAAACCTCGGAGACAAAACAGATACAAGGGAATGGTTCATCATTCAGATAGGGTTTTGGGATCTTCAAATCTTCAGACAAGTACAGAGCACAAGGCTACTGAGCTTAAGATCAGTGTCTAAGACCCAATCATTTCCCACTGAGTGAAACAGTGCTGAGGATGGAATCATCACCCAACAGTTCTTCTTGTTTGTTAACCTTGAGGCATCTTGGAAAAGGAGGTGGGGTCTTGTATGGATTCACAGCTCTATGCAAAGGAGTCCGAACAGTAGGCTTGTTCTCCTTATCTCTTGTCCTTTCATCAACATTAGCCGTAGCAACTTCGCCAATTTTCTCTTTAGCCTTCTCCGAATCATCACCAAGCAAAATAGTAATGGACATCGCCTCTTCAGTTTGTCCGGGTAGTTTCCCTTGTTGCATTTTAAGCAAAGCAACTTCCCGCGCTAGCTGGCCAAGTTGAGTCCCCAAATTTTTGGAAGTTGCTTCCACGTTCCTGACAGATGTGGTAAGTGTCTCCATATGCTCCTTAGAACTCTTCATAAAGGAGGTTAAGGTGTCTTACAAGATGGCCATGGAATTCTTATCAGCGTCCTCAAACTTTGGCTGAGGGCGAGAAGATGATGTGCCTCCAAAGTTCTGCTGCTGAGTGGCACTCCTTCCTCCATAATCCTGGTAACTTTTGTAGTTGGGATTGTACCCTTGCTGCTTATGGACAAAATTTTGGTGCGGCCTCTGATATTGCCTTCTCTCTTCCCATTCCTGATGTCCTATGCCTTGTCCCCAGTTACCTTCTTCTTCTTGAAATTGGCTATGGATGATATTAAACTGGCATTGGGCGGTTGAGTGTTGTGGATCATCACAAATGGTACAGACCTCGCCAATCTGTGGGGCTTGCACTTGTCTCTGCTTGAGCTCCTTGATTTCTTGTCTAAGCAGTTGAAGCTCCTTAATAGTATCATCTGCATACGCAGCCCGCACATCCTGCGTACCACGTTGTCTCACACTCTGACTTCTTAATACGGATCGAGCCTTTAACGTCTCAAAAAGCTCATGCAATGCACTTGGGGTCAGTGCAAGAATGCCTCCGGGAGCCATGTTGTCAACCATAATCTGACACGGCAAGAGCAATCCATTGTAGAAGAACTCATTCAGCATCACAACCTGGTAATTATGATGTGGACATTGGATGAGGAGTCCCTTGAATCTATCCCAAGCTTCAAGGTATGTCTCATTGTCAAACTGGGAGAAAGTAGCAATCTGCTGCCTCAACTCGTGGCTCTTGCTTCGGGAGTAGTATCGCCCCGTGAATGCTTTGAATACGTCTTCCATTGTCCGCAAAGAATTAGCAGGCAGTGTGTGCAACCAATTCTTGGCTTTATCCTTCAGAGTGTAGGGAAACAATCGTCTTCACAATTGAGCAGTAGTGAGCCCGCTGAGAGGAATAGTCCCCAGTGTAGAATAGAACTCCCTCATATGAGCAATAGGATCTTCAGTTGCTAGCCCGTAGAAAGATGGTAGCATATGGCAGTAGATAGGCTTCAGATCATAATTTCTAGCGGTCTCTTCTAGGACAATGCAGGTAGTATTGGCTCCAAGTATTGGCCTTGTGTAGTCTCCCTGTAACCTCTCTGGTTCAGGATTGTTCCCAATTTGCTCCATTGCAATTTTGTCTTCCGGTTCTTCCTTCGTAACGCGAGTCCCCACTCTGTGTATGTTATCGATAAAAGGCGCAAGTTCTGGATTTTGCGACCTTCTACCTTGCATAAACCTACAGAAAACTCAAAGAGTAAGACTCGATACAGTAAAGAAAAAAAAAGTAATACTAACCAACGTAAAAATAAAATCTAAACAAATAAACAGCTAGTAAAAAGAATAATCAAAACGACTGAGTCCCCGGCAACGGCGCCAAAAACTTGATGAACAAATTATAATTTCTCGCAAGTGCACGAATCGGTGTAATACCTAGTCTAGCAACTCCCGAGGTCGATCTCACAAGGACTCAGCTGGGTTCTAATTATCCTAATTATTTCACTATCTACTTGGTCCTAAACTGGGTTTGGTTTATTTAAAACTACGAAATTAAAATGCAAGAAAGAAAGAAAACAAATAAAAACGAAGCAAAGTGGGTAATGGGTTGGTTTTCAAGTCTGTTGAAGAGTGCGAAGGTTTAGCAATCACTATGCCTAAAATGATCGATTCATTCCCATTCTCTAGCTAGCATTTATGAATTTATTTTGTTGGTTCATCCACTAAGGCTCTAGGGATTCCGTATGATGGCGGGAGATCTCTAACTTATAATCCTAAGGGTCAATCAAGTGATCATATCATGAGCCTAAGGATCGTATCATGCTCAAGGATTTAAGGAACCATCTAAACTATCCCAAACCAATGGTGACAATCTATACACTTAATTGCGAGTCTAAATAAATAACCTGGGTATGATGCGCCGTATTATCTATTACCTATATTCTCTATAATTATCTAAGATGATGGCCAGTCACATTAAAGAATCATAGAGAAATCAAAAGCAGGCTCAACAATTAAGAAACAAAACAATTCATTCATTGAAAAACTAGGGCCTGAATCAATTCATCAAAAACATAGATCCTGCTAAACCCCACACAAGGGGATTTAGCCACTCATATTCGTAGGAAAATAATCATAAAAGATGCAAAAATAATCCATAGAATTCAAGTATCAAAAACCCTAAACAAAACTGAGAAAGAATAATACAACCTAGAATCTAGCAGATTGATCCTCGCGCTTGGTTCTCGGGTTGTGGTCTTCAATCTACGTCTTGAATCTTCAAAGGAGGGATGCCTTGGGTGTTTCTCTGCCTTGGAGGGTGAAAGAAGTCGAAAATATGGTGTGTGGTGCGAAGGAAAGAAGTCCGGAAGGGTTTATATAGGTTTCGGGCCAAAAAAATCAGGTTTTTGGGCTGCAGACGACGCGGACCGCGGTCCAGTGCAAAGGCAGACCGCGGTCCGACTCCACCAATTTCTGATTTTCGAGTCAGAACACCTCGGACCGCGGTCCCGCACAAATGCGGACCGCGGTCCTTAACAAATCCGGCTGAACAGTTTTTCTGCACTGTCGCGTTTTGGGAAAAACGCGATATCTCCTTCGTTAGCAGTTGGATCGCCACGAAATTTTGCCACGATGTTCCCAACACATAAAAATACGATGTGGACAGTGGAGATCGGATTCTAAGATCTTTAGATCCACCGGCCACATGATTTTCCAAGTGCCTTGATACATGAGCTCCGAAACACGATTTCTTCAACAACCGGCTTCAAATCCTCTCCATTCTCCATCCAAGCAACTCCATCTTTACCAAAAATGCATCAATGGTCATGGTTTATTTTATTTTGGTGTCAAATACCACCAAATATGCTTAAAATGCGTGAGAAACCTACAAAACCAAAAACCATCGAAAGTATGCGATTCCAAGCAAAACAAAAGCTAAAAATGAATGGAAAACGATGTAAACAAGCCTAAAAAGAACACGATGAGATGGTATAAAAACCACTCATCAGTATGTACGCTGAAGAATTAATAACTGAGAGGAATTATCTACATATCAAGTTTGAAAATCTTCAGAAGACCTTGACTGAGCTATCCCAGTCTTAGAAAACGCGAGTACCCCCCAGACCTTAATGGATGATGCCAAAAAGGGGGAAGTGATTAAAGGGAAAAGGACTAGACATTCCAAGGGGGATGTAACTCGGGTTATAGCCCAGGGTGTCTCAGCAGGCGATGTAGCAGCTGAGACAGGCCCAAGCGGCTCAGAACCCAAAGAGGTTGGAACCGGTACTTCTGGACCTGCTCAGAAGATTATAGAAGAAGTGACCGCGTTCCTAGAGGAGTCAGACGATGAAGAAGCTCCTATGCCTCCACCTATATCTGGGAAGGGAAAATCAATTCTGAAAATTCATGCCCGACTTAAGAGATACATTAGCCCAACAGAGCAAGCACAAATAGATGCTGACGAGAAGCTTGCTCATGAGATTGTTGAGGCTGAGGCGGCAAATAAGCCAAAGAAGGCCCCTGCGAAGGGTAGGACGAAGGTCCCTGCCAGGAAGCCCGCTCAGAGGCAGGTGGTCAGGAAGCTCTCTCCAATATGACGCTGACAAAGAACAAGAAAAGGAGAGAGAAGCTGAGAAGAAGAAGGCTGACTCATCCAAGCAAACGAAGAAGAAACTAGCTGAGCCTACTATTGACGAGTTGATCGACCTCAGCATTCGAGCACTCGACAAAAGAGCTAAATGGCATCAACTCCCTGAAGCCAGAAGGAAACAGGCAGAAACCAAGGCGAGGGGCGGGCGAAGAGGCAAGAGAAGCGAGAATGAGGCGAAGCCTCGGCCACCACCTCCTCGGGGCGGGGACATCCCCACAACCTCCAAATTCTTCAGACGAGTCTGCAAACGTGATGATCAAAAAATTCACAGATGGCCTCACGTAGATCAGTGGATGCCCTGGGAGAAGACTCAGGCTTGGGAGACGATCAAAGCTGAATTCATCAAGAGATACTACATATGGCAGTTTTGGCCCGACTCCGTGAAAGCCGAAGTGTTTGCTGAATGGATTGGGAGGTGTGATAATGAAGTCTACAATATAGTTCAGAAGGCCCTTCTTGAAGATAACATTGTTGTTAGAACTCCGGCCTCCAGGACTCTGCCACCACCAAGAAAGCTAGACAGATCATTATACATAGCCGTGATTGAAACTGAAGCTAGGGATGCAGCCAAAGTTCTTCAACTTGAACCTACTGATCCAGAAGATATTCCGAAGATTCAGAAGCTGAGGCGTGACACCTTCAAGATGTATGGACTTCTTTTGCCCGATGATAAATCGAATGATTTCAAGGAAAGGATTCAGCGCTTTAAATCTGCTAGGAAGTAGTCTTGCTTGTCTATATCTATTGTATTCTCTAGTGTAGCCATATGATGTAACTGTACTCTAATTCTTATCATCAATACATCAATTATTACTTGGCCTGACAATTCCTCATTGTCTCCATGGCCTGCTTCGTTTTTACTTTAACACTCAGAATCACCTAAGTGATTACTGACACACACACCCACTTATTATTTGTGTGTTCAGTTCTTGTCTAGTTCAGAAGACTTGAAGATACTCTCCACAATTTCTCATTGTAATATTTGTAAGGAGTTTGTATCTGATAGTTCTTTAGATTCTTAAATAGTGTTAGACATAGTTTGATAGTGATAGGTTTTGGCATCATCAAATAGGGGGAAATTGTTGGGAGATGATTCAGTTGTTGTTTAGTGATTAGATGATTAGGCTGATCCCAAAACCCTATGTTGTGTAAAAGTTAACACCTTGGCTTTGAGTTTTTCAGACTCAGTAGACCCACCTTCAGCATGGTTCCGGCTCAGAAGTTCCATCTACTGTTCTTCACTAGACTATCCGCCATAGTGCCATGAAGTGAAGATTCAGTATGGTTGGACTCAGAAGGAGCAGTATACTTAAAGGTGTTCAGCAGTTAGTTCCACTGGACTCAGTAGGGGCAGTTTATTGAACTCAGAGTCTTGACCTTTAGTAGAGTTGAAGTCAGCAGGAGTATACTACTGATCCTATAGGTCGAACTTCGGCAACGGCTCTGTCGGTTGTTTAGCGACGATGGACTTCAAAGTCAGAATCAATAGAGTTGTCTAAGGTCGTACATCTGAGAAAGGTCAGCTTCAGTATCAACCTTGAAGTCTGAATGTCTCACCCACTTTTTTGTACCTCGACCAATGACAAGCAGCCAACTGTCAAAGTATCCGACAAAAGCTGCAAGTCAACCACTTTCTCCAAAGAAGCGGACTATACAGAATTCAAAGGAAGGAGTCGTTTGCTACCGATATAGAGTGACTCGTGGACTGTTTCGCCTCCAACGGATCTATCCACACTCACTACTATAAATAGAGGGAAGGTCATAATCTTTCAAGTCGCACTACACGATCACACAAGCGACCCTACGGGAACTCAAGCATTCAAAGAATTAACGCTCTAGAACACTTAGCGATTACTCAACTGAAGAACACGAACCCAGAGTTGATTATTACTCTTTGTTCTTCGCTCTAGAAGCCTCTCTCGTTCCCACCCTCTAACATTAAGCTCATTGTAATACATATAGCTTAAACCGAATGAGTTCATTTATTGAACCGTTCTTAGTGTTAAGAACTCCTTCATAGTTGGAGATACATTCAAACAATTTTATTTGACACTGTAAATTGAGACTTGCTCAGTATAATCACAAGTAAAAGTTTGTCATGCATACAAACTAACTGAGACGAACTCAGTATAATAAAATAGTGTCCTGTTTTGTTCGGGACGAGTGGATGTAGGATCTTGCGTATCCGAACCACTTTAAAAACTGTTGTGTTGTTTTATTGTTGCATGATTTAACTGTTCGTACTGAAAAATATCTTACAAAATCATACAACTGTTGTTTTCAGTATCAAAGCTAAAATATCGCATTAATCTACTAAACAGTTTTAGTAAACAAACATTTTCGAAACAAACTGAATCGGGCCTACACATTTCCGCACACTATTGAACCTCTGCTGAACGGTTTTGAATTCTGACATTAGTCAGCTAGCAGACCTTAGTACTGTCAGTCACTTTGTCCGCGCGATCAGGATCAGCTTGCTTGGTCTGCTGAATCTATTTTGTAGACATCTTCCGTGAAACGGATGATCGTGTTTTTGAGTTTGAGAAAAAGGTTTTGAGGTGCATTCACCCCCCGCCCCCTCTACACCTGAACGTTTGACACGGGACCAACACACTATTTAACAATCAATTGTGTGTACAATACATTCGAATTCGAAAATTAAACACACCACATCATCTAGTTCAATAACTAACAGAAACCTCATAAACAAGAAAAAAAATGTTACATTGTAAATCTAGGATCTATTTTCACTTGATTAATCGCAATTGCGTGCATCATGATTGATCAATTCCTTGCAATTGTTGCACTTTCTCTTTGGTTTGCTTGCATCCTTTTTATCCTTCTCCAACCTCGACTTCATACACTTTTCGTCATAAATTTAACAGATTCAAGAATTGAACTGCCATAGAAATCTTCGAAGACCTTACGCTTACCCCTGCTACCCCCTTCATCCAACGTCATCAAATTTCATCCCAAGAAAAGGTTTACATTCAAGAGGACAAACGGGAACAATTTTCTCGTCACCATCTATATCATCGATATGCTTAAGACTAGTAGCAAGTCGAACATCAAATACACAGAAACGAACATAATCACGATAAAATTGTATTCCTTCACCCAACGCCAAAATTTCATCCCAATGAAAGGTTTGTGTTCAACGGGATAATCGGGAACAATTTTCTCGACAGCCTCTATATCATCGCTCTCACCTACGCAGAAAAGAAATTTGACGTAAAATGCAGTAAAAATAAACAAAACAAGCATTTAAATTTGCATATGAATTCGCGACATAAGCTCAAAACCAACAAAGAATGAGACTGTCATAAAACTACCACAATCGAGTGAAAACATGGACATTAAGAAATACAAAGCTATTCTGAGTTCAAAACAACTAAAATAACATGAATACACTGATACATTATGAACATCATCAAAAAAATCTAAACATTCTACCCAACAATAAAACAACCGCTCAAATTCGATATGAAAGAACATTAAGGAAGAAGGCTTCAAGATACAATCCCATTTAGCAACAGGAATTCGATAAACATTCAAACACATAGTCATTAGAACTTGATTTTCACCATTTAGGGCAAAGAGTCATTCGTGATTTTCAAAAATCGGAAGTAAATAAGAGTTTATTGGATAAGAAAAACCAAAAATTGAACAATGAATGAACTAAACCATAGCAATTTGTTGATGAACGAATGATTTCTAGCTTGAATCTGTAAAATCGCAGCTTAAGAAGGAGAGGAAAACCGAAGATGAAGATGAAATCGTACTCTGCACCTTTTTCTTTCAATTGAGTCTTAGCTTTTCCTCTTTCTTTTGCTAGGATTAAAGGTGCGAGGTCTTCTTCTTCAACTACTTGAAGTCCTCTAGTACTGTAGGGATATGAGTCAGGAGATGATTCTACATAGTTCATATTAGGGGAAAATTGTAAGAATTTGTAAGGATATGAGTCAGTGGACACAGGGAAATCATTGGGAGATGATTCAGTACCTCTGATACTGAGTAATTCTTGTATAAATATAGGAGGAATTGAAGATCCCAAAACCCCTGAGTGTGTGATGAATCGACATGATGTAATAGGCTAGACCTGCTTTGATCTTTCTAGATTATTTTGTCTAAGTCCTGTACGGGGTAAATTGTTGGAATGAACTTCAGTAGAGAAGTTAAGGTTCCAGAACCCCATCTGTCATCGGTTCAGTAGAGCTCTGTCTGTATAAGAACTCAGTAGTTTATCTTTGAGTCAGTAGCTGGAAGCACTCAGTAGAAGATCACTCTTCAGCCGACTCAGAAAGAAGTCTCAGTATGATCATCCTTGATCTACTGAATGAGCTGCAACTCAGTTGCAGATCGTACAAGGGAAATCGATAGCCTGACCTTTATCAATCGGATGTCAGTAGAGGAACAGATATGTCCGAGGTTTGAAGGAAGTCAACTCAGTTAGAAGACTAATGTCTGACAAGTCTCACCTACAACCATACCTCAACCAACGAGAAGCAAGTGAAGCTTACCTACTCTGACACAAAGCAGCTCTCATGCATAGAAAGCCAACCACCCTCTCCGGCGACATTCAAATTATATGGTCATTTTCCTTGGAGTCTTGTGACACGTGGCATGGTCCCCTCCAACGGATCTGTGCATGAGTCACAACTATATAAAGAGATCATCTTCAAGAAGAAGAACATCGGAGGAACAGAGAATCAAGATATTCACGAACACATACTCAAGCACTCTAGCAAGGTTATTGTTACATCCAGCGAAGAAATAAAAATCTTAGAGAGATCCTAGTAGTTATTCACTCTAGAGTTGTTCCCGATCTCTTTTCTAAGCTAACCTTGTTAGATCTTAAGTTTAGACACTTGAAGGAGTTCACTTTTAGTGATACGTTCTTATTGTAAAAACTCCTTCCTAGTTGGAGACAAAACCTTTCAAACTTTGGTTTGATCTTGTAAAGTCGTCAAGGACTATAATATAGAAGGTTATGTCTAGTGTACAGAATCTTGCGGAGGCTTGCTTAGATTAATCAACAAGACCTCCTATTCAGCATGACCGTGGATGTAGGATCTTGTGTATCTGAACCATGTTAAAAATTGCTCGTGTTATTTACTATTTTATTGCATCTGTTTGTCAACTGTTTGAAAAATCATATTTTCAGTAAAATAGATTTGAAACTGCACTAGCCAACTGATTTTGGTTTGCATAAAAGCATTTTTCAAAGAGACGAACTTAAACCGGGCCTACACAATTCCGTATTTATTCATCTACTAAATTAGTCAGTATTGACATCAGTCAGTAGAAAGGACTCAGTCGTTGAATCACTCTGCCCCGCGATCAGAAGGCTTAACAGGCAACTGAACTCGTTCAGTAGCATACTCAGTAAAATATTGACCTTCGTATTCACCCCCCCCCCTCCCTTATACTATCTGCTTCAACATGTCTAATATGTCAGGTATTCAGATGGTACCGATGTTCTCAGTAGAGAACTACACGGTATGGCGCGTTAGAATGGAGGCGCACCTTACATCACTGCACGACAGCATAACTGACGTCCTCGAGACAGGACCAATCATACCCATGATCGACAGCGTCAAATTTACTGTTGTGGGAGGTGTAGGAGCACAAATTGGGGCAAAGATGACCAAAGATAAAGTCGTCTTCACGCCGGAAGAGAAGAAAGCGCACAATGCGGATCGAGTAGCGTGGAATGCAATCCTGGCCCACGCACGATGATTTAGACCCCCGCAGAGTGAAAGATTGCTAAACGGTGAAAGAACATTGGATGCCTTGCTGTACTGAGCCAAGGAACCCCGCTGATCAAAGAGAACAAGCTCGAGTTGGAGCTTCAAAAGTTCGAGACATTCGCCATGCAGCTTAATGAATCCATTGACGAGCTTAGCATCAGATTCACAAATTAGATCAATGTGATCAACGGGCTAGGGAAGACGTTCACCAACAAGGAGATGAACACCAAGATCCAAAGAGTGATGCCCCGACTGTAGTGGCTCCCATTTGCTACTTATTTACGTCGCTCTGATCTAAATTCTTGAACTCCTGATGTTATCTTTTCATAATTAAAGGTAGAGGAGTTCGAGCACAGCCTACCCCAACGAAGCGTAAGCGCTCCAGCTGACACCCCAATCGACAATGCATTTAAAGCAACAGTCAGAACATCTGGAGCAAGCCCAAGTTCAGCAAGCAAGTCAGTCGCAACCAGCACCAAAATCCACTACGGAGGATCTTGCTAAACGATGCACGCTTCTGGCTCTAAAGAACCAAAGGGAGAAGAACAGAGTCAAAAATCTGAAAAAATACCACAGATTCTTCTTCTAGTAAAAAAACAATATCATAAAAAGAAAGAAGAATCAAAACCTTCTCCTGAATGCAGGGACACAGAAACTACTGCCAGTCCATCTAACGACACATCTGAAAAGGGTGGCAGGACTTATGTGTGCTACAACTGCAAAAAGAACGGGCATTATCGATCGATTGTCCCGGGAGCTATCAGTGCACAATGAGTTGAAAGGCGAGCCGAGAAGAGACAAATTTGCTCGAAAGAGGCATGCCTATATTGCCGGAGAGCTATCCGATCCGCTCAATTTAGGAAGATACATTCATATATTCCTCTGCGAAGATGAAGCCGCATTCGTGGTTGTTGAGGTCGAGAATCAAATCACGAAACGTCAATCGAACACCGCCTTAATGGGCGGAGAAGAGGCGACATAAACTTTAAATCGAATCTAACCTCCTCTTCACGAGCACGCACGACACTTGTCTAACTGCGGGAGAACCTCTAGATGTGGTTCAAGCATATGAAGATTTGTTAGAGGAGTAAATTCGGATGAGCGAGAGAGTTCGGTAGGAACCGTTCGGGTGTTGGAACGAGGTAAAAGCTGCGAATCAAAGACTTTCTTCTGATTGTTAGGTCCTTACTGATTCAGAAGTTCTTGTGAGACAAAAGGAAGAGATTGAATCTCTCATGACTAAGTTTCAGCATCAAGAACCTCAGATATCAGTCTTGACCAAGGACAATTCTAAGAAAGATATTGAAATAGCTAGGCTCGATCGAAACTTCGCGAGAGGTTCAAAAGGACTATGAGTCACTCGGGAGGAGCGATGAAGTATGGAGAGGACTGATGACAGAGCAGTACCTGGGAGCCAAAGAGAAGCTAGAGCGATTGCTAAGATCTCAGAGGCCAGCTTCCGTCAAGGAAGGACTTGGCTACACAAATGAAGCATCTACCTCAACTTCAAAAGGCTCAGATAAGCTGGCTGACCGGTTTGTCCGAGGAAAAATTCAAGCTGCTGAACCAATCACCCCTCACACAAAGAATAAGCAGAAGATCCAAGCACCTCAGCCAAACGATAAGAAACAACTGACCATAGGTTCTAGCCCCAGAAAACCACGATCAAACTCAGGGGGAACCAAGAAGGTCAGGTGGGCAGAGCAGTATGGTGAACCAGAATGGGTGCATCCTGCACAGTATGGGTCCTACTATTATGAGCCCCGGGTCAGGAGGAGCACGAAGAGTCAGAAGAAGAAAGCTCCTAAACCCAAAACTGCCAAAAAGTCAGTACCTCCAAGTTCAGTGGAGAGAAGTACTGATAACAGGAATAAGAATAAAGAGTCTGAGACCCCCAAAGTCGTTAGACATATTTGGGTCGTGAAACCAAAACCGACTAACACATAAGGACCCAGACTGAACCAAAAGGGTACCTAAAACTATTTCTATTTTGCCGATGCATAAGAACCCTTAGATCGTGGACAGCAGCTGCTCAAGACATATGACTTATCAAAAGAGTCTGCTAACCAACTATGTACAAGAGGAAGGACCCCAAAATTGAGTTCGGTGACAACTCAAAAGGCTACACAAGGGGATATGGAACGCCGAACATTGGGATTTGCTTTTTGTTCCAAGAGTAACTTATGTTGAAGGACTTCAACATAATCTCCTTTCTGTCGGTCAATTATGTGATAACCTTAACAGAGTTACCTTTGACGCTGGTTTTTGTGGTGTTCTTGATAAATCTACAGGGAAAACAGTGTTATCAGGTTCGCGGAAGAAGAATATCTACGTTGCAAATTGGAACACCGCCAAACATGAAGCCTGCTTGCTTGCCCAGACGAAGTCAAGTGACAAGACAGGATGGTTGTGGCATAAGAGCCTCAGTCATCTTAATTTCAAAGCAACGAACATGCTGATAAGGAACTCAAAAGTCGGAGGACGGCCAACGAAGTATTTGTTGGGGAGATGATTCGACGATGAGACTGTTTAGAAGATTTGGCTGATCCCAAAAGCCTAATTTGATTAGTGAACCATTCCTTTGTATTCAGTAACGCCTTGGTCTCTGAGAGTTTTAGACTCAGTAGACTTGCCTTCAGCATGGTCCAGGCTCAAAAGTTGTCTGCTGAACCTCAGTAGATTATCCGCCTCAGTACCATGAAGTGAAGACTCAGTAGTCTTTGGACTCGGCGGGAGCGAGCATGCCGAGAGGTGTTCGATTCGGTAGTCTTTGGACTCAATAGGAGCAGCATAGTGAAAGAGTCAGTAGAACTGGACTCAGCAGGAGTATACTACTGAAAGAGTCAGTAGAACTGGACTCAGCAGGAGTATACTACTGAACCCCTGGTCAGATTCAGCAACGGCCTGACAATTTCCTTAACTGTCAATGGTCTTCAAAGTTAAATCAGTAGAGTTATCTGAGGTCGTACACATCAGAGAAGTCAACTTCAGTATCTGCCTTGAAGTTTGAATATCTCAACAACTTTCTACACCTCGACCAATGACAAGCAGCCAACTGTCAAAGTACTGGTAAAAAGCTGCAAGTCAACTACTTTCCTGAAAAAGAAAGTGGACTCTACACGATTTCAAAAGAGTCGTTAGCTACCCAAAGAGAGTGAGACGTGGATAGTTCGTCTCCAACTGATCTATCCATAGCTCATATCTATAAATAGAGGGAAAATCAAATTAAAGAAGACACGGAACATACGAGCATTAAACGAACAAGAACACAGCTTTCCGCGAAGAACTGAAAAGAAAATAACCCAACGCGAAAGGCACTCATACTGCTCTAGGGAACCAAGCTTCATAGAATTAAAGCCTCTAGCATCCAAGTGAAAGAACATGAACCCCGGAGAGATTATTCCTCGTTGTTCTTCACTCTAGAAGCCCTTTCTTGTTCCCTTTTCCCTCTAACCTAAGCTCAACTGAAAATATCTATAGCTTAGAACCGAAGGAGTTCATCTCTTGAACTATTCTTATAGTAAAGAACTCCTTCACTGTTGGAGAATCGTTCAAATAATTTTTTTATCTATGTAAACTGAGACTTGCTCAGTATAATCACAAGGCCGTTTGTCCAGTGTACAAACCAACTGAGACTACCTCAATATAATAAATGTTGGGATAAGCATTCAGTAGACATATTTATAGATTTGAAGTTCCCAAAACCCCTAGCTGAATGATGTACCTTCGTTTCTATAATAGCTTGTTTGAGTTCAGTTGTTAGGAACTCAGTAGGCTAGAGTTCAGTAGCTGCAGAGTTCAGTAGAAGACCTTGCACTCAGCTGATAGACTCAGGATCGAAGAAGTTAGTTGGTCAGCCGGCCACCAACTGAATCTGCACAGGAATTCGTGCACATGCACTTATACTCGAAAGAACGTCAGTAGGAAGTCACTTCAGTTGAAGGTCCGAGGATTCAGAGGAAGTCAACCTTGATGTTTGACAAGTCTCACCTACCAATCTACCTCGACCAATAAGGAGCCAACAGCAACTTATCTTTTCTAACAAAAGCTGCTCCCAAATTGAAAAAGAGGCGTATCTCTACAGTACACCTACTCATCAACATTCAAATTTAAGGAGCCGTTTTCCTTGTCGTTTTGACACGTGGCTAGACCTCCCTCCAATGGATCTATTCACAATCGATGACTATATAAGAGAAGTCTTCATGCAGAGACACCACTGGGAACCTAAGCTATTGACGCACAAAACTCTTAACGCTCTCATTCGAAGAATCCAGCGAAGAAATAGCTTTCTTAGAAGAATCTTTTTAGTTCATCACTTAGAGTTATCCTTGTTCCACTTCATTTATCTAAGCAAGCCTTATTGTAATATCTATAGCTTAGAAACCTCGAGGAAGTTCACATCATTGTGCAACTGTTCTTATTGTAAGAACTTCCTCTTAGTTGGAGAAGACTAAAACTCTTTAAGTTTGAAACCCCTGTAAAAGTCACTACGACTATAAGTAGAGAATTTGTCATGCGAACAGATCACTAAGAACTTGCTCAGTATAAGCTTCAAGTTGTATCTGTCTTGAGAACAGATCACTGAGACTTGCTCAGTATAAATATAACAAGTATCCTACTTTGGTCAGGACAGTAGACGTAGGACCCAGTGTGTCCGAACCACTTTAAAAATCTGTTGTGTTGATTTACTATTTTCTTTTACTAATCATATTGCATTAAAACTGTATTTCATCAAACTCGGCATAAAATCGGTTTTTCAACCGAGGCGTTTAATAGGATCTACACTTCCGCACACAACTCGATATTGAGCATCGTTTCACCGACTCAAGTCGGTAGAGCTGAACTCGCAGTAGAAGAATTTCTTGCCCACGCGATTTGAAAGTATATTTGGTTGTCGACTCGGTTCGGTAGCAAACTTAGCTAGTCTCGAGTCACTCGTCCACGCGATCCCGGAACGGCTTGTCGGGTTTCTTGAATTCATTCGGTAGACAATCTCAGATGTCAGATGTTCGCGTTCAAGTTTGAGAAAAAGTTTTCGAGATGTATTCACCCCCCTCCCTCCCCCTACACCGAACGTTTGACTCGGGACCAACGGTATTCAATCGAGACAGAAATTGTGAAGCTTGCATGAAGGGAAAGCGAGACAAAGTCGATTGTTGGTCTCGAGGCGTGCTTCGGGTGTAAAGGGGGGGGGGGGGTTAATACACCGAATACTGATTCTTTCTAAAACGCGAAAGTCGGCTTTAGGCGAGTGCTCTGCTTGAGCGCGGATATACTTTCGGATTGTGTGGGCAGAGATTTCTTCTACTAAGTTCAGGTCTACTGGCTTATGTCAGTTGAATAGTAGTTCAGTATTAGAGTTGTATGCGGAAGTGTAGGCCCTATGAAACGTCTCGATTGGAAAACCAATTTTAAGCTGAGTTTATAAAATATAGTTGAATGCTTAGTGAACAATAAATAATGCAACAGTTAATCAACTCATGAGGTTTTTAAAGTGGTTCGGACACGCGGGTCCTACGTCTACTGTCCTGACACAAGTAGGAGAACTTGTATTATTTATACTAAGCAAGTCTCAGTGATCTGTTCACAGGACAGATACAAACTTGTTTGCTTATACTGAGCAAGTCTCAGTGATCTGTTCACATGACAGATATCAACTTATAGTCGTAGTGACTTTACATGGTTTTCAAACTTAAAGGTTTGAGCTTCTCCAACTATGAAGAAGTTCTTACAATAAGAATGTTTCACAAAATGTGAACTCCCTCGGGGTTTCTAAGTTAAGGATATTACAATTTAGCTTGCTTAGATAAGATAAGGGGAACAAGTATTCTCTAGAGTGAAGAACTAAAGAAGATTCTAATTCTAAGTTCAATCTCTACGTTAGATATGCAGTGAGCTTACTAGAGATTGTTTGTGCGTTGAAAGCTTTGGTTCCCTCGTGTCTTTCTACATGAGGACTCTCCTCTATTTATAGTGTTCGATTTGTGAATAGATCCGTTGGAGAGGGTCTAGCCACATGTCGAAATGACAAGGAAAACGGCTACTTTAATTTGAACGTTGATGAGTAAGTGCACTGTAGAGATACGTCTCTTTTTCGATCCCAGGACCAGCTTTTGTCGGAGCGAGGTAAGGCGTTGTCGGCTCCTTATTGGTCGAGGTAGAGTGTTAGGTGAGGTTTGTCAAACATCAAGGTTGACTCTCTCGAATCCTCGAGACCTTCAAGCGAAGTGTCTTCCTACCGACATTCTTCCGAGCATTACGTAAGTGGGCACGAATTCCTTTGTAGATTCGGTTGGTGGTCGTGACCGACCAGCGCGTCTTCGATGCTTGAGTCCATCAACCGAGTGCAAGGTCTTTTGCTGAACTTTCGCGGCCTGCTGAGTTCCTAACATGCTAAACTCAAACTAAGCTATTACATAATCGAAGGTTCATCATTCAACTAGGGGTTTTGGTATCTTCGAATCTACAAAATATTGTTCTACTTGAATCTCATCCCAACACGGGTGTATTCACCCCCCCTCACCCTTCCCCCGCTACACCCGATACTCGTCTCGGGACCAACATAACCTAACAACGTTGAGGATGCCCTCATGAATTCCCCTTTCTCTCCTATCCGCTCTCCCAATATTTCCATCGTTCTCCTCCTTAGAAATAACAATTCATTCTCCTCCTTCGAAACTTCGTTCTTACTCATTTGAAATTTTGATATTTTTGTGGCCGAGTTTTTGTTCGATCATCTTCGAAACTCGATTGTGTATTTTTTTTTCCAAAATGTGAGTGTATTAATTAAGCTGTTTAAAGTGTATCAAAACAGGTTTATTAAGTGCATCATGAATATAACCTCATATGGGTGTGATTTTTTTCTAGAATGTGAGTGTATCAATTAATGTTTAGAGTGTATCAAAACAAGATCATTAAGTGTATCATGAACGGGAACCATATGAGTGTATCGATAAATAAGGAAAGTGTATCACAAAAAGAAGAAACCAACAAATAAAGTGTGAAACAACGCTTGGGATGTAGCCCTTTTGGATTTGGAAATGATAGTTCCGAGCCGAAGTCGAAGTCGGAATCTCTGTTCTAGTTTCAGATTCATAGTCTGCTTCACTATTTCGAGCCTTTTAACCCTTACCAGAAGGTTGAGGCGCGGTTCCTATGAAATTGAAAGGTCTTCGAGTCTCGAAATCGACTAATTTAGTCGCCGTCTTTCACCCCTCTTCAATTAAAAAGTCGCTCCTGTGAGTCATTAGGTCGCCAAAGTCGGTCACGACCTAGTCGCCGTCGTGCGGTAGCTTTTCTACTTCACCCTATTGTAGGTCACCATCGTCGCTATGTCGGAATAGAGGGGAAATGAAAAGAAAATTCGTGGTGGTGTTGTGTTTTGGTCATTGAAAATTGCCCAAAACACCTTAAAGTGGTTAGATTTCAAATAAGAGTATATTCTCGCTTAAATGGGTCTTTGGCTTTCGATTAGATTGATCTAATTGGATCGATCTAATAAATATAAGGTGTTCTTATTCCTACTGTAATCCATATTTGCATAAGAACATGACCCTAAATGTATATAAAGTGTGGTTCTTTGGTGAACACCCCCTTATAGTGTGAAAAAAGAACAATTCTATACCATTAGATTTCAACAATAGATGGTTAGGATTTATAATTACTTAATTATAAATAAGTTTTTCTTTATTTTTAATAACCAAAGGCTAAATTAATAAATTTTTTGCTTGGTCCCCCACCACCAAATTAAAACTAATGGTCCCCCCACCACCAAATTAAATCTAATGGTCCCCACTCGCCCATCTCCTAACATAAGTCTCTCTCTCTCTCTCTCTCTCTCTCTCTCTCTCTCTCTCTCTCTCTCTCTCTCTTTTCGGATATGGAAGTCGTCGGACACGAAATGTCATATGTGTATTGTTCATGATACACCTTTTTTTCCTATCCGATGCACTTTCCTTTGCTATTTGATGCACTCATATGTTCAGTGTTAAAATTAAAAAATCAAATCTACTTTATATAAAAATGTATCAAATCTACTTTATATAAAAATTAAAACAATTGGTGAGCATAAAAAAAGCATAAAACGTAAATTATAAAAAAAGAGTTTGAGAAATCTAATGCTCTCGAAGACAAATCATGATGCACTTATAGACACATCGTGGTGCACTTTCATTCTTTTTTCAATTCGAACTCAAAAATTACGGTCATAGCTCTGTAAAAAAATTGAATGAACTAAGTCAATTTGATTTTTGAATTGTTGGGATAATTTAAACAATTTATCAAGATAAACAAAGCATAAAAGTAAGAAAATAAAATAATAAGCAGATTGAAAAATCTAATGCACTCGAAGGCACATCGTGATGCACTTATAACAAAAATCTAATGCACTCGAATGGAGAGAGATAGAAAAGAGAGAGGTATAGAATTTTCAGAGAGAGAAGTGAGGGAGCTGAGATACGAGAGAGAGAGAGAGAGAGAGAGAGAGAGAGAGAGAGAGAGAAATGTGGGAGATTTTATTTGTTGTAAAGTGGGGACCAAAAATAAAAAAATATTACTATATTACCCTTAATGAAATTTAATGAATTATTACTAATTAAATAATGCTCATTTTATCATGACCTTAGATCTTAGAAATGGAAGGTGTAGATGTGTTCATTTTTCACTCACTAAGGAGGTGTTCATGTTGGTCCCGAAATAAACATTCAGGTGTAGAGGGGGGGAGGAGGGGGTGAATACAGTCTTATTTAGGAAAGTGTCTTGCTGAACAAGTTCAGTAGACCAAGCAAGCTGTTCTGGATCGTGTGGACGAGTGATGCGACTATGCGAGGTCGCTGGGCGGCGATGTCGAATTCGATGCCGTTCAGTAAGAGTTCAGTAGAGTGCGGAAAAGTGTAGGCCCGATTCAGTTGAGTTTGAAAACGTTTTTATTAAAACTGTTTCAGTAGGTTAGTGCATTCAGTTTAGGCTTAGCTGAAACTCAGTTGAATGATTTTGTAAAGTAGTTTTCAATATGAACAGTAAAATCAATGCAACAATAAAGAACACAGCGATTTTAAAGTGGTTCGGATATCAAACAATCCTATGTCCACTGTCCCGAAAAGATCAGGAGACTATTTTATTATACTGAGTTAGTCTCAGTCGGTTTGTGCACTGGACAAACACTGGTCTTAAGGATTATACTGAGCATGTCCCAGTTTACAAGGATCAAACTAAAGTGTTTGACAAACTCTCCAACAATGAAGGAGTTCTTAACAATAAGAACAGTTCAAGAATGAACTCCTTCGGGTCTAAGCTATGGATATATTCAGTGGAGCTTAGGTTAGAGGGAAGGGAACAAGAAGGTGGCTTCTAGAGTGACGAACAATGAGGAATAACTCTCTGGGTTCGTGTTCGATCACTTGGATACTAGAGGCTTATTAATTCTAATTCGGCTTGGTCCCCTTGAGCAAGGATGTCGCCTTTCGCTTTGAGTGTTTCTCACGAAGTTCTTACGGAAAGCTTTGAAACTTGTTCGTTTTTGCTCATAATCGTTCGTTCTTGTTGTTGTGTTCTTCGATTTGATTTTCCCTCTATTTATAGAGGTGAGCCATGGATAGATCCATTGGAGATGAACGATTCACGTGTCACTCTCTTTGGGTAGCTAACGGCTCTTTTAAGGAATCTTGCAGAGTCTTTTCCTCCATTTCTGGAAAGATGTTGACTTGCAACTTTTATCGAGACTTTAACGGTTAGGCTGCTCGTCATTGGTCGAGGCATAGAAAGTAGTTGAGACATGCGGACTTCTAGGCGAATCCTGAAGTTGACTTCTCACGAAAACCTCGAATGACTCTGCCGATTTAACATAAGATCATCGACAATCATGGAGGCTGTCGGGTCGTTGCTTGAAGTCGACCTAGGTTCGGTAGTGTACTCTGTTTGAGTCGAACTCTGCGAAGGTCGACTACGAGTTCGATGAATTGCTCTGCCGAGTCCGGTTCTACCGACTCCTTTCGATATCTTTGCTCTGCTGAGTCCCAGCCAATGCGAGTATGAACACCTCTCGGTATCTTTGCTCTGCTGAGTCCAAAGCCTACCGAGTCTTCACTCCATGGTAGTGAGGAGGATAGTCTGCGAAGGAACGGCGGGACGGAACTACGAGCTTGAACCATCTTTGAAGGCCGACTACGAGTGCGAAACTCTCGAGAGCTAAGGCGTTACTATTACAACGGGAATGGTTCACCGATCAAATTAGGGTTTTGGGATCATTGAAATCTTCTAAACAATACACTCTTGAATCACATCCCCAAGGGTTCACAAATCATTCTCTCTCTCTCTCTCTCTCTCTCTCTCTCTCTCTCTCTCTCTCTCTCTCTCTCTCTCTCTCTCTCTCTCTCTCTCTCTCTCTCTCTCTCTCTATATATATATATATATATATATATATATATATATATATATATATATATATATATAAAGTGTAACAACAGATAGCTACAAAGTGCATTACGATACACCTACAAAGTGTATCAACATAGAGCTATAACGTGTAATACTAATCAACTGCATAGTATATTATGAATAGCAATCTATACTGGTAGCACAAACAATGTATAATCAAATATGTCCAAAGTGTATCATGCATCGTCTACATAGTATATTATCAAACAACCGAACAGTGTATTAACAACATAATCAATTACATACATGAAAAGCAACCAGAACCGAACGTGTTGGCACACTATAGATTCAATTACGTTATCATGTTCAACAATAAGCAACACGTCTTCAATTACGATTAGGGTTCTACCACCTTGTTCGAAATCAATGCTTCAACACGACGTATTATGGTTCAAATACGTTCAATTACAGCCAAAATCTACACAAATTAGAAAAAAAAAGTTCTATATTAGGGTTCTATATTTCTAAACCCGAACAAACTACATATTCAATTAGGGCCAAAATCTACACCAATTAAGAGAATTGGGTTTACGTTTTTTCACACTTGTGCCGCCGTCGGCCATGTTCGTTCTCGCCGCTCTCCAATGACAGCACCGTCGTTAACAGTTCCATGCCATATAGGGCTCCGTCCGAGAAAAGCTCTTCGCGTCCAAATCGTCGCGCCTGTGTCGTTCATATCCGAGATGTCGCCTGTGCCCTTTGTATCACCAAGTTTAAGGAGGAAGTAGCTATGGAGGTAATGGAGATGGTGGGTTTAAAGGTTCCTGTTCGAATCACACGGTGGAGGAAGTGGGTTTCAAAAAAGTGAAAAATAAATTCAATTTGCTTTTTCCCCTCTTTTTGAGGATGATGTCGAAAGTCAAATTTGCCCTTTAGTGTATTAGTTTTATAAAGAAAGTATATCATCACTATTTTGGATCTTTTAAGTAGAGATTGATCTACAATCATTGGATCAACTCAATTGGATCGATGCAACAACTATTACTTGTTTCTACTTCTCAGTGTAGCCCATGTCTGCATGGGAACCTAACCCTATATATATACAGAGAGATAGAGAAAAACTTACATGGTCTCTATTAGAATATGGAATGTATAATCGTACAAATGATTTGTATGGAGAGAAAAAGCCGACACAAAAAGCGGAGAAGATACAGTTGCTTCTTATTATCTTGTGAATAAAAAATGAAATAGAATAGCACACAATACTTGTACATAAAAGGAGATAAATTGATCCTATAAGAAACAAGCATGCGCGCCTGCAGTCAACTCGCCATAACATACTCAAAATTTATCTACTAAACAACTTGATCCTGCAAAATCACAATACATTGTCTGAGTAACATAATCCTTGTAGATTAGAAGAGAAACCAAGTTAAAGGTGCGCGACTGTACACCCAGTCGAGTGCACCTCACATCATCCACACGTATACGTGGACAAGGTATTGGAACATAGCATCACAGAACCCTCTTACCTCTTCTGGACACCGTTCCATCGCAAGCTTTTATATTGTCAGTATATTCAGTTCGCATCTGCTGATAACAATTAACTTGATAATGGAATCTCTATTCACCAGCTTCAGAGCCAAATTTTTCTGCCAGGAATTCATCGAGAGCCCCCCAATTTGGTGGACTAGATTCACTCGAATTATCAGAAGGTAATGACCTGATGCATCCAAGTAGATGCTGGATTTCACAGCGCAGACTGCGACAGCATAATACATATGATTAAATAGCATTAACCAAAAGAAAAGATGCAAATTATGATGTTCTCATAGTTGCAGAACACAAAGTAATCACTATTATTTAGCTGGTTGTTTACATTTAACAAGTATACTTTATTCAATTTCGGAAGAATTTATCCTGGTAAGCATGATTTTCTTGTTCTTAGAATTTCAAAAGCTATCTAAGCAAATACTTCTTTTTGTTTTCTTTGAAAATAAGAATTTCAAGTAGTGTATTCACTAACACTTCCAGAAAAATAAATTCATACAACATTAAAACTAGCAGAGATAGTTGGCCGGGGTGAATAGGTGTTTGTTACTTGGTAAGCAGGTAATAGAAGGAAAGACTTGGGAGAGAGAGACACCTAATCACCCCGGCCAGAATACTCAACCAATCCACACAAAGAGGCTTTAAATAATATTAAGAAGCACATATGCACTCACACAATAGCAAAAGTTGAAGACAAAATCAATGTAATCTGGTACCGTACAATATGCTTAAGTGGAGGAATCAATCAAAGAATTCATGAAAGCACAGGTAATGAACTAGAAATTGATGACCAACTCAATAAGAATGCTTCTTTACTCTACTATTTCTCTAATTATAAGTGAGTTAAATAAACCATTACCTGCTTTTGGCTTGGGGAGTGCTTATCTCTAACTTGGAAAATGCATCAGCAATTTGAGAGTGCAAAATATTGACCACCAGCCTGCAGTAGAAAGAAAAGTA
The DNA here is from genome assembly GCA_028984105.1 of Lavandula angustifolia. Classification (NCBI taxonomy): domain Eukaryota; kingdom Viridiplantae; phylum Streptophyta; class Magnoliopsida; order Lamiales; family Lamiaceae; genus Lavandula; species Lavandula angustifolia. The sequence goes on from CM054811.1 coordinate 14,184,519, forward strand.
GGGATCAAAATCATAATTTTTTGTCAGTCAGGTCCTAAATGAAATACGGAAGACTATTGTAGGAGTAACAAACTAGAAAAAACTATTAGTATTAGCAGAAGCAAATGACTATAAGGCGTCTAGTTGACATACAACTGCAAAAACTGATGCTGGAATATCCAAACTACCAGCTGTTCTGTACTTCACTGGTAGAATTAAATACCAGAACATATACTAATTTTAAGAGGCATGAATTTTGTTTCTCAGTTCCGATATAATAATACAGTGCATGCAAGGGTCCTCCCCCATCAACTCTTTCCCAAAACTATTTACAAGTACCCGAGGAGGCTCTTATGTGCAAAATATAATGCGTGCATCCATGGTATTAATCTGAAATGAAACATGGAAGACATTGTGGGAGTAACATACTAGAGAAAAAATATTAATAGTAAAAGGCTTAAGGCATCTAGTTGACATACAATCACGAACAAAATCACGCTGGACTAGTATTCAAACTATCTGCTGTGCTTCATTAGGATTTGCCAATTAAAATAACAGTCCACGACTTATCCAAAACAGCTAATTTGATGATACGATATCAAAATTGTCTGTACTCTAGTTTTATCATCTGAAGTAGCCGAGGAACAGGAAATTTCATAAGAAAAGTCAAGCTTGTAACATGTAAATAACGAGATCCCTTGATTCTGGTGATGGATATTACCCAAAAATGGCTTGGACATCCTCTTCATGCAAGTGTTTTGATAAAGTACGCAGAAGATATCCAACTTCCTGCAACAAGTGAAGCCGAAAGCATTAGTGAAGAAAATGAATTTTCTCGTAAAATCAAGATCAGGACGATAATAGAAAATCACAAACCAAAGAAATCAGAGCACGAAGAAAACATTTAAGTGTTGGTGGAAAGGATGCAAGTTCAAGCTTAAGGGAGAATAAAAGTGATATTTCAGTTGTCTTTTTCATCATTCATTCGAGTATGAAATATCTTAGGGAACCCAAGAAACCAGACGAAATGTTCAAAGAAAAGCAAGTGAACTAAATCAAGCTCGCAAGGAAACCCAATTAATGAAGAAACATAATTGTTTCAAGAGAAAATCATACTGGGTAAAGGGATTAAAGAAGACCAAGGTCATGAAACAACAAATAACCCAAATAAAGACGGTAAGTTGCAATGAAACAATTAGCAGAAAAACAAAGCAAGAGCATCTTGCTTATGACAAGGTAGTGACAAACATGTTTACTCAAGTACTTTACACAAAATTCCACAAACCTGCTATATCTATTATCAGCTCTAATAATCTTTGTTAAAAGATACATCAGAGAGAGATGATACAAATACAAGCACAGCCATTTGACAATTTTGCATCACAGTGGACCAAGACAGACTTGTATAATGCATTACGTAAAACATGGGTCATGTACCTTGGTAAGAGACCGAGCAAACTGGCTAGGCTGTAAATCAGTTTCCTCCAATCTATTCCAGCCCTCAACAATTTGTGGCAAGCTACGTAGATGAACCAACAATCTTTCTCTCATTATCTGAACCAACTTGGAATGAATTTCATCACGGTGATTCTTGTAATCCTAATGTCATGAAAGAAAACACAAGTTAAGATAAAGTGTATAGAAGTAAAGCTGATAGCATGTCTATATTGTAACTTACAATAGGGACAAAATCTGAATTTCATTCGGAAGCTTCTTTTCCAACTTAAATTTCAGAAAAAAGAAGTTCAGCAAACTGAATGTACACAAGATGTACAAGGAATTTAGGTCAAGGTAATACTCCCTCCGTCCCATTAGTAGTGTCTTGTATTCCGGAAAGGGGTGTCCCATTAGTAATGTCTTGTTTCTAAAAATGACAAAGAATTTATGGCCACAAAATCAACTACCCAAAAGTCAAACAACATAAACCACACAATATCATTTTCTTAATCTCCGTGCCCAAAACAAACAAGACACGGACGGAGGGAGTACTAATTAGTCTTAAAGTGATATGCACCATAGTTAAAGAATTCCTAACTATACATCAGATAATTGTGACAAATCGTCAAGTCCGTTTCCACTTGCTCTCAGTTCACTATCAAGTTATGTATTATAATATTCAACATCCAACAAAGAATTATTGATATCAAGTGTATGTGTAAGAACAAGCAGGGAGAATCAATTTCCAAATTAAACTTAAAAAACAAAACAATAAATCAAAATTCAGACTTTACTGAAGTTAATTGCAGCCTAGCAGAAAAGATGGACATAATTCAAGAAGAAAACAACCAAATTAACAGTAACCAGCCAAAAGATGGGAAGGAAGGACGGAAGAAAGAAAAGAAAAGGGAAAAAAACGAAAAGGCGACTCATTACTGGGATCAATAAAGGATGGGATTTGATTCAGAACATCAACAATAATTGCTACCACAAAATCAGCAATCTTACTAAACATTCGAAATGATATTAATAACATAACAATTTGATTAGACCTATAAAAAGAGAACCAAAATACTGAAAATAGCAACACGTATTTCCTTTTTTTTTATGACATGATTTATACCACTCATCATGTCGTCCTAGTATTTTCAGCATCATGTAACTCCAAGAGATGGTCCAAAATCTACTGCTTCAATCTTAAAATTTTCAAATCTTAAAATTTTCAAATATGAGACTGAACAAAATTATCTCCCTCTGCATTAATGAGTCCCGATCCTAAAAAATATTTTCGAGTTTATATGTGGCTCGATTAAAAAGAAACGGCATCTTCTGTTGCTAAAATGATCTTTTCAATATGGAGGTATGATGGGGGGAAAAAAGGTTGTGATCCAGGTATAGGAGGGGCTCCACTAAAATAGTGTCCAGAAACTTAATATTCCTAATGATGTGTGATGTCTATAGATAATGCATGATACACTGCCAATACGCATTTCCGAGCATATAACACTTAGCATATGTGTGAAAAATATTTTTCTGCAAAGATAACTTACAGCTGCTACTCGATCGATCTCTGACTGCAACAACACTTTATATGTCTCCGGCACTTTGAGCAAGAGGATTCTCCTAATTTCTAGATAACATGCATGAAACCATCAAATAATCACAGAGGTAAAATTTGTCAGGAAAATGTTAATTCAAATTCAAGATTGACAGCGAAAATGCATATAAGAATTCTACTCAAGTTTATGCCATATTATATTAGTGAAGAGAACAGCTTCTACACCATTTTAAAAGATGAACACAATAAAGTTATTGAAAACAGAAGATGGATATGAAGGCTAGATATATTTGTAGCCTCCAGTAATTTAGGCTTGAACATAAATCTTTATATGTTTAGGTTAGGCAACACTATTTGACTAAAGCTTTTTTAATATACAATCATCAGATGTTCATCACCAGGGTACTAGAAATGTGGAGTAAGGGTGAAATCATTCTAATTAGCACTGGTTGGGACAAGTTCATAAGAATAAAATAAGTTGAGATTGCTCGGAAAATTCCCTACTTGGATTACCTACTCCTTCTATACCCCAGCCCACCAACCCTACCCCCCAAATAACAATATAGGGATTAACCCTGTGGTTGACTCCTAAGCAAACTCCATTGATAAAGATTAGGAATCATGTGGCTCCTTAAATGTGGTGTTAACCATTTCTTTTCTGATCCACACAATATCAAATTTTAATTGGAACCTATGAAGAATGCTAAATAAAGATTAACTAACCACATTTTGCAAAAACCTACCAGGTATGATGGCATACGTGAAACTGATCACCTGACTTGCCATAGCCAAATGTCTGGCTGTTATTGACCTCAAACCGGACACCTGCGGTCAAATAATGCCGGCCAAGGACAGCATGAAATAACCAGTTAGGAGGTCCAAGACAAAAGGTCAATTTCATTTTGTCTTTTTTCAGAAGGAGGCAATACTAAAAAGGTAGTGAAACATATGATTGCAGAAATAATACAAATCTATGTTCTTTGCTACTGTCTAACCGAAATCAAACTTTACCAACAAATCAAAACTTCCACATATGCCTTAAAAGATCCAAGTTTCCAAAATAGTACTCCCTCCGTCCCATTATTTATGTACCATTGATATTGGACATGGAGATGGTGAAAGTGGGTGTAAATGCATAAACTGATATGGTAAAAGCATAACGTGGTGGGTTCCACTCGTTTAGATTGATTGTTGTCCATTCATTTATATTCTTATTTGGCATGGGACATAAATAATGGGCAGCTCGAAAAGGCAAATGGGACATTAATAATAGGACGGAGGGAGTATGATTAAACATAAATTTCATCCTTAAAAAAAAAAGATAAAAGATGCAGCATGCAGTTAAAACCTAAGTTCTAACCACAATATTAACAATGGGTACTTCAAAAGGTCAAACAGAATGTCAACTTCAGAACTGCATGTAATACCTGTAAGGCATTTGCGCCAAGAACAAGATGAGCGGTCCTTGAATTAAATAATTTCAAGAGCTCAGCAACGCGATGAACTACTTCCGCAGATAATGTGGGCAAATGGGTATTCATAACTACGTATTCCGACATCATCTTCACCAAATAAAGTCCACTGGAGAAGCAATGAGAAAAATAAACAAAACCAATCTTCAAAATATAATTAGATTCAAGAAAGCAATACCACACAGAAATATGCCTACATGTGATGGTAGTGTTTTGGAAAGAGAGTGATTTACAAATGAACTAATCTTTAAGCCAAAGAATGGAAATATAACATTGAAAAACAACACAGACCAACATTTCATCTAGAAAATATACCAAGTAACATATGCATGTCATTGTGTTCTCTCAGTAGAACATTGTAACGTCACCACCAAGGTTAAGAAACTAATCCAAGAAGCAATCAGGTCTCTCATGAATCTACCCCAATGAAATCTTACTAAATGCCTTGATCACCACCATATCCAAAAGTCCTGGAAGCCTAGTCCCTTATATTACATTTCTTCTCTAGAAAGCATATCCCATTAATTCCTTAATATTATATTCAACTTAGCCACCATCCATGAAAATATCAAAGATCTGCAAATATATATATAGGGTTAGGATCATGTGTTGACCTGCATTTAACGTGAGAATGGCGAAACATGCATAATCCTTATATAATTTATGCATAATCGTTATATATTTTATGCAAAAAATATATAACTTTACATTATACATATTTTTATGTAGGACAAAAGTGTAAAATTATAGATTTTTTGCATAAAAAATATAACGATTATGCATAAATTATATAAGAATTATGCATGGTTCGGAGTTCTCATGTTAAGTGTGGGTTCTCACCGGATCCGCACCCTATATATGTGTATATATATACATATTATAGCAATGTTCACTACTAATTCTAAAATATTTAATGTTCCTAAACATCATTGACAAACTTTAGTCTTCTTGCTTGCACATGAACGCAACCATGTGGAATTTCCTTGGATCACAATAGTAAGTTAGCAATGCAAAATAGAAAATAATTTGAGACAGAAATTTCAGATTGAACAGGTGAATGAAAAGAAAACATGCCTACAAAAGGATGAGAAACTTTAGGAGTGAATGACAATGCATGTGCTCTAATATTAGAGTATAAAGTTCTCTTCATAGATCAGTTTGAATAATCCTTGCTACTTCGCAAATCCACACTATGGTAATCAAGAAAGAATGATAAAATAGCAATACAATGAAAAGCACAAATAATCATGGCTGCTCACCAATTCACCATGTGATATGCGACACCTCTAAAATAAAGCATTCGAAGGGTAGATTTTCCACGCTCCTTCGCGCTGGCATTGTTCCCATGAGACGAAGTACTGGCATCAGAATTGCTATTCTCAATTGGCACATTCAAGCGCAATGAATCACTGTTTGGGTTATTATCAGCATATTTCCCATTAGAATCGGGCTGTTCAATATGCCGGGATGAATTCGATGGACCAGCATCTGCCACAGAGGGAGCATCATTGTTTATTACCACTTCATTAGGAGTTAATGCAGTATCATCAGAGGCACCACCACTCTCTCCAGAAACCACAGATTCTGAAGAACACAGTGAATTGACAATGCTCTGAAACTCATCTGGTACATCTATCTCAGTCCAATTTTCTTGGTCAAGGAGAGCCCTCATCTTAGACATCTATGATATCAAAAATAAGTTAGTCTAACTAATAACCAGGCCAGATGGATAGCCCCCCAAAAGATAAGAGTAGTTGGCCTGAACGGAAACTAACTCGAGATTCATGCTGGAACTCAATGAAGGATTTAGCTTGTGACTGAAGTGTTCCACGAATGCTATATCCCAATCTACCACCAATCTGTTTATGTCAGAATAATAGAATATCATAATCATGATAATACAACTCTATTTTATAGTTGCAAAAGAAATATAAGATGCGGCACAGACCTTCTCTGTTGAACTTATGAATTCCTGACTGATACTATAAACACCAAGAAATTCATGCAGTTTAAGTTTTGGATGAATTTGAGAACGGATTCCAACAATTTTTGCCCATCTTCCATGAGCAGCATCACAAGCAGCAAATAGAGCCTCTGCATTCTCTCTTACAATATCGGCTCTGTCAAAAAAGGAAAAGATTTATAAAAAACCTCCTATGAGCACGCCGAACACTCAGGCATATATCCCATGACAGTATATAATCAAACCTACATAAAAAAGCAAGGACAACTTCGATTTGTGATAACCACAACTCATGAGATATTGATGAATGAAGTCATTTCCAGACCCACAAAGAATCAAAATGTTAATAGAATAACGATTTTGCCCCTGACCCCATCTCCAAAGAAAAAATATCCAAAAACATGCTCCAAAAGGTACAGAAAAAAGAAAGAGCATTTCACCGGAAATTTCTGGAAAGATTTGGATTTCCAGAATCATATTCTCTCCCATTGATAGATGTCATTCTAGTAGCACTTTGTGAAGATTGTTGTAAAATGGAATTAGCCGAATCATCTATTTCTTGAACTGTTTCTGGAGATGATGCGCCATGTGCAATGGCAGCAGCAACTGAAGCAGCAGCATAGTGACCATTGAGATTGCCCATAATCCATTCAATTGCTCTTTTGACTTCAGAAGCCCGCAACAAGTGTGTCTGCATTCACTAAAAGAAAATAATCAAGTTATGCATGCCATAATGATGAGCAAGGATTCAAAATGATATCTATCTCCAGACTCCGAGAAATATAAGTGCATCCCATTAATACAGTCTCATTAGGTAAATTATGCCCTCCAAAACAACATTCACAATCTCATAGCTCACCCATTCAAATATATCTGTTTCTGAGTACTAATTTTGGAGGAAAAACACATGGGTCCCTATAACTTTTTCTGAATAAGATCCTTGTTCTTTTATTTGGGAACTTTTGAGTTTTTTCATCAAAACCACGACCCCTACATTTTATTTAAGAAACTAAGCTGAAGTACAAGGACCCATTAACATAAATTAATTTGATCTGCATCACACTATTTGCCAAGTTAAGAAAAGATTTCAAAATTTTTACTCTATTAACAGGCTTACTTTTATAAGTAAATAAATATACAAATAACAAGTAATGAATAACCAAGCATACATTACCTGCACTATCTTGAAAACTTCCTGCAAAAGCCTCACAAAGCTATCAGGCGACAGACTTTTCAATTTACTTCCAAGTGATGAACCCCCACCATCAGTATCCGCAATCCCTTCTCCGGAAATAGAATCAGACTCTAGATGCATATTCAAAACCGTCACCTTGACAGAAGTCTTTATATCAGACGCCAATGTATCGCGGTATATTCTCAACACAGCTGGTAATTTTCCCTGGAAAGAAAAACTCGGTAATGAGACCAATTTTGAAACTACAAAAAAGAGAAGTAGCAAACAGAACAATAAAAGAGAAGCAAGAAAAACATCCTTCCTTTTGACTAAGCATCAACAGAAACCGTAAAAAATTTAAGAATAAATGCACCACTATAGGCTTTTATCTATCAGTAGGTTGTCGGCCTAAAAACAATACACATCAGCGACATAGATTCAAGCATGCTTCAATTCCAAAATACTAAGCATTTTATTTAATCCCAGGTGAACAACATGCTAGTGTGATAATCACTCACGAACTAATTATATGTCAGTACATAAACATCATTTCTATTCATAGAAGGTAAAGTTTTCTCCATGATGTTTTGCAATCTTGATGTTAAACTAATAACTTTGAGTATTCATACCATCAGTTAACCAATAACTATGTATCGCTGACAGTTAGCAATAACTGGATGTCTGGAGCAACAAAAAAGCATGTAACCAAAAAAACACCATTGATAAAATAATTAAAAAGGAGATATTGGACAGTCTACAATAAGGAAACAATAACTCACTGTTCTAAGCAATCCAATGACAAGAGGGAGAAGCTGATCCTGAAAATTTGAATTTCTTTCTTCCTCAAATTTAACCTGCATTACCATGAGAAACTGTAAAATAATAACCCGCAACAAAGAGAACAACTAATACCACAAAAGAAGATCTCTTATGAGCATTATACGTATAACATGTGTGCATGAACCAGCGTGTGTGAGAGAGAGGGAGAGGGACGAGCATGATAGTTTTAGTCAACTTATTTCCAGATTTATTTAATCATTCAAGAGTAGAGATCAAGCTTAATTATTAAGTTATAGTTCAAAAGAAAGACCAGACCTGTTTGATGTATTGCACAGAGTATAAGATAAACATGGTCCGGAATCAGGTCAATTTCTTTAGTCATCAGACAAATGTTATCTTATTTGCACAAAATTAACTGTAGATATTATATATGCTAATTAAGAATCCATTATGAGTACGTCAACCTCAAAGTCAAAGGTCATAAATCTTAGCTTTATCATGTAAGACATCACTTGAGCAACATGCATAACTCAAATAATACTGCAACTTAAAATTAAGCCTTGCTAACAGAACTCTCAAATCATCCAAGAAAAACATTAGCTCCTGAAGCACTAGAGAGGATAAGATGTAGATATAGATTATATAATAGAAATATGACTTCCTGCTTGACACACTCGCGTGTAAAAAGAGGGAAATGAAAAGATCTTGAATAAAGAACCCAATGGAACTGTTATGAAGCAGAGTTTACATCAGGAACCCATGAAAAATGAGTTGTTTCAGTAAAAAAGAAATACAACAGTAAGCTTACTTCATCTTTTTCATTGGTTAAGACAGTCATTGCTACTGATACATCAATACTGTCAACACCACGCAAAGATGCACGGATAAATTCTGCTGAAAGAATGCTACAAGAATGAATATGATAAGTCAAAATATCAAGATACTACATATTAAACTTATAATGTAAGCATATGGGATATTAAATCCACGATGAAAAGAATTGGTGGCAACCAAATGAAATGAACACCACTGCCTGCACCTTTAGACAAACCCTTCAATACAAGCCAAAAGTTCACTATCCTATATAGCATTAAGCTTCTGAAGCTGCTTGACTGCTTCTAAAGATCAGGGACATGAAATAGTATAATAAATCTAAAAACCCATGAGGAAACACCAACCATCTAAGGAAAGCTTATGGCACAAAAATTTTGAATGAGATGGGATTATATAGGGTTCTGCCACACAACTACAGATCGATTTTGTCAAATCCAGGGGGTAAATTAGCAGGCCAGGTAATGCTTATTGCACTGGTGTTGGGGTCAATCTACCTGCTCTGTGTCAACCACATAGTTTAGAAGAAATAGAAGAATTCTAGTATCATGTACAATCCTTAAGGATGGGTGCTATAGGATTACGTGTAGAACACTAGGTGGGTCCTGACTCCTGATCATACAGATTTTAGGAATTTTTTGTGTCAGAGCTAGCTTGATACAAAAGTTGTATAATTAGTAAAGATGTTCTCAATAATTTTGGAAAGAGTGTAATTTTGTAGAACTAGAAAGAAACAGTAGCCCAAGAAAAACAAATTCTAAGTAATAGTTCATGCCTTCAAGGCTCCATGACAGCTTATCATATCATCTTCACCCAGTCTTTTGTGGCAATATCTTGTGAACAATCCTTTTAAGCTATTTGCTAAGTGTTTTCAAAATCATCAAGTCAAAGAGTATCACATACAATGTTATGTCCCATATTCAACATTAAAAGTCCTTTTTCATAGAAAGCAGTTTATGAATAACTTTTTAGTTATGACCAACTAACTAGAAAGAATTTAGTAGTTTAAAACCCATGTAAAGTCTGTTTCTCATAAGATAAAGGTCCCACTACTTCAACAGAATGTAAGTGATAGGAATCAAAAGGAGTTAAAAGTTTATTCTAGAAGAAAGAAATTAGTATTATTAGTTTCATTATTTATGTTTACTTCGGGAACAAGTTTCTTAGCCTATAAACATAGGCTACTCATTGGAGATTTCGACTATAATTATCTGTTAAAAATCAAGCTTCGCTCCCAAGTCCCAACTTGTGTTTTACTCTCTCGGGTTTTATTCCCATTTCATGTATCGTCCATCACTAAGACCTTACACAATCAGTCTATCAGCAAAATATTCATCTTTAAGCTTGAATCCACCACAGCTATATACTATCAGACTTCAACACATTTGTTGCCCAAGTAAATGATGACACAGATAACCACAGCTAGGTGCTATTAGCTAGTTAAGAATAGAAAGAACCTCAGACTAGCATAGAAGCAGGAATGCCGACATAGATAACCAGGGTTATTTCCAAGTAAATGCGCTTATTATGACTTTACTCTAAATGAGGATAGCACGCTTCCCTCAGGCAAAGAAACACTTCTGTCTTAGGCTTCAACACCATTAAATCCGCATTGATCTCAAAACAGGAATAGACTAACCTGTTAACTGACTCCACTGAAGCTGCTACATGGTCACGAAGATGTCGAAAGCAATGTAGACCAATCAACTCATCTCCGTCCTATTTAAATCAGCATCTTTCATCAGATAGGAAAAATTTGAAAGTGTACAAAATATAGGTGAATAAAAATAAGAACCATAAAAAAATGAATACAAAAATGCACCATTAGTAGCAAACATACCAATATGTGTTGCAGGTCATCAATAATATCTAAAGCTCCAAGACAATCTGCAGATGCAACGAGCTGCAAATAATAGGTGATACAAATGGTAAATCATCAAGGACTTGTTAGCCTTGTTACTTAAGCAACTATATATAAGAAATTGAACCGCACTGTAAGATATATTGAAATTTTATAAGGTTTTATTCATCCAGCCAATAAATGTAAATAGAGTTTACTTCTGGACTTCAGTGTCATACAGGTGATTATACTGTAGCTTAATATGATGATCAACACATTTAACAACTGTACTGTAAATGGTGTAACATGATGTAGAAAAGTGCCAGCAGGATAAGACTGGCTAAAGATTCAGTAGAACTTAAAGAAATTGGTAAACACAATTCTCGCAATATGTTTTATTAGGACCTAGTGCACCTTGGTGATGAGGGAGAGAATTAAGACATACAAAACCTTCATTCATATCTTTGTCCTAGAAGTAGAACCTTAGGAGCTCTGCCCACTCTATTTGAGTGACATAACTAAGTTGAGACAATGCTAACTTTCACTACACCTTCAGAAGGCAAATTAAATTAGTAAACATAGTCAAGACTTCAGCAGTATTCCAAAACTTAGTGGCTTAACTCATTTATTTGAATTAATCAATGCTCTAGCGAGAGAATAAAACTTACTAACTGAAGAGTGGAGACTGCCTGGTTCACTGAAAGCATGAGCCTAAGCCTGTTCTGCAACGTGATCATATCCCCCCGCTTAGCGCTCAACTCTTGCACCTTCCTAGCCGAACCCACCAAGTCAGAATCCAAAAGCCTAATTGTCTCCTTCAAATCCCTGACCCTCTCGCACCCTTGGAGAATCTTCGAATTCAGATCCGACAAATGCACCTGAGCCTCAAAAAACGAGCTCGACCGCATTGAAATCTCCCGCACCAAATGCAACTCCACCACATCCAAATACTGCGACAACTTCTCCTGCAACGCCACATTCTCTGACATCGTCCTGAACGGGCATGCCGCTTTGAATGTGGCGCCATCCTCTAATTGAAAGTCCTCCTTGAAATACAATGCCGGGACCTCCCTCAGGCAAGCCACCAACGCCTCACCCGCCAAGCTTCCATTGAAAAGACCGTCCTGCCCCTCGTGATCCCTATCGTGCTGCCTCAGAATATCAACGAAGTGAGAGTAAGATTCCGATACAGCATTGATGTAGGGCAGGAAATCTGATCGGGTGAGCTCAGATCCGAGCTTCGGAGCGGGTGGCAATGGGGCGAATTCCGGCAAAGGAACGGTAGTGGATGAGGACCACCAGCCAACGAGGGATGAGGAAGGGTTAGGGTTGTTAAGGATGGAGGAGAAGCTTTGGCCGCCGGCATCAGAGATTGATTTAGCCAATGAAGACGTCGTAGCGTAGCTCGATGATCTTCTCGAGTTCCCAATAGAAGAATCCGAAGACAATCCCGGCAATTGGGAAGGCGGTGAACCCATTACTTTTCTTCAAGATCTGCTTACGAATTTGAATTTTATGGATACAGCAGATAACATAGGGAATCAGATTAAAAAAAAACGAGAAGAACCCTTGAGAGAGGACGGGTTGTGATCGTAATTAGAGATGGCAATGTATATTGGACCAGTCCAGATCCGTAAATTCAGATCCATTTTTCTGAATTTGGATCTTAAAAAATTAGACTTGGATTGGATTTGGACCTATTTTAAAAATTACGAATTTAGATATAGACTTTACGATTTGAGATTCGGATTCAGTCCAGATCCGTCAATTTTTATAACTAAAATATTATTTTATTATCATATCTAAAATATTATATTTATATTATTCTACTTAAAATATCACATTACATTATTTGTTGAGCTTGAAATACTTTACTAGTAATCTAGTAAATAGAAAAGAGGGAGGAGATTGAGTACCCACTGTCCACGAATTTGAAAATTTTTTTAGAGAGAATATTGTAGTTTTATAGATGATTGTAATATTTTTATAATATCATTAGTATTTTGACTTTTTTGAATGACAGTAATGCTCTTATAGATTATCGTGTTATCGCAGAATTAATTAACTTAGTTAAATTTTAATTGATTTAGAATTTTTTTAATTTTAGTTAAAAAACTTATGGATCCGGGTCTAGACCCGAGACCCTGTGGATCCAATGGATTTGGGTCTGGATCTCATTTTTTGAGATCCAATGGATCTGGACCGGATTTGGATCAAAGTAAAAAATTTCGGATCTGGATCTGGACCGAGGAGGATCCGGTCCAAATCTGGTTCATTGTCATCCCTAATCGTGATTACTGATTGTGGAGATCGGAAACAATGGTGGAAATCCTTATTCGGTATGTTAAAGACGTGGATCTGAGAAAAAGAGAAAATCGGGTGAACCGATTCGGTGGAAACCGGACCCGCCATTTCATTTTGTTTGTGGATTTATACGTAATATACCTAGAGTTGGCAAAATGGGCGGGCAAGCCAGCCCAACTCTGGGCCTATGGGGCCAATTCAATTTTTGGGTCTACCTGAGTTCATCCGGCACTTTATCGGGTCGTAATTTATGAAGTAAACCCAATCCCGAGCTTTTGAATGGGCGGGCAGGTGGGCCTAGCCCACTAATTTATTTAATATTTTTTTATTTTTAATTATATATTTGTTGTAAAAAAATAAAAATAATATGTATAATTTAAATTAAATATGTTAATATTGATTAAGTATAAATTATGAAGTAATTAAACAAATTAAATAGATCATATTATAGTTTATGTACAAATAAATATCAAAATTAAAAGTCGTATACTAATAAACATCGCAAAAATTCAAATTAAGACAATAAACAACTTAAAATCGTCAAGATTCAACGTATATTAATTGCATTTTGAATTTTCTTTGATAAGTTTTTATTTTCCATCTTTTTTTAATTTATATTTATATGTTATTATCTAATAATTATGTACTTTTTTCGGGCGGACATTTTAGCCCAAAAACCCGGGCTTTTTATGCTTAAAGCCCATAAAGCCTGTGTTTTTTTTTACAGACTTTTTAAGCCCAACACACCTTCGGGCTTCTAATTTCAAAGTCCAACTCAACTTTTTTTTCGGGTATCCCAGCTGGCCCGTCGGATCGGACCCATTTTGCCGGCTCTAAATATACCCACTCAGCTTTTGAAATTTGTAAAACGATCCCTGTGTTTAGTGTTTGTAACTAATCACTCCAAATTTTTCTCTATTTTTAATTAGTTTTTATCATAAACATTTTAGAGGATACACAATTTGCACCCATCTTTATGAATAATCTAATTTTTCAGGTTAAGATTTATATACTTTTGGGTATTTTATAAAATAACTAGGATAGCACCTATAAGAAAAGTGATCCCGATCATAAAAATATATTTGAGCAGCATAAAAAGTACTCCCTCCGTCCCATTAGTAGTGTCCCATTCCTTTTCAGCACGGTTATTAAGAAAATGGTGTTTTGTGGTGTGTATTGTTTGACTTTTGAGTGGTTGATTCTTGTCCACATATTTCTTACCTTTTTTAGAAATGGGACACTTCTAATGGGACAACCAAAAAAGGGAAATGGGACACTACTAATGGGACGGAGGGAGTACAACAATATCAATTACTACAAAATTATATAATTTTACATGTGGAACAAAAGATGGATCGTCTACTAACAACAGACTCATGACGAATAGTACCTTTCACAATTGACGACGGAACACTAACGTTATGAACCTACCACAGTTGTCTGAACCTGCCACAGTTGTCGACGGACACATTTCGTCATTATATGGCTTAATTATCACAACTTCAGGTGAGAATTATCGTAACGATGGAAATGTTCCGTCGTTATTATTTGTTTTTTTTTATTAAATATATATTTTCCTGCCGACGAAATATTTCATCGTTATTATTTTTATTATTTTTTAATATATATTTTCTTGCAGATGAAATTTTTCATCGGTAAATACTTATAAGTTTTCACATTGTGAATTCTCCCAAGTCATATATAACCCTCCAATTGTTGCTGCCCTAAATTCTTATCGAGGCGACTTCAAGCGAAGACTTACTCTGGCGAACCTTCGAAATCGCCGACCAACACAGGCAAACCTTCGCTGGAGACTCCTAGAAGACGCTTTGAAGTTGTTCTACCAGCAAAGGTCGTTTGGCTTTTGGTCGGATTCGGGCTCTCCTCCTCCTACTGCGTTGGTCAATCGTCGCCACCGCCACAACAACAGTGTCGGTGGCAATTTAAGTTGTCGAGATCGACCTCCTCATCACCCTCACCACACCTCGTTCCTCATCTCACCACTGGAAGATGTGTTGTTGTTCCAAAAGGTTTGGTAATCAAATTAAACAGACTCTGTTTTAGTTTACTGAAGTTTTTTAGATCCAAAGGGTCTTGTTTCACCTACATTGGCGAATGCAATAGTTCTTAATGTTGGGGTTTTTCATATTGATTCATAACTTTCTTTAGATGCATGATCGCCTTAAAAGAATTTTTGTGACACTATCCTAAAACTTCTCAATTTTGTTTTCGATTTACTTGTAGAACTTCTGAATTTTGAATATCATTGGATTGTTTGATAATGCTTATGCTTGCATTTGGTTTCTGCACTTTGAATTACATGGACAGTTAGACCATGGTTTGTATTTCTTTGTTGCTATTGCTTTACAAGATACTTATGTCTGCAATTGAAGAACTCGTTTTAATTTTTACCTGTGGATTCAAGTTTCTGGTTGGTTGTTTGGAATGAAAAAAGGGCCTAAGAAATTCACTGAAAATGTCATGGTTATTTTGAAGGGGAAAAAATTAGTTGGGACTCTTTGAATTTGGCATTGAATTCTCACACAAACTTTTTAATGGGCACTTAGTGTTGAGATTTTGTATACTATAAGCAAATTTTATGCTTGTATACAATGTGTTTTGTCTTTACCACTATTTTATTCTCCTATGTGGATAAATATATATATATTCGCACATGTAATCTTTTATCTTGTATAAAAAATTGATTTGTATAGTGTTTCGGGTATTAGAGAAGACTACACGAATTGATTGAGCTGACAAGATATAAATAGTTATCACAGCTGAGACAACTTAAGGATAAGTTGTCATTTTAGGCTGCAGTTTAGATAAGAAGTAGCTTGTCTTAACTGCTTGTCTAGACCGGTACACTTAAGGTGGTGTATTGATGGATCACAGTGAGATGTGTTCTATTGACTGACCTTAGTGGAGAACCAAGATCTCGGTGACTTAGCTGATCTTAAGCTTGGTAAGACTTCAGCTGAGTGCATTTGTCTATCTATCACTTTGACCTACTATGGTGAACGTCATCGCGATCGGATCTACGTATCTTGGATGTTAGTAGTTATTTATGGCTCAGTCTGGTTGTCTGTATCTTGCAACTGTATCCCAGTAAAATGTGTTGATAATATCCTCTGAGGAACTCGTAAGGATTATCACACTAAACTCGACCGATTGATTAAGTTCAAGTTTGTTAATAAGGTCGAGCGGTACTACTCAGGAATATAATAAGATGTTAATTAATTTAAGCTGTCATTGAGCTTAATTAATTAACGGATATTTCTATCTTAAATACGGTGTTGGGAGATGATTCAGTAGCATATTGTTAGTAGATTTGAATGATCCCAAACCCTAATTTGATTGGTGAACCATTGAGTTGTATTGTATTGCCTGTCTCTGAGAGTTTCAGACTTAGTAGACATTCTTTCAGCATGGTTCAGGCGCTCAGTTCTGTCTGCTGACTCTTCAGTAGACTATCAGCCTCAGTACCATGGAGTGAAGACTCAGTAGTCTTTGGACTCGGCGGGAGCGGCATGCGAGAGGCTTTCATACTCGGTAGTCTTTGGACTCGGCGGGAGCAAAGCTATGCGAAAGGAGTCAGTAGAACTGGACTCAGCAGGAGCAGTTCACTGAACTCAGAGTTGACCTTCAGTAGAGTTGGACTCAGCAGGAGTATACTACTGAACCAAGGTCAGACTCCGCAACGGCCAGACAGTCTTTGACTGTCAGTAATCTTATTTGACAAATCAGTATAATTATACGAGGTACAGAGGAAGTCAGCTTCAAATCTACCTTGAAGTCTGTTTGTCTTCAACTACTTTCTACAGCCTCGACCAATGACGAGCAGCCAACTGTCTACTTTCTGATTAAAGCTGCAAGTCAACATATTTCCAGAAATGGAGGGAAAAGACTCCGCCAGATTTCTTTGAAAGAGCCGTTAGCTACCCAAAAGAGAGTGACACATGGATCATCGTCTCCAACGGATCTTTCCATGACACATCTCTATAAATAGAGGGAAGAATTCAAATCGAAGCTCACCAAGAACATACGAAGAACACACGAGCGATTACGAGCAAAAATCAACCGACTCAAGCTTTCCGCAAGAACTTCAGAGAAAACCTTCAAGCGAAAGGCGACATTCTTGCTCTAAGGGAACCAAGCTGCATTAGATTCAAAGCCTCTAGTATCCAAGCGATTGAACACGAACCCAGAGAGTATCCCTCACTGTTCGTCGCTCTAGAAGCCACTTCCTTGTTCCCTACCCTTTAACCTAAGCTCAGCTGACCATATCTATAGCTTAGATTGATGGAGTTCATCCCTGAACTGTTCTTTATTGTAAAGAACTCCTTCATAGTTGGAGAGTTTATCAAACGCTTTAGTTTGATCCTTGTAAACTGAGACTTGCTCAGTATAATCTTCAAGACCAGTGTTTGTCCAGTGCACAAACCGACTGAGACTAACTCAGTATAATAAAATAGCCTCCTGATCTTTTCGGGACAATGGACGTAGGATTGTTGATATATGTTGGTCACGAGTGTACGGTCAGGTGTAGAGGGGGGGGGTGAATACACCTGAATCCGATTTTCTCAACTTCGAACACGAACAATCCTGTTCAGGAAAGTGCCGTACTGAAATAATTCAGCAGACCAAATAGTTGTTCTGAATCGTGTGTGGCAAAGAGTCTGACTCTACTGAGATTTGCTAGGCGGCGATCGAGTCGACCCGTATCAAACAGGTAGAGTTCAACGGTGCGGAAAAGTGTAGGCCCTAATCAGTTGAGTGGAAACCGTTTTATGCAAGTCTCAGTTCAGCAAGTAGACGAGTTCGGTATCTTTGAGACAATTGTATGATTTTAAAGAAGATTTTCGGTATGAACAAGTAAAATCAAGCAACAGATAATCGAAAAGCAATAACAAGACACAGATTTTTAAAGTGGTTCGGATATCAATCGATCCTACGTCCACTGTCCCGAAAGTTCAGGAGGCTATTTATTATACTGAGTTAGTCTCAGTCAGCTTGTGCATAGGACAAAGCCGTGGCTTGGGGATTATACTGAGCAAGTCCCAGTTTACAAAGGCATCAAACTAAAGTGTTTGACAAACTTCTCCAACTATGAAGGAGTCATTTTACAATAAGGATTGGGTTCAAATATGAACTCCTTCGTCTAAGCTATAGGTATATACGGTTGAGCTTAGGGTTAGAGGGATAGGGAATGAGAATGTAGCTTCTAGATCGACGAACAGCTGAAATAAGCTTTAGGTTCGTGTATCGTCGATTTGGATACTAGAGGCTCTTCTAACAGTTTAGCTTGGTTCCCTATGAGCTGAGAAGATAGTCTTTCGCCGGAGATAGATCTTCAAGTTCTTGCGGAAGACTTAGGGTTTTCTGGTTCTAGCTCGTTTGAGTGCTTGTGTATGTTTTCGTTGTTTAAGCTTATGCACCTTCTTTTTTTCTTCTTGAAATGTCCCTCTATTTATAGAGCAGAGATTGGAAAAGATCCGTTGGAGACTATCTTCTTCTTTCTCTCTCTTTTGGTAGCAAACGGCTCTTTTGAAGTAGGTAACAGTGTACTTTCCCACCTTTTTAGGTAAAGGGTTGACTGCAGCTTTAGCAGGTGAGAAGACACGTGTGTTCTTGTCATTCGTCGAGGTGGATAGAGTGGTTGAGACAGCACAGACTTCAAGGCAAACTGAAGCTGACTTCTCTCTTCCTCGTATATGACAATGCTGATTGTTTTTCAAAAGTATCTGACAGTTCAGAAGACTGTCTACCGATGCTGAGTCTGATCCCGTATTTAGTAGGTGGATAGCTGAGGAAAGTGCGAAAGATCGGCTCCGAGTTCGATGAATGCTGCTCTGTTGAGTCCAGTTCACCGACTCTTTCGATATCTTGCTCTCGCCGAGTCCAAGATATCACCGAGTCTTCTACTTCCGGTGTTAAGGCGGATAATCTGCGAGCGCCTTGATCAGAGCAGAGTGTCTACTGAGTCTGAAACCTCAGAGACAAATAACGATTACAACGGAATGGTTCACCAATCAGATGGGGTTTTGGGATCTTCAAATCTTCTCAACATTCAGAGCACTAGGCTGCTGAGCATGGTTCAGTATAGAAGATAGAATCATTTCCCACCAAGTAAGACTATGCTGAGGACAGAATCATCACCCAACAATTTCCCCCTATTTGATGATGCCAAAACCTATCATCTATGCTAACACTAAACTATCAGAAACAGAGCTCCTTACATTATTACAAGTAAGATCAGTGGAGTTGTTCCAACAGTTCTAGACTACTGAGAAAACAGGGCAAAACACAATTTCCCCCATTACATAGAAACTAGACTAGCAGAATCTAATAAAGTAATAAACTGACAAGAAAGTAAATAGAGTGAGTGTGTGAGTCAGTCATCACTTCAGTGATTCTGAGTGTTAAAGCATAATACAAACACGGCTGGATAGACAACAAGTGGTTGTCAGAGCCAAAATCAGATTTGTATATATGAGTGATTCAGATCAGTACAATTACAAATCTTGCTAAGCTAGGAAGAATAGAACTAAGCCTAGGAGCCCTTAAACTGCTTGATCCTGTCCATGAATCCTTGAGATTGCGTCTCTGGCAGTGGCACTCCATACATCCGGTATGTGTTCTTCCTCAGCTTCAAGTATGCAAGCAAAGTCTGGGCTCATCTTCGTCCAGTTCTCTCTTTGATGCGGCATACTTCACTTCAGCTTCTATTACCCCAAAGTGGATCGAGTCATCATTTCTTCTAGGTGGAGGTATGATTACGGGCTCCGGAACACCGACCTCTATACCTTCGAGATACGGCTTTATGCAAGTATATGTATAGATCGAGGTTCACTTATCATCATCCATTACGTGTAGGCATCGGCCTTAGTCATGTTGGGCCGTAACCTCCGAAATAATTGCGCTTGATGAACTCTATCTTTGCCGATTGCCATCTCCCGAGTAAATTAAGCGGGGTATCCAATTGTCCGTCTTTGGCCATCTCGTGTGATTTCGATCAGTGGCTTCCCCGAACCTTCGTATCGATAAGGAATATCGGCTTTTGAAGGTACTCTCGGCCTCGGCCTCTTCCTCGGTCCTTTTCCTCGGTGCTTCAAGGTCCGCCTCCCAAATTCTGTCTTTGGCGGCTCTGAACTTGTCTAGCCTCTTTGCCTCTGTATAAGTATCCGTTCATTTGGTCGAATATGGCCTCAATTTCATCATCTTGGGCTTCGGTGGCTTTCGAGGAATGTCTTCGATTCAGCGAGGGTACTTGATTTTTCTTTTGACGTACCACTGCTTCTCGGTTCTTTCTTTTGCTTTTGCTCTTTCTCCTTCTCCCTATCTTCTTCATCCTCGATAATCGGTTTCCTTGGAGGTATCCTAGCAGGCTTTCTTCCTCCTCGAGCCGGAGATTTTGTCTTTCCTTTGACGAGGCTTAGACTTTGGTTTATTAGCGGCTTACTGTTTGAGCAATCTCCCTTGCCGACTTCTCATCACCGCAATTTGAGCCTCCTCCTCACGTGAAATGTATCTCTTGGTTTTCTTGGCTGGAGGGGTTGGGAGAATCAGGCACTTTCTTGCCTTTTCCCCTGAACGGATGGAGGTAGAGGAGCCTCTTCCTCTTCGACTCTTCTGCTCGGCATACTCTGCAACCTCCTTGATAAAATCGGTCGGAGTTTGGGTTGCATGAGTAGCACGGGTTCTCGAGCCACTTGGGCCGGTCTCGAGTGTGCTCGCAGCCCAAGACACCCTGGGCCTTACCCTCTGTCTGAGTCTGAGTCTGAGTCCTGCTTATCTTAGTCACGGACTTGGTCTTTTTCTCAGATCTCGGCTTCTCAGTACTCTTCTCTTTTCCTTCCGTACTCTTCTCTTTTCCTTCCCCCTTTTTGGCATCATCAATTACAGCCGGGGTAGGGACGAGTACCTTCTTGTCTAGGCGTTTGTAGACAGCGGACAGTTCGTCCAGTCTGTCATGGATCTTTGTCAGCGCCAAGTGCAGCTCATTCCTCTCATTAGTCAGTTCCTCCGAGTATTGCTTATGGGAGAGGTCAGCTGTTGCCTTGAATTCAGTCAGCTTCTCAGAAATCTTCTCTTCCACGACCAGTTGAATGTTGTCAAGTCGAATTTCTGTGGCCTGGGCTTGTTCAGTGAAGGACTCAGTATGAGTGGACATTGAAGCCTGGAATGCTTCGAGAAGTTTGGCTTGTCCTTCCTGAATGATTCTGAGCTGATCATCAAACTGCTTCTGCTGCTGCTTAGATGGGGCCACTCCTGAAATCGCAGCAACATGTGGAGCCTTGCTGATTTTGCAATGAGCAACAAATCAGAGTAGTCAGCAAGCTCTGGAATCTATTGAAGAATCTCTCGGGATGCTCTGGATACGATCACTGAAGCTTCCATCCCAATTGTCTCTTCTTCAGATGCTGTCTCAGACTCCAAGTCTATGGGAGACGTCTGAGTCTCAGCAGGAGGCACACTGCTGAGTGGTGGAACTGAGAGGGGGCTGTCAAGACGCTGAATCTCTTCGCTATGTGCTTCAGTAGCATCCCCTTGTTCCATTTCTATGGGTTCCTCAGTGGAGACGGCCTTCTCCACTGATTGAGTCTTCTCAGATGATCCTGACTCGTCTATCGGCCGGCCGAGGTCGAATAGGTTCTTGAGTAGCTCGATCGGCGAAACTTCAGGAGAGACCTCAAGTTCAGTAGGCACGTCCGGAATGGCTTTCCTCAGTTTCTTAGCTGGTGCCTTTGGAGTTTTTGCTGGAGGTGTTCTCTTCTTCGAGGGTGTAGCCTGCTGAGGCTTAGTCTGCTGAGTTACGGCTGAGGGACCTGACCCGATCTGCTGAAGAGCAGCAGTCTTGTTGTGAAATCTGATCTTCTTCACATTAAAATACTCCTTGTCACTGTAGGTTATTGGTTCAGATCCGCAGACATCCTCTATCATTATGGACGACTTCGATCCATAAAGAAGCTTGCCCTTTGCACTCAGCGTGCAAGAGGCCTTGTCGAATTTGGCCGCCTGAGCCATGAATTCACGGATAAAGAACTCCGTCCAATTGATCTGGGCTCTATCATATATGGCCATCATGAGATGGATCTTGAGCCTCGATACTTGATCGAATGAGCCTGCTTGGCTGGTCAGTAGCTGCGTCACAATATAAGCCAAAGTTACATGCGAGGCGGCATGTTGTTTTTAGGAAAAGCGACTCACGAAGGTCGTGGGCTTTCCACGAGAATATTGTCAAATAGTCATCTACAAGATCATCCTTGTACCCCACGATCGCGGCTCCTTCGGAAGGCAGATCAAAACTTCTCTTTAGCGCCTCCTTGATGGATATTTGCTTCAGTATCGGAAAAGCATCCTTGATCTCGTGAACGACGAATCTTCCGATTATGTCCCTGCCTACTGAGTCAGAATTAAGATAAACTTTGGCCACCTGCCTCGGGAGGAAGTATGTCGGCTTCCTTGAAAGAAAACTTTCAAGCCTTGACTCTCTAAGAGCTGAGAAGATCTCGTCCATATAATCGAGATCACAGGCGTTGAACTCCATGGTTGGCTCGAACCAAACACGATCCTTGTCCAGGATTTCTTGCATGTTAACTGGAGCAGACACCGAAATATTTTCACTTGCCATTGTACTGTTACACTAGAATTTGTCGATATCGATTTAAATAAAACAGGTTTGTATAGCGATTACGAAAAAGAAGATTAATTCGTGTAGCAGTTGTAATAAGCATACCGAAAGAGAGATTGAGATTCTGAAAGGATATGCAAGAGGGGATTGCAAGAAATGATCTCAGAATTTTCGGATGCAGAGGATTTTAAGTGCGATAATGGCGGTTTCTAAAGATATGATCGAAAATATATATCTAACGTGAAGGTGAACGGTTTTCGATCAAAGGCCAAATTTAAATCTGCTTTATGATATGGACGGTTAAGATTGGATATTAAAAAAGGTAATGATCACAGTAGCCGCCTAAGTCAAAGCCAGTTGTAAATATGCCTAAGTAGTAACTATGAGATGACATGCATTAAATGCGTGCAGAGTTCAGCAAACTATGTATAGAATGTCGTGCATTAAATATAAGCTGTTAATAATAAATGACAAACTTAGGATATTTAATAGCATGCTGAATCTTCATCATAAATGCATTACTGTTTTATTCGTTACTACTGAGTAGAGATACGCAAACACGTCGGTACGAACATAGTAGTCGGTGATACCTCTTGTAGATGGTTTTCTGTCTCTACATACTGAATTTACTCAGTATTGAGAGTGATTATTCCCTCTTACTGAATGATCCTCTCCTGGAACCTTCTTACTGACTGGGGTCAGTAGGGTCCAGCAGACCTAGCTCTACTGAAAGTTCTTTGAATCTGGATTCAGCTAGAGGCTTGGTCGAATATCGGCCCTTTGTTTGTCGGTATGGATCTTTTCCATCCCCGATATCCTTCTTTTCGACATGGTCGCGAATGAAGTGATGCCTAATGTCCACGTGCTTGCATCTCGTGTGTAGTACGGGGTTACGAGTGATTGCAATAGCACCGGTGCATGTCGCGAGAATATCGGCACTTCATTCCGAATGACGTCATAGTCTCTTAGGCTTTTTGTCTCGGCCAAAGGATTTGGGCGCAACAACTTCCGGCGGCCATGTATTCGGCCTCGGTAGTTGACGTGGCTACCGAGTGCTTGCTTCTTTGAAAACCATGAGATCGGCTTCTTGCATAGGAACCGACAAGTTCACCGAAGTTGATTTTCGGTCAATTCTACATCTCGCATAGTCGGCATCGAGTAACCGAGTTAGTTCAATATTATCATCAGTGGATACCATAAACCCATGTCAGGTGTGCCTCTGAGGTAGCGGAGAATCTTCTTTGCTTGAGTCCATGTGGCTCTGCTTAGGATTCGCCTGAAATCGAGCGCAGACACCTACAGCATAAGTTATGTCGGGACGAGTAGGCTGTTACATATAATAAGGAACCAATTATTGCACGAAATTCGGTTTGGTCTCTTGATACTCCCTCTTTATCAAGATCGATCTTCATATTCGTGTTCATCGGGATCTTGATAGGTTTGCTTGGATGTGCAACCGAATCTTTTGATAAGGTCTCGAGTGTATTTGCCTTGGTTAATGAACGTTCCCTTTTCAGATTGTTTGACTTGAAAGCCGAGGAAATAGTTCATTTCACCCATCATTGACATCTCGAACTTGTCCTTCATCATTTTCTCAAGCTGGCGACACATGACGACGTTCTTTGATCCGAAGATAATGTCGTCTACATAGATCTGCACGAGTAATAAGTCGTCTTCCGGTCGAATCTTTGAACGGCGTGCGATCTACCGTGTGCCTTTACGAAAACCTTTACGAAGAAGAAACTCGACGGGGTATCGTACCAAGCCACGGGTGCTTGTTTTAACCCATATAGAGCTTTTACGAGTCTATAAACCTGATGTCCCTGCTGAAAGGCTGGGCGGTTGTTCTACATAGACTTCTTCTTTCGATGCGCCGTTCAGGAACGCAGACTTCACATCCATTTGATAGACTCTGAATCTTTGATGTGTTGCGTAGGCTAGGAATAGTCTGATTGCCTCCAATCTTGCAACTGGAGCGAATGTCTCATCGAAATCTATTCCCTCAGCTTGACAGTAGCCTTTAGCCACGAGCCTTGCTTTGTTCCTTACTATGATGTTGTTTTCATCTCGCTTGTTCTTGAAGACCCATTTTGTTCCAATGACGTGTTGATGCCGGGGTCTGTTAACAAGCTCCCAAACTTCGTTTCTCGTGAACTGATTCAGCTCCTCCTGCATAGCTATGATCCAGTTAGCATCTTTAAGTGCATCCTCAATCGTCTGAGGCTCTTCAGTAGACAAGAAGCAGGAATATAATGCGCTTTCTCCTTGACATAATCTGGATCTTGTCTTGACTTTTTCTGAAGGATCTCCAATGATTAGATCAGGAGTGTGAGCATCTAGCCACGATCTACGATGTTTCAGCTCTTCATCTGAAATTTGATCAACATAGATAGTAGGTGAGTTAGGAATTTCAGTCGTACTATTCTGAGATTGAAGCAATTCAGTATGAGAGTGTGATCTACTGAGTTTCCAAGTTCAGGGGCATTCAGCTCAGGAACATTAATAGATGTTCCCCCTGAGTTGTTACTCTCAGTAGTGGTCTCAGTTACCTCTAAGGTTTCCTCATCGACCTGAGTTACACGGGATTGACTCGTTCGAGGAGGTCAACTTTGCTACTTGCTCTGCTGGTTGAGATTCAATAGACTTGTCTTCAGTTTCTTCGTCTGAATCATCATCCCAACATAGCTGGATCTTTTCAGGTTTGCCTTTTAAGCTTAGATCTTGTAGCTGCTTACTGATGTCCTCAAATTTAGAGTTAGAGTTATTGCTCCTGTCTTCAGTAGCAAACTCATTAAAAACAACATGAGGGCTTTTCTCCACGCAAAGAGTCCGATAGTTGAATACTCTGAAAGCTTTGCTGACCCGAGAGTATCCTAAGAAAACTCCCTGATCTGACTTGCTATCAAAAGTCTTCAGCTGATCTTTCCCATTATTGTGGATAAAGCATGAACAACCGAAGATATGGAAATAAGATAAAGAAGGCTTCCTGCAGTTCCATAGTTTATATGGTGTTCTCTTATGCTGCTTTGTCAGTAGAGATCGGTTCTGAGTATAACATGTAGTGTCAGTTGCTTCTGCCCAGAATTTGGTTGGGAGTCCTGAGTCTGCGAGTAGAGTTCTTCTTTGCTTCTTTGAGTGTGCGATTCTTTCGTTCAGCAACCCCGTTCTGCTGAGGGGTGTGCGCAGCAGATGTCTCATGCTCAATTCCTTTTGTTTTGCAGAACTCCTCTACCATGGAATTAAGGAACTCAGTTCCTCTGTCAGAACGAATTTTGATTATCTTGGTGTTCTTCTCGACACTGTGCTTTTTCAGAAGCGTTGGTAACTCTATTTTGACGTCAGACTTGTTGGCAATGAATATGACCCATGTGTAGCGCGAGTAGTCATCGATGACCACTAAAGCATATTTCTTGCCTCCGATCGTCACCTGGAGAGACTGGACCGAACAAATCCATATGTAGCGGTGAAGGATTCCATCGGTGGAAGGAGATGGAACAGGTGGATTTTGATTCCTTGTTTGCTTTCCCTTCGGACATGCTTCACACCGAGTTTCTTTCTTTGAATACTTCATTCGGCGAGTCCTCTTGCTAGAGTGTTCCTTGCTAGTTTGTTGAGCGTTTTGAAGTTGAGGTGGGCTGAGTCTCCTATGCTAAAGCCATCTCATACGGTTGTCGTTCTTCGCCAACGACAAGCTTCGAGTTCCTGCCTGAGTTCCGATCGGCTATATATATATTCTTTTTACGCGAACACGATAACACTTTGTTTTCCCCTGTGGATTTATCAATGACATCACGAAACCGAGTGTCAAAAATCACTCTATTCGAGTTATCACGAGAATTGACTAACGAGAGAAGATTATCTTTGAAGTCCTTCAACATATGATACTCTAGGAACTGTGGTAGTTCCAATGCTGAGTGCTCCATATCCTCTTGTATAGCCTTTTGCATTATCTCCAAACTCAATTTTGGGTCCTTCTTCAGCTATATAATTCTTCAGTATGTTCCTTTGGTAAGTCATATGTCTTGAGCATCCACTGTCCACATACCAAGGATCTTTGTGCACACGCAAAACAGAATTATATTCGGGTACCCTTTATTTTGTTTTTGGGTCCTTAGATGTTAGTTTTAGTAACCCAAATCTGTCTAACAACCCCGGTGGTTTCGGACAGGTTTCTTTCCACTTGAGTCAACATACTTGACCACTGGGTGGGTCAAAGCTGACTTCTTAGGCTGTTCAGGTTCAGGAGTCCGGATCTTCTGAGTTGGTGGACTGCTGACCTTTGCCTTTTGTGCGTTTTTCTTCTTTTTCTGACTCTTGGAACCACTTCTGACTATAGGATCATAGTAATATGACCCATATTGAGTGGATGTGTCAACCGAGGTGGTCCATACCGATCGGCCCCACTTAACTCTGCTAGTTCCCCCTTGGCCGAACCGGGGTGTCTTGGTGCGATCTTACGGTCGGAATACCGATGCGTAGGATGAGGTACTTTCATCTTTTGTTTGTTCTTTTACGAGGGGTTCGGAACATTTGCATTGATTGTTTCTCCTCGAACAAACCTATCGGTTAGACGCACTTCGAGTGTACGGAGGGCGAGATGAGGAAGCTTCTCGGTTGAAACCAAGTCCTTCCTTACGGTGCTTGGGCTTGTTGCTTGCAAGCATAGCCTCCAGCTTCTTTTCAGCGCCCATGTAACGCTCAGTCATCAGGCTCTTCCAGACATCATCACTCTTTTTCAGTATGTCGTGCTTGGTCTGAAGTCCTGACAGTTCTTACTTCAGTAGACTCAGTTCAGTATCTTTCTGAGTCAAGTCATTGGTCAAAACTGAAATTCGATCTTCTTGATACTGAGACTTGGCCATCAGAGAGTTCATCTCCTCCACCGAGTCTCAACACAAGTCCTTCGGCTTCAGTAGCGGCCTGACTCTCCTGAGAAAGTCTCTGATTCTCCACTTTCAGGGTATCCAATTCCTGAAGAGTCTTACTGAGCTGCAGACTCATTTAAATTTGTTCATCTAATAATTCTTCATAGGCGGTCGTGATGTCCAAATTTCCATCTGCACCTGAAACAGTGTCGTGTGTGCAGTGTGAAGAGGAATTAAGTCATCTCAACTTCAAGACGCTTAACAAGCTAGCTAGAAATGCTCTAGTAAGAGGACTGCCGAATGAAGTATTCAACAAGGACACTCAGTGTGAAGCATGTCTAAAGGGAAAGCAAACAAAGAAGCAAAATCCGCCTGTTCCATCGCCTTCCACTGATGGAATCCTTCAGCTGCTACATATGGATTTGTTCGGTCCAGTCTCTCCCGTGACGATCAGAGGCAAGAAGTATGCTTTAGTGGTCATTGATTACTACTCGCGCTACACATGGGTCATATTTATTGCAAATAAGTCTGACGTCAAAACAGAGTTGCCTGCGCTTCTAAAAAGGCTCAGTGTCGAGAAGAACACCGAAATCAGAAAGATACGTTCAGATCGAGGAACTGAGTTCCTGAATTTGATGGTGGAAGAGTTCTGCAAAGCTGAAGGCATAGAGCATGAGACGTCTGCCGCGCGCACGCCTCAACAAAACGGGATTGCTGAGAGGAAGAACAGAACACTCAAAGAAGCAGCAAGAACCCTGCTCGCAGACTCAAGACTCCCGCTAAATTCTGGGCAGAAGCAACTGACACTGCATGTTACACTCAGAACAGATCTCTACTGACAAAGCAGCATCAGAAGACACCATATGAATTATGGAACGACATGAAGCCTTTCTTATCTTATTTCCATATTTTTGGGTGTTCGTGCTTTATCCACAATAATGGAAAGGATCAGTTAAAGACTTTTGATAGTAAGTCAGACCAGGGAGTCTTCTTAGGATACTCCCGGGTCAGCAAAGCCTTTAGAGTTTTTAACAACCGGACCCTTTGCATGGAAGAAAGCCCTCATGTTGTTTTTAATGAGTTTGCTACTAAAGACATGAGCAGAAACTCAAAATCAGAATCTGAGGACATCAGTAAGCAGCTACAGGATCTGAGCTTAAAAGACAATGTTGAGAAGATCCAGCTGTGTGTGGATGATGATTCAGAAGAGGGAATTGAAGATAAGACTATCGAATCTCGGCCAAGGCGGACGTAGGCCGAGCAGTTGACTCTCTGCGAACGGAGTCAATCCCAGGTAACTCAGGTCGATGAAGAAACCCAAGTGGTAACTGAGACCTCTACTGAGGATAATAAATCAGGGGGAACAATGAAGTTCCTGAGTTGAATGCCTCTGAACCTGGTGACTTAGTAGACCCGACTCTAGTAACTGAATTACTTCAATCTCAAAATAGTACAACTAAAATGCCTAACTCACCTGCTATCTGTGTTGAACAAATTTCAAATGAAGAGTTAAAACATCGTCGATCGTGGCTGGACGCTTACACTTTTGATTTAATTATTGGAGATCCTTCAGCTAGTGTAAACACAAGATCCAGATTCTGTCAGGGAGAAAACGCACTATATTCCTGCTTCTTGTCTACTGAAGAACCTCAGTCGGTTGAGGACGCACTTAAGGATGTTGATTGGATCATCACCATGCAGGAGGAGCTGAATTAGTTAGCGAGAAACGAAGTATGGGAGCTTGTTGATAGACCCCGACATCAGCATGTGATCGGAACTAAATGGGTCTTCAAGAACAAGTGAGATGAAAACAATGTCATAGAAAGGAACAAAGCAAGACTCATGGCAAAAGGATACTATCAAGCCGAAGGGATAGATTTCGACGAAACTTTTGCTCCAGTTGCAAGATTGGAGGCAATCAGACTATTCCTAGCCTACGCAACACATCAGCACTTCAGAGTATATCAAATGGATGTGAAGTCTGCGTTCCTGAACGGCGTGCTGAAAGAAGAAGTCTATGTAGAACAGCCTCCTGGCTTTCAGCAGGGACATCAAGTTTACAGACTCAGAAAGGCTCTGTACGGGTTAAAACAAGCACCCAATGCTTGGTACGATACCCTGTTTGAGTTTCTTCTTTAGAAAGGTTTTTAGAAGGGCACAATAGACCACACATTATTTAACATTCGACTGGACGACGATATACTACTTGTGCAGATCTACGTAGATGACATTATATTCGGATCTAAGAATGTCACTATGTGTCAACAATGTGAGAAGATGATGAAGGATAAATTCGAGATGTCAATGATGGGAGAGATGAATTATTTCCTCGGATTTTAGGTCAAACAATCAGAGAAGGGAACGTTCATCAATCAAGGCAAATACACTCGAGACCTCCTCAAGAAATTCGGTTGCACATCCGGCAAACCAATCAAGATCCCGATGAACACGAACATGAAAATTGATCTTGATAAAGAGGGAGTATCAGTAGACCATACTGAATTTCGCGCTATTATTGGCTCATTATTATATCTAACTGCTACTAGACCTGACATAACTTATGTTGTATGTGTCTGCACTCGTTTTCAGGCGAATCCTAAGCAGAGCCATATGGACTCAGCAAAGAAGATTCTCCGCTATCTCAGAGGAACACCTGACATGGGCTTATGGTATCGAGCAGATGATAATATTGAACTAACTGCTTACTCTGATGCTGACTATGTAGGATGTAGGATTGACCGAAAATCAACTTCGGGAACTTGTCAGTTCCTTGGCAGTAAGCTGATCTCATGGTTCTCAAAGAAAGAGTATTCAGTAGCAACATCAACTACTGAAGCTGAATACATGGCTGCCGGAAGTTGCAGCGCCCAAATCCTTTGGCTGAGAGAGCAGCTACGCGACTATAACGTCATTCAGAATGAAGTGCCGATCTTCTGCGACAGCTCCAGTGCAATTACAATCACTCAGAATCATGTACTTCATGCCAGATGCACGCACGTGGACATTAGACACCACTTCATTCTTGACCATGTCGAAAAGAAGGATATCAGAATGGAGAAGATCCATACTGACCATCAAAGGGCCGATATACTGACCAAGCCTCTAGCTGAAGCAAGATTCAGAGAACTTTCAGTAGAGCTAGGTCTGCTGGACCCTACTGACTCCAGTCAGTAAGAGGATTCAGGAGAGGAGCATTCAACAAGGGGGAATGTTCACTCTCAGTACTGGACTTATTCAATACATGGAGACTTAACAACCATCTACACGAGGTATCAGTTGACTACGATGTTCAGTTGATAGGTTTGCGTATCTCTACTCATTAGCCAACATAATATTTAATGCATTAACATTCTTGATTCAACATCGTATTCAATGCCTTAGGAGAATGTCATTTAATATAACGGTTTTCATTAAATGCACGATATTCTATGCTAAGATTGTTGAACTCTGCCGCACATTAAATGCTTGTCTTATCAAGTTACTTCTTTGGTTGTTTACAACTGTAAGTTGACTTAGGCGGCTACATTGATCATTACCTATTTTATAACATTGAATCCTGAGTCGTTCATCTCATAGAGCAGATTTAAACTGAACAGTCGATATGAAACTGTTCATCTTGTTGATCATATATATTACGTTCAAAGTCTGAAAAACCGCCATTTTCACTCTCTGCAACTAAACCTAAATTTTTGAGAACCCAATCCATTATTTGCATACTGCTTTCGAAATTTCTCAGAAATTATTACGGTAAAATTACATGCTTTTTCAGTATCCCATGTTTACTTATAATATTTTTCGATGCTGATAGTAAGTTTTGCAGATTATAGACATGGCAGCGAAGAATGTTACAGTTTCTACTCCAGCCAACATAGTAGAAATCTTGGAGAAAGACCGAGTTTGTTGCGAGCCGATCATGGAGTTCGATACCTGCGAACTCGAGATCATGTCGGAGGTGTTCGAGGCATTGAGGGCGTCAGGCCTCAAGGGATTCTTGTCGAGGAAGCCAACCTTCTTTCTTTCGCGTCAGGTTTCGGAGCTATACTTAAACTCCGACTCAGTAGACGGAGATATTTTGGGGCACTTCATCATTCACCTCGTCATAGACCCCGCCCGTGCTGACTATGAGATTAAGCAGATGTCAGTTAAGCAAGCTCTCCAGAGGAGCTTTCAGTTGCCGAGCACAGGGATCATTGTCGCTGGATACAAAGACGACCTGATCGATGAATACTTGGAGATTTTCTGCGGCGAGCCGACGTCGTTCAGGGCCGCTTTCCCGAAAAACTCCATGCTGCCGAAATACAGAGCACTAGTATATATAGTCACCTAGATACTGACTAGCCAGGTTGGCTCTTTTGAACAAGTGTCCAGACCGAAGCTCCA
This sequence comes from Lavandula angustifolia, assembly GCA_028984105.1. Lineage (NCBI taxonomy): Eukaryota > Viridiplantae > Streptophyta > Magnoliopsida > Lamiales > Lamiaceae > Lavandula > Lavandula angustifolia. The sequence goes on from CM054811.1 coordinate 14,216,736, forward strand.
AATGATGATGGCAATCTACGATAGAGCTCAAGTCAATTGGACATAATTCTTCTTGAAAGAATTTCAGACTCAGGCTGCCAAGTTCGATAAGATGACAAACAACCTAACTGTCAAGGGAAAGCTTCTCTACGGGATGAAGCTGACAGTAATGATCGAAGACTTCTGTGGTGCTGACCATATCACAAACGCAAACAAGGCGTATTTCAACCCCACGAAGGTCAAATTTCATAGCAAGGCAGCAGCCTTACAGCAGATTGGGGCAGGGCCTACTGAGCCTAAGAAAGGGGCGAAGAAGTCTACTCCGACCAAGAAGAGGTCACTACCAAAAGCTGCTCAGAAGACTCCCTCGAAGAAGCAGAAAGTCTCTGAACAAGCAGTTGTTGTTCATCCCTTCAGACTGCGAGATGACTCAGATTCTTCTGAGAAAACAGTCTTAGTAGAGAAGGCAGTCTCTACTGAAAGGGAAGTGACAGTGGAACAGGGGTCCGAAGCTAAACCATCTACTCCTATCTCTCGGACCCCACTGGACGTTCCACCGATCAGCAACATCCCTTCTGCTGAAAAAGAGTCGTCTCCAATTAAACTAGAAGACTCGGAGACAAGCTCAGAAGCTGAGACGATCGGATTAGAGGCTGAAGCTCTTTAGAATAGAGCCTCCCGAGAAGTCTCAGAGGCCATACCTGAGATATCAAGTCACTCTGACTTGGTTGCTCTAGCGAGGCAGGCCAGGCTTCACATGCTAATCAGGTTCCAGGAATGGTCTACTCTGAACCAGCTCATTCTTCACCATACCTGGGAACAGTTACATGAGGAGGAGCTGATACTCTGCGAACAGATAGACTATTCTGAGCCTGTGGATATTAGTTCCCTAGAAGATTTAAGGGCGGCTATGCTGGCTATTCTGAACGTCCGCAATCCTACAATAGCCGCGCCTTCTAATGGGTCTGATCCTGATGATCGGGACCCGCCCAGTGATACAGGCCCTGAGAAACCTGTTGAGGGAACTCAACTGGAGGAGGGTACCCAACCCTCAACTGCTGAACTTCCACTCAGCATCCTCCCTCCAGTAAAGTCGGCGGTTGGAACCTCTCAGGCTGCGGACCCAGTACAACTTTTGCTGGGGTCTCCTTTCGAGGTTACGCCCAGCCCGAAGAGCCGACGGTCCAAGATAGTCGCCAAAGCCTTAAAAAGTCAAGGAGCTCAGAATTGACTTTTGGCCAAGGCTATCCATAGGATATGGAAGAAGTCTACTCTTGCTCAGAGTGAGGAGATGAAGGAGCTGAGAACCTCCATTAAAAATTCAGCCGCTCCTGACTTCTCAACTATTCTCACCAATACCTTATCCAATCAGAGAGCAGAATTTGAGAAGCAACAAGCATCGCTGGAAGCTGCCCAGAAGCAACTATTGGAAGACTATAAGGCAGCCCACTCAGCACATACTGAATCTGTTTCTTCATTGAGTCAAGCTTCAGAGCTGAGGATTCAATCTCTTCAGAAGACTCTTGAAGAAAAGATTGATACAAAGTTGCAAAACATTCAGACACTGGTGGATTCCTCCCATAAGAAGTACAGTGATGATCTAGTCACAGAGAGGAACGATCTCCACCAACGCTTTGAAACAATGCAAACAACCTTGGGTAAGCTGGCTACTGCGTTCTAAGGTTTGAACAAGAAAGTTCAGGTCCCTACCCCTGGCTCTGCTGATGATGCTAAAAAGGGGGAAAGGACACCGAGTAGGACACCAAGGAAGCTGAACAGCAACAGCAACAAGAAAAGTCCAAGTCTGGACAACAGGGTGACACTTCAGGTTCAAAATCCAAATCACAATCACCTGCTGAGTCAGAAGAACATCATGTTCCATCTTACATCCCTTCAAAAGAACAAGAATTGGAGATGAAGGAAATTTGGGACACGATGGAAAGAGCCTTGGACAGAACAGCAGAAGCAAGGCAAATAAGTGAAGCCCGTGAGAGGCTCAGGCTTGCTGACTTAGAAGCCTTGAGACTGAGGACAGAGAAAGAGGCTCGAGAGAGGGTGCCTGTGAAGGACTATGAAATTCCTTACAAGTATAGGCGAGGAAAGAAGCATACTGACCAAAAGATTCACAGGTGGCCAAGAGTTGACACGTGGATGCCATGGGAATAGACACAGAGATGGGAAACGCTTAAAGCTGAATTTATCAAGAGCTACTTCGTCTGGAGGTACTGGCCCGATATGCATAAGAGCAACGCCTTTGCTGAATGGCTTTTGGTGAGCGATCCTGAGATATATGCCAGAGTTCAGAAAGGTTTAGCTTATAAGGAAGATGTCCGAGTTCCTATTCCTAGACCTCTGCCTCCTCCACAGAAGTTTGATGGCTCATTATATACTGGAGTGATAGAAGGTGAGGTAAGAATTGCTATCAAAGCCTTAGATCTTGACGATTCTGACCCTGCTGATGTGCTGAAGATGAAGAAGCTCAGAAAAGATACCTTCCAGATGCATGGATTGTCGTTGCCAGAAGAGAAGTCCAGAGATTTCAAGGCAAGGATCCTGCAGTTCAGGAGATAAATAGCTTCTTGTATCTTGTTTTTGTTTCCTAGAATAGCAAGAGATGTACTGTACTGAAATTTCTTATCATATATAAAACATCTTTGTTGTTTGGCCCGACAATACCTTATTTTCTTCATGGCCTTGTTTATTTAGGCTTAACACTCAGAATCACCTAAGTGATTACTGACTCACACACTCACTGCTGATATCTGTGTTGGTCTGTTTTACTTAGACTGATAGATTTCTCTTGCATGGGGTAAATTGTTGATTGGAAATTTGTTGTATAAAGATGTATAGGGGGAAATTGTTGCTAGAATTCTGTATAGGTTCTAATACTTCCTGTATCCCTCAGTAGATTAGAACTTGATGAGCAACTCCACTGATTCTACTTGTAATATTTGTAAGGAGCTTGTTTCTGATAGTTTGTAGTGTTAGGTTTTGGCATCATCAAATAGGGGGAAATTGTTGGGAGATGATTCAGTAGCATAGTGTTAGTAGATTTGAATGATCCCAAACCCTAATTTGATTGGTGAACCATTGAGTTGTATTGTATTGCCTATCTCTGAGAATTTCAGACTCAGTACACATTCTTTCAGCATGGTTAAGGCGCTCAGTTCTATCTGCTAACTCTTCAGTAGACTATCAGCCTCAGTACCATGGAGTGAAGACTCAGTAGTGTTGGACTCAGCAGGAGCAGCGTACTGAGAGGCTTTCATACTCAGTAGTGTTGGACTCAGCAGGAGCTGCATACTGAAAGGAGTCAGTGGAACTGGACACATCAAGAGCAGTTCACTGAACTCAGAGTTGACCTTCAGTAGAGTTGGACTCAGCAGGAGTATACTACTGAACCAAGGTCAAACTCAACAACGGCCAGACAGTCTTTGACTGTCAGTAATCTTACTTGACAAATCAGTAGAGTCATACGAGGTACAGAGAAATCAGCTTCAGATCTACCTTGAACTCTGTTTGTCTCAACTACTTTCTATAGCCTCGACCAATGACGAGCAACCAGCTGTCTACTTTCTGATTAAAGCTGCAAGTCAACATATTTCCAAAAATGGAGGGAAAAGACTCTGCCATATTTCTTTGAAAGAGCCGTCAGCTACCCAAAAGAGAGTGACACATGGATCATCGTCTCCAACGGATCTTTCCATGACACATCTCTAGAAATAGAGGGAAGAATTCAATCGAAGCTCACCAAGAACATACGAAGAACACACGAGCGATTACGAGCAAAAATCTACCGACTCAAGCTTTCCGCAAGAACTTCAGAGAAAACATTCAAGCGAAAGGCAACATTCTTGCTCTAAGGGAACCAACCTGCATTAGATTCAAAGTCTCTAGTATCCAAGCGATTGAACACGAACCCAGAGAGTATCCCTCACTGTTCGTCGCTCTAGAAGCCACTTCCTTGTTCCCTTCCCTCTAACCTAAGCTCAGCTGACCATATCTAAAGCTTAGATCGAAGGAGTTCATCCCTGAACTATTCTTTATTGTAAAGAACTCCTTCATCGTTGGAGAGTTTGTCAAACGCTTTAGTTTGATCCTTGTAAACTGAGACTTGCTCAGTATAATATTCAAGACCAATGTTTGTCCAGTCCACAAACCGACTGAGACTAACTCAGTATAATAAAATAGCTTCTTGATCTTTTCGGGACAGTGGACGTAGGATTGTTGATATCCGAACCACTTTAAAAATCGTTGTGTTCTGTGTGCTCTGTTTTTACTGTTGCATTTATTACTATTCATACTGAAAATATCTTTCAAAATCATTCAACTGTGTTTTAGCAAAGCTTAAAAGATTACACTAATATACTGAAACAGTTTTAACAAAAACGTTTTCTAACTCAACTAAATTGGGCCAACACATTTCCGCACTCTACTGAACTCTTACTGAACAGTACTGAATTCTTACTTCAGTCAGCTAGCATGCCTCAGTATAGTCAGTCACTCTGCCACGCGATTCAGAACAACTTATTTGGTCTACTGAACTTGTTCAGCAAGGCACTCTCCTGAAAAGGACTATTTGCGTTTTAAGTTTAGAATGTTTTCAGGTGTATTCACCCCCCCCCCTCTACACCTGAACGTTTATCTCGGGACCAACAATTGGTATCAGAGTAGAAGTTCTCTAAGACTCTTGTTATCTGAAACTGGTCTACTTGAACGGATCCTAAAAATGTTTTCACTGCATATCATTCTTCATTCATATCACTATTCACAATGTCTGATATGTCAGGAATCAGGATGGTACCCATGTTCTCAGTAGAGAACTACGGGGTATGGCGAGTCAGAATGGAAGCTCATCTGACTTCCCTCCACGACAGCATGACAGAGGTTTTGGAAGACGGACCTATCGTTCCTATGATTGATCATGTGTATCCCCCCCCCTCTACACCTGAACGTTTATCTCCGGACCAACATACGGGGATCGATTAAGTCTAAAATACAAGCCCTTACTCAATTTGGGTTAAAGGGATAAGTCAACACATATTCTCTAGCGGAATGAATCTGTGTTTATTAATTAATTTTGCTCTGGGCTAAGTATAGATGATTAAATAATTTGAGGCCCGACTATATTTCTTGTATTAGATCCCTGATTTGGCCAAATTAGTTGCCTAGTTATTTATTATCTCTCAGAAATCATTATTAATAAATTAATATCTTATCACAAGCTACGTGTCGATGTGTTGTATGGGGTCATATGACATGGGATGCGACCGAAACCAACGTCGTAAGTTGGATGCTCACCATGAATTCTTTCCAGCGAATCATTTTAAATTCGGGAAATTGAGGAACTAATCTCGCTCGGAATCTGTTACACGGTGGTCGTGAGTGTTCCAATTACATTTCCCCGCTTTCAATTGATCGAATCGCAGTTTGGAGAAGACGAATTTTGAACGGTTGAGCTTACCGGTGACGTGATGCGAGATTAGCTAGATTCCCGTCGTGGCGGTGCTAATTGTGACTGGATCTAGGTCACCCAGATGTCTGGGTGACGTCTGGATGCAGCTTTGGAGGACGAGGATGGTGACGCCGGAATGGGGAGGGCGTGACAGCCGCGCGTCTGCTGTCGGCAGTCGCCGCTACGCGCAGCGATGATTTCTACTGCTGCAAGCGGCGACGCGCGTCGGGTCCTAGTGGCGTAGCCTCACCAGACCTCGGCGAGGTGAAGGAGGTGACCGGAGTAATGTGATTCCGGTCCTAGCGGCGATGCAATCTTGAAGGAGAAGGTGATGATGTCAGCCCTTGGGCAGCTTACATCAGCATTATGCTGATTGGGAAGTACACGTGTCTACTATGTGGTAGACACCATGATGACGTGGGGATGACGCAGACAACTCCAGATTCAAAGATATTGAAGACCGAAGAGTTGTATTATTATCGAAAAATGTAATATATATGATTTATCTATGTTTTTTTTACCCGATAACGACGTTTTTTATTTCCTATTTGCGCATTTATTTGGTCTACTGAACTTGTTCAGCAAGGCACTCTTCTGAAAAGGACTATTCGCGTTTTAAGTTGAGAAAGTTTTCAGGTGTATTCACCCCCCCTCTACACCTGAACGTTTATCTCGGGACCAACAATTGGTATCAGAGCAAGAGATCTCTAAGACTCTAGTTATCTGAAACTAGTCTACTTGAACGGATCTTAAAAACGTTTTCACTGCATATCATTCTTCATTCATATCACTATTCACAATGTCTTATATGTCAGGAATCAGGATGGTACCCATGTTCTCAGTAGAGAACTACGGGGTATGGTGAGTCAGAATGAAAGCTCATATGACTTCCCTCCACGACAGCATGACAGAGGTCTTGGAAGATGGACCTATCGTTCCTATGATTGATCATGTGTATTCACCCCCCCTCTACACCTGAACGTTTATCTCGGGACCAACATACGGGGATCGATTAAGTCTAAAATACAAGCCCTTGCTCATTTTGGGTTAAAGGGATAAATCAGCACAGATTCTCTAGCGGAATGAATCTGTGTTTATTAATTAATTTTGCTCTGGGCTAAGTATAGATGATTAAATAATTTGAGGCCCAACTATATTTCTTGTATTAGATCCCTAATTTGGCCAAATTAGTTGCCTAGTTATTTATTGTCTCTCAGAAATTATTATTAATAAATTAATACATTTTGTATTATTTAATAATGTTATTTATCTAGAATTAATTGGCTTGGCCAATTAATTGATAAATAAAAGTAGCCCAAAAAATTAATTTATTATATTATAGGCTAATTGATGTAAAAGCCCATTAGAAGTATAATTGAATTAATGGGCTACAAATATTGTTATAATATTGGCTTTTGAAGCCTATATATATTACTATTCTGTTCATAATCAGAACACACACACACATATATTTCATATACGTGCACGCGCGAGTTTAAGAGAGAGACATAATATTATTTTCTTCAGTTCTGTGACCACACGGAGGTAGAAAAAGGTCGGGATACAGATAAGAAGATCTGGACAGGAGCAACAACCAAAGCGACTACAAGATATGCGAAGGAATATACATTCTCTTCCTCTTCTATTAGTCTGTGTTAGAGCCTGGTTTAGGCTCTGATTGTTGCAATTTAGGAGCATGATTAGGTTTTATTCCGTCGCTATCGAGCTATTTTTGTGCTTGGGGCGGCCTGCGTGCCACTGTTTTAACCCCTTTTTAACGTTTTTCTCGTGAGAAAATCCATGAGTAGTTGATAGGACCAATGTGTTATGTGTTTTTACTATTTTGTACAGTAATTTTTGGTCCGGGATGAACAAAAATTGAGGCAGAAGCAAGGGTTCCACCGCCACTTGCGGCTGCGAGTGGCGGTGTGTCCGGCATCCTCCAGCCAAGCCGCTCACGTCGTTGGTTTGCCTTATCACAAGCTACGTGTCGATGTGTTGTATGGGGTCATACGACCTTGGATGCGACCGAAACTGACATCGTAAGTTGGATGCTCACCATGAATTCTTTCCGGCGAATCGTTTGAAATTCAGTAAATTGGGGAACTAATCTCGGCCAGAATCTGTTACACGGTAGTCGTGAGTGTTCCAATTACATTTCCCCGCTTTCAATTGATCGAATCGCGGTTCGGAGAAGACGAATTTTGAACGGTTGAGCTTACCGGTGACGTGATGCGAGATTAGCTAGATTCCCGTCGTGCCGGTGCTAATTGTGACTGGATTTAGGTCACCCAGACATCTGGATGACGTCTGGAGGTAGCTTTGGAGGACGAGGATGGTGATGCTGGAATGGGAGGGCGTGACAGTCGCGCGTCTGCTGTCGGCAGTCGCTGCTGCGCGCAGCGATGATTTCCACTGCTGCAAGCGGCGACGCGCGTCGGGTCCTAGCGGCATAGCCTCGCCAAACCTCGGCGAGGTGAAGGAGGTGACCGGAGCAGCGTGATTCCTGTCCTAGCAGCGGTGCAATCTTGAAGGAGCAGGTGATGACGTCAGCCCTTGGGCAGCTTACGTCAGCCTTATGCTGATTAGGAAGTACATGTGTCTACCATGTGGTAGACACCCTGATGATGTGGCGATGACGCAGACAACTCCAGATTCAAAGATATTGAAGACCGAAGAGTTGTATTTTTATCGAAAAACATAATAGATATGATTTATCGGTGTTTTTTTTGCCCGATAACGACAATTTTTATTTCCTATTTACGCATTTATTTATTATTATACTTTAGCATGCGATTATGTGATTAATTACGCTTAGAAAAACTTAAAAATAGGATTTACGTCGTTTTCAAAGCATATTTAATTTTTTGCGAGCACGTTTTATTATGTGGGCTTAGAAATTGCATGCTTTAGGACTTATGTGGTGATGCATGATTCAAAACGAACATTTTGAAGAAAATGTTGGGATTTTGTATACTGGAAGAGAGTTTTATGCTTGTATGCAATGTGTTTTTGTCCTTACCATTATTTTATTCTCCTATCGGATAAATATATATATTTGCACATGTAATCCTTTATCTTGTATAAAAGTTAGATTTGTGTAGTGTATCGGGTATCACAGAAGACTACACAAAGTGGTTGAACTGACAAGATATAAACAGTTATCACAGCTGAGACAACTTAAGGATATGTTGTCGTTTTAAGTTTTAGTTTAGATAAGAAGTAGCTTGTCTTGACTGGTATACTTAAGGTGGTGTATTGTTGGATCACAGTGAGATGTGTTCTCCTGACTGACCTTAGTGGAGAACAAAGATCTCGGTGACTTAGCTGGTCTTAAGATTGGTAAGACTTCAGCTGAGGGCATTTGGCTATCTATCACTTTGACCTAGTATGGTGAACGTCATCGCGACCGGATCTACGTATCTCGGGTGTTAGTAGTTATTTGTGGCTCAGGCTGCTTGTCTGTATCTTGCAACCGTATCCCATTAAAATGGGTTGATAATATCCCTTGAGGAACTCGTAAGGATTATAACACTAAACTCGGCCGGTTGATTAAGTTCAGGCGTGTTAATAAGGTCGAGTGGTACTGCTCATGAATATAATAAGATGTTAATTAGTTTAAGTTGTCATTGAGCTTAATTAATTAACATACCTTTCTATATTAAATACAGGGATCGATTAAGTCAAAAATACAAGCCCTTGCTCAATTTGGGATAAAGGGGTAAGTCAGCACGAATTCTCTAGTGGAATGACTCTGTTTATTAATTAATTTTGCTCTGGGCTGAGCATAGATGATTAAATAATTTGAGGCCCAACTTTATTTCTTGTATTAGATCCCTGATCTGGCCCAATTAGTTGCCTAGTTATTCATTGTCTCTCAGAAATCATTATTAATAGATTAATGTATTTTGTATTATTTAATAAGGGTATTTATCTGAAATTAATTGGTTGGGCTAATTAACTGATAAATAAATGTAACCCAAAAGATTAATTTATTATATTATGGGCTAAATGATGTAAAAGCCCATTAGAAGTATAATTAAATTAATGAGCTATAAATATTAATATAATATTGGCTTTTGAAGCCTATAAATATTACTATTCTGTTCATAATCAGAACACACAGACATATATTATTTCATATACGCACACGCGCGTGTTTAAGAGATAGACATAATATTATTTTATTTAGTTCTCTGACCACACGGAGGAAGAAAAAGGTCGGGACAAAGATAAGAAGATTTGAACAGGAGCAACAATCAAAGCGACTACAATGCGGAGGAAGGAACAATCTCTTCCTCTTCTATTATTCTATTAATTGGTATAAGAGCCTGGTTGAGGCTCTGATTATTTCTATTTAGGAGCATGTCTAGGTTTTATTCCATCGCTATCGGGTTATTTTCGTGCTTGGGGCGGCCTGCGTGCTATTATTTTGACTTCTTTTTAACGTTTTTCTCGTGAGAAAATCCACGAGTAGTTGATAGGACCAATGTGTTATGTGTTTTTACTATTTTGTACAATAATTTTTGGTTCGGGATGCATAAAAATCGAGGCAGAAGCAAAGAAGAAGACACTGCAAAAGGCCTAGTTTTCTAGGGTTCTGCCGCCACTTGCGGCGGCGAGTGGCGGTGTGTCCGGCATCCTCTGGCCAAGCCTCTCACACCGTTTGGTTTGTCTTATCACAAGCTACGCGTCGATGTTTTGTATGGGGTCGTACGACCTCGGATGCGACTGAAACCGACATCGTAAGTTGGATGCTCACCATGAATTCTTTCTAGCAAATCGTTTGAAATTCGGGAAATTAAGGAACTAATCTCGGCCGGAATATGTTATGGGGTGGTCGTGAGTGTTCCAATTACATTTCCCCGCTTTCAATTGATCGAATTGCGGCTCGGAGAAGATGAATTTTGAACGGTTGAGCTTGCTGGCGACGGGATGCGAGATTAGCTAGATTCCCATCTGGGTGACGTCTGGAGGCAGCTTTGGAGGACGAGGATGGCGACGCCAGCTGGGGAAGGCGCGATAGCCGCGCGTCTGCTGTTGGCAGTCGCAGCTGCGTGCAGTGATGATTTCTGCTGCTGCAGGCAGCGGCGCGCATTGGGTCATGGCGGCGTAGCCTTGCCAGACCTCGGCGAAGCGAAGGAGGTGACCAGAGTAGCGTGATTCCGGTCCCAGCGGCGGTGCAATCTTTAAGGATAAGGTGCTAACGTCAGCCCTTGGGCTGCAGACGTCAGCCTTATGCTGATTCGGAAGTACACGTGTCTGCCATGTGGCAGACACCCTGATGACAACTCCAGATTCAAAGATATTGAAGACCAAAGAGCTGTATTTTGATAAGCAATGTAAAAGATATGATTTATCTGTATTTTTTTTGCCCGATAATGACGTTTTTTATTTCCTATTTGCGCATTTATTTATTATGATACTTTAGCATGCGATTATGTGATTAATTGAGCTTAGAAAAGAATGAAAATAGGATTTACGTCATTTTTCAAAGCATGTTTAATTTTTTGCGAGCATGTTTTATTATGTTCGATTAGAAATTGCATGCTTTAGGACTTATGTGGTGATGCATGATTCAAAAACGAACCTTTTGAATAAAATGTTGGGATTTTGTATACTGGAAGTAAGTTTTATGTTTGTATACAATGTGTTTTTGTCCTTACCACTATTTTATTCTCCTATCTGATAAACATATATATTTGCACATGTAATCCTTTATCTTGTATAAAAGTTAGATTTGTGTAGTGTGTTGGGTATCACAGAAGACTACACAAATTGGTTGAACTAACAAGATATAAACAGTTATCACAACTGAGACAACTTAAGGATAAGTTGTCGTTTTAAGCTGCAGTTTAGATAAGAAGTGACTTGTCTTTACCGATACACTTAAGGTAGTGTATTGATGAATCATAATGAGATGTGTTCTCCTAAATGAGATAAATCACACTTAAGGTAAGTCAGCACGGATTCTCTAGTGGAATGAATCTGTGTTTATTAATTGATCTTGCTCTGGGCTGAGCATAGATGATTAATTAATTTGAGGCCCAACTTTATTTCTCTTATTAGATCCTTGATCTGGCCCAATTAGTTGCCTAGTTATTTATTGTCTCTAAGAAATCATTATTAATAGATTAATGTATTTTATAATATATAATAACGTTATTTATCTGGATTTAATTGGCTGGGCCAATTAATTGATAAATATTAGTAGCCTAATAGATTAATTAATTATATTATGGGCTAATTATGTAGAAGCCCATTAGAGATATAATTAAATTAATGAGCTATAAATATTAATATTATATTGATTCTTGAAACCTATATATATTAGTATTATGTTTATAATAAGAACACATACATTCATAACTCATACGCGCACACGTGAGTTTGAGAGAAACAAAATTATTTTTTTCACTTCTATGACCGCCCGGACGAAGGAAAAGGCCGGGACATAGATCAAAAGATCTGAACATGAGCAACAATCAAAGTGACTACAACATACGTAGAGGAAGGTACAATTTCTTCCTCTCTTATTATTCCTTCAGAAAAGGCTAAGCAAATAATAAAATAATTAATTTTTAATTAGATTCCAATTAAATTGGATATTATACACTAATTCGGACATCCATTAATTGGACCCTACATAAAAGTAGAACAATTATATAAGTAAACGTCCAGCTGAGTGGCTTGCTTGTATTTTTTAACCACGAGTTTTGTAAGATAAGTTTTCTAATGAAATATTTAATTATTGTTATTAGTGGGAGCGAAGCCGTAAACGTCTACCTGAGTGGCTTACGTGCCTAGTAAACACGAGTACTCTAGCAGATAATAATTAAATAAGATAGTTGATTAAATCAAATTGAATGCAGTATGATTCTCGTAAGTATGTCAATTTCGAGAATTTGATATTAATTCGGTCAAATTAATTGTAAAAGCTTAGATGTCACCGCAGGTACAACTTCATGCGAAGTCCCTTCCCGCGTATATTAATAGTGACATGGTCTAGAGATATCGGATTATTAATTCCATTCGTCTTAAGAACCTAGACATGTGTTGGTCCCGAGTCAAACATTCAGGTGTAGAGGGGGGGGGGTGAATACACCTGAAAACCTTTTTCTCAAACTAGAACGAGAACAGTCCGATTAACGGAGATTGCCTACTGAATGAATTCAGTAGACCAAACAAGCTGTTCTAGATCGTGTGGACAGAGTGACTGAAGATGTTGAGCTCTGCTAGCTGACTGATGTCAGAATTCAGATGCGTTCAACAATTTTCAGTAGCGTGCGGAAATTGTAGGCCCAATTTAGTTTAATATGAAAACGTTTGTTTATAAAAGCCGTTTCAGTAGATTAGTGCAGTCAGTTAAGCTTGTTATTGAAACTTAGTTGAATGATTTTGTAAATGGTTTTTAGTATGAACAGTTACATCAATGCAACAGTTATAAACACATCGACTTTTAAAGTGGTTCGGATATGCAAGATCCTACGTCCACTGTCCTGAACAAGGCAGAATGCTATTTTATTATACTGAGTTAGTCTCAATCGGTTTGTGTACTGGACAAACACATCCTTGTGATTATACTGAGCAAGTCTCAGTTTACAAGGTCGAACAAAATATGCTTGAGTGTATCTCCAATGATGAAGGAGTTCTTAACCCTAAGAACAGTTCAATAAATGAACTCATTCGGTCTAAGCTATAGATATTACAGTTGAGCTTAGGTTAGAGGGAATGGAACAAGAAGGGCTTCTAGAGCGAAGAACAGTGAGGAATAATCTCTCTAGGTTCGTGTTCTTCACTTGGATGCTAGAGGCTTGAGTTCTATGTAAGCTTGTGTTCCCTTAGAGCAAGTTGAATGCTTTTCACATTTAGATTGAGCTCTGAAGTTCGTCGCGTATAGCTTGTGTTCTTGTTTGCTTGTTGCTCTCTTCGTGTTGTATATATCATTTTGATTTTCCCTCTATTTATAGACGTGAGCTATGGATAGATCCGTTGGAGACGAACTGTCCACGTGTCACTCGATGTGTAGCTAAAGTCTATTTGAATTTTCGCAGAGTCCACTAACTTTTCAGGAAAGTGGTTGACTTGCAGCTCTTGTCAGATACTTTTTCAGCTGGCTGCTTGTCACTGGTTGAGGTACGAAAAGTAGTTGAGAGATATTCAGACTTCAAGTCTTTCTGAAGCTGACTTCTCTGATGTACTACCTCGGTCAACTCTACTAATTTATTCTCTGAAGTCCACTGTCAGTTAAAGTAACTGACTGACCGTTGCTGAGTCTGACCGAAGGTTCAGTAGTATACTCTTGCTGAGTTCAAATCTACTGAAGGTCAAGACTCTGAGTTCAGTAAACTACTCCTGCTGAGTCCAGTTCTACTGACTCCTAAACACCTTTCAGTATGCTGCTCCTGTTGAGTCCAGCACTACTGAATCTTCACTCCATGGCGCTGCGGCAGATAGTCTACTGACAGACAGAAGACGGAACTAGAGAGCCGGAATCATGCTGAAGGCTAGTCTACTAAGTTCTGAAGAAGTCAAAGACAAAGGCGTTACAAATACAAAGGAATGGTTCACCAATCAACATAGGGTTTTGGGATCAGCCAAATCACTAATCACTAAGCAACTGATCTACTGCTGAATCATCACCCAACAATTTCCCCCTATTTGATGATGCCAAAACCTATCACTTTCAGCTATCTAACACTATCTAAGAGTCTAAAGAGCTGTCAGATACAAACTCCTTACAAGTATTACAATGGGAAACAATGGAGATTATCTTCAAGTCTTCTAAGCTGAGCAGAATACTGAATACATAGATAATCAGTAAGTGTGTGAGTCAGTAATCACTTAGGTAATTCTGAGTGTTAAAGTAAAACGAAGCAGGCCATGGAAACAATAAGAAACTGTCAGGCCAAGTAACAGTTGATGTATTGATATTATGAGAAATTCAGTACATTTACATGACTTGCTACACTAGGAACTACAGACAGACCTATCAAGACTAGGGTTGTAAAGGAATCAAATAGTTTTGATTCGATTCGGTATTCGTATTTGATTTTTGATATTCGTATTCGAGATTTTGAGATTCAAATTTGATTATAAATATTCGATTCGATTCGTTTACTAATCAAATACAAATACAAAATTGTAATATTCGATTCGATATTCATAAATATTCGATTAAAATACAAATTATATATACAATAATTATTATTATATATTAACTTTTATAAACTTATTATAATTTTAATTTAAAATATTTATGTTAAGGGCCTTATAAATCAAGATTTAATAACTCATCCCTTCTTTTTTATATATGTATTTTTAATATAAATTAAATGAATAAATTAAATATTAATTTTATAATATCAGAAAGCCTTACTCGATCTTATTCCGTTCCCTTCTCAGGAGAAGATAATGAAATAAGATTCATGTTATAAACTAATCAAATAGTTTTGATTCGATTCGGTATTCGTATTCGATTTTTGATATTCGTATTCGAGATTTTGAGATTCGAATTCGATTATAAATATTCGATTCGATTCGTTTACTAATCAAATACAAATACAAAATTGCAATATTCGATTCGATTCGATTCGTTTACAACCCTAATCAAGACTACTTCCTAACAAATTTGAAGCGCTGTTTTATTGCCTTAAAATCTTTCGATTTATCTTCGGCCAGATGAAGTCCATACATCTTTAAAGTGTCTCACCTCAGCTTCTGAATCTTCAGCATATCTTCTGGATCATTAGGTTCAAGATTAAGAGCTAAAGATGCATTCCTGACTTCCTTTTCTATCACGGCTGAGTATAGAGATCCATCTAGCTTCTGTGGTGGAGGCAGAGTTCTGAAAGCCGGAGTCCTTACATCAATATCAGCTTCAAGGGCTTTCTCAACTATTATGTAGATCTCATTATCACACTTCTGAATCCATTCAACAAACATTTCATTTTTCGGAGAGTCGGGCAAAAACTGCCAAAAATAATATCTCTTGATGAACTCAGCTTTGATCGTCTCCCACGCCTGAGTCCTTCCCCAGGGCATCCACTGATCTATACGAGGCCATCTATGATTTTTTTGATTATCAGGTATGTGACCTCTTCTGAAGAATTTAGAAGTGGTTGGGATGTCCCTGTCCTTCGGTGGAGGTGGCCTAGGCTTTAATCTCTCATCTTCTCTCGCCTCTTCAGCCGCTTTCTCCTTAGCTAGAGCCTCTTGCCTTCTGATCTCTTCCAAGTGATGCCATTCAACTCTTATGTCATGAGCTCGAATGCTGAAGTTGATCATTTCATCGATGGTAGGCTCAGCTCGCTTCTTCTTCGTTTGCTGGGATTCTTCAGCCTTCTTTTGTTCAACTTCCTTCTCCTTCTCCTGTTCTCTATCAGTATCATCTCGGAGGGTAAGCTTTCTGACAACCGGTCTTTGAGTTGGCTTCCTTGTAGGAACCTTAGTCCTAGCTTTGGCCGGTGCCTTCTTTGGTTTGTTGGCTGCCTTAACCTTAGCAAGCTCTCGGGCAAGCTTTTCATCAGCATTAATATGTGCCTGCTCTGCGGGGCTGATGTATCTTTTAAGGGATTTGGGTTTAGGAGTTGGAGCCTTAAGAACTTTCTTCCCTTTCCCAGATACTAGCAGAGGCAGAGGAGTTGAGTCTTCATCATCAAACTCCTCTAGAAACCTGGTCACTTCCTCAATGTGTGTCTAAGGAGGCAGAGCAGCAGCTGTTCTGGGTCAGCAGGATTAGAGGCGCCTGTTGTGGCAGAACCAGGAGGAGGAGGTGAGTGAGAGAGATCATCAGAAGGTTGAGCTTCCTCCTGCTCCTGTTGAGTACCCTCAGCAGATTTCTCAGTTCCTGCATTACTCGGTGGTTCTGGGTCGTCATGACCAACTGAACCTTCCATAGAGATGGCCTAAGAAGAAGGGTATTTGTCTTCAAGTATGGCCAACATGGCCACCCTAAGGTCATCGATGGAGCTATCATCAGCAAGCTCTGAGTAGCCTATCTATTGACGAAGCTGTAGCTTGTCGGAATTCAGAATTTCCACGGACCTGAATCTGATCATCTGTTCAAGGGTGATCCACTCCCGGAATCTGATAAGCATCTGAAGCCTTGCCTTGACGGCAATGTCGACCAAGTTATCTTGGCTTCAGTATCAGTCTCCAACTCATCCACGTCGATAGGAGACTGATCCTTCTCAGTAGAAGGCTAACTACTGAGGGAGGGACGTCCAGTGGAGACAAGGGAGGAGGGGTCGAGACATGAGGAGTCCCCTGTTCTACTGAGACTCCTTGTTCAGTTGTAGCATCTTGCTCAGCTGAATCTGCCTTCTCTTCTGAATCAACCTTAGCTGACTCAGTATCCTCTTCAACTAAATGAGGAACAATGGGAGCAACTACCATGGCCTTCTCTACTGAGGCCTTCCTCTTCTTCTGAGGAGTAGTTCCCTTCTTCTGAGGGGTCTAGGCCTTCCTCTTGCCCTTGCCCTCTCCAGCACCAACGCCAATCTGCTGCAACGAGCTGGCTTGGTTGTGAAATATGATATTCTTGGTGTTGAAATACTCCTTTTCAGCATAAGTGACAAGATCAGATCCACAGAAGTCTTCGATCATTATGGACAACTTCATGCCATATAATAACTTCCCTTTAGCACTCAGTCGGCGAGCTGGCCGATCGAACTTCGCTGCATGTGCCTGAAACTCCTTGATGAACACAGCGTCCCAATTGATATGTGCTCAATCATATATGGCCATCATCATCTGAAGTTTAGGCTGAGAGACCTGATCAAATGAGCCGGCCTAGCTTGTTAAGATCTGAGTTACGATGTAGGCCAAAGCTCTGAACTGCGGAAGCATGCTTCTCTTAGGGAAAGCAGCTCTGAACGAAGTAGGCTTCCCGCAAAATAATGTTAGGTACTCTTCTAACAAGTCGTCCTTGTAACCGGCAGGACTGATGCCGTCTGAAGAAAGTCTGAAGCTGCTGATAAGAGATTGCTTCAGAGAGATCTTCTTTAGATGTGGAGCTGCTGTGGTTGGATTCTGAATATCATGAACTCTGAAAGTTCCAACCACGTCCCATCTTCCTCCTCCATGTTGAGATAAAGCTCGGCGATCTGAGGAGGCAGGAAGAAGGAGGGTTACTTTGACAGAAACAGCTCCAGGCCAGATGTTCGCAGGGCATCATAAATCTCCTCCAGGAAGTGTAGGCCGTTGGAGTCAAACTCCATCACAGGCTCAAAACAAACCCTATCCTTCTCTAGGATCTCGACAATATCAGCCTGAGAAACGACATCAATATGAACTCTGAATTAAGTGAAAGCAAATATAGATGTTAAATGATTTCAGAGAGATCTTAAGGAATTGCGGAAATGGTAATGGTGAAAATGGCGGGTTTGAAGAAGATAATGTCGATATATAGTTATATTTGAATGTGAAACGTTTTTTAATCGATGGTTGGGATTAAATCCCGCTTTTTCAGTGGGCGGTCACGATTTTATGAGATAAAACGAGTAATGATGACCATGCCGCCAGGTCAAATCTCAGACGTAAATAGCTATTTATAAGCAAGGTGATACGACTCGCATTAAATGCAAAGTAGAGTTCAATAATTTGAGCATGGAATATCGTGTAATAAATGAAAATGATTTTAATTAATGACATTCTTTTAAAGCATTAAGTGCGATGCTGCACTTCTTTATGATAAAACACCTTTTAAAAATATGCTGAGTTGACTACTGAAAGAGAGATGTAAACCTGTCAGCTGAACATTGTAGCCAGCTGATACCTCGTGTAGTTGGTTGCTTAATCTCTGTGTATTGAATGTCTTTAGTACTGAGAGTAGACATTCCCCCTTACTGAAGCTCTTACTCTACTGTGATCGACACTACTGAGTGATCACTACTTCTGAAACCGCTTACTAACTTGAGTTAGTAGGGTCCAACAGACCTAGCTCCACTGAAAGTTCTCTGAATCTTGTTTCAGCTAGAGGTTTGGTTAGTATGTCATCCCTTTGACGATCAGTATGGATTTTCTCCATTCTGATATCATTCTTTTCAACATGGTCGTGAATGAAGTGGTGTCTGATGTCCACGTGCTTTCATCTTGTATGTAGAACAGGGTTTTGAGTAATTGCAATGGCACTGGTACTGTCGCAGTAGATCGACACTTCATTCTGAACGACGTCATAGTCTCGTAGCTGCTGTCTCAGCCAAAGGATTTGGGTGCAACAACTTCCGGTAGCCATGTATTCAGCTTCAGTTGTTCACGTTGCTACTGAATGCTGTTTCTTGAAGAACCATGAAATGAGCTTACTGCCGAGGAACTGACAAGTTCTTGAAGTTGATTTTCGGTCAATCATGCAACCTGCATAGTTAGCATCAGAGTAACTAGTTAGTTCAATATTATCATTTGCTGGATACCATAAACCCATGTCAGGTGTTCCTCTGAGATAGCGGGGAATCTTCTTTGCCGAGTCCATGTAGCTCTGCTTAGGATTCGCCTGAAATCGAGCACAGACACCTAGAACATAAGTTATGTCAGGTCTACTAGCAGTAAGATATAATAATGAACCAATAATAACACGAAATTCAGTATGGTCTACTGATACTCCCTCTTTGTCAAGATCTATTTTCATATTCGTGTTCATTGGGATCTTGACTCGTTTGCTGGATCCGCAACCGAACTTTTTGATGAGGTCTCAAGTGTATTTTCCTTGATTGATGAATGTTCCCTTTTCTGATTGTTTGACTTGGAAACAAAGGAAGTAGTTCATCTCTCCCATAATTGACATCTCAAATTTATCCTTCATCATTTTCTCAAACTACTGACACATGATGACATTCTTTGAACCGAAGATTATGTCGTCTACGTAGATCTGCACAAGTAGAATATCGTTGCCTAGACAAATGCTGAATAGAGTGCGATCCACGGTTCCCATCTGAAAAACTTCTAAAGAAGAAACTCAGACAGGGTATAGTACCAAGCCCTGGGTGCTTGTTTTAACCTGTACAGAGCTTTTCTGAGATGTTCCAACTGAAAGCCGGGAGGTTGTTCCACATAGACTTCTTCTTTCAGAACGCTATTTAGGAACACTGACTTTACATCTATTTGATAAACTTTGAATCGTTGATGTGTTGTGTAAGCAAGGAATAATCTGATGGCCTCCAGTCTTGCAACTGGAGCGAATGTTTCGTCGAAATCTATCCCTTTGGCTTGACAGTAGCCCTTCGCAATGAGTCGAGCTTTGTTCCTTTCTATAATGTTGTTTTCATCGCGCGTGTTCTTGAAGACCCATTTGGTTCCGATTACGTGTTGATGTCGGGGTCTGTCAACAAGCTCCCATACTTCGTTTCTGACGAACTGGTTGTGCTATTCTTGCATAGCTATGATCCAGTCAGCATCGACCAGTGCTTCTTCAATGGATTGAGGCTCTTTAGTAGATAGGAAACATGAGTACATAACGCTCTCTCCTAAGCATAGATTTGACCTTGTTTTGACGCTTTCTGAAGGATCACCTATAATAAGATCAGGAGTATGAGCATCAAACCAAGACCTTCTTTGTCTAGATTCATCTTCTGAAATGACATATGCAGTAACAGTTGGAGTGTTAGGCATTTCAGTAGTACTGTTATGAGATTGTAGCAATTCAGTAACGAAGTTAGGGTCTACTGAGTTTCCAGGTTCAGGGGCATTAAGATTGTGAACACTATTTGTTCCCCCTGAATTGTTATACTCAGTGGAGGTCTCAGTTACCACTGGGGTTTCTTCATCGACCTGAGTTACCTCTGATTGATTCTATTTCGTAGAATCAATCTGTTTAGCTACGTTCGTTGCTGGCTGTGACTCAGTAGTGGTGATTTCATTTTCTTCTTCAGAATCATCATCACAGCAATGTTGGATCTTTTCAACATGTTCTTTTAAGCTCAGATCCCCTAGCTCTTTGCTGATGTCCTCAGACTCTGAATGCTTGTTTCTGCTCTTGTTCTCAGTAGCAAACTCATTAAAAACAACATGAGGGCTTTCCTCCACACAAAGGGTCCGGTAGTTAAAAACTTTGAAGGCTTTGCTGACTCGGGAGTATCCTAAGAAGACTCCCTGGTCTGACTTGCTATCAAAAGTCTTTAACTGGTCCTTTCCATTATTGTGGATAAAGCATGAACACCCAAAAATATGGAAATGAGATATGAGAGGCTTCCTGCCGTTCCATAGCTCATATGGTGTTTTCTGATGTTGCTTTATCAGTAGAGATCTGTTCAGAGTATGACATGTAGTGTCAGTAGCTTCTGCCCAGAATTTTGATGGGAGTCCTGAATCTGCGAGCAGAGTTCTTGCTGCTTCTTTGATTGTTCTATTTTTCCTTTCAGCAATGCCATTTTGTTGAGGCATGCGTGCAGCAGACGTCTCATGCTCTATTCCTTCAGTTTTGCAGAACTCTTTGACCGTCGCATTCAGGAACTCATTTCCTCTGTCTAAACGGATCTTTCTGATCTTAATGTCCTTCTCGACACTGAGTTTTTTCAGAAGCTTAGGTAACTCTGTTTTGATGTCAGATTTGTTGGCAATGAATATGACCCGTGTGTACTGCGAGTAGTCATCAATGACCACAAGCGCATACTTCTTTCCTCTGATCGTCATTGGAGCGACAGGTCCGAACAAATCGAAGCTGGTGGATTTTCTTTCTTTGTTTGCTTTCCCTTCAGACAACCTTCACACTGAGTGTTTTTGCTGAAGACCTCATTCGGCAGTCCTCTGACTAGAGCGTTTCTAGCGAGCTTGTTTAGCGTCTTGAAGTTGAGATGGCTAAGTCTTCTGTGCCAGAGCCATCCTGTTCTGTTGTCATTCTTCGCTAGCAAGCACGCTTCAGGTTCTGTGAGTTTCAATCAGCAATGTATATATTCTTTTTGCGCGAACCTGATAACACTGTTTTCCCTGTTGATTTGTCAAGAACTTCATAGAAACCAGTGTAAAAAAATCACTCTATTGGAGTTGTCGCAAAATTGACTAACAGAGAGAAGATTATGCTGAAGTCCTTCAACATAAGATACTCTTGGAACTGTGGCAGTTCCAATACTGAGTGTTCTATAGCCTCTGGTGTAGCCTTTTGCGTTGTCTCCAAACTCTATTCGTGTTGGTCCTGAGTCAAACGTTCTGGTGTAGGAGGGGGGGGGGAGTGAATACACATGAAAACCTTTTTCTCAAACTTGAATGCGAACAGTCCGATTACGAAAATTATCTACTGAATGAATTCAGTAGACCAGACAAGCTGTTCTAGATCGCGTGGATAGAGTGACTGACCATACTGAGGTCTGCTAGCGGACTGATGTCAGAATTCACTACCATTCAATAGAAGTTTAGTAGCGTGCGGAATAGTGTAGGCCCGATTCAGTTTGGTTTGAAAAAGTTATTAATTAAAACTATTTCAGTAGATTAGTGCACTCGGTTAACCGTTTTACTGAAACTTTGTTGAATGATTTTGTAAATAGTTTTCTGAATGAACAGTAAATCAATACAACAGTAAAATGACACCACGACTTTGTTATACTGAGTTAGTCTCAGTCAGTTTGTACATAAGACAAACACAACCTTGTGATTATAATGAGCAAGTCTCAGTTTACAAAGTCAAACAAAATATGTTTGAACGATTCGCCAACGATGAAGGAGTTCTTAACAATAAGAACAGTTCAAGAGATGAACTCCTTTGGTTCTAAGCTATAGATAAGTTATGTTGAGCTTAGGTTAGAAGGAAAGGGAACAAGAAAGGACTTCTAAAGTGAAGAACAGTGAGGAATAATCTATCTGGGTTCGTGTTCTTTCAATTGGATGCTAGAGGCTTTGATTCTATGAGAGCTTGGGTTCCCTAGAACAGTATGAGTGCTTTTCGTGGTTGGTTGTTTTCTCTGCAATTCGTCGCGGGAACCTTGAGTTCTTGTTTTCTTGATGCTCTGTTCTTGTCTCGTATGTTCTCTATTCGTGTGTATTCAACGATTTGAATTTCCTTCTATTTATAGAGGTGAGCTATGTATAGATCCGTTGGAGACGATCTGTCCACGTGTCACTCTATTTGGGTAGCTAACGACTCTTTTGAAATCGTGCAGAGTCCACTATCTTTTTTAGGAAAGTGGTTGACTTGCAACTTTTACTAGATAGTTTAACAGCTGACTGCTTGTCATTGGTCGAGGTGTAGAAAGTTGTTGAGAAATTCAGATTTCAAGGTAGATACTCAAGCTAACTTCTCTGATGTGTACGACCTTGGAAAACTCTACTGATTTATTCTTTGAAGACCACTGATAGTCAAGGAAACTGTCAGGCCATTGCTGAGTCTAACCAGGGGTTCAGTAGTATACTCCTACTAAGTTAAACTCTACTGAAGGTCGAGTCTGAGTTCAGTAAACTGCTCCTGCTAAGTCCAGTTCTGCTGACTCCCGAACACCTTTCAGTATGCTGCTCCTGCTGAGTCCAGCACTACAGAATCTTCATTCCATGGTACTGAGGCGGATAGTCTGCTGAAGTTTAGCAGACAAAACTTCTGAGCCTGGGACCATGCTGAAAGCAAGTCTACTGAGTTTGAAACTCTCAGAGACCAAGGCGTTACAAATACAAAGGAATGGTTCACCAATCAAATTACGGTTTTGGGATCAGCTAAATCTTCTAAACATTCTACTGCTGAATCATCTCCCAACAATTTTCCCCTATTTGATGATGCCAAAACCTATCACTATCAGCTAACACTATAAACTATCAGGTACAAACTCCTTACAAATGTTACAAGAAGAATCAGTGGTGTTGCACTTTCTAGTTTCTAATCTACCGAGGACCGTTGGGAGTTTAAAAAAATTATCTCATAAAGAACAATTCTCCCAACACAATTTCCTCCTAGACATCAATCAAACTCAGGGAAAACATACAAACACAGATAAGCAGTGAGTGTGTGAGTCAGTAGTCACTTGGGTGATTCTGAGTGTTAAAGTAAGACAAAGTATGCCATGGAGACAATAAGAGATTGTCAGGCCAAGTATCAGTTAATGTATATATATATATATATATGTGAAATTCAGTATAGATACATCACTTGCTATACTAAGAAAAAATCAACAGAGACCTATCAAAATTATCTCCTGAAGCGCTGAATCCTTGCCTTAAAGTCCTTCGATTTGTCTTCGGACAGAGGGAGTCCATATAGCTTGAAAGTGTCTCTTCTCAGCTTCTGAATCTTCGAAACGTATTCTGGATAATTAGAATCAAGTTCGAGAGCTACATACGCCAGTGTATAGAGATCCGTCTAGTTTCTGAGGTGGAGGCAGAGTCCTGAAAGCCAGAGTTTGAACATTAACAGTTTGAACATTAACATTATCTTCAATGGCTTTCTCGACTGTATTGTAGATCTCTAAATCACACTTAAAAGCCAATCAGCAAAGGCATCGTCCTTTGAAGAGTTACGCTAAAACTGCTAGACGTAGTAGCGTTTGATAAACTCAGCTTTGAGAGTTTCCCACAGCTGAGTCTTCTCCCAGGGCATCCATTTGTCAACTCGAGGCCACCTATGCATCTTCTGATCTTTGGGTCTGCAGCCTCTCCTGAACTTTGAAGAAGATGGAATGTCCATGTCCTTTGGTGGAAGAGGTCTTGGCTTCAGCCTTTCAGCTTATCTGGCTTCTTCAGCAGGCTTCTCTTTTGCTAGAGCTTCTTGCCTTCTGTATTCTTCAAGATGGTGATATTCGGCTCTTTTGTCCAGAGCGATAATGCTGAAGTTTCTTCAATTGTTGGCTCAACTCTCTTTTTCTGTCCTTGCTGCTGAGATTCAGTAGCTTTCTTCTTTTCAGCTTCCCTCTCTTTTTCTTTTCCCTTATCAGTGTTGGTCCGGAGATAAACGTTCAGGTGTAGAGGGGGCGTGAATACACCTGAAAACTTTCTCAACTTAAAACTCGAACAGTCCTATTCAGGAGAGTGCCTTCCTGAACAAGTTCAGTAGACCAAATATGTTGTTCTGAATCGCGTGGACAAAGTGACTGACTATATTGAGGCCTACTAGCTGACTGATGTTAGAATTCAGTACCGTTCAGTAAGAGTTCAGTAGAGTGCGGAAATGTGTAGGCCCAATTCAGTTGAGTTCGAAAACGTTTTTATTAAAACTGTTTCAGTATATTAGTGCAATCTCTTAAGCTTTGCTGAAACATAGTTGAATGATTTTGTAAGATAGTTTCAGTATGATCAGAAATCAATGCAACAATAAAAAGAGAACACAATGATTTTAAAGTGGTTCGGATATCAAACAATCCTACGTCCACTGTCCCAAAAAGATCAGGAGGCTATTTTATTATACTAAGTTAGTCTCAATCGGTTTGTGCACTGGACAAACACTGTTCTCGAGGATTATCCTGAGCAAGTCTCAGTTTACAAGTATCAAACTGAAGTGTTTGACAAACTCTCCAACTATGAAGGAGTTCTTTACAAGTAAGAACAGTTCAGGGATGAACTCCTTCGATCTAAGCTATGGATATATTCAGTGGAGCTTAGGTTAGAGGAAAGGGAACGAGAAGGTGGCTTCTAGAATGACGAACAATGAGGAATAAGCTCTCTGGGTTCGTGTTCAATCACTTGGATACTAGAGGCTATTGATTATAATTCAGCTTGGTTCCCTTTGAGCAAGTATGTCGCCTTTCGTTTGAATTATTTCTCTGAAGATCTTGCAGAACGCTTAAGTCTGTAAGTGTTTGCTCGTAATCGCTCGTGTATTCTTGGTCTTGTTCTCGGTGAGCTTCGATTTGATTTTCCCTCTATTTATAGAGGTGAGCCATGGAAAGATCCGTTGGAGACATCGATCCATGTGTCACTCTCTTTTGGCTAGCTAACAACTCTTTCAAAGAATCTTGCAGAGTCTTTTCCCTCCATTTCTAGAAAGTGGTTGACTTGCTGCTTTAATCAGAACTTGAATAGCTGGCTGCTCGTCATTGGTCGAGGTATAGAAAGTAGTTGAGACAAACAGACTTCTAGACAAATCTGAAGCTGACTTCTCTGAATACCTCGTATGACTACTGATTTTACATATAAGATCATCTGACAGTTATTGAGATTGTCAGGCCGTTGCTGAGTCTGACCTTGGTTCAGTAGTATAGTCCTGCTGAGTGCAACTCTACTGAAGGTCAACTCTGAGTTCAATGAACTGCTCCTGCTGAGTCCAGTTCTACTGACTCCTTTCAGTATGCTGCTCCTGCTGACTCCACCACTACTGAGTATGAACACCTCTCAGTATGCTGCTCCTGCTGAGTCCAACACTACTGAGTCTTCACTCCATGGTACGGAGGCGGATAGTCTACTGAAGGGTCAGCATATAGAACTGACTGTCTGAACCATGCTGAGGGAATGTCCACTGAGTCTAAAACTCTCAGAGACTAAGGCATTACAATTACAACTCAATGGTTCACCAATCAAATTAGGGTTTGGGATCATTCAAATCTTCTAACAAATATAATACTGAATCATCACCCAATAATTTCCCCCTATTTGATGATGGCAAAACCTAACACTACAAACTATCAGATACAAGCTCCTTACAAATATTACAAGTAGAATCAGTGGAGCTGTACATCAAGTTCTAATCTACTGAGGGATACAAGAAGAAGTATCAGAACCTATTACAGAATTCTAACAACAATTTCCCCCTAAATAATAATTTCCCATACTCAAACAAATAGAGTCTATCAATCAAGTAAAAAACAGACAAACACAGATATAGTCATTGAGTGTGTGAGTCAGTAATCACTTAGGTGATTCTGAGTGTTAAGGTTAAATAAACAGACAGGCCATTGAAGGAAATATAAGGTTAGGAACCGATACCTTCCTCCTACATATGTTGTTGCAGCTCTGATTGTTGCTCGTGTGTCAGATCTTATGATCTGTGTCCCGACCTTTTTCTCCCTCTGGGTGGTCAGAGAACTGGAGAAAATAAGATTATCGTCTCTCCCTCTCAAAACCGTGCGTGAGTTATGAGAATGTGTGTATATATGTTTCTGAATAGAATACTAATATATATAGGCTTCAAAAGCCAATATAATATTAATATATTTGTAGCCCATTAATTTAATTATATTTCTAATGAGCTTCCACACAATTAGCCCATAATATAATTAATTAATCCACTGGGCTACTAATATTTATCAATTAATTGGCCCAGCAAATTAATTCTAGATAAATAACATTATTAAATAATGTAAAAATACATTAATCCATTAATAATGATTTCTGATAGACAATAAATAACTAGGCAACTAAATGGGCCAAATCAGGGATCTAATACAAGAAATAAAGCTGGGCCTCAAATTAATTAATTATCTATGCTCAGCCCAGAGCAAAATTAACTAATAAACACAGATTCATTCCACTAGAGAATCCGTGCAAGATACAGACAACCAACCTGAGCCACAAATAACTAATAACACCCAAGATACATAGATCCGGTCGCGATGACGTTCACCATAGTAGGTCAAAGTGATAGATAGCCAAATGCACTTAGCTAAAGTCTTACCAAGCTTAAGACCAACTAAGTCACCGAGATCTTGGTTCTCCACTAAGGTCAGTTTGGAGAACATATCTCACTGTGATCCATCAATACACCACCTTAAGTGTACCAGTAAAGACAATCAGCTAAGACAAGCCACTTCTTATCTAAACTGCAGCTTAAACCGACAACTTATCCTTAAGTTGTCTCAGTTGTGATAACTGTTTATATCTTGTCAGTTCAACCAATTTGTGTTGTCTTCTGTGATACCCGACACACCACATAAATCTAACTTTTATACAAGATAAAGGATAACATGTGCAAATATATAAATTTATCAGATAGGAGAATAAAATAGTGGTAGGGACAAAACACATTGTATACAAGCATAAAATTTGCTTCCAGTATACAAAATCCCAACAATTCTCCCACTTATACTAAAGTAAGCTTTTAGTATACAATGTGTCAGTTCTAGGTACAAACTAGTACTCAATTATCTCTCAGCTATCTATCCTATCTATCACTGCATCTTCTCCCACTTATGCAAAATTCTCTGTAGTCCTAAGTGGGGGGCATCTCTACCACTCCTAAGCCACGAACATGCTTCTCGTAAGCCGGGAGTGGTAAGCTCTTTGTGAAAGGATTAGCTAGGTTTACTTCAGTTCCAATTTTGTCAATCACCATATCTCCTCGATTTACGAATACTCGTATAATGTGGTACTTCCTGTCTATGTGTTTAGACACCCATTGAGATCTATGTTCCTTAGAATTTGTCACTGCACCCTCATTATCACAATAAATCGTGATCGCCTTAGGTAAATTCTGAACAATATCAGGATCCAGGAGGAAATTCTTGAGCCAAACTGCCTCTTTCGAAGCTTCTGAAGTAGCCACATACTCTGCTTCCATGGTTGAGTCCCCAATGCATTTCTACTTTGCACTCCATGAAATGGCTCCACCTCCCAAGGTAAACACATAACCCGAGGTAGACTTCTTCTCGTCTCTGTCAGCTTGGAAATCTGATTCTGTATAACCCAAAGACACTAGACTGTCTGACTGGTAAACAAGCCTATAATCTCTAGTCCGTTTAAGGTACTTGAGAATATGCTTGACCGCAGTCCAGTGTTCCTTTCCAAGGTTAGACTGATATCTTGAGACCATGCCTATAACATATGAGATATCTGCTCTCGTACAAAGCATCGCATATATGAGGCTACCGACAGCGGAAGTATATGGTACTAGCCTCATACTTTCTATCTCTTCAGGTGTTTTAGGACACTGATTCTTGGATAGAAAAATGCCATGTCTGAAAAGTACTGAACCTCTCTTGGCTTTTTGCATGCTAAAACGAGCAATAACAGTGTCAATGTAAGACACTTGTGACAAGCTTAACATCCTTTTCTGGCGATCTCGGATAATCTTGATCCCAAGGATGTAAGAAGCTTCACCTAAGTCCTTCATTTAGAACTGCTCGGATAACCATGTCTTTACATCTGATAACACTTCAACATTGTTGCCAATGAGAAGGATGTCATCTACGTAAAGTGCAAGAAACACCAATGATCCGTTAACACAAATACAGTACACACACCTCGTTAGGACAGGATACAAATCCATAGGATTTGACTACCTCGTCGAAAATGCTGGTGCCATAACCGAAAAGCTTGCTTAAGTCAATGAATAGACTTCTTAAGCTTCCAAACTAGATGCTCTTCGCCCTCCTTCACATAACCATCTGGCTGTTTCATGTAGATGTCCCTACCTTTTTTCAAGGTGACCGTTTAGGAATGCGGTTTTGACATACATTTTCCAGACCTCTAGGTTCATGTGAGCTGCTATGGCAAGGAGATTCCGAATGAACTTCATCATTGCTACAGGTAAGAAGGTCTCTTCGTAA
Source organism: Lavandula angustifolia (assembly GCA_028984105.1). Taxonomy (NCBI): domain Eukaryota; kingdom Viridiplantae; phylum Streptophyta; class Magnoliopsida; order Lamiales; family Lamiaceae; genus Lavandula; species Lavandula angustifolia. The sequence goes on from CM054811.1 coordinate 14,245,554, forward strand.
TCAATACCTTCTTTCTGGGTAAAACCCTTCGTCACTAGCCTGGCCTTAAACGCCATGATCTTTCCATTCGCTCCTTTCTCTTTCTCTTGTATACCCACATACTACCAATAGCCTTGCAGCCCTCAGGTAGTTCAGTGATCTCGTATACATCCATATCAATTATGGACTTAAATTCTGAGTCCATGACGATTCGCTAGGAATCTGTATCTACATCTCCCACTGCTTCGTTGTAAGTCCAGGGATCCACGGTATCTTGTTCATCTACCGGGAGATGATCAAACATCTCCCCAATGAACATATACAGATCAGGTGTAAATATCACCCTCCCACTACGTCGAACAAAGTAAGGCGATGTGTTAACAGATTGTGCAGTTACTCGTGGAGTACTATCTTGCACAACTGGCTATTCAAGTGGAACTCGACCACCTTGTAATTCCTCAAGGATGATGTCGACTCGAGATTTATGGTTATTAATGTAATCCTCTTCTAAGAACCGGGCATTAGGGCTAACAACAATCTTCTGTTCTTTAGGATCATAAAAGTATCCACCCTTCGTTTCCTTCGGATACCCTATGAACAACATCACTTCTGAACGTGATTCCAATTTGTCGGCCTGCCTATTTAGCACATAAGCAGGATAACCCAAAATCCTTAAGTGGTGCATACTGGGTTTGTGCCCGCTCCACAACTCGAAAGGGATCTTTTGTGCCGACTTGGAAGGCACACGGTTCAGCAAGTATGCTGCAGTCTCTAGGACTTATCCCCAAAAGGAAACTGGAAAAGTTACATAACTCATCATCGACCGAACCATCTCTAAGAGACTTCGGTTCCTTCCCTCTGACATACCATTCTGCTGAGGCATGCCCGGTGCTATCAGCTGGGATGTAATCCCACATTCTGTCAAGTAGTCCTTGAACTCGTTGGATAGGTATTCCCTACCACGATCAGATCGTATTGTTTTGATTTCTTTACCTAGCTTCTTCTCCACTTCTGTCTTGAATTCCTTAAAGATTTCAAAGCAAACCAACTTGTGGCGAAGAAGGTAAATATATCCATACCTCGAGTAATCGTCAGTAAATGTGACGAAGTACTCATACCCTCCACGAGCTTGTGTAGAGATAGACCCACCAAGTCAGAATGTATCAAACTTAATACTTCTGTGGCTCTATAACCCTTTGCCTTCAAAGGCCTAGTCATCATCTTTCCTTCCGAACAGGTATCGCAAGTTGAAAATGGTTCAACTTGGAGAGACTCCAATGATCCATATTCCACCAACCTTTGAGTGCCGTTAAGATTGATGTGACCTAGTCTTAAGTGCCACAGATAAGTTTGGTTTACCTTAGAAGACTCTTTCCTCTTCTTAGGATTTGATGACGAGGAAGCAATATTAACAGAACTACGCGATTTACAGGTAATAGTATATAAAGATCCGTTTAATGGTCCAGCACAGATAAAATCATCGTCTTTCATGATAGAAACTTCACTATCAAAACTTGATTTATAACCATCCATGGTGCAGAGTTTTGAAACAGAAATAATGTTTCGCCTAAACTCAGGCACATATTAAAATTCTTTAAATACTAAAACAGAACTATGAAAAGATAGATGTAAATCTCCAATGGCAATTGCAGGAACTTTCGATCCATTGCCCATTGAGACTACCACCTCGCCATTGCTCAATTGTCTTTTCTGCAAGAAACCTTGCAAAGTGTAACAAACATGATCAGTTGCCCCCGAATCCACTACCCATTCATGGGTAGAAGAGGAAACCAGAATAGTTTCAGTTACTAGAGTGACTCGCTTCTCTTTCTGTTTTGCCTTGACATCTGGATTATTCCAGTGTCCTTTCTTACCACTCTTGAAGAACCTTCCTTTCTCCTTTAACATTCACATGTCACCGGTAAGGACCGTCTTCTTACTCCCACTGCTCTTCTTGAATTGACCACCCTTTCTGCTCTTTTCTGGTTTCCGCCTTTTGGAGGATTCCTTGAACTACTAGGGTTATTCAAGACTTGAACACTCTTGCCCTTTCCTATAATCTCTTTGACCGCTACCAAAGATTTGAGTAACATACTCATAGTAAACTCGTTTTTAGACATAGCGGTCATAAAACAGAAGTTCTTATAGGACCTTTGTAGAGCATTTATTGGGAGAGGTAAGATATCTCTTCCACTCTATGAAATTATTTAATATTATTAAACCCGTTAGGGTTTGGTTGGTGAGACTGTTGAGGAACTCGAAAAATATTTGAACAGACATATCTGAAAAATATGATTTAAGCATGTAAGAAAGTTATATTTGCACATAATTCGTAATTAACCATCATTGTAACCTTTTAAAAAACTAATGAAGTTAAATACTCGAATAGCCCTAGAGATCACACTTGCAAGCCACTCAGGTGGACGTTTACTCGTGTACCCCTAGACCAAGCTATATACATAGCTCTTTAATTCCAATCCACGCCTAGCTTCTTAAGACGAATGGAATTAATAATCCGATATCTCTGGACCATGTCACTATTAAAATGAGGGAAGGGACTTCTCAGGAAGTTGTACCCGCGGTGACATCTAAGCTTTAACCATTAATTTGACCGAATTAACATCAAATTCTCAAAATTGGCATACTTACGCGAACCATACCGCTTTCAATTTGATTTAATTGTCAATCTTATTTAATTATTATCTGCTAGAGTACTCGTGTTTACTAGGCACGCAAGCCACTCAGGTGGACGTTTACGACTTCGCTCCCACTACTCAATAATAATTAAATATTACATTAAAAAACCCATCTCACAAAACTCGTGGTTCAGAAAAACAAGCAAGCCACTCAGGTGGACGTTTACTTATATAATTGTTCCACTTTTGTGTAGGGTCCAATTAATGGAGGTCCGGTTAAATATTTAATTTCCAATTTAAATGGAATCCAATTAAATATTTAATTTGTTATTTGCTTAGTCTTTTTCTTCAAAAGGTTCGTTTTGAATCATGCATATCCACATAATTCCTAAACACATGCAATTTCTAAGCGCACATAGTAAATCCTATTTTCATGCTTTTCTAAGCGCAATTAATCACATAATCGCATGCTAAAGCATAATAAAAAATAAATGCGCAAATAGGAAAATTTAAAACGTCGTTATCGGGCTGTAAAACACGTAATTCCTAACTATTAGATAGCCCGATCATAATACAACTCTTCAATCTTCAAAATCTTCGAATATGAAAACTGCATCGAAAACTGTCATCGCCACGTCATCAGGGGGTCTGCCACGTGACAGACACATGGGCAGCTAAGCCAGCAAGGGCTGATCTGGCGCGCCACGTCAGCGCGCCACGTCAGCATCATCTTCTTCAACACGATGAACGCTGCCGCGCCATCTCCGCCTCCGATGGCGGCTTGCTGTCGCCGTCCAACCCCACGCCCGGCCACAACGACCCCTTCCATGATGGCGCCGTCACCTGAGGTGGGCTTCAGCGTCGCCAGTCGGCGCTTGAGACAGCAGCGCGCGGCCGCGATTGTACGCGTGTCGCCGCGCCTGTTCCGGCCATCCCCTTCCCTCCTTCGCCATCCCTACTGCTACCATACTTCACCCAGACCCCTGGGCCCTGCAATATAGCCAGCAATTTCTGCAACCGCCGCCGGCTCTACCGACATGAAATTGCCTCTTTCCGATCGGAGATTCGCTCAATTGATTTAGGGGAAACGATCCTTGGACGATTTTCGGCTACCATGAATGGATTACGGCCGAAATCGTCCATCAATTTCCGTCAATTTTGAATTTTTCTCCGAAAAGATTTCATGGTGAGCAGCGGACTTCCGACGTCGATTTCGGTCGCATCCTGGATCGGATGATCCCATACGATATATCAACATGAAGCTTGTGTAACGAGGAATCCATCGATTCAAGCCGATCGGAAATCAGACCCCGAACCCGCCGGGAATTGCCGCCGCAAGATGCGGCGGAACTCCTAGCCGAATTAGGGTTTTCGTCCGAATTGGGGATTTCTGGACAGCACGACCACTTCTCCTTTCTGACGCTATTTCAGACAAACCAGAAATCGGAATGGGTCATGTGACCTATCTAGATGAAGCTAACGAAAAAATAAACAAAACTATCCGAACGGATCGGAAAAATAAGTTGGCATGCGCCCCCACGCGCCTCTTGAAGTCAACGGTCGTGTTCGGCCAGTTTCTTAGAGTTTCGTCCCGCCTCGATTTTCATGCATCCCGGACCATTACAGTACAAAAACAGTACAATCACATAACATATAGGTCCTATGAACTACTCGTGGATTTTCTCACGAGAAAAATGTTACAACGGGGTCAAAACAGTGGCTCGCAGGCCGCCCCAAACATGAAATTAGCCCGATAACGACGGAATTGAACCCTAATCATACACCTAACAGCAACAATCAGAGCCTAAACCAGGCTATGATACCGATTGAAGGAAATATAAGATTAGGAACTGATACCTTCCTCCTACATATGTTGTTGCAGCTCTGATTGTTGCTCGTGTGTCAGATCTTCTGATCTGTGTCCCGGCCTTTTTCTCCCTCTGGGTGGTCAGAGAACTAGAGAAAATAAGATTATCGTCTCTCCCTCTCAAAATCGTGCGTGAGTTAAGAGAATGTGTGTATATATGTTTCTGAATAGAATACTAATATATATAGGCTTCAAAAGCCAATATAATATTAATATATTTGTAGCCCATTAATTTAATTATATTTCTAATGGGCTTCCACACAATTAGCCCATAATATAATTAATTAATCCACTGGGCTACTAATATTTATCAATTAATTGGTCCAGCCAATTAATTCTAGATAAATAACATTATTAAATAATGTAAAAATACATTAATCCATTAATAATGATTTCTGAGAGACAATAAATAACTAGGCAACTAATTGAGCCAAATTCAGGGATCTAATACAAGATATAAAACTGGGCCTCAAATTAATTAATTATCTATGCTCAGCCCAGAGCAAAATTAATTAATAAACACAGATTCATTCCACTAGAGAATCCGTGCTGACTTACCACTTTATCCCAAATTGAGCAAGGGCTTGTATTTTAGACTTAATCGATCTCCGTATTTAAGATAGAAATATCCGTTAATTAATTAAGCTCACTGACAACTTAAATTAATTAACATCTTATATTCCTGAGTGTACCACTCGACCTTATTAACACACCTGAACTTAATCAACCGGCCGGGTTTAGTGTGCTAATCCTTTCGAGTTCCTCAGGGGATATTATCAACCCATTTTACTAGGATACAGTTGCAAGATACAAATAACTAGCCTGAGCCACAAATAACTACTAACACCCAAGATACGTAGATCCGGTCGCGATGACGTTCACCATAGTAGGTCGAAGTGATAGATAGTCAAATGCACTCAGCTGAAGTCTTACCAAGCTTAAGACCAGCTAAGTCACCGAGATCTTGGTTCTCCACTAAGGTCGGTTAGGAGAACACATCTCACTGTGATCCTTCAATACACCACCTTAAGTGTACCAGTAAAGACAAGCATCTAAGACAAGCCACTTCTTATCTAAACTACAGCTTAAACCGACAACTTATCCTTAAGTTGTCTCAACTGTGATAATTGTTTATATCTTGTCAGTTCAACCTATTTGTGTTGTCTTCTGTGATACCCGACACACCACACAAATCTAACTTTTATACAAGATAAAGGATAACATGTGCAAATATATAAATTTATCAGATAGGAGAATTAAATAGTGGTAGGGACAAAACACATTGTATACAAGCATAAAATTTGCTTCCAGTATACAAAATCCCAACAGCCATGAAGACAATAAGGTATTGTCGGGCCAAACAACAAAGATGTTATATATATATGAATGAGGTTCAGTACAGTACATCTCTTGCTATTCTAAAACAAAATACAAAGATAAGAAGCTATCTCCTGAATCTCTAGATCCTTGCCTTAAAATCTCTAGACTTCTCTTCTGTGAAAGGTAGTCCATACATCTGAAATGTGTCCTTACGGAGCTTCTTCATCTTCAGCACGTCAGCAGGGTCAGAATCATCAAGTTCCAAGGCTAAGATAACACTTGTTGGGTGATGATTCTATCCTCAGCACTGTTTCACTCAGTGGGAAATGATTCTGTCTTCTATACTGAACCAAGCTCAGTAGCCTATGTGCTCTGAACTGTTGAGAAGATTTGAAGATCCCAAAACCCTATCTGATTGGTGAACCATTCCGTTGTATATGTTGTTTGTCTCTGAGGTTTCAGACTCAGTAGACACTCTGCTCTGGTCAAGGCGCTCAGTAGCTTATCTGCCTCAGCACCAGTGTAGAAGACTCAGTGATACTAGACTCAGCAAGAGCAGTATACTGAGAGAGTCAGTTGAACTGAACTCAGCAGGAGTAGTTCACTGGACTCAGAGCTGATCTTCAGTAGACTTATCTCAGCTATCTATCTACTGAATACAAGGTCAGACTCAGCATCGGCAGATAGTCTTCAGAACTGTCAGAATCTTTTGAAAGACAATCAGCATTGTCATATACAAGGATGAGAGAAGTCAGCTTCAGTTTGTCTTGAAGTTTGTGCTGTCTCAACCACTCTATCCACCTCGACAAATGACAAGCATACACGTGTCATCCTACCTACTAAAGCTGCAAGTCAACACTTTCCGGAAAAGGAGGAAAATGCACTGTTACCTACGCCAAAAGAGCCGTTTGCTACCAAAAAGAGAGAGAAAGAAGAAGATCGTCTCCAACGGATCTTTCTCAATCTCTTCTCTATAAATAGAGGGATCATTCAAGATTTGAGACACACAAAAAGCCTAAGTCTTCCGCAAGAATCGAAAGAGTTATCTCCGGCGAAAGACTACCTCTAAGCTCATAAGGGAACCAAGCTGAACCGACAATAAAGCATCTAGTATCCAAGCGACGTGACACGAACTTATAGCTAAACGTCAGCTGTTCGTCGCTCTAGAAGCTACATTCTTGTTCCCATCCCTCTAACCCTAAGCTCAACCGATATATCCATAGCTTAGACGAAGGAGTTCACCTTTGAACCCAATCCTTATTGTATAAGGACTCCTTCACTGTTGGAGAAGTTTGTCAAACACTTTAAGTTTGATAGAAGTGTAAACTGGGACTTGCTCAGTATAATCCCCAAGCCACAGCTTTGTCCTGTGCACAAGCTGACTGAGACTAACTCAGTATAAATAATAGCCTCCTGATCTATCGGGACAGTGGACGTAGGATTGTTGATATCCGAACCACTTTAAAAATCTCTGTGTCGTTTACTTACTGTTGCATTGATTTTACTGTGCATACTGAACATCTTATTTAAAATCAATCAACTTTCTCAGCATACTGAACTGAATATCTGCTAACTGAGACTTTCATAAAATGTTTTCACCACTCAACTGATTTGGGCCTACACACATTTCCGCACGCTGAACTCTTACTGTAGATACTGAATTTCTGACTCAGTCAGCTAGCAGGTCTCAGTAGAGTCAGACTTTTTGCCGCACATTCAGAACAACTATTTGGTCTGCTGAACTGTTTCAGTCAGACACCATCCTGAATAGGACTATTCGTGTTCGAAGTTGAGAAATCGAATCAGGTGTATTCACCCCCCCCCCTCTACACCTGACCGTACACTCGGGACCAACACTTCTTATTGCTCGGCTGAGGTGCAATCATCTTTTGTTTGTTCTTCGCCTGAGTTGTTGGTTCAAAAATCTGAACTTTCCCTCTAACGAACCTATCAGCCAGCATTTCTGAGCTTTTAAAAGTAGAAGTGGAAGCTTCATGAGTGTAGCCAAGTCCTTCTTTCATGGCTAGTGGTCTTTGAGCTTTGAGCATGCTTTCCAACTTTTCTTTAGCTCCCAGGTACTGTCCAGTCATCAGTCCTCGCTAGTCCACATCACTTTTCCGAAGTGATTCATAATCTTTCTCAACGTCTGCGAGTTTCTGATTGAGTCGGGCTATTTCAGTATCTTTCTCAGAATTTTCCTTGGTCAGAACTGATAGCTGAGTTTCTTGAAGCTGAGACTTAGTCATAAGAGATTCAATCTCTTCCTTGAGTCTCACAACAAGATTCTCTGAATCAGTAGAGACCTGACAATCAGAAGAAAGTCTCTGATTCTCAGCCTTTAACTGTTCCAATTCCTGAATAGTTCTGCTGAACTCTCTACTTAACTGAATATGCTCCTTTAGTAGATCATCATATGCTTGTACCACATCTAGAGGTTCATCTGTTACTGAGCATGTGTCGTGTGTGCTTTGTGAAGAAGAGGTTATATTAAGTTTCGAGTTTACCTCAGCCTCTTCTCCAGATTCAGGATTTGTTTCTCCGACCTCAATGGCGACAAATGCAGCTTCGTCTTCAGAAGAATACATGAATGTATCTTCCTCGATTGAGTCATCGAATATCTCTCCGGCGATATAGGCCTGCCTTCTCCGGGCAAATTTCTCGCGTCTGGCCTGCCGTTCTGCTTGTTTAGCAGCTGAGAGTTCGGGACAGTCGTACTAATAGTGTCCCTCCTTCTTGCAGTTGTAGCACACAGTGGTTCTGCCGCCTTTTCCAGCTGAGCTGTTGGATGGGCTAGCAGCAGGTTCTACATTCCTGCAATCAGTAGAAGGTTTAGATTCTTCCTTTTTCGATGATCTTTCTTACCCGAGGGGAATCTCGGTGGTATTTCTTCAGCTTTCTGACTCTTTCTTTTTCTCTTTGATACTTGAGAGCCATAAGCGCAAGTTGATCAGTAGCAAGGGTCTCGGAAGACTTAGCATCTGACGCTGACACTGTCTTGCTGGAAGAAATGGGGTTGGCTCCAGATTTGCTGACTGTTGCCTTGTAGGCATGATCTATCTGGGTGTCAGCTGGAGCACTGGAACATCGTTGGGGTAGGCTGTGCTCGAATTCCTCCATCTTTAATTCTGAAAATATAACATCAGGAGTTAGAGCATTAAGATCTGAGCGACGTAAATAAGTAGAAAAGGAAGCCACTTCAGTCGAGGCAACGCTCTCAAGATCTTGGTGTTCATCTCTTTGTTGGTGAACGTCCTCCCCAACCCGTTGATCACATTGATCTGGTTTGTAAATTTGACGCTAAGCTCGTCAATGGTCTCGTTGGGTTCCATGGCAAATGTGTCGAACTTTTGAAGCTCTAGCTTATTTTCTTTAATCTGCGGGGTTTCTTGGCTCAGTACAGCCAGTGCGTCCCAAAGTTCCTTTGCCATCTTACAATCTTGCACCCTCCCAAGGTGTGAATCGTTCAGCGTAGTCAGGATTGCATTCCGCACAACTCGGTCGAGGTTGTGCAGCTTTTTCTCTTCAGGCGTGAAGGCTCATTTGTCTTTCGCAACTTTAGCACCAGTCTGTGCTCCTACACCTCCCACAGCGGCATATTGAACGCTGTCGATCATGGGAATGATAGGTTCTATTTCTAGGACATCAGTCATGCTGTCGTGCGGCGATGTAAGGTGCGCCTCCATTCTCACGCGCCATACCATGTAGTTCTCCACAGAGAACATCGGCACCATCCGTATACCTGATATATCAGACATTATGGGTGAGAGTATAAGGATATATGAAGAGATTCTTGTGCAATGAAAAATGTTTTCAGGATCTGTTCGAGCAGACCAGTAGTTTCAGAACCGATGATCAGGAGAACACCGTTGCTCTGATACCAATTGTTGGTCCGAAGACGAGTATCAGGTGTAGAGGGAGGCGGGGTGAATACACCTGAGTACAAGTTATTTTTCTCAAACGCGAAGGACAACTGAGCTGTAAGTTGCAACTGATGAACAGTGCCAAATAGTAACCTTCTGATCGCGGGTCAGAGTGACTCAACTACTGAGTTACTCCTAGTGACTTCTGTCAGTATTAGATTCTCAGTCTGAGAGTTAGTGTGGATAAGTGTGTAGGGCCCGATAGACTTCGTCTCGATTTAAAAACGTGTTTTTTTCGCAAACCAAATGATTTTGGCTAATGCACTTTCAAATACGTTTTAAAAGAGTAGCAAATTGAGTCCACGGTCCGTCCGACAGGGCTCTCAATATCTTGCAATTCATTTCTCGATTGGAGAATGTCTTTCCCAGCCCATTGATGGTATTCATCAGATCCGTAAATATGACATTGAGATCTTCTATCGTGTTGCCGGGCATGAGTGACAATCTCTCCAGTTTGTGGAGTTCCAACGCCAGCTTATTGGCTTTAATCTTCTGAGTCCCCCGACTTAGTAGCGCTAGAGCATCCCAGAGGTCTTTGGCGGAATTGCAGTCCTGAACTCTTACGAGATAGGAGTCGCTCAGAGTGATTAGTATGGCGTTCCTGGCTACCCGGTCTAGGTTGTTAAGCTTCCTATCTTCAGGAGTGAACATGATTCTATCTTTTGGCACCTTCTTTCCGGTAGTCATTCCTCCTTGTGCTGGCTCTTGAAAGTCAACACTATCGACCATGGGGATGATAGGTCCGTCTTCCAAGACCTTAGTCATGCTATCGTGGAGGGAGGTCCGATGTGCTTCCATTCTGACCCGCCATACTCCATAGTTCTCTACTGAGAACATGGGTACCATTTCGATTCCTGACATATTAGACATGTTAGGTAAAGATATATATGAAGAATGATATGCAATGAAAACGTTTTCAAGGATCAATTCGAGTAGACCAGTTTCAGATAACCAGTTTTAGATAACCAAAAACCAATTTTACAATGATGGTTAGTTATGAATTATGTGCGAATATAACATGCTTTTATATTTCAGATATGTCTGTTCAGAAATTTCATAAGTTCCTAATCAATCTCACCAACAAAACCCTAACGGGTTTAAACGATTTCATAGAGTGGAAGAGATATCTTACATTCCCAATAATTGATCTGCAAAGGTTATATAAGAACTTTTGTTTTAGGACAACTATATCTAAGAACGAGTTTACTATGAGTAAGTTTCTCAAATCTTTGGTAGCAGTTAAAGAGGTTATAGGAAAGGGCAAGCGTGCTCAAGTCTTGAATATCCCTGGTAGCTCAAAGAATCCTCCGAAAGGCGGAAACCAGAAAAGAGCAGAAAGGGTGGTCAATTCAAGAAGAGAAGTAGAGTAAGAAGACAGTCCCTACCGGCAGCATGCGAATGCCAAAGAGAAAGAAAGGTTCTTCAAGTGTGGTAAGAAAGGTCACTGGAAGAATTGTTATCCAGATGTCAAGGCAAAATAGAAAGAGACGCGAATCGCTCTTGTAACTGAGACTGTTCTAGTTTCCTCTTCTACCCATGAGTGGGTAGTGGATTCGGGGGCAACATATCATGTTTGTTACACCTTGCAAGGTTTCTTGCAAAAAAGGGAATTGAGCAATGGCGAGGTGGTAGTCTCAATGGGCAATGGATCGAGAGTTCCTGCAATTGCTATTGGATATTTACATCTATCTTTTGATAGTTCTATTTTAGTACTTAAAGACATTTTATATGTGCCTGAGTTTAGGCGAAACATTATTTCTGTTTCAAAACTCTACACCGTAGATGGTCATAAAACAAGTTTTGATAGTGAAGTTTCTATCAAGAAAGACGATGATTTTATCTGTGGTGGGCCATTAAACGGATCTTTATATACTATTACTTCTAAACTGCGTGATTCTATTAATGTTACATCCTCATCATCAAATCCTAAGAAGAGGAAAGAATCTTCTAAGGTAAACTAAACTTATCTGTGGCATCTACGACTAGGTCATATCAATCTGAATAGGATCCAAAGGTTGGTGAAATATGGATCATTGGAGTCTCTCCAAGTTGAACCATTTCCAACTTGCGAATCTTGCTTGGAAGGCAAGATGGTGACTAGGCCTTTTAAGGCAAAAGGTTATAGAGCCACAGAAGTACTAAGTTTGATTCATTCTGACTTGTGTGGACCTATGACTACACAAGCTCGTGGAGGGTATAACTATTTCATCACATTTATTGACGATTACTCGAGATATGGATATATTTACCCTTTTCACCACAAGTCGGATTGAATCAAAACCGTTAAGGAATTCAAAACAGAAGTGGAGAAGAAGTTAGGTAACTAAATCAAAACACTGCATTCTGATCGTGGTGTGGAATACCTGTCCAACGAGTTCAAGGATTACTTGACAGAATGTGGGATTACATCCCAGCTGACAGCACCGGGCACGCCTCAGCAGAATGGTGTGTCATTGAGAAGGAACAGAACTCTCTGAGAGATGGTTCGGTCGATGATGAGTTATGCAACTTTGCCAATTTTCTTTTGGGGATATGCCCCACAGACTGTGGCATATTTACTGAACCGTGTGCCATCCAAGTCAGTTAACACGACTAGGTCAAGTTGTGGAGCGGGTACAAGCCCAGTATACACCACATAAAGATTTGGGGTGTCGTGCTTATGTGTTGAATAAGCAGGTCGACAAGTTGGAGCCACGTTCAGAGGTTATGCTGTTTATAGGGTATCCGAAGGAAACGAAGGGTGGATACTTTTATGATTCTAAAGAACAGAAGATCATTGTTAGCACTAACGCTCAGTTCTTAGAAGAGGATTACATTAGTAACCATAAGTCTCGAGTCCACATCATCCTTAAGGAATTGTAAGGTGGTCGAGTTCCACTTGAACAACCAATTGTGCAAGATAGTACTCCAGAGTAACTACACAATCTGTTAACACAACGCCTGACACTGTTCGACGTAGTAGAAGGGTGATATTCACACCTCATCGGTTTATGTTCATTGAGGAGATGTCTGATCATCTCCCAACAGATGAACATGATACCGTGGATACTTGGACTTAGAACGAAATAGTGGGAGATGTAGATGCAGATTCCTGGTGAATCACCATGGACTCGGAATTTGAGACCATAACTGATATGGAAGTATACGAGATCACGGAACTACCTAAGGGCTGCAAGGCTATTGGTAGTAAGTGGGTATACAAGAGAAAGAGAGGACCGAATGGAGTCATTTAAGGCCAGGCTAGTGGCGAAGGAATTTACCCAGAAAGAAGGTATCGATTATGAAGAGACCTTCTCGCATGTAGCAATGATCAAGTCCATTCGGATTCTCCTTGCAATAAGAGATCTAGCATGTGGATGTCAAGACCGCATTCCTAGACGGTCACCTTGTTGGTCCGGAGACAAGTGTCAGGTGTAGAGGGGGGGGGTGAATATACCTAAGTACAAGTTCTTTTTCTCAAACGTGAAGGACAGCTGAGATGTAAGTTGCAACTGATGAACAGTGCCAAATAGTAACCTTCTGGTCGCGGGTCAGAGTGACTCAACTACTGAGTTTCTCCTACTGACTTCTGTCAGTATTAGATTCTTAGTCTGAGAGTTAGTGTGGATAAGTGTGTAGGGTTCGATAGACTTCGTCTCGATTTGAAAACGTGTTTTTTTCGCAAACCAAATGATATATGTTTTATGCAAAGTATGAGTTTGTAAGATAGTTTGAATGGAATACGATAAAACAGTAAATGACACAAGCAATTTTTAACGTGGTTCGGATACACAAGATCCTATGTCCACGGTCCTGCTGAACAGGAGGTCTTGTTGATTAATCTGAGCAAGCCTCAGCAAGGTATCTGTGCACTGGACAGACCCTTCTAAGTTATAGTCCTTAGCGACTTTACAATCCAAACCAAAGTTTGAAGGGGAAGGGATGTTCTCCAACTATGAAGGAGTTCTTACAATAAGAACAGTCACGAAATGTGAACTCCTTCGAAGATTCTAAGCTATAGATATAACAATGGAAAGCTTCAAAGATTCTAAGCTTCGAAGTTCTTACAATGGAAAGCTACGGATATAACAATGGAAAGCTTCGAAGATTCTAAGCTATGGATATAACAATGGAAATGTGAACTCCTTCGAAGTTCTTACAATAAGAGTGTTTTGAAAGCTTGAGCGTATAATCCCTTTGATATCCCGTACGTGGAGCTCGGAAAGGCTTCTCTATTTATAGTTGTGACCCATGCATTTGTCCGTTGGAAGGGACGATGCCACGTGTCACAAACGTCCAAGGAAAATGGCCATATGTTCGAAATTTTGTCACAGAGTAGTTGGTCACTGTGCATGAGAGCCAGATGGTTATGTGAAGGAGGGCAAAGAGCATCTAGTTTGGAAGCTTAAGAAGTCCATTTATGGACTTAAGCAAGCTTCCCAGTTATGGCACCAGCATTTTGACGAGGTAGTTAAATCATATGGTTTTGTATCCTGTCCTAACGAAGTGTGTGTATACCGTATCAGTGTTAACGGATCAATAGTATTTCTTGCACTTTACGTAGACGACATCCTTCTTATTGGCAACAATCTTGAAGTGTTATCAGACGTAAAGACGTGGTTATCCTAGCAGTTTCAAATGAAGGACTTAGGTGACCCTGCTTAGATCCTTGTGATGAAGGTTATCCGAGATCGCAAGAAAAGGATGTTAAGCTTGTCACAGGCATCCTACATTGACACTGTTATTGCTCGTTTTAGCATGCAAAATGCCAAAAGAGGTTCATTACCTTTCAGACATGGCATTTTTCTATCCAATAATCAGTGTCCTAAAACGACTGAAGAGATAGAAAGTATGAGGCTAATACCATATGCTTCCACTATCGGTAGTCTCATGTATGCAATGCTTTGTACGAGACTAGCTATCTCATATGTTGTAGGTGTTGGTCCCGAGATTAAACGTTCAGGTGTAGAGGGGGGGGTGAATACACCTGAAAACAATTTCTCAACTTTAAACGCGAGCAGTCCTTTTCAGGAGAGTGTCGTACTGAACAAGTTCAGTAGACTAAATAAGCTGTTCTGGATCGCATGGCAGAGTGACTTACTTTACTGAGGACTGCTAGCTGACTAAGGTCAGAATTCAATACCGTTCAGCTGAAGTTCAGTAAGTGCGGAAATGTGTAGGCCCAAATTCAGTTGAGTTAGAAAACGTTTTTAAGAAAACAGTTTCAGTATATTAGTGCAATCGATTAAGCTTTGCTGAAACTTAGTTGAATGATTTTAGAAATATTTTCAGTACGAACGGTAATCAATGCAACAGTAAAGAAATAGAACACAAATAATTTTAAAGTGGTTCGGATCCAACAATCCTACGTCTACTATCCCGAAAGATCAGGAGGCTATTTTATTATACTGAGTTAGTGTCAGTCGGTTTGTACACTGGACAAACAGTGGTCTTGATATTTCTACTGAGCAAGTCTCAGTTTACAAGGTATCAAACTAAAATGTTTGACAAACTCTCGAACTGTGATGGATTCCTTTACTATAAGGATCAGTTCAGATATGAACTCCTTCGTCTAAGTTGTGGATAAGATTTGCTGAGCTTAGGTTAGAGGGATAGGGAACGAGAAAGTGGCTTCTAGAGCGACGAACGGTTAAGTATAGACTTGCGTTCGTATTCAGTCGCTTGGATACTAGAGGCTTTATGATCTGGTTCAGCTTGGTTCCCTATGAGCAAGTATGTCGCCTTTCGCTGGAGATTACTCTTTGAAGTTCTTGCGGAAAGTTTAAGTCGTTTCTGAGTTTGGTCGTGAATGCTCGTGTGTTCTCGTCTGTTCGGTGAGCTTCAATTTGAAATCATCCCTCTATTTATAGAGCAGAGACATGGATAGATCCATTGGAGACGACGATCCATGTGTCTCTCTCTTTTGGGTAGCTAACGGCTATTTCAAAGAATGGTGGCAGAGTCCTTTCCCTCCATTTCTAGAAAGTTGTTGACTTGAAGCTTTAATCAGAAAGCAGACAGCTGGCCGCTCGTCATTGGTCGAGGCTGAAGAAAGTAGGTGAGACAAAACATACTTCAAGGTGGATCTAAAGCTGACTTCTCTATACCTCGTATGACTTTGCTGATTTGACTTAATGTATCCTGACAGTGAGAAGACTGTCCAGCCGTTGCTGAGTCTAATATATATTCAGTAGCGTACTCCTGCTGAGTCAGCTCTACTAAAGATCAACTCTGAGTACAGTGAACTACTCCTGCTGAGTTCAGTTCCACTAAATCCTTTCAGTATACTATTCCTGCTGAGTCCAGTACTACTGAGTCTTCTTCTTCTGGTACTGAGGCTGATAATCTGTTGAAGAACCAGCAGACAGAACTGAGCGCCTGAACCAGAATGAAGAGTGTCTACTGAGTTTGAAACTCTCAGAGACAAGACAACAAAAATACAACGGAATGGTTCATCAGTCAAAGTAAGGTTTTGGGATCTTCAAATCTTCAGAGCACTAGGCTACTAAGTTGTCTCCCAACAATTTGTGCAGGGACTGAATCATCTCCCAACATTTTCCCCCTATTTGATAATGTCAAAACCTAATACTATAACTATTAGAAACATAGCTCCTTACAAATATTACAATTAGAATTATTGGAGTTGTTCTTCAAGTTCTAGACTACTGAGGGAATCAGGGAAGAAATGACAGATCCTAAACAGAAAACTAACAACAATTTCCCCCTTTCTAACAACAATTTCCCTCTATAAGCAATCTAACAAACCAGAAACTAACAAGATAAGAACTGACATATATAAATATTCAGTGAGTGTGTGAGTCAGTAATCACTTGAGTGATTCTGAGTGTTAAGCATAAAGAAACAAGGTCATATAGAAAATAAGGAATTGTTAGGGCCGAATAGAAGTGTTGTTTTATATATGAAGAAGTATCAGTACAGTACATCAGACTTGCTATTCTAAGAAAGAAAGAACATAAATACAAGAAGCTATCTATCATCTTCTGAACTGCTGAATCCGATCTTTGAAGTCCTTTGATTTTGCTTCAGGGAGTGGCAGTCCATATATTCTGTAAGTGACCCTTCTCAGCTTCAGTATCTCAGGCATGTCAGTAGGCTCATCCTCATCTAACTGCTTGGCTTGAGCAGCATCTTTGATTTCCTTTTCAGTTACCCCATAGTGTACAGAACCATCAAGCTTCAGTGGGGGAGGCATAAGTCTTGGAGCTGGGACCCTGACATCAATCTTTTCAACTATGGCCTTCTGAACTCTTGCATAAATCTTTGGATCATTCTTCAGAAGCCATTCAACAAAAGCAATAGACTTGTGCATATCAGGCCAGTATCTCCAGAAGTAGAATCTCTTGATATAATCTGCCTTCAGTGTCTCCCACCTCTGAGTCCGTTTCCATGGCATCCAATCATCAACCCTGGGCCATCTATGGATTTTGAGGTCTGTAGGCTTCCTGATTCTTCTATATTTGTAGGGAATGTCAGCTTTCTCAGGTATCCTCTGGCTTGCTTCCTTCTCAGCCTTAATCCTTAGAGCTTCTAGATCAGCAAGTCTGAGCCTTTCTCTTGCTGCTTCAATCTGCCTGGCTTCAGCTCCTCTGTCTAGGTACCTTTCCATCTGATCCTATATTTCCTGCATCTCTTGCTCTTGAGCCATAGAAGGGACATAGGATGGCACATGCTCTTCTTCCTCTAAGTCAGCAAGTGTTGAAGATTTTTCTTTGGAAGTACCCTGCTGACCAGATTGCTGCTGCTGTTGTTCTCTTTCTTTTTCTTTATTTGCCTCATCACTGAGCTTAAGATTTCTCGGGGGCAGCCTTGTCCCAGGCTTCCTTCCCCCTGCTGGAGCCTTTGTTTTGCCTTTGGCTGGCTTTTTCTTTGGTTTGTTGGCAGCTTCAGCCTCGGCCATCTCTCCCTAGCTAGCTTCTCATCAGCTGCTATCTGAGCTTCTTCCTTAGGAGTTATGAACCTTTTGGTTCCTTTCTTTTTGGGAGGAGTGGGAAGCTTCAGTACCTTCTTTCCCTTCCCTTGCACTGGAGGAGGTAGAGGGACTTCTTCCTCTTCTGAATCCTCCTCTGCATACTCAGCAATTTCTTTAATGATGTCGCTTGGAGTCTGAGTTGCTTGAGTAGCAGATTCCTTGGGTTGTCCTGAGCCAGTTGGGCCAGTCTCAACAGGTACTACAACCCCTACTGCTGAGACACCCTGGGCCTCACCCTGTGTAGTCTGAGTAGTGAGACCAGTGGGAGCTAATTGTTGAATCTGAGTCGCTCCTGCCACTGTCCTTACTCCGTTTGGTACTCTGAGTACCTTCTCCTTTCTTTTAGGTACTTTCACCTTTCCTTCCCCCTTTTTGGTATCAACAAATAATCCTGGGGTAGGAATCTGTACCTTCTTATCCAGACTTTTGTAGGCTGTGGCAAGATCGTCCAAGGCATATTGCAGCTTTACAAGCCTCTCATGGAGCTCATTCCTCTCATCAGTTAATTGTTCACTGTAATTCTTGTGAGAGTTCTCCACTTCAGTCTGAATATCCTGCAACTTCTGATCCACTTTATCTTCTATGGCCGTCTGATTTGTTTGGTTTCTGAGCTCGGAGGCCTGAGATATAGAAGAGATGGATGCAGTATGAGCTGATTGGGCTGCCTTGTAATCTTCCAGAAGTTTAGCTTGGCCAGCTTCCATCAGCTTCAGTTGCTCTTTGAAGTTGGCTCTTTTAGTGGCAAGTGCATCGGTCAGTATCATTGAGAAGTCAGGGGCATGTGTATTTTGAATGGAAGTCCTGAGCCCCTTAATCTCCGCACTCAGAGCCTGCGTGGATTCCCTCCACGTCTTGTGGATGGCATGGGTGAGGAGTCTGTTCTGAGTGCCTCGACTCCTCAGTACCCTGGCCACTGACTTCAAGCGTCGGCTTTTAGGGCTGGGCGCTACCTCGAACGCAGACTGCAACAATAGCTGTGTTGGTTTCGCCGTCTTTGAGGTACCAGCCGCCAACTGGCCTGGAGCAAGGATGATGAGTGGTGGTTCAGTAGTAGTAGTGGGAGCATCCTTGTCCAGTTGAGTTCCCTCATCAGGCTTCTCAGGGCCTGAATCACGGGGTGGGTCCTGATCATCAGGATCTGACCCATCTGAGGGCACCGTCGCTGAAGTGGGTTGACGGTCGTTCAGCATGGCGAGCATGGCTGCCCTCAGGTTGTCCAAGGAACAGATGTCAGAAGGCTCTGAGTAGCCTATCTTGTTCCTTATCATCAACTCTTCTTCGTGGAGTTGGTCACAGGAGTGGTGCTAGATCAACTTGTTCAGTGTTGACCACTCCTAGAACCTGATCAGTGTGTGGAGCCTAGCCTGCCTCGCCAATATAATCAGATCTGTGTGGCTGGCTATCTCTGGAATATGTTCAGAAATCTCTTGGGAGGCTCTTGATTGCAGAGCAGACGCCTCCATCCCGATTGATTATGATTCAGAAGCAGTCTCTGAGTCCTCCACTTCTATCGGAGACTGTTGCTTCTTAGCAGAATGGATGCTGCTGAGTGGAGGGATATCCAAGAGGTTCTGAGAAGTAGGGATCGGTTCAGTTTCTACCCCTTGGTCCACTGTTTCGCCTTGTTTAGTGGAGACAGCTTTCTCCACTGACACGGTCTTCTCTGAGGACTCAGCCTCGTCCCTTAGCTACAATGGCGGTTCAACTACGACCTCACTGACTTTCTTCATTCTCTTGGTCGGTGTCTTGGGAGTAGAATTAGGAGGCGACCTCTTCTTTGTGGGAGTTGAGGTCTTCTGAGCTCCTGTCTTGGGATCAGCAGGCCCTGACCCAATTTGCTGAAGGGCCGCTGCCCTGCTCTGGAACCTGACTTTCTTTAGATTGAAGTAAAGCTTATCAGCATATACTACGTTGTCAGCTCCACATAAGTCTTCTATCATGACTGATAGCTTTAATCCGTATAAGAGCTTTCCCTTCACGGCTAGGCGGTTGGATGTTCTGTCAAACTTGGTGGCCTGAGTCATGAATTCCTTGAAAAAGAACTCAGTCCAGTTGATCTTGGCATGATCGTATATGGCCATCATCAGCTGAATCTTTGGCTTCGATACTTGATCAAAAGAACCGGCCTGACTCGTCAGTAGCTGAGTGACGATGTAGGTAAGAGCTTTGAATTGTGGGAGCATGGCGTTCTTTGGGAAGGCTGCTCTGAATGTTGTTAGCTTCCCACAGAAAGTCTCTAAGTACTCGTCCATAAGGTCGTCTTTGTATCCCACCGTACTGAATCCTTCATTTGGAAGTTTGAAGCTACGCTGAAGAGCTTCCTTAATGGACATCGTTTTGATTTTTGAAACAGCATGGGAGGGATCTCCAATCGTATCAGTGACAAATCTGCATCTAATGTCTCCTTCAACAGACTCTGAGTTCAAGTACAACTCAGCAATTTGACGCGGGAAGAAGTACGATGGCTTCCTTGATAGAAAACCCTCCAAGCCTGTCACTCTGAGCTCATCAAATACCTCTTCCATGAAGTCAAGATCGCAGGCATCGAACTCCATCATTGGTTCACACCAGACTCGATCCTTCTCTAGGATCTCTTGCATATCCAGGGGAACACTAACGTATGATCCTGCCATGATGTAATATTCTGCAAACGAAAAGATATCAGTATCAAATGAAAAAATATTATAAGTATTGTATACGATGCTGAATAATCATTAGAGATTTACCAAAGAGTTTTTGAGATTTTGAGATAGAAATTTGCAAGTAAACGGAGGCTATTCTCTGAAAATCTAGGGCTTCGAAAAATTTTGCAAAGTGAAAATGGCGGTTTCTAAACTTTGAACGTGTTTTTATATGTTAAAGAAGATGAACAATTAAAAATCCACGGTTTAGTTTAAATCTGCTTTATGAGATGGACGGCTAGGATTTAATGTTATAAAATAGGCAATGATCAATTTAGCCGCCTAAGTCAAAATACATTTGTAACTAGCCAAAGAAGTAACTTGATTCGACATGCATTTAACGCGCCGCAGAGTTCAGCATGCTTTACATAGAATGTCATGTATTTAATGTAAACTGTTATATTAAATGGCATTTTCTAAGGCATTGAATACGAAGCTGAATCTGAATCATAAATGCACATAATATTTCATTAGCTACTAAGTAGAGATACGCAAACCTGTCAGCTGAACATTGTAGTCAGTTGATACCTCGTGTAGATGGTTGTTGAGTCTCTACGTACTGAATTTATTCAGTACTGAGAGTGAACATTCCCCTTCGCTGAATGCTCCTCTCCTGAAACCACTTACTGACTGGAGTCAGTAGGGTCCAGTAGACCTAGCTTTACTAAAAGTTCTCTGAATCTGGCTTCAGCTAGAGGCTTGGTCATAATATCTGCCCTTTGATGGTCAGTATGGATCTTCTCCATTCTGATATCCTTCTTTTCAACATGATCACGTATGAAGTGGTGTCTGATGTCCACGTGCTTGCATCTAGTACGAAGTACAGGGTTCTAAGTGATTGCAATTGCACTGCAGCTGTCGCAGAAGATCGGCACTTCATTCTGAATAACATCATAGTCGCGTAGCTGCTATCTCAGCCAAAGGATTTGGGCGCACCAACTTCCGGCAGCCATATATTCAGCTTCAGTAGTTGACGTCGCTACTGAAGGCTATTTCTTTGAAAACCACGAAATTAGCTTACTGCCAAGGAACTGACAAGTTGCAGAAGTTGACTTTCGGTCAATTCTACATCCTACATAGTCAGCATCAGAATAACCAGTTAGTTCAATATTATCATCTGCTAGATACCATAAACCCATATTAGGTATTCCTCCGAGATAGCGGAGAATCTTCTTTGCTGAGTCCATGTGACTCTGCTTGGGATTCGCCTGAAATCGAGCGCAGACACCTACAGCATAAATTATGTCAGGTTGGGTAGCAGTTAGATATAATAATGAACCAACAATAGCATGAAATTCAGTATGGTCTACTGATACTCCCTCTTTATCAAGATCAATTTTCATATTCGTGTTCATCGGGATCTTGATTGGTTTGTCGGATGTGCAACCGAACTTCTTGATGAGGTCTCGAGTGTATTTGCCTTGATTGATGAACGTTCCTTTCTCAGATTGTTTGACTTGAAAATCGAGGAAATAATTTATCTCTCCCATCATTGACATCTCGAATTTATCCTTCATCATTTTCTCAAATTGCTGACACATGATGACGTACTTCGATCCAAAGATTATGTCAACTACGTAGATTTTCACAAGTAGGATGTCGTCTTCCAGTCGAATGCTGAATAATGTGCGGTCTACTGTGCCCTTCTGAAAACCTTTCTGAAGAAGAAACTCAGACAGGGTATCGTACCAAGCCCTGGGTGTTTGTTTTAACCCGTACAAAGCCTTTCTGAGTCTGTAGACCTGATGTCCCTGTTGAAAGCCGGGAGGCTGTTCTACATAGACTTCTTCTTTCAGCACGCCGTTCAGGAACGTAGACTTCACATCCATTTGATAAACTCTGAATCGCTGATGTGTTGCGTAGGCTAGGAATAGTCTGATTGCCTCCAATCTTGAAAATGGAGCGAAAGTTTCGTCGAAATCTATCCCTTCATCTTGACAGTAGCCTTTTACAACGAGTCTTGCTTTGTTCCTTACTATAACGTTGTTTTCATCCCGCTTTATCTTGAAGACCCATTAAGTTCCTATCACATGTTGATGTCGGGGTCTGTCAACAGGCTTCCTTCCGTTCCATAATTCAAATGGTGTCTTCTTATGCTGCTGAGTCAGTAGAGATTTGTTCTGAGTGTAACAAGCAGTGTCAGTTGCTTCTGTCCAGAATTTGGTTGGGAGTCCTGAGTCTGCGAGCAGGGTTCTTGCTGCTTCTGTGAGTGTTCTATTCTTCCTTTCAGCAACCCCATTCTGTTGAGGTGTGCGCGCGGCAGACGTCTCATGCTCTATGCCTTCAGCTTTGCAGAACTCCTCCACCATCGAATTCAGGAACTCAGTTCCTCTGTCTGAACGTATCTTTATAATTTTAGTGTTCTTCTCAACACTGAGCTTTTTCAAAAGCGTTGGTAACTCTATTTTAAATCAAACTTGTTGGTAATAAATATGATCCATGTGTAGCGCGTGTAGTCATCAATGACCACTAAAGCATATTTTTTGCCTCTGATCGTCACCGGAGAGACTGGACCGAATAAATCTATATGTAGCAGCTGAAGGATTCTTTTGGGAGATGATTCAGTCTTCTCACAATTAGTTAAGACATAACTCAGTAGCCCTGTGCTCTGAATATTTACTGAACATTTGAAGATCCCAAAACCCTATCTTGGCTGATGAACCATTCAGTTGTAACCTGTTATGTTCTGTCTCTGAGGTTTCAGACTCAGTAGACAATCTTCATTTGGTTCAGGCGCTCAGTAGACAACCTTCCTCTGTACCAGAAGTAGAAGACTCAGTGATACTGGACTCAGCAGGAACAGTATACTGAAAGTAGTCAGTGGAACTGAACTCAGTAGGAGTAGTTCACTGAACTCAAGTTGATCTTCAGTAGAGCCGACTTAGCAGGAGCATGCCACTGAATAAAGATCGACTCTAGCAACGGGCCGGGACGTTCTTCGGACGGTCGGGATTCTCTAAAGTTAAATCAGCAGAGTCAATACGAGGAAGAGAGAAGTCAACTTCAGATCTCCTTGAAGTCTGTTCTGTCTTTCCTACTTTCCTGAACCTCGACCAATGACAAGCAGCCAGCTGTCATCTTTCTGATTAAAGCTGCAAGTCAACAACTTTCCAGAAATGGAGGGAAAGGACACTGCAACCATACTTTGAAAGAGCCGTTAGCTACCCAAAAGAGAGAGACATAAGGATCATCATCTCGAACGGATCTATCCTTGCCTCTACTCTATAAATAGAGGGATACAATTCAAATTGAAGCTCACGAGCACACAAGAGAACACAAGCGAACTGCAAACGCAGAGTATTCAAAGAGCAACTCATAAACGTATTAAGTCTTCCGCAAGTACTTCGAAGAAGTAATCTCCGGCGAAAGACGACATACCTACTCATAGGGAACTAAGCTGAATCAGAATTATATAGCCTCTAGTATCCAAGCGACTGAACACGAACTCAAGTCTATACTTAGCCGTTCGTCGCTCTAGAAGCCACTTCCTCGTTCCCTATCCCTCTAACCTAAGCTCAGCTATTCATATCTATAGCTTAGACGAAGGAGTTCATAGTCGAACTGATCCTTATTGTAAAGGACTCCTTCATAGTTGGAGAGTTTTTCAAACACTTAGTTTGATACCTTGTAAATTGAGACTTGCTCATTATAAATCTCAAGACCAGTGTTTGTCCAGTGTACAAACCGACTGAGACTATCTCAGTATAATACATAGCCTCCTGATCTTTCAGGACAGTGGACGTAGGATTGTTGGATCCGAATCACTTTAAAATTGTCTGTGTTCTGTGTTAGTTATTTACTGTTGCATTGATTACTGTGCATACTGAAAATATCTTTAAAATCATTCAATTGAGTTTTAGCAAGCTTGATCGACTGCACTAACATACTGAAACATTTTGATAAAAACGTTTTCTAAACTCAACTGAATTTGGGCCTACACATTTCCGCACTACTGAACTTTATCTGAGCGGTACTGAATTCTGACTCTAGTCAGCTAGCAGACCTCAGTAAAGTCAGTTACTCTGCCACGTGATTCAGAATAGCTTATTTGTTCTGTTGAACTTGTTCAGTACGACACTCTCCTGAAAAGGACTGTTCGCGTTTAAAGTTGAGAAATCGGTTTCAGGTGTATTCACCCCCCCCCTCTACACCTGAACGTTTACTCTCGTGACCAATAGATTCCATCAGTGGAAGGCGATGGAACATGTGGATTTTGATTCCTTGTTTGCTTTCCCTTCAGACATGCTTCACACTGAGTGTCTTTGCTGAATACTTCATTCGTAGAGCTTTTCTAGCTAGCTTGTTGAGCGTCTTGAAGTTGAGATGGCCGAGTCTTCTGTGCCAGAGCCACCCCGTTCTGTTGTCGTTCTTTGCCAACAAACAAGCTTCAGGTTCAGCTAAGTTCTAGTCAGCTACGTAGATATTCTTTTTGCGCGAACCTGATAAAACTGTTTTTCCAGTATATTTATCAATGACATCACAGAAACCAGCGTAAAAAATCACTCTATTCGAGTTATCACAAAATTGACTAACAGAGAGAAGATTATGCTGAAGTCCTTCAACATATGATACTCTTGGAACTGTTGCGGTTCCAATGCTGAGTGTTCCATAGCCTCTGGTATAGCCTTTTGCGTTGTCTCCAAACTCGATTTAGGATCCTTCTTCAGTAGTATAATTCTTCAGTAGGTCCTTTTGGTATGTCATGTGTCTTGAGCATCCGCTGTCCACATACCAAGGGTCCTTGTGCACCTACAAAATAGAATTATATTTAGGTACCCTTTATTTTTGATTTTGGGTCCTTAGATGTTTGTTTTGGAAACCCATATCTGTCTTACGACCCACTTTGATCAACATACTTGACCACTGGACTGGTCGATGCTGACTTCTGAGGCTTCACAGGTTCAGGAGTCCTCATCTTCTGAATTGGTGGACTGCTGACCTTTGCCTTCTGCACGGCTTTCTTCTTCTTCTTCTTCTAAGTTTTAGGTCCTCTCCTGACTATAGGATCATAATAAGATGACCCATACTGAGCTGGATGTGTCAGCTGTGGAGGTCCATACTGATCAGCCCACTTAACTTTGTTAGTTCCCCCTTGACTCAACTGGGGTGATTTGGAACTGATCTTCTTGTCTGAATGCTGATAGCTGGGATGAGGTGCCTTCATCTTTTGTTTGTTCTTGGCTAGGGGGTTCAAAATCTCTGCGTTGATGGTCTCCCCTTGAACAAATCTATCAGCTAGCCGGTTTTCTGAGCGTACGGGGGCAGATGAGGAGGTTCCATGGCTGAATCCAAGTCACTCCTTACAGTGCTTAGGCTTGTTGCTTGCTAGCATGGCATCAAACTTTTTTTCAGCGCCCATGTACCGCTCTGTCATCAGATTCCTCCAGACATCATCGCTTTTCTTCAGCAGTTCATGCTCGGTCTGAAGTCCTGACAACTCTTGCTTCAGTAGGCTCAGTTCAATATCTTTCTGAGTCAAGTCATTGGTCAGTACTGAGATCTGATCTTCTTGATGCTGAGACTTCGCCATCAGAGAGTTTATCTCCTCCCTAAGTCTCAACACAAGTCCTTCTGACTCAGTAGCAACCTGACTCTCCTGAGAAAGTCTCTGATTCTCCACTTTCAGGGTATCCAACTCCTGAAGAGTCTTAGTGAGCTGCAGGCTCATCTGAATCTGTTCGTCGAGTAGTTCTTCGTAGGCGATCGAGACGTCCAGATTCTCATCTGCACCTGAAATAGTATCGTGTGTGCAGTGTGAAGAGGAGTTAAAAAGAGCGTGAGAGTTTACCTTATCCTCTTCTCCTGCCATGAGACACTTTTCAGCATCTTCTTCATGCTCTACGGCCATGAATGCCACTTCATCATTGGATGAATCCATGAAGGAATCGACTTCATCTGAGTCGTCTGAGAGTTCACCAGCTATATATGTTTGATGCTTCTTGATGAACTTCTCCCTTCAAGATTTGCGTGCTGCTCTCTCAGTAGTACTGAGCTCAGGACAATCATACTGATAATCTCCTGGCTTCTTACAGTTGTAACAAGTAGTGACTCTCTCTTCTTTGCTCTCGCTGTCTTTCGACTGAGCTGAGTCCTCCTGTTTCCTGCAGTCAGAAGTATGTGAGTCAGGAGTGCGCTTAGGTGTATATTCAGACTTACCCTTGGAGTCTCTGATGACTCTTGAGAGTTTTCTGCGCCTCTCCTTCTCCTTCTGATACTTTACGGCAAGTAGCGCGTACTTCTTAGCCATGTTTCCTTCTTGTATGTCACTGAGTGAAGGTTCAACCTTGCTAGACGCTAGAGCCGTTGCGCTGATTGATGCTTTGAAAGCATGGTCGATTTGGGTGTCAGCTTTAGCTCGCTGCTTCCTTTGAGGTAGACCAAACTCGAATTCCTCAACTTTAAGTTCTGAAAATATATGGCCAGGAGTAATAATATCTAAATAAGAATGTCTCAGTAAAGTAGCAATGGGAGTCCAATAACCGTCTGACAGTGCCCTCAAAATCTTGAGATTTATTTCTCGGTTGGAGAACGTCTTTCCCAGCCCGTTGATGGTGTTCATCAGATCCGTGAATCTGATGTTAAGATCTTCGATGGTGTTACCAGGCATGAGAGACAGTCTCTCCAGCTTCTCAAGTTCTAGCGCCAATTTGTTTGCTTTGATCTTCTGAGTCCCCCGACTCAGTAGCGCTAGAGCACCCCAGAGTTCTATTCGACTTGCGGCCCGAACCCCCCGAGTAGAATCGCCGGGGTGACGGGATGGCATTTGGCTAAGTTGGAAGTCCCCAGGGTGCGGAGCTCTTGTCTTCTTCCCGGTCACCATACCCCCTCCTTGTGATCGGTCCTGAGTTACGACACTATCAACCATCCAAACGATAGGTCCGTCCTCCAGTACCTCTGTCATGATGTCGTGGAGGGAAGTAAGATGTGCCTCCATTCTGACTCGCCATACCTCGTAGTTCTCTATTGAGAACATGGGCACCATCCTGATTCCTGACATATCAGACATAGTAGATAATGATATGAATGAAGAATGATATGCAGTGAAAATGTTTTCAGGATCCGTTCAAGTAGAACAGTTTCAGAATAACAAGAGTCTTAGAGAACACCTGCTTTGATACCAATTGTTGGTCCCGAGATTAAACGTTCAGGTGTAGAGGGGGGGGGGGGTGAGTACACCTGAAAACAATTTCTCAACTTTAAACGCGAACAATCCTTTTCAGGAGAGTGTCGTACTGAACAAGTTCAGTAGACCAAATAAGCTGTTCTGGATCGCGTGGCAGAGTAACTGACTTTACTGAGGACCGCTAGCTGACTAAGGTCAAAATTAAGTACCGTTCAGCTGAAGTTCAGTAAGTGCGGAAATGTGTAGGCCCAAATTCAGTTGAGTTAGAAAATGTTTTAAGAAAACAGTTTCAGTATATTAGTGCAATTGATTAAGCTTTGCTGAAACTTAGTTGAATGATTTTAGAAATATTTTCAGTATGAACAGTAATTAATGCAACAGTAAATACACAGAACACAAGCAATTTTAAAGTGGTTCGGATCCAACAATCCTACGTCCACTGTCCCGAAAGATCAGGAGGCTATTTTACTATAATGAGTTAGTCTCAATCGGTTTGTATACTCGACAAACACTAGTCTTGAAATTTATACTGAGCAAGTCTCAGTTTACAAGGTATCAAACTAAAATGTTTGACAAACTCTCCAACTGCGAAGGAGTCCTTTACAATAATGATTAGTTCAGATATGAACTCCTTCGTCTAAGCTATGGATAAGATCTGATGAGCTTAGGTTAGAGGGATAGGGAACGAGAAAGTGGCTTTTAGAGCGACGAACGGTTAAGTATAGACTTGGGTTCGTATTCAGTCTCTTGGATACTAGAGGCTTTATGATCTGGTTCAACTTGGTTCCCTATGAGCAAGTATGTCGCCTTTCACTAGAGATTACTCTTTGAAGTTCTTGCGGAAAGCTTAAGTCATTTCTGAGTTTGCTTGTGAATGCTCGTGTGTTCTCATCTGTTCGGTGAGCTTCAATTTGAAATCATCCCTCTATTTATAGAGCAGAGACATGGATAGATCCGTTGGAGATGACGATCCATGTGTCTCTCTCTTTTGGGTAGCTAACCGCTATTTCAAAGAATGGTGGCAAAGTCCTTTCCCTCCATTTGTGGAAAGTTGTTGACTTACAGCTTTAATCAGAAAGTAGACAGCTGGTCGTTCGTCATTGGTCGAGGCTGAAGAAAGTAGGTGAGACAAAACAGACTTCAACGTGGATCTAAAGCTGACTTCTCTATACCTCGTATGACTCTGCTGATTTGACTTAATGTATCCCGACGAATGAAGACTCGTCCCGGCCGTTGCCGAGTCTGTTCTATATCGCAGCATACTCTCGTCGAGTCGCCTCTATCGAAGATCAACTCGAGTACAAGTGAACTACTTCGCCGAGTTCGGTTCCACCGACTCCTTTCGCATATCGTTCTCTGCCGAGTCCAAGACTACTGAGTCTTCTTCTTCTGGTACTGAGGCTGATAATCTACTGAAGAACCAGCGGACAGAACTGAGCGCCTGAACCAGAATGAAGAGTGTCTACTAAGTCTGAAACTCTCAGAGACAAGACAACAAAAATACAACGGAATGGTTCATCAGTCAAAGTAGGGTTTTGGGATCTTCAAATCTTCAAAGCACTAGGCTACTGAGTTGTCTCCCAACAATTTGTAGAGGGACTGAATCATCTCCTAACAGTAGGCATGGTCTCAATATATCAGTCTTAACCCTGGAAAGGACCACTGGACTGCGGTCAAGCATATTCTCAATTACCTTAAACGGACTCGAGATTATAGGCTTGTTTACCGGTCACAGTCTAGTACCTTTGAGTTATATAGACTCGGATTTCCATGCTGACAGAGACGAGAAGAAGTTTACCTCGGGTTATTTGTTTACCTTTGGAGGTGGAGCCATCTCATGGAGGAGTGCAAAAGCAGAAATACAATGTAGACTAAACCATGGAACCAGAGTATGTGGCTGCTTCAGAAGCTTCTAAAGAAGTAGTTTGGCTAAAGCAAACTCAAATTTCTCTTCGATCTTGATATTGTTCCGAATTTCCCTAAGGCAATCACAATTTATTGTGATAATGCGGGTGCAGTGGCAAATTCAAAGGAACCTAGATCCCACAAGGCGTCTAAACACATAGACATGAAGTAACACATCATACGAGAATTCGTACATCGAGGAGACGTGGTGATTGACAAAATTGAAATTGAAGACAACCTAGTTGATCCTTTCACGATGACCTTACCAGTTCCGGCTTACGAGAAGCATGTTCGTAGCTTAGGAGTGGTAGAGATGCCCCCACTTAGGACTGCAGAAACTTTTGTAAAAGAAGGAGAAGATGCAGTGATACATACGACAGATAGCTGAGCGTTTTTGTTTGTACTAGTTAGTACCAGAACTGACAAATTGTATACTAAAATTTTACTTTAGTATAAGTGGGAGAATTGTTGGGATTTTGTATACTGGAAGCAAATTTTATTCTTGCATACAATGTGTTTTGTCCTTACCACTATTTTATTCTCCTATCTAATAAATATAACTATATTCACACATGCAATCCTTTATCTTGGGTGTTAGTAGTTATTTGTGGCTCAGGCTGCAACCGTATCCCAGTAAAATGGGTTGATAATATCCCTGAGGAACTCTTAAGTATTATCACACTAAACTCGGTCGATTGATTAAGTTCAAGTGTGTTAATAAGGTCGAGTGGTACTACTCAGGAATATAATAAGATGTTAATTAATCTAAGTTGTCATTGAGCTTAATTAATTAACGGATATTTCTATCTTAAATACGGGAATCGATTAAGTCAAAAATTGTCACCCTCGCCGAAGTCCTAAAAGGTTTAGCTACACATATTTAACTTGGACAAGCAGAGCGTAACGAACATGATCAGAACAGAAATTAAAGTGTAAGAAACTGAATTCATAAACGGAAGGTAAATACTGAATACCGAACTGAATGCGAAAGTAAATACTGAATGAAATCTGAAATTGAACTGGAAATCTGAAACGAGTGCTGAAATCTTTAAGTGCTGAACAGGTTCAATAGACCAGATGCTGTATTGAACAGGTTCAGTAGACCAGATAAGCTGTTCTAAATTGCGTGGCAGACTGACAGACTTCACTGAGGCCTGCTAGCTGACTTAGGTCAGAATTCAGTACCGTTTAGTAGAGTGCGGAAATGTGTAGGCCCAAATTCAGTTGAGTTAGAAAATGTTTTTAGGAAAATTGTTTCAGTATATTAGTGCAATCTTTTAGGCTTTGCTGAAACACAGTTGAATGATTTGAAAGATATTTTCAGTATGAACAGTAATCAATGCAACAGTAAAGAAAACACACAGAACACAAGCGATTATAAAGTGGTTCAGATCCAACAATCCTACGTCCACTGTCCCAAAAAGATCAGGAGGCTATTTTATTATACCGAGTTAGTCTCAGTCGGTTTGTACACTGGACAAACACTGGTCTTGAGATTTATACTGAGCAAGTCTCAGTTTACAAGGTATCAAACGTAAGTGTTTGACAAACTCTCCAACTGTGAAGGAGTTCTTTACAATAAAGAACAGTTCAGGAATGAACTCCTTCGATCTAAGCTATGGATATGGTCTGCTGAGCTTAGGTTAGAGGGAAGGGAACGAGAAAGTGGCTTCTAGAGCGACGAACGGTTAAGTATAAACTCTGGGTTCGTATTCAGTCGCTTGGATACTAGAGGCTTATGATCTGATTCAGCTCGGTTCCCTTTGAGCAAGTATGTCGCCTTTCACTTGGAATAGCTCTTTGAAGATCTTGTGGAATGCTTTAACTCGATTCTGAGTTGCTCGTAAATGCTCGTGTGTTCTTCGTTTTCTTAGGCGTGAGCTTCGATTTGAATTATTTCCTCTATTTATAGAGCAGAGACATGGATAGATTCGTGTGTTTCTCTCTTTTGGGTAGCTAACGGCTACTTCAAAGAATGGTGGCAGAGTCCTTTCCCTCCATTTGTGGAAAGTTGTTGACTTGCAGCTTTAATCAGAAAGTAGACAGCTGGCTGCTCATCATTGGTCGAGGCTGAAGAAAGTAGGTGAGACAAACAGACTTCAAGACAGATCTAAAGCCGACTTCTCTATACCTCGTATTGACTTATAAGATCTCTGACAGTCAGGAGACTGTATGGCCGTTGCTGGGTCTGATCTATGTTCAGTAGCATACCCCTACTGAGTTCAGCTCTACTGAAGATCAACTCTGAGTTCAGTGAACTACTCCTGCTGAGTTCAGTTCCACTGACTCCTTTCGCATATCTTTGCTCTGCCGAGTCCAAGACTGCGAGTCTTCTTCTCATGGTACTGATGCTAATAGTCTACTGAAGAATCACCAGACAGAACTGAACGCCTGAACCATGAAGGAAGGATGTCTACTGAGTCTGAAACTCTCAGAGACAGAACAAAACAAATACAAATGAATGGTTCATCAATCAAAGTAGAGTTTTGGGATCATTCAAATCTACTGAGCACTAGACTACTGAATCATCTCCCAACAGAGAATAAAATAGTGTGGAAACTTTTATAAAAGATAAAGGATTAAACATGTGCAAATTTATATTAAATCAGATAGAAGAATAAAACAGTGCAAATATATATTAAATCAGATAAGAGAATAAAACAGTGGAAAACTTTATACATGATAAAAGATTAAACATGTGCAAATATATATTAAATCAGATAGGAGAATGAAATAGTGGAAAGGAAAACACAATGTATACAAATATAAAATTTGCTTCCAGTATACAAATTCCAAGAGAATCTAGACATAGTTGATTTGATAATCCCTTAGTTCTTCACTCTAGAGTGAATTAATTCCCCTCTCTATTCCCCTAAGCTAACCGAGAAATATCTTAAGCTTAATTAGATTCGAAGGAGTTCAACTTTTGAACTATTCTTATTGTAAGAACTTTGTCTAGTTGGAAATCATCTAAAAAATAGCGTGTTTGAACCCAAAATCGCTTAAGACTATAACTAAGCTGTAGTCTGTCCACTACACAAATTGACTAAACTTGTTCAGTATAAATAGAAACCCTCATAGAATTAGGAATCAGTAAATCTGTCAACACACGCAAAAGCATAAAGCCGAAAATCTTTCAGTAAAACAACGTTTACAAAGAGATAATAAAATTTGGGCCTACACATTCCGCACTCATGCTTGTACTTAATTGCTTGTGGACCGACTTCAGTCAGAAAACAATACTCCATATACTGTATCACTCTGCCCATGCAATCATAAAGTTTATCTGACAAGTTGAATCCCATATTCAGTACGTGAAATTAGTAATATACTTACTTTCGCTTTTATGTTGAAACTTGAATTTAGGTGTATTCAACCCCTCTCCCCTACACCTGAAGACTCGTCACTTGACCAACACATCCTAAGTGATGGAATAATAGGAGAGGAAGAATTGTACCTTCCTCCATGTATGTTGTTGCAGCTTTGATTGTTGCTCTTGTATAGATCTTCTAATCTGTGTCCTGACCTTTTTCTTCCTCCGTGTGGTCAGAGAATTGAAGAAAATAATATTATGTCTCTCTCACAAACTCGCGCGTGCGCGTATATGAAATATATGTGTGTGTGTTCTGATTATGAACATAATACTATATATATATATAGGCTTCAAAGCTAATATTATATTAATATATGTAGCCAATTAATTTAATTATACTTCTAATGGACTTTTACATCAATTAGCCCATAATATAATAAAATAATCTTTTGTGCTACTTTTATTTATCAATTAATTGGCCCAGCCAATTAATCCTTGATAAATATTATTATTAAATAATACAAAATACATTAATCTATTAATAATGATTTCTGAGAGACAATAAATAACTAGGCAACTAATTGGGCCAGATCAGGGATCTAATACAAGAAATAAAGTTGGGCCTCAAATTACTTAATCATCTATGCTCAGCCCAGAGCAACTATGAGATACAAACTTTGTGAGATCTAATTGGACATAGTAATTAAAGACTAGGTTTCGACTTAATTCGGGGTAGAAATATTTAATTGGATTGAATTAAACCTGATCAATTTAGGTTATGAAGATTAGTGCCAGATTGTTCAACAACTTAGGTGGCAAGCTATCGTAACGGTAGTCGAATTAAGGAGGTTAATCATCTATGTTAGCTTATTCAACAATGGTAGAGATTAAAATTGGGTTCCTTCCTCGTAAAGTAATCTAATCATTAAATCTAGGATTATTCAACAAGCTAGGTTGTGGTTAGGTTAGGAAGTAGTGGAAATTTGTTCAACAAGTCACTACCAACTAAGTAAGTAGGAATTGGGGTATGTACGTGTTCAACACTATATCTTATAACTAGTTGATTCTATGAATTAATTAAATCTATGCATCAATGATCGAAGTAGTTGTCTCATACGAGTTACCTGAAGCCGAGTCCGCCTTTCTTTACTTGTTTTATCTAAATTTACTTTTCTGCTATTTAATTTTATTTGCCTAGGTAGTAAACCCAAAATTCATGCGTGGTGGCATCACCAAAAACTTGATCAAGAGGATAGATATAGTTGATTTTCACTATTCCCTGAGTTCGACCCTGTTCTATACTAAGTACTCCCTCCGTCCCGCTATTACTGTCCTACTTGCCTAATCGGGCTGTCCCGCTATTACTGTCATCTTTCCTAAAATAGTAAAAATTACTCTTAAACATAAAATGAAGTGGGTCCCCCTTACTCACTACTCACCCCCCACATTCTTATACTCTCTCTCTTAAAAAATCTATCTCACACTCGATTATGTTTCGCTCCGAACTCAGAAAATTATGATTTTTATATTTTTGAAAACTTTAGATTATTTCTTCAAATACAATATAAAAAAAATATAAAAAAAAAATCGATTGCCTTTTATCAGCCTTGCAAAAAGTTGGATAATTCTCATTTCTTTCCACCAATCACTCCTCGAAAACTGTGTCACTTTCTTTATACAATTAAAACTCATAAAATACACACTAAACTAAAATTTCTTAATCTCCGTGCCGAAGTCAATTGGGACGTTATTAGCGGGACGGAGGGAGTATAAAATTCTGAGTGTGTGCAGGAATTTTATTTGGTGTGAAAATAGCGATCACCAAATTGACGCAGTTGTCGGGGAACGGTGTTTCTAATTAACCATGTTTACCTTTTGATCTTTTGTGCTTTAACTAGTTTATGAGCAGGTCTTCCAACCCGAACCTCGTATTTGATTTTGAGATCGAAAGAACCGCAAGGAGGCCAAAGAAGGAGACAAAGCTACAACAACAGCAACTGCCGAAGCAGGACACTCCGTCTGACTAAGCAAAAGCTGACTCTGACGATGCTGTACTTAGCCTAGTAGAACTCTTTTCTGAAGAAAAAATGGCCGACGATCAGAATAATCCGAGGCTAGATCAGTTTCGACGGCATGGTGGTGAAGATCTTCAAACACCAAACTAAATTAAAGGGCTCGCTGAGCCAATTGAGCTTCCTTTCCTAAGAGTCAGTTGCTAGCTTAGTATCGTGGTTTGGCGTATGTAGTCAACTATATCTTGACAAGTTCAGCGGGCTCCTATGACTAACATTCTCGCATCCGTGTCCAGATCATGATGGCGATCATGGACGGAGCCCCCGTGAACTGGAATGCTTTCTTCCGCTCAAAGTTCAAAGCTTAGTCTCTGAAATTCATTGACTCTGAGGAAGGCATGCAGCTGATCCCAAAAGGTAAACTCCTCTAAGGCACTAAAGTCAGTATACTAATCGAAGATGACTGCCCAGAGAGAGTATCATTCGTTGATGCCTACTACTTCGATCATAAGCTGGTGAAGTTTCTGAATTTAACATCCACTGAGAAGTCAATAGGGCGAGGACTTCCTTCTAAACGTCCTCTGGAG
Source organism: Lavandula angustifolia (assembly GCA_028984105.1). Classification (NCBI taxonomy): domain Eukaryota; kingdom Viridiplantae; phylum Streptophyta; class Magnoliopsida; order Lamiales; family Lamiaceae; genus Lavandula; species Lavandula angustifolia. The sequence goes on from CM054811.1 coordinate 14,280,866, forward strand.
ATCGCTCAAGATCCCCGCCCTACTCAACCGGCTCAGTAGAAGAAGCGCAAAACTCTGATCAGAGTCTTTAGTCGCTCCAACACCCATCTCCATAGAAGATTCATGGTCTGGTCAAAAGAATGTGACCTTGAAGGAGAAGGTGAAGAGAGTGAACTCAGAGGAGATTCAGCCAGAGACTCCAGCCGAACCAATCCCATTTGTTGAGGTCTCCTCTTCCATCCCAACCTCCATTCTTCTGGCTAAGAGCAGAGCCACTGAAGAGGTTGCTGATGAGATCCCAGAGATCCAAGCCCATCAGGATCTCATGGACATAGCTATCTGGGCTCGAGTGCAGATGCGTCTGCGGTTCCTAGAGTGGGACCTACTCGAAGAGATGATCCGCCAGCAGACGGTAGCTGAGTTGGTTCAGGAGGAACAACGCCTTCAGGAGGAAATTGGCTATGGAAAACCAGCCAATATTGCCTCTCTCGAGGATCTCAAGGATGCCATGTTGATGCTTCTCCGCATCAGATCTCAGGGTGAGTCATCTTCTCAGACTCAGCCGCCGCCTCCTCCTCCTCCTCCTCCTCCTCCTACTGACTCACCCAAGGATGCAGACCTAGGAGGATCTGTTGAGGGTAACACTCCCAAGGATGATCAGCCGCCACCTCCTCCAGAATCTGGCCCGATCATCCTGACTCCGTCCAAGACTCAGCTAAGAAACATAGCAGATATGAGGCTGCTGAGATCAAGGACATGAGAACGGAGTCAATCAACAAGGTTATCAAGCGTCAAGCCCATAAGAACAAGAATCTTGCCAATGATATAAACACTAAGTGGAGTAAGTTCACTGAGGCTCAAACGAAGACGCTGACTAACCTTACTACTGAAGTGCAGAGGATCAGCACTCCAAAATCTATCAATGCTGAAGAGATCCTCACCAAAGCACTTAAGGCACAGAAGATAAACCTAACTACTCAATTCCAAAATATATTGCAGTCGCAAGCCTAGATGTTCTCTGAAGAAATGGTTGTTGCAACAGGTCGTGTCCAGAAGGAAGTCGAGGATCGTTACAAGTTTACGTCTGAAAGTATTTCTAAAGCACTGACCAACCAGCACGACTCCTGCCAAGAGATTAAGAAGGCTGCTTCTGATGTTGTGGAAGACTATCTCAAACGATTTGACAATTCTAAAGTTGCTTTGTTGAATGCTATTAATCAAGAGCATAACCAGAGATGGGAGTCTTACACAGATGTGGCCTCAAACATTGCCTCAGGTCTGACTACTGTCAAGGCCACAGTAGAAGGACTGATGAACAAGGTTACTGCATTGACTACGCTAATTGATGATGCTAAAAAGGAGGAAAAGAGTAGATCTGCTCAGCTCAGAGCCCTCCTCAAGGCAGAAGAACAACAGGATGCAGAACTGAGTTCAGCTCAGGGTGAAGCTAACATTGGGGAAGATGCAAGTAAGGGGGAAGCCCCTACTGATGAGCTTACCGATGCGGATGTGGCTGAGGTGGCCAAGTTCATTGAAGGCCTACAAACTGAAGAATCGCCACCTCCCGCCAAGATATTTGACAAAGGCAAGGGTAAGGCCCCTGCTGACCCCAATCCGCCCAAGCAGAAGAAACTCAAGTTTAGGTCAAAATAGGAACAAATAGCTTTTGATGCTAAGCTGGCCAGTGAACTTGAAGAGCAGGATGCTAAGAAGAAGCTGACAGCCAAGAAGAAAGTACAGATCCGTACTTCAGCGCCGACTCGCACTAGATCTATTATTCCCAGACAGACTAGATCTTCAGCAGTTGCTCAACCCAAACAGTCCAAACCCGAATAGTCCAAGAGTGAGAAGCAATGCGCACCTGAATCTAAATCCAAATATTCATCGCCTGCTGACTCTGATGATCAACATGTGCCCTCCACTATCCCCTCCAAGGATCAAAAGCTTGAGATGAAGGAGATATGGGACACAGTCAAGCGTGCACTGGATAGGACAACTGAGGCCAGGCAGATTAGAGTAGCTAGGGAGAGGCCCTCAGGCTGCGGACTGAGAAAGAAGCAAGAGAGCGAATTCCAGTAAAGGACAGAAGTATACCTACTTCTTCTAGGTACTTCAGGAGAAGGGAACCAGTCAGTGAAGTAAAGAGGATCATTTTCAAGAGAACTGATGCCTGGGTACCTCTCAAACTGAATCAAAAATGGGAAGAGCTGAAAGTGGTCTTCATCAAAAGATTCTATATCTGGAAAGTTGGCAATGAAGATTCTACTGATGCTGACACATTATTCAAAGACTTTCTAACAGCTGCAAACCCATCCATCCTTGCTGAGATTCAGACTTTATTGGATTAATCTGGCAAATCGCTTAAGGCACCTCCGTTCATGATCCTTCCACCTGCGCTCACTCATCAAGATAACATCTGCAAGAAGGAGATCGAAGAAGAGATCAAGGATGCCATCACAAGCAAAGCTCTAAACAAAGATGATGCAGAAGACTTAATGGAGATTAAGGCCCTGAGGAGCAGAGTATATTCAGGTTATGGCCTTGAACTTCCGGAGAAGAAGTCTGCTAACTTCCGTGCTCGCATGCAACAATTCAAGAAGAAGCCGATCTGACCTAGTTCCTAGTGATAGCATGTCTTGTATTGTAACTCTTATCTCATCTATGACATATATCACTTTGAGCCTTGACAACTACTCATTGTCTTTACGACTATTATTTTTTCTTTCAACACGTGCTCGCATGCAACAATTCAAGAAGAAGCCGAGCTGACCTAGTTCCTAGTGATAGCATGTCTTGTATTGTAACTCTTATCTCATCTATGACATTTATCACTTTGAGCCTTGACAACTACTCATTGTCTTTACGACTATTATTTTTTCTTTCAACACGACTAATTAGTTCAGTGATCAGATATCACACTTTCTCACACTATCTGGACCCTATATGACTTATATGCTTATCTGCCTTAGGATTATTCCCTGCTGATTATTTGTCTTTGCTCTGATCTTCTCTGATACATTGCTAGTACTTAGGGGGAAGGGCTCTTATATATGAATAGGGGGAAATTGTTTCTTAGGGGGAACTTGCTTTATAGGGATACTTGCTTTTCAGATATTGTTAGGAGATGAATTTACTTAGATGATTAGCTACTAAGAAGTGTGATCCATTCTGAGCTCTGATTATCTTTAGTTGTATCGGCCCTGATATCTCTTAAATGTGTTAACTTGCTTTTTAGCTCTGAGACTTTTCCTCTGATATGCTATAACTATGTCTATAGTATAAAGTTCTGTAAGTTCTGATACATTCAGCAATCTGTAACTGTGTTAATTTGATGTGGCCCTGATATACTGCTTGATAGCATAAGACAGCTCTGATATCGTCTTACTTGTGATTGCTCAGATTCTTTCGCTCCATTATCTAGTCAGCTTTGATATGTTGGCTGGAGCATTCCTTGTAATAGATCTATACTCAGTAGCAGTAGCTCTTAACCTTAGCATGTTTCTTTGATAGAAGATGTAAAAGGTTTTGGCATCATCAAATAGGGGGAAATTGTTGGGATGAAGATTCAGTAGACCATATTTATAGATTTGAAGTTCCCAAAACCTTTAGGTGATTGATGAACCTTCGTCCTTGTAATAGCTTAGTTTGAGTTCGGCATGTTAGGAACTCAGGAGGCTAGATTTCAGTAGCTGCAGAGTTTAGTAGAAGACCTTGCACTCAGCTGATGGAATCAGGATCGAAGAAGTCATTTGGTCAGCCGACCACCAACTGAATCTGCATAGGAATTCGTGCCTATGCGCTGAATACTCAGAAGAACATCACTAGGAAGTCACTTCAGTTGAAGGTCCGAGGTTTCAGAGGAAGACAACCCTGATGTTTGACAAGTCTCACCTACCAATCTACCTCGACTAATAGGGAGCCCAGAGCTTTATCTTCTCTGACAAAAGCTGCTTCTAGAATGAAAAAGACGCGTATCTCTACAGTGCACCTACTCATCAACGTTCAAATTTGAAGGATCCATTTTCCTTGTCGGTTTGACACATGGCTAGATCTCTCTCCAATGGATCTATTCACAATAAACGAGTATATAAGAGGAGAGTCTTCATGCAGAGACAACATTGGGAACCAAAGCTATCAATGCACAAAAACTCTTAACACTCAAACGAAGAATCCAGTGAAGAACTAGCATTCATAGAAGAACCTTTTAGTTCATCACTTAGAGTTATCTTTTTTCCCCTTCTCTTATCTAAGCGAGCTTAATTGTAATACTCATAGCTTAGAAAACTCGAGGAAGTTCACATTCTTGTGAATTGTTCTTATTGTAAGAACTTCCTCATAGTTGGAGAAGTCTCAAACTCTTTAAGTTTGAAACCCTTGTAAAGTCACTACGACTATAAGTAGAGAATATGTCCTATGAACATATCACTGAGAACTTGCTCAGTATAAGCATCAAGTTTGTATCTGTCTTGAGAACAGATCACTGAGACTTGCTCAGTATAAATACAACAAGTATCCTGCTTTGGTAAGGACAGTGGACGTATGACCCAGTGTGTCCGAACCACTTTAAAAATCTGTTGTGTTGATTTACTGCTTTCCTTACCTGATCATATTGCATTAAAACTATATTTCTTCAAACTCAGCAGAAAACCGATTTTCCACTCGAGACGTTTAATAGGGCCTGCACTTCCGCATACAACTCTGATATTGAACGACTGTTCGACTGACTCAAGTCAGTAGAACTAAACTCAGTAGAAGAAATCTTTGCCCGCGCGATCTGAAAGCATATCTGGCTATCTGACTCAGTTCAATAGCAATCTCAGCTAGAGCTGACTTTCGCGTTTGAGAGAAGAATCTGTATTTAGGTGTATTCACCCCCCCCCCCCTCTACACCTGAACCACATCTCAGGACCAACAATTACCGATGGTTTATTGAAGGGTTCTCAAAGATAGCAAGACCACTTACTCAACTTACCAGAAAAGGGATCAAGTTTGAGTGGAATGAAGTGTGTAAGAGGAGCTTCCAAGAATTGAAAGGGAAGTTAACCACGGCACCGGTACTTACTATTCCGGACGGAACTGATGGGTATGTGATCTACTGCGATGCCTCCAAACAAGGACTTGGGTGTGTCTTGATGTAACATGGGAAGGTCATAGCTTATGCTTCAAGACAACTAAAGACGCATGAACTGAATTACCCTACACATGATCTGGAATTGGCAGCTGTAGTCCATGCTTTGAAGATTTGGAGACATTACCTATATGGAGGCAAGTGCGGGATATATTCCGATCACAAGAGTCTCAAGTATCTATTCACACAAAAAGAATTGAATATGAGACAAAGAAGGTGGCTAGAACTAGTGAAAGATTACGATTGCACAACACATTATCATCCATGAAAAGCACACATTGTAGCTGATGCTTTGAGCAGGAAAGGGAGTTTGACCACTTTATATACTACCCAAATGATTGAAAAGTTGTACCCTCAACAAAAGACACTACTACGAAGTTAGCATCTATGAAGATCCAACCTTTACTAAGGAAGCACAAAAGAGTATTACCTAAAACCCCAAAACGAAATCACTCAATTTGGGTAATCGTGGATAGACTCACGCAATCGGCTCATTTTCTTCCGATGAAGATGACTGACAACATGGATCAATTAGCACAAATCGATATAGATGAGATTGTTAGGCTACGTGGAGTGCCTACCGGTATTATATCTGACCGCGATCTGAGGTTCACGTTAAAATTTTGGAACAATTTACAAGTTGCTATGTGTACTGAGTTGAAATTTAGTACCGCTTGCCATCCACAAACTAATGGACAGTCTGAAAGAACTATTCAGACTTTGGAAGATATGTTGCGAGCATGTGTCATGGATTTTGGAACTAATTGGGAGAAACATTTGCCCTTAGTGGAATTTGCATATAATAATAGCTATCAAGCAAGCATAGGGATGACACCTTTTGAAGCACTTTATGGAAGGAAGTGTAGATCACCACTCCATTGTGAGGAAGTTGGTGAGAAAAGAATATTAGGGCTCGAGATCGTCAAAAGAATAGTGGGAGTGATTGCAAAGATTCGAGAGAGAATCAAGACAACACAAGATAGACAAAAGTCCTATGCTGATTTGAAGATGAAGGATATACTGTTCGAAAAGGGTGACAAAGTGTTTCTGAAACTGCCATAAATGAAAGGAGTAGTGCGGATTGGGAAGAGAGGAAAGCTTAGGCCTCGATACATTGGACCATTTGAGATACTCAAAAGGACTAGTGAAATATCCTACAAATTGCTACTACTGCCGAGCTTGACTTTCATTTATAATGTTTTTCATGTCGCGAACTTCAGGAAGTATGTTCATGATCCAAGCAACATAGTCAGCTACGAAGGATTGGAGCTGAACAAAGATTTGTCATATGAAGAGACGCCAAATGCCATCTTAAACCGAAAGGTTATCCAACTTAGGAACAAGGAAGTGTCATTAATAAAAGTTCTTTGGAGTAGACATGATGCGAGTAAAGCGACATGGGAAGTAGAAAAGGACATGGAGCTAAGATATCAAAAATTCATTGACAAAGGTAATTAATTTTCGAGGACAAAAATTTAATAAGTAGGGGAGGATGTAACGCCCCGAATTTTTTTAAAATAAAATGCACTGCATATCTATTTATGCATGTTATCAAGTGTTTTAGTTCTGTAATTCGCGCCCTAGAAATTTAAATGAAAATTAAAGCATCTATCATATTTGTCATTTAATCATTTCGTTATGTAAATTTATTTTGAACTTTGAATGTGTTTATTTATATCATATTATGATTATAGTGTTTACTGTTGAGATATAAATCATGTTGGAATTCTGAGATAAGAATAATATTTATTTATTTCGGATTTCCTAAACCTACTAGGATTTATAAAAGGATATAATATTTATTATTAGGAGAAAATTTTATATTATATTTTATGATTAAAATAGATATTTTATGTGTGAAGTTCACGTTTTAGGATCAATTTTAATTGTGTCAATATCCTAATTCAACTATGATTGAATCTCTTAAGTAGTAAGTAATAGAATAAATTCTATATAAAAGATAAAAGGACGAAAATAATTATGGATAAAATATATTTGATACCTTTTAGGATTAGGGATCTTTAGATAATTTATTCTAAGCCTATAAATATACCCTTAGTCGTCCATAATTTAGTTTCACATGAGATTTTTGAAATTCTGCCAGCATACCTACGAACTGTTTCAAGAATTATTTACATATCTTCCCGTCATCTTATTGTCGTAAAAATTTAGGATCGTCTTTCTAGGTACTCTATTATTTTTATAGAATTTTTAAAGTATGATAAGTATATTTTTTTTTAAATTATTATTCGTAACCTACCAGTTTTTGACAGCATGTCCATGAGCTTGATAGGAAAATTGTTTTTCATATTTTTTTTGAATTGTTTTCGACCATGCTGGATATTAATGTGATATAATATATGCTAGGTCATTCATATTAAAAATATGGAATTTTTAGGATACGTTTACTATTTATTTGTTAATTTGTTTCTTGATGTGCAAAATTCTTTTGTCAACATGCATGTAAATTGGAAAACAAAAGTTTTCATGTTACTATTAAATGAATTTTTGATCATTATAAGTTTTATTGTGATGGAATAGGTAATATGTTGTTAATTTTAGAGATATAGGATTTTTATGACAAAACTTTTATGATTTCATTAATTTATTTCATGAATTGCCGAATTACTCGATGCACGAATGAATTGTCAATAGAAATAAGATTGTGTTTAATATACTTAATATTATTACTATGTGAAATCGTTAAAAATGCATGTGAATAAGTAGATTATGTATAATATGCATTGTTTCATTATTATGATCTATTTGTATTTAAGAATTATTGAAATTGTTGGTGCATGCATGACATTCCATATAGAGTCATTAAGATAAATTTCCATGTATAGGATCGGCGCGTAGGACTTAAACATTGATATCCATTATTTTTTATTCACTCAAATGGTTAAGGTGGGGTTTCTCTTTTATCGTTATTATACACTATGCAGTTTTTCTCATGTGATATTCAGTACAGGCAGAGCCTTTGGACTATTCACACGGTAAAACCTTCGGGTTACCCCTCAAGCATTCATGCAGTAAAACCTTCGGGTTACCCCTCAAGCATTCATGCATTAAAACCTTCGGGTTAAGCCTCCGTGATAGCATATCTAATTTCTCATGTTAAATTTTTTATAGTTTATAATTTGGATATGTTTGATCCCACTAAGTAGTCGTACTCACCCCTTATATTTTCACCTTTTCAGATCATGGTCCGGCAGATGCTTGAGGTGGCTGATGGTGATGGTCACACGGAAAAGGAATTATGAAACTTTTTACATTATTAATTTAGCTTTATCATGAACTAAGCACTTCGTTCCATTGCATTTTCCGAAAACTAGTAGTCGCATGTGCTTTTATTTTTAAGACTTCCGCTGTTTATGAAATTTTTCACTGAACTTTCCTTTTATGAATTATTAAAATTATTTAAAAAAAAAAATCTAATGACAGAGTTTATGCATGTAGTGACGTCCCCTTAAAAAGTTCAGTACATAAATTCTTTGAAGAGTTTATGCGTGAACAAGTTATGAACAAGATTATGCATGAACAAGTTATGGACAAGTTATGTAGTGACATATGCATGAACAAGTTATGAACAAGATTATGCACAAATAACATATTGTTCATGCATATTCTTTGAATTATTCAAACAACCACTCTATAAAACTGAACGTGACTCCTAACCACCAAACTAAATGCATAATTAGTCTATATTTCATGCATATACGCATATGAAATTATGCATAAATTGTCTACCCACTTTACATTCGTCCATAGTCTCTTTAAGCTCAACACATGGTTCCACTGAATTCGCCAAATCCAAGATGATTATAGCTCACACAATCTGAAAAAAAAAATAAAGAATCGGGATCATTCAAATAGATTTGCACAAACTAGGGCTACATTAATTCACGCCTAAAACACTCTATGCACAAACTTGAGCTTAAACCCAATATTCGTCAAATTACCACAATTTTTGATCGAAATCTGTAACAATACATACCGGAAAAGCATTGTTGAAGCAAGACACGGTCGAGATTATCTTTAAATAATTACCTTCGATTTCTATCAAAAAACCTATAGCCACACTAGAGTTTTGATTTCGTCAACGAAATCGACACAATATAGTGATTTGAAGAAGAAATCGAATGCTGGAAACCACTGCTATTTCATCGGAACCCGCCGCATCATTTGAAACGAAAATCGCCTGCTGGAAGTAGCTGCTGATTTTAAGTGTGTGAAATGGTGTTTTTCATTTTTCAAATGTTAGGGGGTTTGCTTTTCGATCCCATTTTTCCCTTCCTCCTTTTTTTTAGTAGAAAGTGTGTTGAATCTAGTCCATTGATTTGGAAATATCAATGGCCTAAATGGGTTCTCTTATCTCATAAGGGACGTGGTTCTTAGAAGAACCACACCCTATATGTATATGTCTCCCATGAGATATGAGAACTCATCCACAACATTCATTTCCTTGATCAATGGCTACCAATTATCATGAGATTTTGATTTAAATGTGTATATTGTCACGCGTAACTTCTTGGAAGCTTTTACTCTATATGGATGCATCAATAGTTATTCATGCATATGTTTACCCATGTTTATGCGTGAACAGTACTAGGTTTATGCATACATGTTATAGATGTAATCATTACCTAATTTACTGTTGTAACTTACTATTATACATAATGGACTAGTATGTTATGCATATCTTAGTTGCTTATGCATAAAGAGTCATTTTTTGTTTACTAGTCTGTCCATTATGTGTCTCCGCTTTTTGTTTATGCATAACCTCATACCGCAATATGCATCATGCATAACTTAGTTAACACATTAACTCTATATGGATGCATCAATACTTATTCATGCATATTCTTTGTCATGTTTATGCATAAACAATATAAAATGTTTATGCAAATCTGTTGGTAGATTCATGTAAAGTCTGTTTGATTTCATAATTTAAAATAAACAATAATACTAAATAAAACACATGATACTTTCAATAATCACCATCCAAAATAGAAACTCAGCTTTGAATATGTTTGTTCCTAATAAAACACATAAGTACCACAAAAAATCCCGACTTATTCTTTAAATCTCACATCTCATTTTCTAGCAACAATTTCTCAACTTCTCTACAATCCGGCTTCTTTTCCTCGAAATGACCAAAGTCTTCTGTCTGTTACCTTTCCTTCCTCTGCCTCTTCTGTTAAGAAGTGTTGTTTCAAGATCGTGTTAGATGACAACTTATGCATTAACTCGAAGTTAAATATGAATGAATGGCTGGTTAATTATGCACAATTAAATGAGGTCATACATCTAAATGTACACATTAAATTTAGTTAGTGCATATTCAACAACAAATTTATGCATATTTCTCACTACATTTATGCACATAAAGTTAGTTGTTACATGTACAAATATCAATCAATGAATACATATAGGGGTGCAGTTGTTTACAGAAAATTCAGTTTCATGCATACTTTACAATCCTTAAATATGCATATACAGAACTTGATTTATGCACACTAATAATTGTACCAACTATTACACTTGTAAACCAACAATGAAAACCACATCACAACTTTATGCATAAACTAAAAGTTAAATCAGCATAACCTGGATGTCAATTAAGCACAATCCAATAAGTCTACATCTATATGTATCCATTAAATTTAGTTAAGGCGTATTCACCTAGGAATTCAGTTTCATGCATATTCACCTAGCAATTGGTATTATCTAATTCATCTTCTGGCTGTGACTTTTTCTTCCTCTTCCCCTTTTGTTTAGAAGTATCAATTCCAAGATTCTGTCTGATGGTAGATTATGCATAAAATCCTGCTCGGTTTCGCATAAAATACATGACTCAATATGCACAATTCAAGTATTCACTACGTATAGATGTACAAGTCATATTCAATTAATGCATATTCAATAACAACTTTATGCATTTTCCTTTCAAGATTTATGCAAATACCGCCAACGGCTACATGATCAAATAACAATCGATGTCTACATATAGATGTGCAGTTGATTCGCCCAAATTCATTTTCATTCATGGTTAGCAATCCTTAAATATACTTATAAAGAACTCTATTTTATGCACACTACACCTTTAAATTGCTATTGATAACCCCATAAAAACCTTATGCATAAATGAATAGATATATCAGCATAAACAACAGGTCAATTATGCACAATCCAATAAAGAACAATTCTATATGAGAATATTTATATCAACTTCATGCATATACTTAAGACGATTTATGCATATGTTTCATCTTGTTTATGCATATTATTAGAACTACTCAACACCAAATTATAAAACTGAACGCGGTTTCTAACAACAACCCTAAATGCATAATTAACCTATCATTCATGCAAATACGCATATGTAATTATGCATAAAGTTCAAGCCTCTTTAGCTTCATCCATAGTTTCCACCAAATTCGCGAAATCCAACGTGTGTGTAGCTCACACTATTTGATATACCAACAAATATCCGCATCTTTCAAACAGATAAGCAAAAACTGTAGGAAATCATACCGCATGATCGTCCTAGTATATGATCTTCTTGACTCCATAAAAGATCTTCTGGACTCTTCCCGTTGCGCGAGCTCACATCTCCGGACGGATGGAGGCGCTAGAACCTCACAACGGTTTAACTCTTGGGCTCACACTTTATGGCTCACAAATCTAGAAAATCAAGTGTGAACAAGTGGCCCCTTTGTTCCCTATTTATAAGGGCTACTCAAAGGAACCCTAATGGTCCTTTGACTCCAAGCCTAATCCAAATAGTAAAAGGGGCCACTACACCATCACAAATTGTTTTAGTTCACTAAAGGACCAAACAATTACATGCAATGAAGTAGCCTAGTAAGTGGGAGAGAAAATGTTGCATACAACTGTCACATGTTCGGGGCTAGACTAGGGACCTAATAAAAGAAGTGAATTAATTTTTCCATACTCAGCCCAAAGTATTATTGTTGGGTGATGATTCCATCCTCGCATACTGTTTCACTCAGTGGGAAATGATTCGGTCTTAGACACTGATCTTAAGCTCAGTAGCCTTGTGCTCTGTACTTGTCTGAAGATTTGAAGATCCCAAAACCCTATCTGAATGATGAACCATTCCCTTGTATCTGTTTTGTCTCTGAGGTTTCAGACTCAGTAGACACTCTGCTCTGGTCAAGGCGCTCGTAGCTTATCCGCCTCAGCACCAATGCCAGAAAACTTCGGTGATCTTGGACTTTGCGGGAGCAAGATATCGAGAGAGTCAGTTGAACTGAACTCAGCAGGAGTAGTTCACTGAACTCAGAGCTGATCTTCAGTAGACTTATCTCAGTAGTCTATCTACTAAATACAAGGTCGACTCAAGAACAACGAGATAGTCTTCGGATCGTCGGAATCCTTTGAAAGACAATCGACATTGTCATGTACGAGGAAGAGAGAAGTCGGCTTCGATGCGTCTCGAAGTCTGTCTTTGTCTCAACCACTCCATCCACCTCGACGAATGACAAGCATACACGTGTCTTCTCACCCGCTAAAGCTGCAGATCAACCTTTTACCTAAAAAGGTGGGAAAGTACACTTTATTACCTACACCAAAAGAGCCGTTTGCTACCAAAAAGAGAGAGAGAGAAGAAGATCGTCTCCAACGGATCTATTTCAATCTCTGCTCTATAAATAGAGGGATCATTCAAGATTTGAGAGACGCCTAGAACACAAGAGAGCGTGAAAAAGAGCGAATTCCAAAGACCAAAGTCTTAGCAAGAACTTGAAGAACAATCTCCGGCGAAAGACTACATTCTAGCTCATAGGGAATCAAACTATACCGACATATAAAGCCTCTAGTATCCAAATCGACATTACACGAACTCAAAGCTTACCTTCAGCTGTTCGTCGATCTAGAAGCTACTCTCATATTCCCTATCCCTCTAACCCTAAGCTCAAACGTTCTTATCTATAGCTTAGACGAAGGAGTTCACATTTGAACCCAATCCTTATTGTATAAGGACTCCTTCACTGTTGGAGAAGTTTGTCAAACACTTTAAGTTTGATAGTGTTGTAAACTGAGACTTGGATCAGTATAAAAACCAAGACGCGGCTTTGCCCAGTGTGCAAGCTGACTGAGACTAACTCAGGATAATAAATAGCCTCCTGATCATTCGGGACAGTGGACGTAGGATTTGAGCGATATCCGAACCACTTTAAAAATCATGTGTCTCTTACTGCTTTCTTAACTGTTGCATTGATTTTACTATTCATACTGAACATCATATTTAAAATCAATCAACTGTCTCAGCATGCTGAACTTTTGACCTACTGAACTGAGACTTAAAACGTTTTCTCACAAACTGATTTGGGCCTACACTATTCCGCGCACTGAACTCTTACTATAGATACTGAATTCTGACCTAGTCAGTTAGCAGATCTCAGCTGAGTCAGTACTCTTAGCCTTTAACTCGATTCAGAACAGTTGTCTGGTCTGCTGAACTGTTTCAGTCAGACACCATCCTGAATAGGACTGTTCGAGTTCGAAGTTGAGAAATCGAATCAGGTGTATTCACCCCCCCTCTACACCTGACCGTACACTCGGGACCAACAATTGGTATCAGAGCGGGAGTTCTTTAAGACTCTTGTCACTTTGAGACTGGTCTATTCGAACGGATCCGGAGGAAAACGTTTTCACTGCATATCACTCTACATTCATATCTATATTCTTCATGGCTGATATGTCAGGTATAAGGATGGTACCCATGTTCTCGGTGGAGAATTATGGAGTATGGCGAGTCAGAATGGAAGCACATCTGACATCCCTCCATGACAAGATGATCGAAGTACTTGAAGATGGACCTATCGTTCCCATGATCGATAGTGTCGTAACTCGAGACCAAGCTCAAGGAGGAGGAATGGTGACCGGGAAGAAGATTCCCAAAGACAAGTCTCTTCACTCCTGAGGAGAAGAAGCTTCACAACTTAGACCGTGTTGCCAGAAACGCTATACTGACCACCCTTAGTGATTCTTATCTTGGCAGGGTTCAGGAATGCAAGACTGCAAAAGAACTCTGGGACGCTCTAGCGCTACTGAGTCGAGGGACTCAGAAGATTAAAGTGAATAAACTAGCGCTGGAACTCCAAAAGCTGGAAAGCTTGTCTCTCATGCCCTGTGACAAAATCGAAGATCTGAACGTCAGATTTACCAATCTGATGAACTCTATCAATGGGCTGGGAAAGACATTCAGCAACTGAGAGATGAATCTGAAGATACTGAGGGTACTGCCGGACGGACACTTGACACCTTTTGCCACTCTATTGCGACATTCTGACTTAGATGCTGTGTCTCCTGACCATATCTTTTCAGAATTACAGGCAGAGGAGTTTGAGTTCGACAGACCTCAAAGAAAGCAGAGAGCTGAAGCTGACACAAAACTCGACCATGCTTTCAAAGCATCAGTCAGCACAGCATCTCCAGCAACGAGCAAAACGACGAGTAAGACTGAACCTTCACTCAATGATCTATAAGAAGGAAGTCTCGCTCAGAAGTATGCTCTGCTCGCAGTAAAGTATCAAAAGGAGAAGGAGCGACGCAGAAAAGTGACTGAAGCCTATCGGGAAACGAAAGGTAAGTCAAATTATATGTCGAAACACACTCCTGACTCACAATCTTCTGAATGCAGAAAGAAAGATGACTCAGAACCATCAAAGAATAGAAAAAGCAAAGAAGAAATAGTCATCACTTGTTACAACTGCAAGAAGCCGGGACATTATCAGTATGATTGTCCTGAGCTCGGTAGTGCTGAACGAGCAGCACGTAAGGCAAAGAGAGAGAAATTCGCCCAGAAAAGACAAGCTTATATTGCAGGCGAAATCTCAGACGACTCAGAAGTCGACTCCTTTATGGATTCATCTGACGATGAAGCAGCCTTCATGGCCTTAGAGCATGAAGCAGATGAATCAGCTGAAAAGTGCATGATGGTAGGCGAAGAGGATGAGGTAAATTCTCATGAACCACTTAAACTCCTCTTCACACTGCACACACGACACTATTTCAGGTGCAGATGAGAATTTGGACGTCGCGACCGCATACGAAGAACTGCTCGACGAACAAATTCAAATGAGTCTGCAGCTCGCAAGAAGTCTCTTCGGGAGTTGGATACCCTGAAAGTAGAGAATCAGAGACTTTCTCAGGAAAGTCAGGTTGCTACTGAGGCCGAAGGTCTTGTGTTGAGACTCAGGGAGGAGATAAACTCTCTGATGGCCAAGTCTCAGCATCAAGAAGATCGGATTTCAGTTTTGACCAATGACTTGACTCGAAAGATATCGAGGCGAGTCTGGCTGCAAAGAAGAAATGTCGGGACTTCAGACCGAGCACGACACACTGAAGAAGAGTGATGATGTCTGGAGGAGCCTGATGACTGAGAGGTACATGGGTGCTGAGAAGAAATTAGAGGCTATGCTAGCAAGCAATAAGCCAAAGCACTGCAAGGAAGGACTTGGATTCAGCCAGGGAGCTTCCTCATCTGCCCTAGTACACTCGAGGTACGGCTTGCTGATAGGTTTGTTCAAGGGGAGACTATGAACGCAAATATACTGAACCCCCTAGCAAAGAACAAACAGAAGATGAAAGCACCTCATCCCACACATCAGCATTCTGACAAGAAGATCAGTGCCAAGAAACCCCAGTTCAGTCAAGGGGGAACTAGCAAATCAAAATTGGCGGATCAAGATGGACCTCCAAAGCCGACACATCCAGGCTCGGTATGGGTCATATTATTATGAACCTATAGTCGAAGAGGCTCCAAAGGTCGAAGAAAAAGAAAGCCACACGAAGGCTAAGGTCGGCGATCCGCGGCTCGAAGATTAGGACTCCCGAACCTCGGAAGCCTCGAAGTCACCTATGACCGATCCGGTGGTCGATATGTTGACTCTAGTGGAAAGAAGATGTCCGAAACCACCGGGGTTGTTAGACGATTTGGGTTATGAAAACTAACATCTAAGGACCCAAAATCAAAAATAAAGGGTACCCGAATATAATTCTCGCTTTTGCGGGTGCATAAAGACCCATGGTATGTGGACAGCGGATGCTCAAGACATATGACATACCAAAGGAGTCTACTGAAGAATTATATCATTGAAGAAGGACCCAGAATTGAGTTTGGAGATAATGCCAAAGGCTACACGAGAGGATACGGCACACTCAGCATAGGAACTGCCAAAGTTCCAAGAGTATCCTATGTTGAAGGACTTCAGCATAATCTTCTCTCTGTTAGTCAATTTTGTGATAACTCGAATAGAGTGATTTTTGACGCTGGTTTCTGTGATGTGATTGATAAATCTACAGGGAAAACAGTGTTATCAGGTTCGCGCAAAAAGAACATATACGTGGCTGATTGGAACTCAGCTGAACCTGAAGCTTGTTTGCTGGCAAAGAATGAAAACAGAACGGGGTGGCTATGGCATAGAAGGCTCAGTCATCTCAACTTTAAGACGCTCAACAAGCTAGCAAGAAACACTCTAGCAAGGGGACTGCCGAATGAAGTATTCAGCAAAGACACTCAGTGTGAAGCATGTCTGAAGGGAAAGCAAACAAGGAATCAAAATCCTCCAGTTCCATCGCCTTCCACAGATGGAATCCTTCAGATGCTACATATGGATTTGTTCGGTCCAGTCTCCCCAGTGACGATCAGAGGCAGAAAATATGCATTAGTGGTCATAGATGACTACTCGCGCTACACATGGGTCATATTCATTGCCAACAAGTCTGACGTCAAAACAGAGTTACCAACGCTTCTGAAAAAGCTCAGTGTCGAGAAGAACACCAAGATCAGAAAAATACGTTCAGACAGAGGAACTGAGTTCCTTAATTCCATGGTAGAGGAGTTCTCGCAGCGTAAGGAATAGAGCATGAGACTTCACCGCACGCACACCTCGGCCAGAATGGAGTTGCCGAACGAAAGAACGGAACTCTAAAAGAGGCAGCTAGGACTCTACTCGCAGACTCGGGACTCCCAACCAAATTCAGGCGTAAGCTACTAATACCGCATGTTACACTCGGAACCGATCTTTACCGACAAAGCAAAGATAAGAGAACACCATATGAACTATGGAACGGCAGGAAGCCTTCTCTATCTTATTTCCATATCTTTGGTTGTTCATGCTTTATCCACAATAATGGGAAAGATCAGCGAAGACTTTTGATAGCAAGTCGATCGTGGAGTGTTCTTAGGATACTCTCGGGTCGAGAAAAGCTTTCGAGTATTCAACTATCGGACCCTTTGCGTGGAGGAAAGCCCTCATGTTGTGTTTAACGAGTTTGCTACCGAAGACAGGAGCAATAACTCAAATTCTGAATCTAAGGACATCAGTAGACAGCTACAGGATCTAAACTTAAAGCACAAATCTGAAAAGATCCAGCTATGTTGGGATGATGATTCGGACGAAGAAACCGAAGACAAATCTATCGAATCTCAACCAAGAGCAAGTAGGCGAGCGATTGATTCTCCCGAACGTAATCAATCCCGTGTAACTCAGGTCGATGAGGAAACCGTAGAGGTAACCGAGACCACTACCGAGAATAACAACTCGTGGGGGAACATCTAGTAATGTTCCCGAGCCGAATGCCCCCGAACCTCGGTGACTCAGTAGATCATACTCTTATCACCGAAATTCTTCAATCTCGAATAGTACAACCGAAATGCCTAACTCACCTACTATCCGTGTTGAACAAATTTCGGATGAAGAGTTAAAACATCGTAGATCGTGGCTAGATGCTCACACCGGCCGATCTTATAATTGGAGATCCTTCAAGCACATGTCAAGACAAGATCCAGATTCTGTCAAGGAGAAAGCGCATTATTTTCCTGCTTCTTGTCTACTGAAGAGCCTCAGAATATTGAGGATGCACTTAAAGATGCTGACTGGATTATTGCTATGTAGGAAGAGCTGAATCAGTTCACGAGAAACGAAGTATGGGAGCTTGTAGACAGACCCCGACATCAACATGTCATTGGAACCAAATGGGTCTTCAAAAACAAGCGAGATGAAAACAACGTTATAGTCAGGAACAAAGCAAGGCTCGTGGCTAAAGGCTACTGTCAAGCTGAAGGAATAGATTTCGATGAAACTTTCGCTCCAGTTGCAAGATTGGAGGCAATTAGACTATTCCTAGCCTACGCAACACATCAAAGATTCAGAGTTTATCAAATGGATGTGAAGTCTGCGTTCCTGAACGGCGTGCTGAAAGAAGAAGTCTATGTGGAACAACCGCCCGGCTTTCAGTAGGGACATCAAGTATATAGACTCAGAAAGGCTCTGTACGGGTTAAAACAAGCACCCAGGGCTTGGTACGATACCATGTCTGAGTTTCTTCTTCAGAAAGGTTTTCAGAAGGGCACAGTAGATCGCACGTTGTTCAGCATTCGACTAGAAGACGACCTATTACTCGTGCAGATCTATGTGGATGACATTATCTTCGGTTCGAAGAATGTCATTATGTGTCAGCAGTTTGAAAGAATGATGAAGGACAAGTTCGAGATGTCGATGATGGGAGAAATGAACTACTTCCTTGGTTTTCAAGTCAAGCAATCTGACAAAGGAACGTTCATCAATCAAAGCAAATACACTTGAGACCTCATCAAAAGATTTGGCGGCACATCCGGCAAACCTATCAAGATCCCGATGAACACGAATATGAAAAT
The DNA here is from genome assembly GCA_028984105.1 of Lavandula angustifolia. Taxonomy (NCBI): domain Eukaryota; kingdom Viridiplantae; phylum Streptophyta; class Magnoliopsida; order Lamiales; family Lamiaceae; genus Lavandula; species Lavandula angustifolia. The sequence continues at coordinate 14,299,663 of CM054811.1, forward strand.
CGATCTTGATAAGGAGGGAGTATCAGTAGATCAAACTGAATATCGTGCTATAATTAGTTCATTATTATATCTAACGGCTACTCGTCCCGACATAACTTATCTTCGTAGGTGTATGCGCTCGATTTCGGGCGAATCCGAAGCGAGCCATCCGGACTCAAGCAAAGAAGATTCTTCGCTACCTCGAAGCACACCCAACATAGGTTTATGGTATCCAACTGATGATAATATTGAACTAACGAAGTTATTCCGATGCGGCGATGCGCAGGATGTAGAATCGACCGAAAATCAACTTCGGAACGTGTCGGTTCCTTGGCGGCAAGCCGATCTCATGGTTTTCAAAGAAACGAGCACTCGCAGCTACGTCGACTACCGAAGCCGAATACATGGCTGCCGGAAGTTGTTGCGCCCAAATCCTTTGGGCCGAGACAACAACGAGAGACTATGACGTCATTCGAGAATGAAGTGCCGATCTTCTCGCGATAGTACCGGTGCCATTGCAATCACTCGGAATCCTCGTTCTTCACACGAGATGCAAGCACGTGGACATCGACATCACTTCATTCGTGACCATGTCGAAAAGAAGGATATCAGGATGGAAAAGATCCATACTGACAAACAAAGGGCTGATATACTGACCAAGCCTCTAGCTGAACCCAGATTCAGAGAACTTTCAGTAGAGCTAGGTCTGCTGGACCCTACTGACCCCAGTTAGTAATAAGGTTTCAGGAGAGGAACATTCCAGTGAGGGGGAATGATCACTCTCAGTACTGAGTAAGTTCAGTACGTAGAGATTCAGAAAACCATCTACACGAGGTATCACCTGACTACTATGTTCAGCTGACAGGTTTGCGTATCTCTACTCTATAGTATCTAATGCAACAATGATAAGCATTTATTATGGAGATTCAGCATGATTTAAATATCTCTTAGTTTGTCATTTATTGATAACAGATTACATTCAATACACGACATTCTATGCACAACTTTGCTGAACTCTGTGCGCATTAAATGCATGTCTTATCATAGTTACTCTTTAGGCATGTTTACAACTTGCATTGACTTAGACGGCTTTTGTGATCATTACCTTTTATAATATTGAATCTTAACCGTCCATCTCATAAAGTAGGTTTAAACTCAGCCTTAGATCGATAACTGTTCATCTTCTAGATATGTACATATATTTCGATCAAATCTTAAGAACCGCCATATTCGCGCTTAACATTTCGATCATATCTTACCTCCGAAAAATCCGAGAATACCTTTGTGCAAAAACCTTCATTTGCTTACTTTCACCTCGATCAAATTCTCGGTATGCCTACATGAAGTTACTTATGTGTTGATCATTATTGATTAGTATCATATATAAAAATGTTTTATTTAAAAATCGATACTGATAACAGCTTCGTGTAATAGGTACAATGGCGGAAACCAATATCTCTATGATATCTCCAGCGGATATGCAGAACATTCTGGAGAAGGATCGCGTGTGGTTTGAACCCACCATGGATTTCTATTCATGCGATCTGGAGTACATGGACGATATATTCTCAGCTCTGCGCGAGTCAGGGCTGGAGAAATTTCTGTCTAGGAGGCCTTCGTTCTTCCTCCCGAGACAGGTTGCAGAGCTGTACTTGAATTCAGACGCAGTGTCTGGAGACATAGTGGCGAGATTTGTTGCCCATTCTATCCAAAACGCCACTACGGAGCTGAAGCAGATGTCCATCAAGGATGCTTTGAAGCGGAGCTTTGATCTGCCCTCCGAAGGGATCAGTACAGTCGGGTACAGAGACGACCGAGTTGATGAATATCTTACCGTCTTCTGTGGAAAGCCCACTACTTTCAGAGCTACTTTTTCGAAGAACAGCATGTTGCCTCAGTTCAGGGCACTTGCTTACATTGTCACGCAGCTACTGACAAGCCAAGCAGGGTCGTTTGACCAGGTGTCGAGGCCTAAGATTCAGATGATGATGGCCATATACGACCGAGCCCAAATTAATTGGGCGGAGTTCTTTCTCCGAGAATTCATGGCTCAGGCTGCTAAGTTCGACAAGGCATCGAACATGCTGAGCGCAAAGGGCAAATTGCTGTATGGACTCAAACTGTCCATCATGATCGAAGATTTATGTGGATCTGAGCCTATCACCTACAGTGACAAGGAGTACTTCAATGTGAAGAAGGTCGATATTTCACAACAAGACAGAGCGCTTCGGCGAGATAGGGTCGGGACCCTCGCCAGCGGTCTCTCCGCAATCAAAGCCTCAAGCGGGCTACGCCTACAAAGAAAAGAACCCCTCCCGCTAAAACTCCTAAGGCACCGGCAAAGAAACTGAAGAAAGCCGTTGAGGTGCCAGCTACTGAGGAGGTTCCCGAAGTGCCTGCTGAATAGGCTCCTGAGAGGACTACTCAGCCCCTGCAGCTGGTTGATGAGTCCGAGTCTTCTGAGAAGACTCAGTCAGTGGATAAGATCGTCTCTACTGAAAGGGACCAAGGGGATGCTTCTGAAGCTCAGAGCGCAGATATTCAGCGCCTAGATAGCCCCCTTTTTGTCCCTCCACTTAGCTCAGTCCCTCCAACTGAAGAGCAGACTTCACACATAGACTTGGAGTCTGAGACTGCATCTGAAGGTGAATCAATCGGGATGGAAGCTTCAATGATCTTATCTCGAGCCTCCAGTGAGATCCTTCAACAAATACCGGAGCTTGCTGATCATTCAGACTTGATGATCATTGCCAAATCAGCAAGGCTCCACATGCTTCTTCGCTTTCAGGAGTGGCCGCATCTACTTCGCCTTGTTCTCCACTACTCCTGTCAGGAACTCCATGAAGAAGAGATGAAGTTGAGGCAGCAAATAGGCTACTCAGAGCCTGCTGACCTCAGCACCATGGAGAATCTGAGGGCCGCTATGCTTGCGATGATACATGACAAACAAGCAGAAGGCTCAGCACCCTCAGATGGGTCAGATCATGACGACCAGGACCCACCCAAGGATTCAGGCCCTGGACAACCTGATAAGGGATCACTCCAGACAAGGATACACATGCTGACATTCCTGATATTCCTCTCGGTATCCTTGGTCCTGAGAAGTCCAAGGCTGGTGCTGCGTCCTCAGCAGAGCCCGCTCAGCTCTTGCTGCAGTCGACTTTCGAAGCAGCGCCCAGCCGGACCGCAAAGAGATCTCGATCGGTGGCAAAAGCCTTAATCGCTCAAGGGATCAAAAATCGAGATCTTGCGAAGGCTATCCATAGGACATGGAAGCGCATCGCTCAAGCCATGACTAAAGAACTTCGGGGTTGAAGTCTTCTCGTCTCTTCATCGGCCGCCCACGATGTTTCTGCGCTTATTTCGAAGCGTTGGCTCAGCCAGCAAGTCCAATTCGAAGCTCAGCTCAAGATCTTTCAGGAGAGCCAAGCCAAGCTACTTGATGAATTTTTGGCCTCTAAACTGACTCATACTGACGCTATCACTGAACAATCCGAGGCCACTGAACAAAGACTTGAGAATATCCAACCGGCCTTAGAAGACAAGATTACCGAGAAGCCGAATGATGTAAAGGCCGCAATGAACTCTCTTACAAGCAATTTGATGAAGTTCTAACTTTTGAGAGGAATGAGCCGCATGAGGCTCGACGGACATCCACAATCAAATTCGATCGCCGTCAACCTCCTTCAACGACCTTCGAACACAATACTTATCCCTACCCCTACTGCAATTGATGATGCCAAAAAGGGGGGAAAGTAGAAGAGGGAAGAGTATTGAGCCGACCAAAGGCAAGAAACAGAGTACTGAGAAGCTGACCCCCACCAAAAGTCCAAAGTCTAAGGGGGAAGCTACATTGAAGTCATCCCAGACTCAGACTCAGACTCAGAAGGGTGAGGCCCGTGGTGTCCCAGTGCGAGCACAAGTGCGACCGGCCCAAGTGGCTCAGGATCCCGAGGCTACTCATGCAACCCATGACTCCTACCGATATCATCAAGGAGGTTGCGAGTATGCTTTGAACGAGAAAGAGGACTCGAGAGGACTCGGATGACGATGAAGAAGTCCCTCTACCTCCACTGTTCAAGGCAAAGGTAAGAAAATTCCGAAACTCCCGACCCCTCCAACAAAGAAACCCAAGAGATACATCTCGGCGAGGAGGAGGCTCGGATTGCCGCCGATGAGAAGGCGGCAAGGGAGATCGCCGATGCTTTGAAGCCGTCAACAAACCAAAGTCTAAGCCTCGCTAAAGGAAAGACTAAAGCACCAAGACGCGGTGGAAAAAAGAAGGCGCCCGCTAGATTGCCTCCCGAAAACTCGAATTGAAGATGATGAAGATAGGGAGAGGCAACAAAGAAAAAGGCACCGACAAAGAAGGTACATCCAAAACCAAATCCAGTACCTCTGCCGACTCCGAACAAGCTCCTCGAAGCCTCAAGAGCAAGATGCGAAATTGAAGAAATCTTCGCTCGAGTGGATAGATATCTCTACGAGGAGAGGAAGCTAGACAGATAGAGGCCGCCAGCAGAGGATACATTTGGCGGACCTTAAGGCACTCGGGAAGCGTCTCGAACAAGAGGCCAGCCGAGAGTTCCTTCGAAAGCCGACATTCCTTATCGATACAGAAGGTTCAGGAAGCCAAACGATTTGAAAACACATAGATGGCCAAGATCAGACGAATGGATGCCTATTCAGTTCAATCAGAGATGGGAATCGGCTAAGATAGAGTTTATCAAGAGAAATTATTTCTGGCGATTCTGGCCTTAAATGTCTAAGGCTGATGCCTATGTCGAATGGATGACCATTACTGAACCTGATCTTTACCCATATATGCACAGACCAGTAACTGAAGAGGTAGTAGTCAGCGTTCCTGAAGCAAGGATCATTCCTCCACCCAGAAGACAAGACGACTCAGTACATCTCGGAATGATTGAACAAGAAGTGAAGAATGCTGCGTTGAACAGAGGTCTAGAACAAGATGATCCAGCAGACTTCGCCGAATACCTGAAGCTGAGGAAGAACACGTTCAGAATGTAAGGAATCCCACTGCCTGAAGATCAATCCCAAGGTTTCATGAATAGGATTCAGCAGTTTAAGGGTTCTCCTTCTTAATTCTCTTCTTAGCTTAGCAAGATTTGTAATGTACTGAACTGTTTATCACATATATACAAATCTTCTTTTGGCTCTGACAACTACTTGTTGTCTAAATAGCCATGTTTGCTTTATGCTTTAACACTCAGAATCACTGAAGTGATTACTGATACACACACTTTGTTTATTTACTTGTCAGTTTTTGCTCGGTTAGATCTCTGATAGACTAGACTTTCGTAGAGTTATTATATCTCTTAGGAGGAAATTGTTGCATGGGGAAATTATTGTAAAAGGGGGAAATTGTTCTGCCCTGTCTCCCTCAGTAGTCTAGCACTTACCAGACAACTCCACTGATCCTACTTGTAATATTTGTAAGGAGCTCTGTTTCTGAGTAAGTTAGTGTTTAGCATAGCTGATAGGACATAGATGATAGGTTTTGGCATCATCAAATAGGGGGAAATTGTTGGGTGATGATTCCATCCTCAAGACCTTGTTTCACTCAATTGGGAAATGATTCGGTCTTAGACACGATCTTAAGCTCGGTAGCCTTGTGCTCTGTACTTGTCTCAAAGATTTGAAGATCCCAAAACCCTATCTCGAATGATGAACCATTCCCTTGTATCTGTTTTGTCTCCGAGGTTTCGGACTCGGTAGACACTCTGCTCTGCCGGTCAAGGCGCTCGCAGCTTATCCGCCTCGGCACCGGTGCGGAAAAACTCGGTGATACTTGGACTTTGCGGGAGCAAGATATCCGAGAGAGTCGGTTGAACCGAACTCGGCGGGAGTAGTTCACCGAACTCGTAGCCGATCTTCGATAGACTTATCTCGGTAGTCTATCTACCGAATACAAGGTCGAACTCAAGAACGGCGATAGTCTTCGGGACTGTCAGAATCCTTTGAAACACAATCAACATTGTCATGTACGAGGAAGAGAGAAGTCAGCTTCAGTCTGTCTCGAAGTCTGTGCTGTCTCAACCACTCCATCCACCTCGACGAATGGCAAGCATACACGTGTCTTCTCACCTGCTAAAGCTGCAGTCAACCTTTTACCTAAAAAGGTGGGAAAGTACACTGTTACCTACACCAAAAGAGCCGTTTGCTACCAAAAAGAGAGAGAGAGAAGAAGATCATCTCCAACGGATCTATTTCAATCTCTGCTCTATAAATAGAGGGATCATTCAAGATTTGAGAGACGCCTAGAACACAAGAGAGCGTGAAAAAGAGCGAATTCCAAAGAACAAAGTCTTAGCAAGAACTTGAAGAACAATCTCCGGCGAAAGACTACATTCTAGCTCATAGGGAATCAAACTATACCAACATATAAAGCCTCTAGTATCCAAATCGACGTTACACGAACTCAAAGCTTACCTTCAGCTGTTCGTCGATCTAGAAGCTACTCTCATATTCCCTATCCCTCTAACCCTAAGCTCAAACGTTCTTATCTATAGCTTAGATGAAGGAGTTCACGTTTGAACTCAATCCTTATTGTATAAGGACTCCTTCACTGTTGGAGAAGTTTGTCAAACACTTTAAGTTTGATAGTGTTGTAAACTGAGACTTGGATCAGTATAAAAACCAAGACGCGGCTTTGCCCAGTGTGCAAGCTGACTGAGACTAACTCAGGATAATAAATAGCCTCCTGATCATTCGGGACAGTGGACGTAGGATTTGAGCGATATCCGAACCACTTTAAAAATCCTGTGTCTCTTACTGCTTTCTTAACTGTTGCATTGATTTTACTATTCATACTGAACATCATATTTAAAATCAATCAACTGTCTTAGCATGCTGAACTTTTAACCTACTGAACTGAGACTTAAAACGTTTTCTCACAAACTGATTTGGGCCTACACTATTCCGCGCACTGAACTCTTACTATAGATACTGAATTCTGACCTAGTCAGTTAGCAGATCTCAGCTGAGTCAGTACTCTTAGCCTTTAACTCGATTCGGTTATGCAGTGTCCGGTCCGAACCGTTTCGATCGGACACCATCCTGAATAGGACTGTTCGAGTTTGAAGTTGAGAAATCGAATCAGGTGTATTCACCCCCCCCCTCTACACCTGACCGTACACTCGGGACCAACAATTATTAATTTACAAAGATAGATTCATTCCACTAAAGAATCTATGCTTACTTACCCCTTTATCCGAAAATTTGAGTCAGGGCTTGTATTTTTAACTTCAATTAATCCCCTTATTTAAGATATCGAATATCCTTTAATTGATTAAGTTTACTGACTACTTAATACAATTAATATCTTATCCTTGAGCTGTACCACTTGACCTTATTATCATACTTGAAATTAATCAACCTGCATGATTTAGTATGCTAAACCTTTCGAGCTCTTCAAGGGGATATCATCAACCCTTTAACAAGATACAGATGCATAATGCATATAAGCAGCCTGAGCTAAAAGCAACAACACTCACCCAAGATACAGAGATATATGGTCGCGATGACCCTCACCCATAGTAAGTCAAAGTGATAGCTAGTCGCGTGCACTTAGCTGAAATCTCATTAAGCTTAAGATCAGCTAAGTCTCCAGGACCTTGGTTCCTCACATGGGTCAGATAGAAGAACACGTCTCACCGCGATCCATCAATACATAAAATGTATCAACATTGACAAGTGACCAAGACAAGTCACTTCTTATCTACATTGCAGCCTAAACCGACAATTTGTCATAAAGTTGTCTCAGTTGTGATAACTGTTTATATCTTACTAGTTCAACCAATCACTACAGTCTTCTGTGATCTACAACATACTGTATGATCTAACTCTTGTGAGATAACAAATTAATTTGTGAAATTATAATAATCAGATAGGAGAATAATAATAATGGTAATAGGAAATATTGTATACAAGCAAATGCGTTAGACTGCTTTCAGTATACAAACCCAACAAAAACTAGAGCTACAACAATTCATACATTAACATTATATGCATAAACTAGGTTTTCAACCAAAAAATCATCAAATTGTCACCATTATTGACCGAAATCTATAACAATTCATGGGGGAAAATGCATAGTTCAAGCAAGAAATGCCTAATTTCTAGATTTTTTCCATTAATTACCTGGGTTTTGTGCTGAAACCTTCTACAATGAAAATAGGGACTTCCCTCAACCTACACCCACACTAGAACTGTTCTTTCAACTATAAAATTGTCATAATATATTGATTCATAGGAAGAAACTGCTCATGAAAACCGTTGTTATTTTGCCAGGAACAATTTCAAATAGCTGTTGAAATCCCGCTGCTTCAATTTAGTAGGAATCGACCATTTTGCCCTTCCTATTATTTTTTCTTTCTTTCTTTTTTTTTTGGTAGAAAGTGTGCTTAAATCTAGTCCATTGATTTAGTAATATCAATGGACTAGATGGGTTCTCTTATCTCATAGGGGAAGTGGTTCTTAAAAGAACCACACCCTATGTGTGTGTGTGTGTGTATATATATATATATATATATATATATATATATATATATATTTCTTTTACAACAAATATACCAGTTGGTGGTCAACCTTCGCAACATATGATCGTCGACAATTAAACTGTCTGATGTATTAGAGGAAGTCAACTCAGCATCAATTTTGGAGTTTGAACAAGCCTCACCTACCATTCAACCTCGACCAATGATCAGCTGAACTCAGTAGATGAATAGTGTGCGGAATGTATAGGCCCGATTTTAATCGCATTTTAATTGAAAACTGTTTCTTCTGAAAAATCATTCAAGTTAGGCTTGTGCGTTTATTCAGCTTCATTGAAAATCTGACTTTATAAATTTTCGTAAATCAATTTTATGCAGTGTGAACAGTAAAATAATAAGTGCACCGGTAGTTTTTAAAGTTGTTCAGATACGCAAGATCCTACATCCACTTTCCTGAACAAAGCAGGAGGTCTTGTATTTATTATACTGAGCAAGTCTCAATCGATCTGTTCGCAGGACAAATACTCTAGTTATAGTCTTAGTGACTTTACATGGTTTCAAACACGGGGTTTGATTTTCTCCAACTAAGAAGTTCTTGCGATAAGAACAGTTCAATAAATATGAAATACTTCAGTTTTTAAGCGTATGATCTAACAATGGTGGCTTAGAATAGAGATTGGGAACAAGATATCTCTAGAGAGAAGAACTAAATTAGATGTTCTATCTAAGTGGCAAGTTCTTCGCTGAATAAGCTTGAGTTTGTTAGCGGTTGTATGCTTGAATGCTTGGTGTTCCCAGTGTCTTCAACGTTGAAGCTTGATCTCTATTTATAGTCTTGCCTTGGGAAGAGATCCGTTGGAGGGGACCTAGACACGTGTAAAAAAGATAAGGAAAATGACCATCTTCAATTTGAACGATACTGTAGAGATTCTCTCTTTTTCAGTCTTGAGGGCAGCTTTTGTCAATGTAAGTACAGTGCTGACAGTTCCTCATTGGTCGAGGTTGAATGGTAGGTGAAGCTTGTTCAAACTTAAAAGCAGATGCTGAGTTGACTTCCACTGATTCATCGGACACCTTTACTGAGTTATCTTCTACAGACATTCTTCTGAGAAGTTCAACTTTATTCCGATTCCTATCTACATATTCAGTAGGTTCTAACTGACCATACTAAGTCTCCAGTGCTGAGTCCGTCCAGCTGAAAAAGATTTACTCTACTGAGTCTAACAGCTACTAAACTTTTGCTAGCCTACTGAGTTCCTAACATCCTTAACTCAACTAAGCTATTACATTATACTCCCTCCGTCCCATTGGAAGCGTCTTGTTTCCAATGGGCACAGATGTTAAGAAAATGATAATGTGTGGTGTATATTGTTTGACTTTTGGATGGTTAAATCTTGTCCACATATTCTTGCATTTTTTAGAAACAAGACGCTTCCAATGGGACGCCCAAAATGGAAAACAAGACGCTTCCAATGGGACGGAGGGAGTATGATTTATCATTTAGCTAAGGTTTTGGGAACTTCAAATCTTATCATACTGAATCTCATCCCAACAGTTAGACAATTTCAACTTTGTGTTTGAATCCCATTGTAAAGTCGCTAGGACTATAACTAGTGATCTGCCCCAGTATAGGGATTGACTGAGACTTGCTCAGTATAATTAATTTAAGACCTCCTCGTAATTCAGGACAGTAGACGTAGGATCTTGCGTATCCGAATCACTTTAAAAACTGCCTATGTTATTTACTGTTTTATTGGTTACAGTTCATCCTGCATAAAACTGACTTTCAAAATCAAAAGTGTGGATTTTTAGTAAAACCTTAATACACGCACAATCATAACTGAAACAGTTAGGAACAAAGACGTTTTCCAAACAAGACGAATATAATTGGGCCTACACTTTCTGCACAACTTCTTGTACTGAGTTTATTGTGGAGTGACTGAAGTCAGTAAACAGTGTTCACTATCATGAACCACTCTGCACACACGATCAGAAAGCTTATTTAGGGAACTGAATTACTCAGTAAGCAAATTTCAGTAAAAGACTGTCTTTTGCGTTTGAGTTTGAACTTGGACTCAGATGTATTCAACCCCCCTCCCCTCCCCCACACCCCACACACCTAAAGACTCATATCTGAACCAATAAGATGAGGCTGGTTGAGTCGGTTTTTTTCTTTAAGGGTGAAAAAAAGGTAAATACAAGTGAGGAGAGAGGAGCAAGGCATCATCCCACTTGGCACCCCTCCCCCTGTTGGAAAAAGAGAGCAAATGCAGCTGGGTGGTCACAATTAGCTTGCCACTTGGCATCATCCCATTGGCTCTCGATATTTTTTTGATGCAGTAGAAAAATCATCATATCTAATAATATATGTCAAGAAAAAAGTTATATAATATTTACACACAAAAATTCATGGTTTTTCATGCTCTATAAATAGAGCCCAATATTGTTATACTTATTCACATCTTAAAATTCTCTCATTATCTCTTATTTTATTATTTAATACAAATTTTCGTCTCTAGTTTAATTATCATGTATCCATACAATAATAACTTCTACAACTCCCCATAATTCCCTTACTCTCAAGATTAATATCATGGCTACGAATATCTCAAAATTCCAACGAATTTGTATCACCAATGTTGATTCAAATTCAAAGTTTTCACAAAATCCCAAGCAAAACATCCCTCCAACCTCTTCTAAAAATTCTCATGAAAAATTGCCCAACATTTCAAACAATTCTCAAAGTTCGAAAGTGATAGAAGACATAACACTTATGTCTTCCTATTGTCATGTTAGTGAAAATGTAATTGTTGGCACCAACCAAAGTAGTACCAAATTATAGGAAAATGTGCAAAAGTTTTACGAACAAACTCGAGTTGAAAACCCACTAATGGGGAAAGACGTTGAACGAGCATTTAACATGGTATAAGCTCGTTTCGCTTTTATCAAACATCCATCTGTTCTTTGGGATCGTGTTGTTATGGGAAAAATAATGAGAGCTTGCATCATCTTGCATAATATGATCGTGGAAGATGAAAGAAGCACGTACCTAAACTATCAAGATCCCATAAAATTTATACAAGATCGATCATCCAACTGGAGATGGAGCAGAAAATAATAATTTTGCATACTTTACAAACATGATTTCGAGCATAGCTAGTTATACGACAACTAAGTCACAACTTCGAAATAGAGAAACATACAAAGATCTTCGAGACGATTTGATCGAGGATATTTGACAAAAATTCGGTGATTGTTGGTCCCGAGATAAACGTTCAGGTGTAGAAGGGGGGGGGGTGAATACACCTGAAAACTTTCTCAACTTAAAACGCGAACAGTCCAATTCAGGAAAGTGACTTGCTGAACAAGTTCAGTAGACCAAGTAAGCTATTATGGATCGCGTGGACAGAGTGACTGACTATACTGAGGCCTACTAGCTGACTGCTGTCAGAATTTAGTACCGTTCAGTAAGAGTTCAGTAGAGTGCGGAAAAGTGTAGGCCCGATTCAGTTGAGTTTGAAAACGTTTTTATTAAAACTGTTTCAGTAGGTTAGTGCATTCAGTTTAAGCTTTGCTGAAACTCAGTTATATGATTTTGTAAAACAGTTTTCAATATGAACAGTAAAATCAATGCAACAGTAAAAAGAACACAACGATTTTGAAGTGGTTCAGATATCAAACAATCCTACGTCTACTGTCCCGAAAAGATCAGGAGGCTATTTTATTATACTGAGTTAGTCTCAGTCGGTTTGTGCACTGGACAAACACTAGCCTTGAGGATTATACTGAGCAAGTCCCAGTTTACAAGGATCAAACTATAAAGTTTGACAAACTCTTCAACGATAAAGGAGTTCTTTACAGTAAGAACAGTTCAAGCTATGAACTCCTTCGGGTCTAAGCTATGGATATATTCAGTGGAGCTTAGGTTAGAGGGAAGGGAACAAGAAGGTGGTTTCTAGAGTGATGAACAATGAGGAATAACTCTCTGGGTTTGTGTTCGATCACTTGGATACTAGAGGCTATTGAATCTATTCATCTTGGTTCCCTTGAGCAAGGTTGTCGCCTTCGCTTTGAGTGTTTCTCTAAAGTTCTTGCGGAAAGCTTGTAACTTGTTCGTATATTTCTCGTAATCGCTTGTTCTTGTAGTTTTCGTAGTTCTTCGATTTGATTTTCCCTCTATTTATAGAGGTGAGCCATGGATAGATTCGTTGGAGATGAACGATCCACGTGTCACTCTCTTTGGGTAGCTAACGGCTCTTTTAAGGAATCTTGCAGAGTCATTTCCTCCATTTCTAGAAAGATGTTGACTTGCAGCTTTGTACGAGAACTTTGATAGCTGGCTGCTCATCAAGTCGAGACGTAGAAAGCAGTTGAGACATACAAACTTCTAGGAAGATGCTGAAGTTGACTTCTCTGATAACCTCGAACGACTCTACTAATTCAACATATAAGATCATCTGACAATCAAGGAGACTGTCAGGCCGTTCCTGAGTCTGACCTGGGTTCAGTAGTATACTCCTGCTGAGTCCAACTCTACTGAAGATCGACTCGAGTTCGCAAACCGCTCTGCCCGAATCCAGCTTCTACCGATTCCTTTCGATATCTTGCTCTCGCCGAGTCCATCACTACTGAATCTGAACACCTCTCAGTATGTTGCTCCTGCTGAGTCCAACACTACTGAGTCTTCACACCATGGTACTGAGGCGGATAGTCTATTGAGGGATCAGCAGACAGAACTCTGAGCCTGAACCATGATGAAGGAATGTCTACTGAGTCTGAAACTCTCAGAGACTAAGGCGTTACTATTACAACAAAAAAGGTTCACCAATCGAGTTTAGGGTTTTGGGATCATTCAAATCTTCTAAACAATATACTACTGAATCATCTCCCAACAGCGATGACAACTGAGCTTTCTTTATTTTGTTCTTTGTAATTTCAGTTTTCTTGTTTCAGTTTCGTCTTAAAATCATTGTCCTACTATGTTTTGTTTTATTTTACTTTGTACGATTTTTGAGTTTATTTTATTTTATATAATTTAAGTTAATTTTAATATTTAAAATTAAAATAATTAAGTGGTAATTTATGAAACTAACCAAATTCAATTAAAATAACACAAATCTACCCATTCATTAAAATTTAGTTTACAATCTAGCCAATATGACCGAATTACCCTTACCTTTTCTCTTATATTTATCAAGTTTGTCTTAAAAAATAATAAAAAAAAATTAAAAAAGTAATGAGAGCCGCCACCCAGCCTTAGGCCCCATAGGCTCCACCTAGCCTTAGAGCAGCCTATTTTATAGAGCTGCGGCCAAGACACCATAGCCTCCACTTGCACACAAATAACTGAATAAGTACAAATGGGGGTTAATTTAGTAATTTTGGTTAGATTGTAAACATAATTATAATATTTGGATACTTTTGTATTTGTTTTAGTAGGGTTGGGTAGTTTAGCAAATGTCTCAATAATTAATATGTATATCTAGTAATATAAATCAAAAAATAATTATAATATATAATATTAAGGTTGGTGGGCTTAGTTGGGATGGTCACGAATAAATAGTAAAAAATAGAAATGGGTTGGAAGAAAAATGAATTATATAGAAACGAGAGAAATTAATTAAATATTAGATTGGTTTGTTTGGTTGGATGTTTCTAGTAGTCGGGATATTCTTAATATAACGGATTGAGATAAATAGATGATTATTATAGTCAAATTCACAAATTTGAATTGGATAATAGCTGCAATTTTTTAATATCATGCTCCCTCCGTCCCGCTATTACTGTCATACTTCCCTAATCGGACTGTCCCGCTATTACTGTCATCTTTCCTAAAATAGTAAAATTATTTTTAAACATAAAATGAAGTGGGTCTCCTTTACTCACTACTCACCCCCGCAGTCTTATACTATCTCCCTTCAAAAATCTATCTCCCACTCTATTATGTTCCGCTTCGAACTCAGAAAATTATGATTTTATCTTTTTGAAAACTTTAGATTATTTCTTCAAATATAATATAAAAAAAATATAAAAAACAAAAATCGATTGCCTTTTACTAACATTGCAAAAATTTGGATAATTTTCATTTCTTTCCACCAACCACTCCTCGAAAACTGTGTCATTTTCTTTATACAATTAAAACTCATAAAATACACACTAAACTAAAAATTCTTAATCTCCGTGCCGAAGTCAATTGGGACAGAATTAGCGGGACGGAGGGAGTATAAAATAATTATTCAGGAAGTTATATATAAATTTATGATGTCTTTTCCAAAGTTATACTACTATTTAATTGAAGCTTCTAGAACAAGAAGACAAACAAAATGCGACCACAAATCAATAAAAGAATCACAGCAGTATTATATAGGCAAAAGAATATGGAAAAATATGCTAGTATTACTAAGTCTTCTCCGCTGAAAGAAAAACTCTAGAAAAGTCAAACTCTCTATTTTCTAGCAATTTTCAATTTCTAACGGAGAAGAAAACAGTAAAATTCAACCTAGTCTGATCCAATTCCAATCCCGCTAGATCTGTTCCTTTTCAATTTTTTATTATTCTCACTGGCTGTTACAGTAAATCAGTAATCTGCTCATCCCTGTTGCAATCTCAGGAGTCTCACCATTTTTCTCGCACTGTACTAACCGCCGGTTTTGCAGGTGATGTCAATTATTTGAGTTTAGAGTTTTATGTTTCAGATTTTAAATATTATTGGAGTTACAGTGCGGATTTGCGGTATATCTATCCTTCATATTCTTGTTTATTGTTTTTTGCTTTCTGTCTGTTCTCAACTCGTCTGTGCTTGTGATTGTGTAGTTTTGGGGTAATTTAGTAATCTAGAGAAGTTTGATGCGCGACATTTATGTTCAATAGTCTGTTCCGTTGATTTTAATGTTTCTGAAAAATAGAATTTGTCATGATTAGTTTATGTGGATGCTATAAGGCAATTGAATTGGCGTAGTTGATATCAGTCCTGTTATTTCTAAAAAATATACTCCTCCGTCCCAAAACTCTTGTCCGCTTTATTTTGGATGCGGTTTTTAAAAAGAGTTGTTAGCTGTTGGTAAAGTTATATAAAGTTGTGGGTCCTACAAAAAAGTTGTGTCTAATAATTTGCAAAGGGAAAGTGAACAAGAATTTTGGTACGAAGGGAGTATATTCTATGGAGGAAAAAGAGGAATCCTTAGTTGAGTAACATTTAGTTTTGTTATTGATTTTTGATTTCGGATTTGCAGATATGCAGAGCCAACTTGTTTGCAATGGGTGTAGAACCGTCCTTCTTTATCCCAGCGGAGCGACAAATGTTTGCTGTGTAATTTGCAATATGGTCACTTCTGTGCCGCCACCTGGTAACGCTCGAACCGGCCAAGCTACATGAATTAGTTGCTAATTGACTGAAGTTGGGAACAAAAAACACTCTCTCTTGGTGTTCCATCATGTGCTGCAGTAATTTAGTTTACCACGCCCATCTATTCTTTTTTGCGTCTACATTGGCAGTGTCTTTGTATCGAAACCCGCTGGAAACTCACTAATTTAACTGGAAGTTATAAACCCATTACGAGCAATAAAAGTATCGACGGTCAAGCATCATTGATGATATGATGATGTACTGCATTACATTATTAAATTTCTCAGTCAAATTGCTCCTCTAGCTGTATTTTATTTCTTGATGGCTGATGGCTCGACTATATTGCATTACCTTTTGCCATTTTCTTTAGCATTTTCTCATCTGACGAATTTTCCCCTTATAACTTGATGCCTTGTTTGCACTAAACAAGTGCTTAATTGGTCGAATCTCACTTTTCTGTGGTTTTGGTTCGTGTACACAGGAGTTGAAATGGCTCAATTGATATGTGGAGGTTGTCGCACCTTGCTTATGCATGCTCGTGGAGCAACTAGTGTCAGATGTTCCTGCTGTCATACTGTGAACCTTGTACCAGGTATAAACCTAAAATGATAGTTACATATTAGTGCTACATCTTATTAAGTTATTATCTTTTCTAACTAATATTACGCTCCGAAGAATCACCCTCTTATCATAGTCGCGCATCCCAATTTTATTTGTTATCATAACCTTATTATTTCCATGATGTGCAGCTGCAGCGGCTCCACCCCCGCCTCTGCCTCTGCCTCTGCCTCCTAATAATGTTGCTCATATCAACTGCGGGAACTGCCATATTATGCTGATGTATCCTGCTGGAGCACCATCAGTAAAATGTGCAGTTTGTCACTTTATCACAAACGTTAATGTAAGTGTTGTGTTTCTTTTCTTCTCTGTGCGGCTCTACTTTCAGTTTCCACTCTCACACCTGCACCTGCAAGGAGTCTCTCTCTCCCTCTCTCTATGTTTTCTACAGGGTTTAATTTCTAATTAAATGGAGAAAATGAAGTCAATATTATTCTTTAAGACAAACTATTAAGTACTCGGTACAAGTTTTTGTTTGGGGTGTGGATAGGACATAGGTGGGGATGTTCTTTTGTTGCATAACAGCTCTTGATATTGTACTTTTAGAGGTTAGTACTTGGCCTTGTCGTAGGGTAGATTTGCATCAAGTGTAGATTGCTTTATTTTTGTGTTTTGCATAAAAGAAACTTGCAACAGTTTCAGATGTATACAGAATTATTTTCTCATTACTGTAACATGACCTAATACTGAAGCTTTATACTTCTGAAGTTGGGTTTCTTTTTTTATGAACAATTTGGATGGAAAGTATTTGACATATGAAATATTTCCTGGTTGAGATGCTAGACTGGGGTTATCCAAGTCTTGTGCTTGTATTATTGAGCATTAAGTTGTGAAGATGGAATATCTTAGCAGAAGAATAATTGTAAATGAGGTGCTTGTATTCTGCTTATCATACTAAAACACGATCCTAGTTGAAATACACGTCAATTTTCTGGTTGATTTGATGATCAACGTCTAATCTCTTGCACACATCTGTAAGGCTTAATCCAAACTTTTTCTTGTAGATGGGTGATAGAGTTCCGATTCCTGTACATAGGCCTGTCGAGAATTCGACTTCTGCATCAACACAGTCTACCTCTACAGTAAGTGTTTGTTATCATCAACACCAACATGAAAAACTGTTGTGCATCCATTGTAGAAATTCATGTGGTTGGACTGCTGCAGGCAACAACAGCCTATTCTCATAATCAAACAGTCATGGTGCAAAACCCAATGACAGTGGACGAAAGTGGCAAGTTGGTCAGTTCCTCTCATATTTGCATTTTGGTATTGCTATGCTTCTTCTATCTTATGCAGATGATGAACACTAATGAATTTATGGTGTTGCTTCCACAGGTTAGCAATGTCGTCGTCGGCGTTACGACATAAGTTGGCGTGTAAGCCTAGTTGGGCACAAACAACTGAACAAGCCAAACCTATAGAGAGATCCTGTGCATATTGTGGCTATGATTAATTAGTATGGACTTATAAACTTGGTTGTAAAGTGCCAGAACAAACTGAACTCTTTTGCACCACATATTGTGCCTCATTTTGCTACAAGAGAATTTATGTTGTACCAGCGACAATATGTTTGAGTTTGTAAAGTTAATTGTATGTTTGAGTTTGAGATTCAGATACAAACTACAGGCCAAGCAGCTGGGGAGAAATATAATGAAGAGAATATACGAACTTCACACTTCACAGACTTCGCAGAATATGAACTTAAATTTTTATATTTATTGTTTTCTATTAAAAATAACACACTATTAATAAGAACGCCAAGTATTGTTGTTTTAATATATGGTACGAGATTAAGAGTTGAATATCGAAATTAATAATTTCGTACTTAGCTCACGCGTTTAACTTCAACTTGTTATCAAGTTAGGGCTTTGATAATTTTACCATTAATAAAGGTAACCACATGTAAACACTGGTAATGGTAAGTCTTTTAGAATTACAACAATTATCGGTACGGTGATTATTAGCGCGGTTATCAATAGTTTACTACTAGTAAAATTTATAATTTATAATTTGATGTCCGAACAAGTCGTGTTAAAATACGACTGTAAGCCGAGAATTATTGAGTTCACCAACTTTTAAGTCATAATAAAGTGATACATAAATAGTTTAAGAATCTTAATTTAATGTCTTTTATCTTATCTACGTCGCAAATAATTTGTTTTGCTATTTTTGTATTTATTGCTTATAACTTAAATCTAATTCAACAACACACTTATCATTAGCTTAGCTTTATGAATAACGTTTAATTACACAAATAAAAGTTAGAATTAAAGAGATTAAGACATACTCCCTCCGTCCCAAATATATATGCCTACTTTCCTTTTTCGTCTGTCCCAAATCTATATGCCTATTAGTAATTTTTTTGTATTTAACTAAATCTTTCATCAACTTTAATAGATCTAATTAATATGATAACATAGAAAAATACTATTTTATCCAACTTTTATAATAACAAACACAATTATGACATTAACCTTTTAGTAATTTACTTTAATTTACTCAAATTCCAATAACAACATTTATCTAACTTTCGTATCATTAATTTTTTTCTTAATCTATGTGAAAAAGCAAATGGGCATATAAAATAGGGACGGAGGGAGTAATAATTATGTACAACAATTTTAGTCTCTTATATTCAATAAACATAAATGGCCTCCGTTTAATATTGTTTATTGCTCATTCAATAATCAACATCAGCAAATATTAATTTCCACCCACAAACAACTTTCAAATTCAAAAATCATCTATACACATTAGGTCTCTTTCAAAAAAAATTAAAATAACAAATACGATAAAAAAAAATGGTGATTTCTGGAAGAAGGAGATAATATGATAACTCAGAAAATGAAAAATCGAAAATAATGTCTAGATATAAAGAATGAAACTCAACTTAGAAACCTAAATTTGATTTGATGATGGAAATTACTGTATGTGAATTTATGTGAAAAGAAAGAAGAATGAAAAAAGGAGATGAAGATTATGAATTCACGTAGATTGCGGTTACTAAAATAAAGGAAAAAAATGACATAAATAACCTCAATGATATTTTAATCAATAATAAAGTATTAAAACAATACATAAATTTAAAATAATAACAACCATGGATTAAAAAAATGGAGGGCTAATATTCATTCTTATTTCCTATTTTAAGCCTCATTCTCGTATGATCAATTTCCTACATAATTTATAGATCAACTACATGTAACATTATAAAATAATAAGTTGATGGTCAATTTTCATCAATTTGATCGAGAATTTGAACTATTGTAAATAAAAATGTGGAAGATAAAAAAAGATGCAGGGTCGTTTATCTGCTTGGCTAGTTAAGCATGTGATAATTCATAGATGTTTGAGATTTGATTATCAAAGGCTACATGAGCTCATAGTAGTTTACTAGATAAATTAAGTAGTCGGGCATTTCCAGCCTGTAACGCCCCAATTTTCAAAACTTAACTAGGGACGCTACTTCATACTTAACATGCATATCTTAATTCTTTCAAAACATTTTCATTCAGTAGAACCGTTGCAAAACTACTTAGGTTATTTTCATGCTCAACGGAAGTCTTAAATAAAAATTTACTAAGTCTAACATTTCAAAAAAACAAATAATGAAAATTTCATAAACTAAAAGCAATAATTTAAATACGATAAATTATCGTCGTGACTATCACCACCAACACCTCTACGCATCGGCCGAGCTATTTCCTGAAAAATGTTAAAATAGTGGGGTGAGTACGACTACTTAGTGGGAGATGTACACATTTACCAGAATTATAAATCACACCGATGGGACATGGAGAATTAGATCATGGAAAGAGATACTGGGCCACACAGACCACATGAACTGGTAATTTGGCCACACAGACCACATGAACTTTTCAAACAGTCCGATTTGGACTGACGGCTTGATTTTGACCGATTTTTCATAGAGGATCCGATTTCGATCCTAGGACCCGATTTCGACCCTTCCTTTCATTTAGGATCCGATTTCGATCCTAAGGCCCGATTTTGACCCTTCCTTTCATATCTATCATAATCACATGAAATATCGAACATAACATATAATAAAGATAAACAGTAGCATTCCCCACCTTAACTTTGACTTGATGAAAATAATGGATATCAATTTTTAAGTCCTGCGCGCCGATCCTATACATGGTAATTTATCTTAATGACTCTACATGGAAGGTCATGCATACATCAATAATTCAAATAATTCAACACATAGATCAAAATAATCAAACAAATGTATACTATACATAATGTACTTATTAACATGCAATTTTAGAGGTTTCATATGGTAATAAACTTAAGTATATTAAACATAATCTTATTTCTATTGACAATTCATTCGTGCATTGAGTAATTCGGCAATTCATGAATTAAATTAATGAAATCATAAAAATTATCCTAAAAATTATAGATCTCGATCATGAAAAACATAATACATATTCCATGTTGGGTGATGATTCCATCCTCAGCACTGTTACTCTTACTGGGAAATGATTCGGTCTTAGACACTGATCTTAAGCTCAGTAGCCTTGTGCTCTGTACTTGTCTGAAGATTTGAAGATCCCAAAACCCTATCTGATTGGTGAACCATTCCGTTGTATATGTTGTTTGTCTCTGAGGTTTCAAACTCAGTAGACACTCTGCTCTGGTCAAGGCGCTCAGTAGCTTATTTGCCTCAGCACCAGTGTAGAAGACTCAGTGATACTGGACTCAACAGAACAAGATATGCGAGAGAGTCGATTGAACCGAACTCGGCAGGAGTAGTTCACTTGGACTCGTAGCTGATCTTCGATAGACTTATCTCAGCTGTCTATCTACTGAATACAAGGTCAGACTCAGCATCGGCAGACAATCTTCTGAACTGTCAGATCTTTTTGAAATGCAATCAGCATAGTCATGTACGAGGAAGAGAGAAGTCATCTTCAAATAGCCTCGAAGTCTGTTCTGTCTCAACCACCTTATTCACCTCGACAAATGACAAGCATACACGTGTCATCCTACCTACTAAAGCTGCAAGTCAACACTTTCCGAAAAAGGAGGAAAAGGCACTGTTACCTACGTCAAAAAGAGCCGTTTGCTACCAAAAGAGAGAGAGAGAAGAAGATCGTCTCCAACGGATCTATTTTAATCTCTGCTCTATAAATAGAGGGATTATTCAAGAAGAATGTACCGAATGCACGAACCACAGAGCCAAAAATCCAGAAAGCAGTCAACGAGCAAAGAACCCAAAGAACAAAGTCTTAGCAAGAACTTGAAGAACAATTTTCTTGCGAAAGACTACATTCTAGCTCATAGGGAATCAAGCTGAACCGACATATAAAGCCTCTAGTATCCAAATCGACGTTACACGAACTCAAAGCTTACCTTCAGCTGTTCGTCGATCTAGAAGCTACTCTCTCATATTCCCTATCCCTCTAACCCTAAGCTCAACTGTTCTTATCTATAGCTTAGACGAAGGAGTTCATCTTTGAACCTGATCCTTATTGTATAAGGACTCCTTCACTGTTGGAGAAAGTTTGTCAAACACTTCTAAGTTTGATCGTTGTAAACTGAGACTTGGATCAGTATAAAAACCAAGACGCGGCTTTGCCCAGTGTGCAAGCTGACTGAGACTAACTCAGGATAAATAATAGCCTCCTGATCTTTCGGGACAGTGGACGTAGGATTTGAGCGATATCCGAACCACTTTAAAAATCTCTGTGTCGTTTACTTACTGTTACATTGATTTTACTATTCATACCGAACATCATTTCTTAAAATCAATCAACCGTCTCGAGATACCGAACCGAATATCTCGCCGAACCGAGACTTTCATAAAACGTTTTCACCACTCAACCGATTTGGGCCTACACACATTTCCGCACGCCGAACTCTTACCGTAGATACCGAATTTCGACTCGGTCGGCTAGCGTGTCTCGGTAGAGTCGACTCTTTGCCGCACACGATTCGTAACAGTGTTTGTTCTGTTCGAACTCTTTCGATCGGACACCATCCCGAATAGGACTGTTCGTGTTCGAAGTTGAGAAATCGAATCGTGTGTATTCACCCCCCCTCTCTACACCCGATCGTACACTCGGGACCAACAATTGGTATCGGAAGCAGGGAGTTCCTTAAGACTCTTGTCACTTTGAGACCGGGTCTATTCGAACGGATCCGGAGAAAACGTTTTCACCGCATATCACTCTACATTCATATCTTTATCTTCCATGGCCGATATGTCGGGTATAAGGATGGTACCCATGTTCTCGGTAGAGAACTATGGAGTATGGCGAGTCGAATGGAGGCGCATCTCGACTTCTCTCCACGATAGCATGACCGAAGTGCTTGAGGAAGGACCTATCGTTCCCATGATCGATAGTGTTGTAACTCAAGACCAAGCTGAAGGAGGAGGAATGGTGACCGGGAAGAAGATTCCCAAAGACAGAAGTCTCTTCACTCCTGAGGAGAAGAAGCTTCACAACTTAGACCGTGTTGCCAGAAACGCTATACTGACCACCCTTAGTGATTCTTATCTTGGCAGGGTTCAGGAATGCAAGACTGCAAAAGAACTCTGGGACGCCCTAGCGCTCTTGCGTCGGGGGGACTCGAGAAGATTAAAGCTAACAAGTTAGCGCTGGAACTCCAAAAGCTGGAAAGCCTCTCTCTCATGCCTGGTGACAAAATTGAAGATCTAAATGTCAGATTCACGAATCTTATGAACTCCATCAACGGGCTGGGAAAGACATTCAGCAACCGAGAAATGAATCTAAAGATACAGAGGGCACTGCCGGACGGACACTGGACACCTTTTGCCACTCTATTGCGACATTATGATTTAGATGTTGTCTCTCCTGACCATATCTTTTCAGAATTACAGGCAGAGGAGTTTGAGTTCGACAGACCTCAAAGAAAGCTGAGAGTTGAAGCTGACACAAAGATTGACCATGCTTTCAAAGCGTCAGTCAGCACAGCATCTCCCGTGACGAGCAAGATGACGAGTAAGACTGAGCCTTCACTCAATGATCTACAAGAAGGAAGTCTCGCTCAGAAGTATGCGCTGCTCGCTGTAAAGTATCAGAAGGAGAAAGAGAGGCGTAGAAGGCTGACTAAAGCGTACCGAGACACAAAAGGTAAGTCAGAATATACACCAAAACGCTCTCCTGACTCACAATCTTCTGAATGCAGAAAGAAAGATGACTCAGCACCCTCAAGGGATAGTGCAACCAAAGAAGAAAAAGTCATCACTTGCTACAACTGCAAAAAGCCGGGACTTATCAATATGATTGTCCTGAGCTCAGTAGTGCTGAACGCGCAGCACGTAAGGCAAGGAGAGAGAAATTCGCCCAGAAAAGACAATCCTACATACCTGGCGAAATCTCAGACGACTCAGAAGAGGTCGACTCCTTTATGGATTCATGTGACGATGAAGCAGCCTTCATGGCCTTAGACATGAAGCAGATGAATCGACTGAAATGTGCATGATGGCAGGCGAAGAGGATGAGGTAAATTCTCATGAACCAGTCAACTCCTCTTCACACTGCACACACGACACTGTTTCAGGTGCAGATGGGAATTTGGACATCACAACCGCATATGAAGATCTACTAGATGAACAAATTCAAATGAGTCTGCAGCTTAGCAAGACTCTTCAGGAGTTGGATACCCTGAAAGTGGAGAATCAGAGACTTTCTCAGGAGAGTCAGGTTACTACTGAGGCCGAAGGACTTGTGGTGAGACTCAGGGAGGAGATAAACTCTCTGATGGCCAAGTCTCAAGCATCAAGAAGATCGGATTTCGGTTTTGACCAATGACTTGACTCGGAAAATATCGAACCGAGTCTGTCGAAGCAAAACCGTCGGGACTTCGGACCGAACATGATGCACCGAAGAAAAGTGATGATGTCCGGAGGAGCCTCGATGACCGAGAGGTACATGGGCGCTGAAAAGAAATTGGAGGCTATGCTAGCAAGCAACAAGCCAAAGCACTGCAAGGAAGGACTTGGATTCAGCCGGGGGAGCTTCCTCGTCCGCCCCAAGACACTCGGAAGGACGACTTGCTTGATAGGTTTGTTCGAGGAAAGACCATCAATGCTGATATACTTGAACCCCCTCGCAAAGAACAAACAAAAGATGAAAGCACCTCATCCTACTCAAGCAAGATTCGACAAAGAGATCAAAGCCAAAGAACCCCGGTTCGGTCAAGGGGGGAACCAACAAATCAAAATTGGCCGATCGGTATGGACCTCCAAAGCCGACACATCCAGCTCGGTATGGGTCATATTATTATGATCCTATAGTCGAAGAGGTTCCAAAAGTCGAAGAAACAGAAAAGCCGCACGTAAGGCAAAGGTCGGCAGTCCACCGCTCGAAGATTAGGAATCCCGAACCTCGAAGCCTCGAAGTCACCCCTGACCATCCGGTGGTCGATATGTTGACTCTAGTGGAAAGAAGATGTCCGAAACCACCGGGGTTGTTAGACGATTTGGGTTATTAAAACTAACACCTAAGGACCCAAAATCAAAAATAAAGGGTACCTGAATATAATTCTGTTTTGCAGGTGCGCAGAGACCCATGGTATGTGGACAGCGGATGCTCAAGACATATGACATACCAAAGGAGTCTACTGAAGAATTATATCACTGAAGAAGGACCCAGAATTGAGTTCGGAGACAATGCAAAAGGCTATACAAGAGGATATGGAACACTCAACATTGGAACTGCCAAAGTTCCAAGAATATCATATGTTGAAGGACTTCAGCATAACCTTCTCTCTGTTATTCAATTTTGTGATAACTCAAATAGAGTGGTATTTGACGCCGGTTTCGTGATGTTATTGATAAATCTACGTGGAAAACAAGTGTTATCGTGTTCGCGCAGAAAGAACATATATGTTGCTGACTGGAACTCAGCTGAACCTGAAGCTTGTCTGTTGGCAAAGAATGATAATCGAACGGGGTGGCTATGGCATAGAAGACTCAGCCATCTCAACTTCAAGACGCTCAACAAACTAGCAAGAGACACTCTAGCAAGGGGACCGCCGAATGAAATATTCAAGCAAAGACACTCGGTGTGAAGCATGTCCGAAGGGAAAGCAAACAAAGAATCAAAATCCAACAGCTTCCATCTCCTTCCACCGATGGAATCCTTCACCGCTACATATGGATTTGTTCGGTCCGGTCTCTCCGGTGACGATCAGAGGCAAGAAGTATGCTTTAGTGGTCATAGATGACTACTCGCGCTACACATGGGTCATATTTATTGCCAACAGGTCTGACGTCAAAACAGAGTTACCAAAGCTTCTGAAAAAGCTCAGTGTCGAAAAGAACACCAAGATCAGAAAAATACGTTCAGACAGAGGAACTGAGTTCCTTAATTCCATGGTAGAGGAGTTCTGCGAAGCAAAAGGAATAGAGCATGAGACATCGGCTGCCCACACACCTTAGCAAAATGGAGTTGCTGAACGAAAGAACAGAACTCTCAAAGAAGCAGCTAGAACTCTACTCGCAGATTCAGGACTCCCATCCAAATTCTGGGCAGAAGCAACGGATACTGCGTGTTACACTCAGAATAGATCTCTACTGACGAAGCAACATAAGAGGACACCATATGAACTATGGAACGGCAGGAAGCCTTCTCTATCTTATTTCCATATCTTTGGTTGTTCATGCTTTATCCACAATAATGGGAAAGATCAGCTGAAGACTTTTGATAGCAAGTCGATCGTGGGAGTATTCTTAGGATACTCTCGGGTCAAGAAAAGCTTTCGAGTATTCAACTATCGGACTCTTTGCGTGGAGGAAAGCCCTCATGTTGTTTTTAACGAGTTTGCTACTGAAGACAGGAGCAATAACTCAAATTCTGAATCTGAGGACATCAGTAGACAGCTACAGGATCTAAGCTTAAAGGACAAACCTGAAAAGATCCAGCTATGTTGGGATGATGATTCAGACGAAGAAACCGAAGACAAATCTATCGAATCTCAACCAGCAGAGCAAGTAGGCGAGCGCATTGATTCTCCCGAGCGTAATCAATCCCGTGTAACTCAGGTCGATGAAGAAACCCAAGAGGTAACCGAGACCACTACCGAGAATAACAACTCGTGGGGGAACATCTAGTAATGTTCCCGAGCCGAATGCCCCCGAACCCGGTGACTCGAGTAGACCATACTCTTATCACTGAAATTCTTCAATCTCAGAATAGTACAACTGAAATGCCTAACTCACCTACTATCTGTGTTGAACAAATTTCAGATGAAGAGCTGAAACTTCGTAGATCGTGGCTCGATGCTCACACTGCTGATCTAATCATTGGAGATCCCTCAGCTAATGTCAAGACAAGATCCAGATTCTGTCAAGGAGAAAGAGCATTATTTTCCTGCTTCTTGTCTACTAAAGAGCCTCAGACCATTGAGGATGCATTAAAAGATGCTGACTGGATCATAGCTATACAGGAGGAGCTGAATCAGTTTACGAGAAACGAAGTGTGGGAGCTTGTAGACAGACCCCGTCATCAACATGTCATTGGAACCAAATGGGTCTTCAAAAACAAGCGAGATGAAAACAACGTTATAGTAAGGAACAAAGCAAGGCTCGTGGCTAAAGGCTACTTGTCAAGTCGAAGGAATAGATTTCGATGAAACTTTCGCTCCAGGTTGCAAGATTGGAGGCAATTAGACTATTTCTAGCCTACGCAACACATCAAAGATTCGAGTTTATCAAATGGATGTGAAGTCTCGCGTTCTCGAATGGCGTGCTTGAAAGAAGAAGTCTATGTGGAACAACCGCCCGGCTTTCAGGCGGGGACATCAAGTATATAGACTCGTAAAGGCTCGTATGGGTTAAAACAAGCACCCGTGGCTTGGTACGATACCGCTCCGAGTTTCTTCTTCGTAAAGGTTTTCGAAAAGGCACGATGAGACCGCACTCTATTCAGCATTCGACTGGAAGAAGACTTATTACTTGTGCAGATCTACGTGGATGACATCATATTCGGATCAAAGAATGTTATCATGTGTCAACAATTTGAAAAGATGATGAAGGATAAGTTCGAGATGTCAATGATGGGAGAAATGAACTACTTCCTTGGTTTTCAAGTCAAGCAATCTGAAAAGGGAACGTTCATCAACCAAGGCAAATACACTCGAGACCTCTTCAAAAGATTCGGCTGCACATCCGGCAAATCTATCAAGATCCCAATGAATACGAATATGAAGATAGATCTTGATAAAGAGGGAGTATCAGTAGACCAAACCGAATATCGTGCTATAATTGGTTCATTATTTTATTTAACAGCTACTCGTCCTGACATAACTTATGCTGTAGGTGTCTGTGCTCGATTTCAGGCGAATTCGAAGCAGAGCCATATGGACTCAGCAAAGAAGATTCTCCGCTATCTTCGAGGAACACCTGACATGGGTTTATGGTATCCAGCTGATGATAATATTGAACTAACTGGCTATTCTGATGCTGACGTAGAATTGACCGAAAATCAACTTCAGGAACATGTCAGTTCCTTGGCAGCAAGCTGATCTCATGGTTTTCAAAGAAACAGCACTCAGTAGCTACGTCGACTACTGAAGCTGAATACATGGCTGCCGGAAGTTGTTGCGCCCAAATCCTTTGGGCCGAGACAAAGAATGAGAGACTATGACGTCATTCGTAATGAAGTGCCGATCTTCTCGCGATAGTACCAGGTGCCATTGCAATCACTTAGAATCTCGTACTACACACGAGATGCAAGCACGTGGACATCGACATCACTTCATTCGTGACCATGTCGAAAAGAAGGATATCGGGATGGAAAAGATTCATACCGACAAGCAACGGCCGACATACCGACCAAACCTCTAGCCGAATCCGGATTCGAGAGAACTTTCGCAGAGCTAGGTCTGCTTGGGACCCTACCGACCCCGGGCGGTAAAAGGTTTCGTGGAGAGGACCATTTCGTAAGGGGGAATGTTCACTCTCGCATCGAATGTATTCGAGCGTAGAGATTCAGAAACCATCTACACGAGGTATCAGATGACTACTATGTTCAGCTGACAGGTTTGCGTATCTCTACTCAGTAGTAATTTATATTACAAAACCTTGCATTTATGACAAAGATTCAGCATGATATTAATATCTCTTGGTTTGTCTTTATTATTAACGGATTTCATTTAATGCACGACATTCCATACATAAGCTTGCCGAACTCTGCGCGCATTTAATGCGATGTCTTTTCACAAGTTACTACTTAGGCTATTTTACAACTGGCTTTGAATTAGGCGGCATATGTGATCATTACCTATAATATATCTTCTAATCTTGACCGTCCATTCTATAAAGCAGTTTAATCACAACCTTTGATCAAATAACTGTTCATCTTCACGTTTGATATATATATTTGATCATATCTTCTCAAACCGCCATTAGCATACTTCAAATCTTTCAAATCCGAAAAATCTGAGATTTGCAAAAGCAATCCTTACTTGCAACTTCATCTTAATATCTTATCTCGATTTTATTGGTATGCCTATGAGAACTGTTATCGTATTCTCTCGTATTTTTTTTTTCGAGATCACTACGTAAGCAATCGTTCTAACTAAGAATCGATACTGATAAATCTCTTGTAACAGGTACTATGGCGGGTATCTTTGTAGATGCCCCTGACAACATGGAGGAGATCCTCAGCAAAGGCCGTGTCTGGTGCGAACCAGTCATGGAATTCGATGCTTGCGAGCTCGAATACATGGATGAAGTCTTTACATACCTCAGAGGATCTGGTCTGGAAGAATTTCTATCGAGGAAGCCCACTTACTTCCTTCCTCGACAAGTGGCAGAGA
This sequence comes from Lavandula angustifolia, assembly GCA_028984105.1. Taxonomy (NCBI): domain Eukaryota; kingdom Viridiplantae; phylum Streptophyta; class Magnoliopsida; order Lamiales; family Lamiaceae; genus Lavandula; species Lavandula angustifolia. The sequence goes on from CM054811.1 coordinate 14,328,934, forward strand.
TATATCTGAACTCTAATTCCGTCGGAGGAGATATTGTGGCGAGATTCGCTGTTCACGCTATTGGCGATGCGTCGAAGATTCTGAAGCGGATATCGATCAAGCAAGCACTGAAGAAGAGCTTCAATCTTCCATCTGAAGGCATAAGTACTATAGGCTATAACAATGACTCAGTAGACGAATACCTGATGGTATTCTGTGGCAAGCCTACAACCTTCAGAGCAGCCTTCCCGAAGAACGCAATGCTACCACAGTTCAGAGCATTGGCCTACATCGTCACGCAGTTGCTGACGAGCCAAGCTGTCTCCTTCGATCAGGTCTCTCGACCTAAGATCCACTTGATGATGGCAATTTATGATTGTACCAAGGTCAACTGGACCGAGTTCTTCATCCGGGAATTTATGGCTCAAGCAGCCAAGTTTGACAAGCCCACGCGTACGCTGAGCGCAAAAGGCAAATTACTTTATGGGCTAAAGCTGTCAGTTATGATTGAAGACTTCTGTGGCTCTGAGCAGATCACCTATGACGACAAGGAGTACTTCAACATAAAGAAAGTTCGGTTTTACAACAGGACTACGGCCCTTCAGCAAATCGGGTCAGGCCCCTCAGCCGTGACTTAGCAGACTGAGTCTCAGAAGGCTACTCCAACGAAAAGGAGAACGCCTCCAGCAAAAACCCCAAAGGCACCGGCTAAGAAACTGAGGAAAGCCAGCGATGTGCCTGCTGAACCTAAAGCCCCTGCTGAACAGGCCACTCAGCAAACTACTCACCCCCGAGGCCGATAGATGAATCTTGAGTCTTCTGAGAAGACTCAATCAGTGGAGAAGGGAGTCTTCACTGAAGAACCAATAGAGATGGAACAAGGGGAGGCTACTGAAGCTCACAGTGAAGAAATTCAACGCCTTGACGGCCCCCTCGCAGTTCCTCCACTCGCAGCGATGCGCCACTCGCTGAGACTCAGACGTCTCCAATTGACTTGGAATCCGAGACGGCGTCTGAAGAAGAAACAATCGGGATGGAAGCGTTAGTGATTCTATCCAGAGCATCCCGAGAAATTCTTCAACTAATTCCGGAGCTTGCTGACTACTCAGACCTGTTGCAAATTGCCAAATCAGCAAGGCTCCACATGTTGCTGCGACATCAGGAGTGGCCTCGTCTACAACGCTTAGTTCTTCACTACTCCTGTCAGCAGCTTCATGAAGAAGAACTGAGACTGAGAGAACAGATAGGCTATTCTGAGCCTGAAGACCTCAGTTCAATGGACAATCTGAGGGCTGCGATGCTGGCTATGATACATGATCGACAGCTTGCCTCCGGCCCAAAGACCCTCGAGATGGGTCGACCATGACGACCCACCCGGTGATTCGGGCCCCCGGAAAGCCTGATGAGGGAAATCCCCAGAACAAGGATACACTCACTTCTGCAGAAGCTCCGCGTCCGCCCAGTATCCTTGGACCTGCGAAGTCGACGGCTAGTACCTCAGCATCTAAGAGCCCGCTCAGCTCTTGTTGAAGTCTGTATTCGAAGTAGCGCCCAGCCCGCATTGTCGACGTTCCAAGTATGTGGCGAAGGCTATTAAAAGCCAAGGCACTCAGAACCGTGCCCTCGCCAAGGCAAGCCCACAACGTGTGGAAGAAGACTGCTGAAGCCACCGCTACCGAGCTTCGTGGGCCGAAGTCTTCTATATCTCAATCGCCGCCCCTAATGTCTCTCGCGCTTATTTCAAAAGCACCGGCTCAAGAAGAAGACAAATTTGAATCTCATCTCGGGATCTTTCGGGAGAGCCGAGCCAAACTACTTGAGGAATTTCGGGCTTCCAAATTGGCTCATACCGAAGCTATTATCGAACAATCCCGGGCCACGACATATAAGACTTGATAATATTCAACCGGGTCCTGGAGGATAAGATCTCCGAGAAGCCGAATGATTTTAAAGCCGCAATGAACTCTCCTACAAGCAATACGATGAAGCTCGACTTCCGAGAGGAACGAGCCGCATGAGGCACCGACGCACTTTAAGGATCAAATTCGCCGCCGTCAACCTCCTTCAACAACCTTCAGAAAAAGGTACTTATCCCTACCCCGGCTGCTATTGATGATGCCAAAAAGGGGGAAAGTAAAAGAGGGAAGAAAAAGAGTACCGAGCCAGCAAAAGGCAAGAAACAGAGTACTGAGAAGCCTACTCCTACAAAAACCACAAAATCTACAAAATCTTCTAAGGGGGAAGCTACACTAAAGTCATCTCAGACTCAGACTCAGACTCAGACGGGTGAGGCCCAGGGTGTCCCAACTGCGAGCACAGCTGAGACAGGCCTAAGTGGCTCAGGATCCCAGGCTACTCATGCAACCCAGACTCCTACTGATATCATCAAGGAGGTTGCAGAGTATGCTGAATAGAAAGAGGACTCAGATGATGAAGAAGAGGTTCCTCTACCTCCACCTGTTCAGGGAAGAGGTAAGAAAGTAATGGATCTCCCGACCCCTCCAGCAAAGAAGAAAACCAAGAGATATATTTCTACTGAGGAGGAGGCTCAGATAGCGGCTGATGAGAAGCTCGCTAGGGAGATTACCGATGCTGAAGCTGCCAACAAGCTAAAGTCTAAGCCTGCTAAAGGAAAGACAAAGGCACCAGCACGCGGTGGAAAGAAGAAAGCGCCTGCTAGGTTGCCTCCCAGAAAACTCAGAATCGAGGATGAGGAAGATAGGGAGAGGCAACAACAGCAAAAAGGCACTCAGCAGCAAGGTACGTCCAAAAACAAATCCAGTACCTCTGCTGACTCTGAACAAGCTCCTCAGAAGCCTCAAGAGCAAGATCCAGAAATTGAAGCAATATTCGCTCGATGGAGAGATATCTCTACCGAGGAGAGGAAGCTAGACAGCTAGAGGCCAGCTGGCGGGAGGATACATTTGGCGGACCTCGAGGCACTCGAGAATTCGTGCCGAGCAAGAGGCCAGGCTGAGAGTTCCTTCGAAAGCTGACATTCCTTACCAATACAGAAGGTTCAGGAAGCCAACTGATCTGAAAACACATAGATGGCCGAGATCAGACGAATGCATGCCTATTCAGTTCAATCAGAGATGGGAATCGGCCAAGATTGAGTTTATCAAGAGAAATTATTTCCGGAGATTCGGCCCGAAATGTCTAAGGCCGATGCCTACGTCGAGTGGATGGTCATTCTCGAACCCGATCTTTACCCATATTTGCACGAGCCGTAATCGAAGGGGTAGTAGTCGGCGTTCTCGAAGCAAGAATCATTCCTCCACCCCGAAGACAAGACGACTCAGTCCATCTCGGAGTGATTGAACAAGAAGTGAAGAATGCTTTGCGATGAACGAGGTCTAGAACAAGATGATCCAGCCAGACTTCGCCGAATACTTGAAGCCGAGGAAGAACACGTTCGTAAATGTATGGAGTCCCACTGCCCGAAGATCAATCTCAAGGTTTCATGAATAGGATTCAGAGCTTTAAGGGTTCTCCTCCTTAGTTCTCTTCTTAGCTTAGCAAGATTTGTATTGTACTTAACTGACTATCATATATATACAATCTGCTTTTTGGCTTTGACAACTACTTGTTGTCTAAATAGCCGTGTTTGCTTTATGCTTTAACACTCAGAATCACTGAAGTGATTACTGACACACACACACTTTGTTTATTTACCTGTCAGTTTTTGCTCGGTTAGATTTCTAATAGACTAGATATTCATAGAGTTATTATTTCTCATAGGGGGAAATTGTTGCATGGGGGAAATTGTTGTAAAGGGGGAAATTGTTCTGCTCTGTCTCCCTCAGTAGTCTAGCACTTACCAGACAACTCCACTGATCCTTCTTGTAATTATGCAAGGAGCTCTGTTCCTGAGTAAGTTAGTGTTTAGCATAGATGATAGGTTTTGGCATCATCAAATAAGGGGAAATTGTTGGGTGATGATTCCATCCTCAGCACTGTTACTCTTAGTGGGAAATGATTCGGTCTTAGACAACCGATCTTAAGCTCGGTAGCCTTGTGCTCGTACTTGTCTCGAAGATTTGAAGATCCCAAAACCCTATCTCGATTGGTGAACCATTCCGTTGTATATGTTGTTTGTCTCCGAGGTTTCGGACTCGGTAGAGACACTCGCTCCGGTCAAGGCGCTCGGAGCTTATTTGCCTCGGCACCGGTGTAGAAGACTCGGTGATCTTGGACTCAGCAGAACAAGATATCGAGAGAGTCGGTTGAACCGAACTCGGCAGGAGTAGTTCATCGGACTCGGAGCTGATCTTGGTAGACTTATCTCACTGTCTATCTACCGAATACAAGGTCGACTCGAGATCGGCGCACAATCTTCCGAACTCGTCGATCTTTTTGAAATGCAATCAGCATAGTCATATACGAGGAAGAGAGAAGTCAGCTTCAAATAGCCTCGAAGTCTGTTATGTCTCAACCATCTTATTCACCTCGACAAATGACAAGCATACACGTGTCATCCTACCTACTAAAGCTGCAAGTCAACACTTTTCGAAAAAGGAGGAAAAGGCACTGTTACCTACGTCAAAAAGAGCCGTTTGCTACCAAAAGAGAGAGAGAGAAGAAGATCATCTCCAACGGATCTATTTCAATCTCTGCTCTATAAATAGAGGGATTATTCAAGAAGAATGTACCGAATGCACGAACCACAGAGCCAAAAATCCAGAAAGCAGTCAACGAGCAAAGAACCCAAAGAACAAAGTCTTAGCAAGAACTTGAAGAACAATCTTCCGGCGAAAGACTACATTCTAGCTCATAGGGAATCAAGCTGAACCGACATATAAAGCCTCTAGTAACCAAATCGACGTTACACGAACTCAAAGCTTACCTTCAGCTGTTCGTCGATCTAGAAGCTACTCTCTCATATTCCCTATCCCTCTAACCCTAAGCTCAACTGTTCTTATCTATAGCTTAGACGAAGGAGTTCATCTTTGAACCTGATCCTTATTGTATAAGGACTCCTTCACTGTTGGAGAAAGTTTGTCAAACACTTCTAAGTTTGATCATTGTAAACTGAGACTTGGATCAGTATAAAAACCAAGACTCGGCTTTGCCCAGTGCGCAAGCTGACTGAGACTAACTCAGGATAAATAATAGCCTCCTGATCTTTCGGGACAGTGGACGTAGGATTTGAGCGATATCCGAACCACTTTAAAAATCTCTGTGTCGTTTACTTACTGTTACATTGATTTTACTATTCATACCGAACATCATTTCTTAAAATCAATCAACTGTCTCAGCATACTGAACTGAATATCTGCTGAACTGAGACTTTCATAAAAAATTTTCACCACTCAAATGATTTGGGCCTACACACATTTCCGCACGCTGAACTCTTACTGTAGATACTGAATTTCTGACTCAGTCAGCTAGCAGGTCTCAGTAGAGTCAGACTCTTTGCCGCACACGATTCGGAATGTACTGTTTGGTCCCGTTGAACTCTTTCGATCGACACCATCCTGAATAGGACTGTTCGTGTTCGAAGTTGAGAAATCGAATCAGGTGTATTCACCCCCCCCCCTCTACACCTGACCGTACACTCGGGACCAACATTCCATCACAATAAAAATTATTATTATCATGATTTCATTTAATACTAACATAAAAACGCTTGTTTTTCAATCTACATGCATGTTGACAAAATAATCTGGCACATCAAGAAACAAATTAACAAATAAATAGTACACGTATCCTAAAAATTCTATATTTTTAACATGAATGACCTAACATATACTCCCTCTGTCCCGCTTTTTGTGGCTCAGTTTCCCGAAAGGGATGTCCTGTTATTTGTGGCCACTTTCCTAATTTGGTAAAAGATTATTATCATATCTTCTACTCTATTATATTCTCTCTCCTACTTTATTACATTCTCTCTCCTATTTTATCATCATTTCTCTCATACTCTCTCATTATCTTATTCATCTTCTCTCTCATACTTTATCATCTACTCTCTCTCTCATACTTTATCACCTACTCTCTTAATTCTCGTGCCGAAAAGAACGTGGCCACAAATAGCGGGACGGAGGGAGTAGTATATCCTATTAAAATTCAGCATGGTCGAAAACAACTCAAAGAAATATGAAAAATAATTTTTCTATCAAGCTCATGGACATGCTGTCAAAAACTGGCAGGTTACGACGAACAATTTTTAAAAAATACTTATCAAGCTTGTAAAATTCTAAAAAACTAATAGAGTATACTAGACATACCTAGAAAGGCGATCCTAAATTTTCACGATTATATGACGATGAGAAGATGTGTAAATAATTCTTGAAACAGTTCATAGGTATGCTGGCTGAATGCGACTAAGGGGTATTTATAGGCCTAGATTAAATTATATAAAGATCCCTAATCATAAAAGGTATCAAATATATTTTATCCATAATTATTCTCGTACTTATTTAATTTAGATAGAATTTATTCTACCACTTACTACATGAGAGATTCAATTATAGTTGGATTAGGATATAGACACAATTAAAATTGATTCTAAATATAAATATCACACATAAAATATCTATTATAATTGTTGGACCCGAGATAAATGTTCAGGTGTAGAGGGGGGGGTGAATGTTGGTCCCGAATGGAGACGAGTCTTCAGGTGTGGAATACACCTGAGTCAAAGATCAGCAACGAGCGCGACAGTTAGTACTGCTGAATCAGTACTGCTGAATGCGCGGGCAGAGAATCTTTCTACTGAGTACGGTCTACTGAATTTAGTCCGTAGAACAGTAGTTCAGTATCAGGTTTCGAGTGCGGAAGAGTAGGCCCAAAAGAATATTCGTCTCAGTCTGAAAACACCGTTTATGCTGTTTGATTTAAAGTCAGTTTTATGCAAGTGAACAATTAAGCAAAGCGACAATAAATCAACACATAGTTTTTAAAGTGGTTTGGATATCAGACAATCCTACGTCCACTGTCCCGAAAGATCAGGAGGCTATTTATTATACTGAGTTAGTCTCAGTCAGCTTGTGCACAGGACAAAGCCGTGGTTTGGGGATTATACTGGGCAAGTCCCAGTTTACAAAGGTTATCAAACTAAAGTGTTTGACAAACTCTCCAACTATGAAGGAGTCCTTTTACAATAAGGAACTAGTTCAAATATGAACTCCTTCGTCTAAGCTATGGATATTACAATAAGATCAGCTTAGATTAGAGAAGGGGAACGAGATAGAACTCTAGAGAGAAGAACTATAAGAATATATCTATGAAAGATTAAGTTCTTCTCTAGATATGGCTTGAATCTTCTAGAGTGTTTGTTCGGTTGAGCTCGGTTCGTTGGATGTGCCCATCATCGCCAGGATCGACCTCCTCTCTCTCTCTCTCTCGTCTTTCTTCTCGTCTTCTCTGTTTGCGTGAAGACACTTCTCTATTTATAGAGGTGACCTAGGCATATGTCCGTTGGAGAGGACGATGCCACGTGTCACTCTATGGGGTAGCAAACGGCTCTATTTGAATTCTGTAGAGTCCACTATCTTTAATAGAAGTGGTTGACTTGCAGCTTTATGTCGGAGACTCTGCCAGCTGGCTGCCTGTCATTGGTCGAGGTACAGAGAGTGGTTGAGACCTATTCAGACTTCAAGGCATAATGAAGCTGACTTCTCAGATGTACGACCTCGGACAACTCTACTGAATTGTTCTTCGAAGTCCATGGTCCGTTAAAGTAACCGACCGACCGTTGGCTGAGTCTGATCTTGATTCAGTAGATAACCTGGCCGAGTCCGCTTTTACCGAAGATCAACTCGAGTACGGTGAACTACTCTGCGCCGAGTTCGGTTCGACCGACTCCTTTCGCATATCTTTGCTCTCGCCGAGTCCAAGTATTTACTGAGTCTTCTACTGAACACCTCTCAATATGCTACTCCTACTGAGTCCAGCTCTACTGAGTGTTCACTCCATGGTATTGAGGCGGATAGTCTACTGAAGGTTAGCAGACGGAACTACTGAGCCGGACCATGCTGAAGGTAAGTCTACTGAGTCTGAAACACAAGAGACAAGGGTGTTACTATGCATATTCAGTCGGTCTATATCAGTCCGACTGACTTCTTTGATACTGAGTTCTTCAGCTGAGTGAAGGGTCTTTTACTGAATGCACAGCTGTTGAACTATAGCTAGTCTACTGAGTTCCTAACACGGTGAACTGAGTTAAGCTATAACAATATCGAAGGCTCATCATCCAACTAGGGTTTTGGGATCTTCAAATCTATCATAGTGAACCTAATTCCCAACAGTGAATACACATGAAAACTTTCTCAACTTAAAACGCCTACAGTCCAATTCAGGAGATTGTCTGCTGAATAAATTCAGTAGACCAGACAAGTTGGTTCTGGATCGCGTGGACAGAGTGACTGACTATACTGAGGGCTGCTAGCTGACTGATGTCAGAATTTAGTACCGTTCAGTAATATTTCAGTAGCGTGCGGAATAGTGTAGGCCTAATTCAGTTGAGTTGAAACCGTTTTTATTAAAACTATTTTAGTAGGTTAGTGCATTCAGTTAAGCTTTTCTGAAACTCTGTTGTATGATTTTGTAAAACGGCTTTCAGTATGAACAGTAAATTAATGCGACAGTAAATGAACACAATGATTTTAAAGTGGTCCGGATATCAAACAATCCTACGTCAACTGTCCCGAAAAGATCAGGAGGCTATTTTATTATACTGAGTTAGTCTCAGTTGGTTTGTGCACTGGACAAACACGACCTTGAAGATTATACTGAGCAAGTCCTAGTTTACAAGGATCAAACTATAAAGTTTGACAAACTCTCCAACAATGAAGGAGTTCTTAACAGTAAGAACAGTTCAAAATATGAGCTCCTTCGGCTCTAAGCTATGGATATTTCAGTGGAGCTTAGGTTAGAGGGAAAGGGAACAGGAAGAGGCTTCTAGAGTGATGAACAATGAGAAATAATCTCTCTGGGTTCGTGTTCTATCACTTGGATACTAGAGGCTTTGATTCTATTAAACTTGGTTTCCTAGAGCAAAGTGGTTGCCTTTCGCGTTGAGTATTTCACTGAAGTTCTTGCGGAAAGCTTGTAACTTGTTCGTTCGTTGCTCGTAAATCGCTTGTTCTTGTGGTATATTCTGTATGTACTTCGATTTGATTTTTCCTCTATTTATAGAGGTGAGCTATGGATAGATCCGTTGGAGACGAACTGTCCACGTATCACTCTCTTTGGGTAGCTAACGGCTATTTTAGAAATCGTGCAGAGTCTTTTCCTCCATTTCAGAAAAGTAGTTGACTTGCAGGTTTTACCAGAACTTTGACAACTGGCTGCTTGTCATTGGTCGTAGAGTAGAAAGAGGTTGAGACATACAGATTTCAAGGCAGATACTGAAGCTGACTTCTCTGATGTGAACAACCACGGACGACTCTACTAATTTAACATAGAAGATCATCTAACAATCAAGAAGACTGTCAGGCAGTTGCTAAGTCTGACCAGGGGTTCCGTAGTATACTCCTGCTGAGTCCAACTCTACTGAAGGTCGACTCTGAGTTCAGTAAACTACTCCTGCTGAGTCCAGTTTTACTAACTCTTTTCAGTATGCTGCTCCTGCTAAGTCCAGCACTACTGAATCTGAACACCTCTCAGTATGCTGCTCCTACTGAGTCCAGCACTACTGAGTCTTCACTCCACGATACTGAGGCGGATAGTCTACTGAGGGATCAGCAGACAAAACTCTCAGCCTTGACCATGTTGAAGGAAAATCTACTGAGTCTGCTCAGAGACCAAGGCGTTACTATTACAACGAAATGGTTCACCTATCAAATTAGGGTTTTGGGATCAGCCAAATCTTCTGAACAATCTACTGCTGAATCATCTCCCAACAATTTCCTCCTATTTGATGATGCCAAAACCTAACACTACAAACTATCAGATACAGACTCCTTACAAATATTACAAGTAGAATCAGTGGAGTTGTACATCAAGTTCTAATCTACTGAGGAACAAAAGAATACATAAATACTTAACAACAATTTCCCCTTTAAATAGAATCTATCAATCTAAGTTAAAAGAGACAAACACAGGATAGGCAATGAGTGTGTGAGTCAGTAATCACTTAGGTGATTCTGAGTGTTAAATTAAATAAATAGACTATAGAGACAATGAGGTGTTGTCAAGCCAAACAACAAAGATTCATTCATAAATTTGAGAAAGTTCAGTACAGTTACATCTCTGCTATTCTTTCAAAAAAAAAAAAAAAAAAACAAAAAAGAAACTATCAAGAGCTATATTCTGAACCGCTGAATCCTTGCCTTGAAATCTTTGGATTTATCTTTAGGCAGAGGGAGTCCATACATCTTGAATGTGTCTCTCCGCAACTTCTGAATCTTGGGCACGTCTTCAGGATCATTAGCATCGAGCTCAAGTGCAACAGCTGCATGCCTGACTTCTCCTTCTATCACACCCATATAGAGAGAGCCATTTAGCTTCTGAGGTGGCGGTAATGGTCTGAAAGCAGGGGTCTGAACGTCTTCTTTGTCAGCAATAGCTTTCTCAACCAAATTATAGATGTCCAAGTCACACTTGAAGAGCCAGTCTGCAAAAGCATCATTCTTATGAGACTCTGGCCAGAATTGCCAGACATAATATCTCTTAATGAATTCGGCCTTCAGTGTCTCCCATTGCTGAGTTTTCTCCCATGGCATCCACTTATCAACCCGAGGCCACCTGTGGAATTTCTGATCAGTGGGTCTCTTGCCTCGTCTGTACTTGTAAGGAATCTCTCTGTCCTTCGGCGGAGGAGGTCTAGGCTTAAGCCTTCTAGCTTCCCTGGATGCTTTAGCAACCTTCTCCTTTTCCAGAGCTTCTTGCCGCCTGTACTCCTCTATCTGATAATGATATACTCTTTTATCCAGAGCTATGATACTGAAATTTATCATCTCATCAATGGTCGGCTCAACTCTCTTTCTTTCTTGCTGTTGTTGCTGCTGCTGAGAGTCTGTGGCAGTCTGCTTAGCTTTCTGCTCCTTCTCCTTTTCTTTATCAGCTTCATCGCTGATCTTTAGCTTTCTTGGAGGAGGCCTCTTAGCTGGTTTCATGGCAGGAACCTTAGTCTTGGCCTTAGCAGGAGCCTTTTTAGGCTTATTGGTAGCTTCAGCCTCAACTAGCTCCCTTGCCAGTTTTTCATCAGCTTCAATCTGGGCCTGCTCAGCTGGGATTATATATCTTTTTATTCCTTTCTTCAGTGGGGTGGGGATCTTCAGATGCTTCTTCCCCTTACCCGATACAGGTGGAGGCAGAGGATGCTCTTCCTCCTCTTCAAGGAAATCAGCAACTTCTTTTATATGTTGCGCATAAGTCTGTGTTGCTGATTCCTTGGGTCCTGAGCCACTTGGGGCAGTCTCAGCGCCTACTACATCTCCTGTGCGAGAGACACCCTGGGCCTTACCAATTTCAGTCTCTGAGGGGTCAGTGGGAGCAGATTGTCTTTTAGTCCCAGTCACTGACTTCTTCCCCTTCACTATCCTTTTCCCCCTTTTTGGCATCATCTATTGCGCCTGGGGTTGGGATGGAGACTACCTTGGTGCTCAAGGCTGAGTATGCAGTTGCCAGCCTATCCAAGGCTTTCTGCACCATACTTGCGGTGAGAGGTCGTTCCTCTCGATTATCAGATCTTCACCATACTTGCGGTGAGAGGTATCGACCAATTCTTGAATCTTCTTTAGCTTATCATCAATTTTCTCCTCACAGGCTTGCTGAATGGATGCAATCCTGAGCTCATGATCCTGAATCAGTGTGGAGATATTGGTTAAGTGCTCTGACTGTGCTGCCTTGAAGGTTTCCAGAAGAGAGGTATGGGCAGCCGTCAGTGATGATTGCTGACTTTGGAACTCAGCTTGTTGAGTGGCAAGAGAATTTGTGAGAATGGCTGAGAAATCAGGGGCAAGCGTATTCTGAATAGATGTCTTCAGTGCCCTGATTTCCACACTCTGAGCTGTTGTAGCCTTCTTCCAGCTCCTGTGAACGGCCGTCGCCAGGAGGCGGTTCTGAGTCCCCTGACTCTTGAGAGCCTTGGCTACTGTCCGAGATCTTTGGCCTTTGGCACTGGGCGCAACCTCGAAAGTAGACTTCAGCAAAAGTTGTTCTGAGTCTGAAGCTCGTGAGGTTCCAGCTGCCGCTAAACCTGGAGGGAGGGAGTTGACATGTAGGTCAGCTGAGGGTTGAGCTCCCTCCTCCAGTTGAGTACTCTCAACAGGCTTCTCAAGGCCTGCATCACTGGGTGGGTCCTGATCATCAGGATCAGAACCCTTTGAAGGCGCAGCTGCTAAGGGCATACGATCCTCAAGAATTGCCAGCATTGCCGCCCTTAAGTCTTCGAGAGAGCTGATGTCTGCAGGCTCAGAATAGCCTATCTGCTGGCGGATTTCCAGCTCCTCGAAATTTAGAAGTTCGCAGGACTTGAATCGAATAAGTCGATCGAGGGTGATCCAGTCCTGGAATCTGATTAGCATCTGAAGCCTGGCCTTATGAGCAATGGTCACCAAGTCAGAGTGACTTGTGATTTCTGGAATGGCCTCAGAGACTTCTCGGGTGGCTCTGTCCTGAAGAGCGTCAGCTTCATACCCGATGGTCTCAGCTTCAGTGCTGGTCTCCATGTCATCTACATCAATCGGAGACATGGTTTTCTCAACTGATGGAATACTTTTGAGTGGAGGAACATCTAATGGGGACTGAGATGTTGGAGTTAAAGGCTCAGGTGCGGTCCCCTGTTCCGTTGAGGCCGTCTTCTTAGCTGAAGTAGCCTTCTCAGCTGAGACTGCCTTCTCTGCTGAGACTGTCTTCTCAGACGAGTCTGAGTCATCTCTTAATCTGAAGGGAGGTACTAGCACTGCCTTCTCAGAATATCTCTTCTGCTTCTTCTGAGGGGTAGCCCCCTTCTTGCTTGGAGTGGAAGTCTTCCTCTTCCCTTTCCCTTCTTCACCTGCCCCTGGCCCTATCTGCTGAAGGGCAGTAGCCTTGTTGTGGAAGCGGATTTTCTTAGGGTTGAAGTAACCCTTTTCCGTGTAGGTGATATTGTCGTCTCCGCAGAAATCTTCGATCATAACCGACAATTTAATCCCATACAAGAGCTTGCCCTGATTGAAGGACAGCCATCATCATTTGCATCTTCGATCTGGACACCTGATCGAAGGAGCCGGCTTGGCTCGTCAGGATTTGTGTAACAATGTACGCTAGAGCACGGTACTGTGGGAGCATATAATTCTTGGGAAACGCTGCCCTGAATGACGTTGGCTCCCCGCAGAATATCTCAAAATATTCGTCCAACAAGTCATCCTTGTATCCCGCTATACTAATGTCACTGTCTGACAACTGAAAGTTGCGCTGAAGAGCCTGTTTCACTGAAATTTGCTTGACTTCAGCATTGGCACTGGAAGGATCAGCGACGTGATGGATGGTGAAAGCGCCAAGAATATCTCCATCCACCTCCTCTGAGTTGAGGTAGAGTTCTGAAATCTGCCTCGGGAGGAAGTATGCAGGCTTCCTAGATAGAAAACACTCGAGGCCTGATGCTCTGAGTGCATCGAAAACCTCGTCCATAATATCCAAGCCGCAAATGTCAAACTCCATAATCGGCTCACACCAGACTCTATCCTTCTCCAGGATCTCGATCATGTTGACAGGGGAGACTACTGAAACACTAGTAGACTTTGCTATAATTGAATCTGCATATTTTAGTATTAGTATTGGATAATACAATAAATAAGCATAAATGGCGGTTTCAGAGATCTTAGGGTTTAAGCAGAGTGATTATCTCTGAATGAATGTTAATACAGATTGCAAGAGTAGAAATTCTAAGTTTTCAGAGTGAAAATGGCGGTTTCAGAGTCTAAAATGGCGGTTTCAGAGTCTTAGGGTTTAAGCAGGGTGAAAATGGCGGTTTCAGAGTCTATCCGTTGATATATATGATCTTGAAGATGAACAATTTTTAGATCGACGGCTCAGTTTAAATCCCGCTTTAATGGATGGACGGTCTAGATTCAATTTTATATAAAGCAATGAGTAACTAGTTGCCTAAGTCAGGTTCCAGGTGTATTTAGCCTATATAAAGTAACTTGATATGACATGCATTTAATGCAAAGCAAAGTTCATCAATCTTAGCATAGAATGTCGTGCATTTAATGAAACCGTTAATAATAAATAACATTCTCTAAGGCATTGAATACGATGTTGAATCAATATCATAACAACTTTAATTACTGGGTTGACTACTAAGAGAGATACGCAAACCTGTCAGCTGAACATAGTAGTTAGCTGATACCTCGTGTAATTGGTTTCTGAATCTCTATGTACTGAATGAGTCCAGTACTGAGAGTATGCATTCCCCCATGCTGAATGCTTCTCTCCTGAATCCACTTACTGACTTGAGTCAGTATGGTCCAGTAGACATAGCTCTACTGAAAGTTCTCTGAATCTGGCTTCAGCTAGAGGCTTGGTCAGTATGTCGGCCCTTTGATGGTCAGTGTGGATCTTCTCCATCCTGATATCCTTCTTTTCGACATGGTCACGAATGAAGTGGTGTCTGATGTCTACGTGCTTGCATCTAGTATGAAGAATAGGGTTTTGAGTGATTTCAATGGTACTGGAGCTGTCGCAGAAGATTGGCACTTCATTCTGAATGACGTCATAGTCGCGTAGCTGCTGTCTCAACCAAAGGATTTGGGCGCAGCAACTTCCAGCAGACATGTATTCAACTTCAGTAGTTGACGTCGCTACTGAATGTAGTTTCTTTGAGAACCATGACATGAGCTTACTGCCGAGGGAATGACAAGTTCCCGAAGTTGATTTTCGGTCAATCCTGCAACCTGTGTAGTCAGCATCAGAATAACCGGTTAGTTCAATATTATCATCTAATGGATACCATAAACCCATGTCAGGTGTTCCTCTAAGATAGCGGAGAATCTTCTTTGCTGAGTCCATGTGGCTCTGCTTAGGATTTTCCTGAAATCGAGCGCAGACACCTACAACATAAGTTATGTCAGGTCTAGTAGCAATTAGATATAATAGAGAACCAATAATTTCACGAAATTCAGCATGGTCTACTGATACTCCCTCTTTGTCAAGATCGATTTTCGTGTTTGTGTTCATCAGGATCTTGATTGATTTGCCGGATGTGCAACCGAATTTCTTGATGAGGTCTCGAGTGTATTTGCCTTGATTGAGGAACGTTCCCTTCTCTGATTGTTTGACTTAAAATCCGAGGAAATAGTTCATCTCTCCCATCATCGACATCTCGAATTTATCCTTCATCATTTTCTCGAACTGCTGACACATAATGACATTCTTCAAACCGAATATAATGTCATCTACGTAGATCTGCACAAGTAAGATGTCGTCGTCTAGACGAATGCTGAATAGTGTGCGATCGACTGTGCCTTTCTGAAAACCTTTCTGAAGAAGAAACTCAGACATGGTATCATACCAAGCCCTGGGTGCTTGTTTTAACCCGTACAGAGCCTTTCTGAGTGTATACAGTTGATGTCCCTGCTGAAAGCTGGGAGGTTGTTCTACATAGACTTCTTATTATAGTACGCCGTTCAGAAACACTGACTTGACATCCATCTGATATACTCTGAAGCATTGATGTGTTGCGTAGGCAAAGAATAGTCTGATTGCCTCCAATCTTGCAACTGGAGCGAACATTTCGTCAAAATCTATCCCTTCGTCTTGACAGTAGCCTTTTGCCATGAGTCTACCTTTGTTCCTTACTATGACATTGTTTTCGTCTTGCTTGTTTTCGTCCCGCTTGTTCCTTAGTCACGTGTTGATGTCGGGGTCTGTCAACAAGCTCCCATACGTTGTTCCTTGTGAACTGATTCAGCTCCTCTTGCATAGCAGTGATCCAGTCAGCATCTTTAAGCGCATACTCAACTGACTGAGGTTCTTCAGTAGACAATAAGCAGGAATATAGAGCGCTCTCTCCCTGACGTAATCTGGATCTTGTCTTTACACTTGCTGAAGAATCTCCAATGATAAGATCTGACGAGTGAGCGTCCAGCCATGATCGACGATATCTTATCTCTTCTTTTGAAATTTGTTCAACACAGATAGTAGGTGAGTTAGGCATTTTAGTTGTACTATTCTGAGATTGAAGTAATTCAGTGACAACAGCTAGTGAGTCACCAGATTCAGGGGCATTCAACTCAGGAACTTCATTTGTTCCCCTTGAGTTGTTATTCTCAGTAGAGGTCTCAGTTACCACTTGGATTTCTTCATCAACCTGAGTTACCTGGGATTGATTCTGTTTAGTAGAATCAATCCGTTCAGCTATATTTGCTGCTGGCTGAGATTCAATAGTCTTGACTTCATTTTCCTCTTCTGAATCATCATCCCAACAAAGCTGGATCTTTTCAACATTATCCTTTAAGCTTAGATCCTGTAGCTGTTTACTGATGTCCTCAGATTCTGAATTTGAGTTTCTGCTCTTGTTCTCAGTAGCAAACTCATTAAAAACAACATGAGGGCTTTCCTCCACACAAAGGGTCTGGTAGCTAAAAACTCTGAAGGCTTTGCTGACCTAGAAGTATCCTAAGAAGACTCCCTGGTCTGACTTGCTATCAAAAGTGTTTAACTGATCCTTTCCATTATTGTGGATAAAACACGAACACCCAAAAATATGGAAATAAGATAAGAAAGGCTTCCTGCCGTTCCATAGTTCATATGGTGTCTTCTGATGTTTCTTTGTTAGTAGTGATCTGTTCTGAGTGTAGCATGCAGTATCAGTCGCTTCTGCCTAGAATTTAGATGGGAGTCCTGAGTCTGCTAGCAGGGTTCTGCTGCTTCTTTGAGTGTTCTATTATTTCTTTCAGCAATCCCATTTTGTTGAGGCGTGTGTGCAACAGACATCTCATGCTCTATTCCTTCAATTTTGCAGAACTCTTCCACCATCGAATTAAGGAATTCTGTTCCTCTGTCTGAACGAATCTTTCTAATTTTGGTGTTCTTCTCGACACTGAGCCTTTTCAGAAGCGTAGACAACTCTGTTGTGACGTCAGACTTATTGGAAATAAATATGACCCATGTATAGCGCGAGTAGTCATCAATGACCAATAAAACATACTTCTTGACTCTGATCATCACAGGAGAGACTGGACCGAACAAGTCCATGTGCAGGAGCTGAAGGATTCTATCCGTGGAAGGTGATGGAACTAGTGGATTTTGCTTCTTCATTTGCTTTCCCTTCATACATGCCTCGCATTGAGTGTCCTTGTTAAACACTTCATTCGGCAGTCCTCTCACTAGAGTGTTTCTAGCAAGCCTGTTGAGCGTCTTGAAGTTGAGATGGCTGAGTCTTCTGTGCTAGAGCCACCCTGTTCTGTTGTCGTTCTTCGCCAGCAAGCATGCTTCAGGTTCTGTTGAGTTCTAGTCAACAATGTATATGTTATTTTTGCACGAACCTGACAACACTGTTTTCCCTATAGATTTGTCAATGACATCACAGAAACTAATGTCAAAAATCACTCTATTCGAGTTATCACAAAATTGACTAACAGAGAGAAGATTATGTTGAAGTCCTTCAACATATGTTACTCTTGGAACTGTGGTGGTTCCAATGCTGAGTGTTCCATAGCCTCTGGTGTAGCCTTTTGCGTTGTCTCTGAAGTCGATTCTGGGTCCTTCTTCAGTAATATAATTCTTTAGTAGACTCCTCTGGTACGTCATGTGTCTTGAGCATCCGTTGTCCATGTAACGCCCCAAAATTTTTAATATAAAATGCATTGCATATCTATTAATGCATGTTATCAAGTGTTTTAGTTCTGTAAGTCGCGCCTTAGAAATTAAAATGAAAATTAAAGCATCTATGTTATTTTTTCGTTAAATCATTTTTGTTACGTAAATTTATTTTGGATTTTGAATGTGTTTATTTATTTAGAAATTATGTTAGAATTATTAGGCAAGAATAATATTTATTTATTTTTTATTTCCTAAGCCTACTGGGATTCATGAAAGGATATAATATTTTATATTTGTTTGAAATTATTAGGAGATAATTTTATATTAAATTTAATGATTAAAATAGATATTTTATGTATGATATTCATGTTTTAGGATAAAATATAGTTGTGTTTAACCATATCCTAATTTATCTAGGATTGAATCTCTTATATGGTAAGTGATATATTAAATTCTATATAAATTATATGAGAACGAAAATAAATATGGATAAAATATATTTGATACCTTATAGGATTAGGAATCTTTAGATAATGATTTCTAGGCCTATAAATACCCCTTAGTCGCTCATAATAAAGCATCCCATAAATTTTCAAAAAATCTACCAGCATATCTGCGAACTGTTTCAAGAATTATTTACACATCTTTGCGTAGTCCTCTCGTCGTGAAAATTTAATATAGTCTTCCTAGGTATATCTAGTATACTGTATTAGTTTGGTAGAATTTTCCAATCATGATAACTATTTGTTTAAAATTGTTATTCGTAACCTGCCAGTTTTTGACAGCATGTCCATAAGCTTGATAGGAAAATTGTTCTTCATGTTTTCTTTGAGTTGTTTTCGACCATGATGAATATTAATAGGATATAACATATTTTAGGTCATTCATTTTAAAAATATATAATTTTTAAGATACATTTACTATTTATTTGTTAATTTATTTCTTGATGTGCCAAATTCTTTTGTCAACATGAATGTAGATTGAAACACAAAAAAATTGGAAAATGGCATGTTAATATGTAGATTATGTATAATATACATTGTTTGATTATTATGATCTATTTTTATTTATGAATTATTTGAATTATTGATGCATGCATGATATTCCATGTAAAGTTATAAAGATAAATGTCCATATATAGGATCGGCGCGCAGGACTTAAACATTGATATCCATTAATTTCTTCAAAGTCAAAGTCAAGGTGGGGAAGTTACCGTTATCCTTATTATATATTTTGTACAATATTCATGTATTTATGATATACATGAGAATGAAAATGAAATGGGTCAAGGTCAAGAGGAGGCTTGTGACCGGGGTCAAGAGGGGGCCCTTATGAAAAGTTGCGGTCAAGAGGAGACCGTGTGAAATAAAATAGGTCAAGGTCAAGAGGAGGCCTGTGACCGGGGTCAAGAGGAGGCCCTTATGAAAAATAACGGTCAAGAGGAGACCGTGTGAAATGAAATGGATTTTTAGGGTCAAGAGGAGGCCCTAGGATCAAAGTTATTTATTATGCATGTTTCATATCCGTGTTTATTGGCATTTTATATAGTTCGGATATATGTGTACATCTCCCACTGAGTAGTCGTACTCAACCCACTATTTTAACATTTTTCAGGAAATGGCTCGGCCGATGCGTAGAGGTGTTGGTGGTGATGGTCACATGAGGAAAGATTTATGAATCTTATTATTGCATTAAACTAGTTTTTATCAAGAACTTTGCATTTTATTTTCGAAAACTAGTAGTCGCATGTGCTTTTATTTTTAAGACTTTCGCTGAGTATGAGATTAACATGAGTTTTGCAATTTTTCTTTTTCCTTGAAAATGTTTTGAAAGAGTTGAAAAGTGCATGTTAAGTATGAAGTAGCGTCCCTAGATAAGTTTTGAAAATTGGGGCGTTACAGTCCATGTACCATGTGTCCTTGTGCTCCTGCTAGACATAATTATATTCAGGTACCCTTTATTTTTGATTTTGGGTCCTTAAGCGTTAGTTTTGGAAACCCAAATCTGTCTTACGACCCTGGTGGTCTCCGACAGTTTCTTTCCACGCTGATCAACATACTCCACCACTGGACTAGTTGATGTTGACTTCTGAGGCTTTATAGGTTCAGGAGTCCTGATCTTGTGAGGTGGTGGACTACTGACCTTAGCCTTCTGAACGGTCTTTTTCTTCTTCTTCTGACTCTTGGAACCTCTTCTGACTATAGGATCATAATAATATAAACCATATTGAGCAGGATGTGTCAGCTGTGGAGGTCCGTACTGATCAGCCCATTTGACTCTGCAGGTTCCCCCTTGGCTGTGCTGGGGTGATTTTGAGCTAATCCTTTTGTCAGATTTCTAATAGCTTGGATAAGGTGCTTTCATCATCTGTTTGTTCTTTGCTAGGGGATTCAGTGATTCGGCATTGATCGTCTTCCCTTGAACAAACCTATCAGTCAGCCGATTCTCTGAGCGTGTGGGGGCAGATGTGGAGGCTCCATAGCTGAACCCGAGTTCCTCCTTGCAGTATTTTGGATTGTTGTTGGCTAACATCGCCTCAAGCTTTTTCTCGGCTCCCATATACCGCTCTGTCATCAGGTTCTTCCAGACATCGTCACTTTTCTTGAGAGTTTCATGCTCGGTCTGAACTCCTGAGAACTTCTACTTCAGTAGACTCAATTCAGTATCTTTCTGAGTTAAGTCTTTGGTCAGTACTGAGATCAGATCTTCTTGTTGCTGAGACTTGGCCATCAGAGAGTTAATCACCTCTCTGAGTCTCAAAACAAGTCCTTCCGACTCAGTAGCAACCTGACTCTCCTGAGAAAGTCTCTGATTTTCCACGTTCAAGGTATCCAACTCCTGAAGAGTCTTACTGAGTTGCAGACTCATCTGAATATGCTCGTCGAGTAGTTCTTCGTAGGCAATCGCGACGTCCAGATTCTCATCTGCACCTGAAATAGTGTCTTGTGTGCAGTGTGAAGAAGAGTTAAATGGTTCGTGAGAGTTTACCTCATCCTCTTCTCCTGCCATTAGACACTTTTCAGTATCTTCTTCAAGCTCTTAGGCCATAAAGGCAGCTTCATCGTCTGATGAATCCATGAAGGAGTCGTCTTCATCTGAGCTGTCTGAGAGTTCACCAGCAATGTAGGCTTGTCGCTTCTTGATGAACTTCTCCCTTCGAGCTTTTTGTGCAGCTCTTTCAGCTGTACTGAGCTCAGGACAGTCATACAGGTAATGTCCTGGCTTTTTGCAGTTGTAGCTGGCTTTTTGCAGTTGTAGCAGGAGGTGACTCTGCCTTCTCTATTCTCACTGTCTTTCGACTGTGCAGAATCCTCCTGTTTCCTGCATTCATAAATATGTGGTTCAGGAGTGCGCTTAGGTAAGTATTCAAACTTACTCTTTGAGTTTCTGACGACTCTGGAAAGTTTTATGCGCCGCTCCTTTTCCTTCTGATATTTGATGGCAAGTAGTGCATATTGCTTAGCTACGCTTCCTTCTTGTAAGTCACTGGTTGAAGGCTCAGGTTTAATAGATGTTGAAGCTGCTGTGCGGACTGATGCTTTAAAGGCATGGTCTATCTGAGTGTCAGCTTCAGCTCGCTGCTTTCTCTGTGTTAGGCCGAACTCGAACTCCTCAGCTTTCAATTCTGAAAATATATGATCAGGAGAAATAATATCAAGATCAGAATGTCTAAGCAATGTAGCAAAGGGAGTCCAATGTCCGTCTGGCAGTGCTCTTAAGATTTTGAGATAATTTCTCAGCTGGAGAACATTTTTCCCAGCCCATTGATAGTGTTCATCAGATTCGTAAATCTGACATTAAGATCTTCAATTGTGTCGCCGGGCATGAGTGACAGTCTCTCCAGCTTCTGGAGTTCCAGCACTAACTTATTAGCTTTGATCTTCTGAGTCCCCCGACTCAGTAGCGCTAGAGCATCCCAGAGTTCTTTGGCTGACATGCAGTCCAGAACACTTCCGAGATATGAGTCGCTCAAGGTGGTAAGTATGGCATTCCTGGTAACCCGGTCAAGATTATGAAGCTTCTTCTCTTCTGGAGTGAAAAGGCTTATGTGTTTAGGAACCTTCTTCCCGGTTACCGCTCCACCTCCTTGTTCTGGATCCTGGAAAGCAACACTATCGACCATAGGTATGATAGGTCCATCTTCCAAGACCTCTATCATACTGTCGTGGAGGGAAGTCAGATGAGCTTCCATTCTGACTCGCCATACCCCGTAGTTCTCTACTGAGAAGATGGGTACCATCCTGATTCCGGACATATCAGACTTGTTAGGTAATAATATGAATGAAGAATGATATGTAGTGAAAACGTTTTCAGGATCCGTTCAAGTATACCAGTTTCAGATAACAAGAGTCTTAAAGAACTCCTTCTCTGATACTAATTGTTGGTCCCGAGATAAACGTTTAGGGGGGGGTGAATACACCTGAAAACTTTCTCAACTTAAAATGCGAACAGTCCAATTCAGGAGATTGTCTGCTGAATAAATTTAGTAGACTAGACAAACTGTTCTGGATTGCGTGGACAGAGTGACTGACTATACTGAGGCTTGCTAGCTGACTGATGTCAGAATTCAGTACCGTTCAGTAAGAGTTCAGTAGTGTGTGGAATAGTGTAGGCCCAATTCAGTTGAGTTGAAAACGTTTTTATTAAAACTATTTCAGTAGGTTAGTGCACTCAGTTAAGCTTTACTGAAACTCTGTTGTATGATTTTGTAAAACGGTTTTCAGTATGAACGGTAAATCAATGCAACAATACATTAACACATCGATTTTAAAGTGGTTCGGATATCAAACAATCCTACGTCCATTGTCCCGAAAAGATCAGTAGGCTATTTTATTATACTGAGTTAGCCTTAGTTGGTTTGTGCACTGGACAAACACGACCTTGAAGATTATACTGAGCAAGTCCCAGTTTACAAGGATCAAACTATAAAGTTTGACAAACTCTCCAACGATGAAGGAGTTCTTAACAATAAGAACAGTTCAAAATATGAACTCCTTCGGGTCTAAGCTATGTATATTTCAGTGGAGCTTAGGTTAAGGGGAAAGGGAACAAGAAGAGGCTTCTAGTGTGATGAACAATGATGAATAATCTCTCTGGGTTCGTGTTCTATCACTTGGGTACTAGAGGCTTTGATTCTATTAAGCTTGATTCCCAAAAGGAAAGTGTTTGCCTTTCGCGTTGAGTATTTCACTGAAGTTCTTGCAGAAAACTTGTAACTTGTTCGTTCGTTGCTCGTAAATCGCTTGTTCTTGTTGTATATTCTGTATGTACTTCGATTTGATTTACCCTCTATTTATAGAGGTGAGCTATGGATAGATCCGTTGGAGACGAACTGTCTAAGTGTCACTCTCTTTGGGTAGCTAATGACTCTTTTAGAAATCTTGCAGAGTCTTTTCCTCCATTTCAGGAAAGTAGTTGACTTGCAGCTTTTACCAGAACTTTGACAGCTGGCTGCTTGTCATTGGTCGAGGCACAAAAAGTGGTTGAGATATACAGACTTTGAGGCAGATACTGAAGCTGACTTCTCTGATGTGAACAACCTCGGACGACTCTACTGATTTAACATAGAAGATCATCTGGCAATCAAGAAGATTGTCAGGTCGTTGGTGAGTCTGACTTGGGGTTCAGTAGTATACTCCTGCTGAGTCCAACTCTACTGAAGGTCGACTCTGATTTCAGTAAACTGCTCCTGCTGAGTCCAGTTCTACTGACTCTTTTTAGTATGCTGCTCTTTCTGAGTCCAGCACTACTGAATCTGAACACCTCTCAGTATGATGCTGCTGCTAAGTCCAGCACTACCGAGTCTTCACTCTATGGTACTGAGGCGGATAGTCTAGTGAGGGATCAGCGGACAGAACTCTGAGCCTTGACCATGCTGAAGGAAAGTCTACTGAGTCTGAAACTCTCAGAGACCAAGGCGTTACTATTACAACGAAATGGTTCACCTATCAAATTAGGGTTTGGGATCAGCCAAATCTTCTAAACAATTTACTGTTGAATCATCTCCCAACAATAATCATAAAACATAATTTAAAATTATCTCCCAATTATTTCACACAAATATAAAATATTCAATCCTTTATAGAATCCTAGCAGGTTTGGGAAATCCTAAGTAAATAAATATTATTCTTGGCTTATAATTTTAACATTATTTCTATCTCAACAATAAACAATATAATCATAATATGATATAAATAAACACATTCAAAGTTCAAAATAAATTTACATAATAATAATGATTTAATGACAAATAAGATAGATGCTTTAATTTTCATTTAAATTTCTAAGGCGCGACTTACAGAACTAAGACACTTGATATCATGCATGAATAGATATGCAGTGCATTTTATATTGAAAACTTCGGGGCGTTACACATCCCACCAAGAAAAATCGATGGTTCTCGTTGCAATAGAGTTTTCACTTGTTATTAGATGAGATTTTACAAAAAAAAATGCTTTCTAGGAGAAAACAATTTTTGTTCGATGCGTAGAGCATATGGAATCAACGATATAATTCTTATTCGACCGAGTTAACATATACATATATCTACACAAGGGTAGGTTCTGGTGAGAACATCACATTTTGTGGGAATTAGGAACACATAGGGATCATTGAATCGAGGCAATCTAGGGTTGAAATTCAATCTTCACTTAAAAACACGCGCTACACTTTTTGTAGATATAACTGCATAAAAGGATAGTAAAATAATTTTATACATAAAAATTATCTAGAAAGATTTTAGGTTAAATTATCTAAAAAACACGCGCTACACTTTTTGTATAAATATAATGCACTTTAAGTTTAATTTGTTGCACTTTTTGTTGTTTTTAAACGTATTATTACCCTAGTGTTGGGATGAGATTCAGAATGTTAAGATTTGAAGATCCCAAAACCCTTAGCTGAATGATAACCCTTCGATATTGTAATATCTTAGTTGAGTTCAGCTTTTTAGGAACTCAATAGGCTAGAGTTCAGTAGCTGTGCATTCAGTAGAAGATTCTGCACTCAGCCAGAGAACTCAGTATCGATGAAGTCAGTTGGACAACTATCGACCAAGTGAGTCTGCAAAGGAATTCGAGCCTGCGTACTGAATTTATCAGACGAATGTCAATAGAAGATACATTAGTTGAAGGTTCGAGGATTCAGAGTAAGTTTGAACAAGCCTCACCTACTCTCATAACCTCGACCAATAAAGAGCCGACAGCGCCCTACCTGCTCTGCCATAAAGCTGCTCCTAGACTGAAAAAGAGGAAATCTCTACAGTACCTCTACAACAACGTTCAAATTAATATGACCATTTTCCTTATCTTATTTGACATGTGTCTAGACTCCCTCCAACGAATCTATTCATGAATCGAAGACTATAAATAGAGAAGAATCTTCATGCAGAGATAAAAACCAACAGGGAACCAAAGCGATCGAAGCTCATACACTCTCTAGCAAACACATAACCAAATTCAGCGAACAACTTGCTAATTGATAGTTTCTTTTAGTTCTTCTCTCTAGAGATACATTAGTTCCCCTTCTCTAATCTAAGCATGCTCATTGTAATATCAATAGCTTTGAACCTCAAAGGAGTTCATCTTTTAAACTGTTCTTATTGTAAAAACTCCTTCATTGTTGGTCAAACTCAAACCTTCACGGTTGAGAATTGTAAAGTCACTACGACTATAAGTAGATATCTGTCCAGCATACATATTAACTGAGATTTGCTTAGTATAAGCAAACAAAGAACGTATATATCCAGTGAACATATCGATTGAGACTTGCTCAGTATAATCTAATCAAGAACTCCTGCTTTGTTCAGAATAGTGGACGTAGGACCCAGCGTGTCCGAACCACTGTAAAAACAGCTTGTGTTGATTTTAATTATTGCATTGATAACTGTTTATTTTGCATAAAACTGAGTTTTAATCAAACAACATAAAACGACTTTTCAACTGAAACGATTATATTAGGGCCTACACTTCCAAACACAACTTCTTATATTGAACTACTGTTCACTGATACAAGTCAGTAAATCTGTACTCAGTAGAAGAATCTCTGCCCACGCGATCCAGAAAGAATATTTGGCTAATTGACTAGTTCTGTAGCATTCTTCAGTACAGCTGACTTTCATGTTCTGAGTTTGAAATTTTCATTCAGGTGTATTCACCCCCCCTTCTACACCTGAAACTCGTCTTTGGACCAACAATTGGTATCATAGCAATGTTCTTTTGATCATCGTTATCTGAATACTGGTCTAACTCGAACAGATCCTGAAAATCCATTTTCTCTGCACTTGCATCTATTCATAGCATCATATACCATATTTTTCAACATGTCTTATATTTTAGGTATAAGGACGGTACCCATGTTTTCAGCGGAAAACTATGCGGTATAGCGGGTGAGGATGGAGGCACACTTAACATCGCTGCATGACAGCATGACTGACGTTCTGGAGGGAGCAATAGGTGCCAGAACCTATTGTTCCCATGGCCGACAGCGTCAATCTTGTAATAGAGGGAGCAGCAGGTGCCAGAACCGGCCTAAAGGTTCCAAAGGACAAGAGCCTGTTCACACCCGAAGAGAGAAAGCTGCACAACCTTGATCGAGTAGCACGCAATGCGATATTGATGACTCTCAGTGACTCATATCTCGTAAGGGTGGACGACTGCAAGACATCATAGCAGATATGGGATGCTCTCGTTGTACTATGCTAAGGAACTCCACAAATTAAAGAGAACAAATTGGAGTTAGAGCTGTAGAAACTCGAAGCATTTACCTTGTTTCTAGGGGAGTCTATTGATAATTTCAGCGTCAGATTTACAAATCAAATCAATATCATCAACGGACTGAACCGTGTCCTATGGCTGGAGAAGAAGCTGAGGTAAACTCTGACTCTAATATATGCCCCTCTTCATCATGCACACACGACATAAGCTCTATTGCAGGTGAACCTCTAGATGAGGATCTGCTTGAGGACCAAATCCTGATGAGTCAATAGTTCAGTAGGACAATTCAGGAGCTAGAACTCCTGAGAGTTGAGAATCAGAGACTTTCAATGAAAAGTCAGGACTCTACTGAGTCAGAAGGACTTGTTCTGAGACAGAAGGAAGAGTTTAACTCTCTGATGACCAAGTCTCAACAGCAAGAATCACAGATCTCAGTATTGACCAATGACATCTCTGAGAAAGAGACTGAAATAGCCAGTCTCAAGGATAAGCTCGCACAATCCAAAGCAGAGTATGAGGCTCTGAGGAAGAGCGATGAGGTTTGGAAAACCTTGATGACTGAGCAGTATATTGGAGCTAAGGAGAAACTTGAGAAGTTGCTAAGATCACAGAGACCATGCTCCATGAATGAAGGACTTGGTCATACCTATAAAGCAACTATCTCAGGCCAGAAAAGCTCAGATCAGTTGGCTGATAGGTTTCTCCAAGGGGTAACTCAGCATACAGAACCTTCAAACCCTCAGGCAAAGAATAAACATAAAATGAAAGCACGTCAGCCGAGCAATAAGAAGATGATCGATGATTCAAGCCCAAAAATACCCAGATCCAACTCAGGGGGAACCAAGAAGCTCAGGTGGGCCGAACAGTATGGCTACCCCCAATGGACTCACCCAACTCAATATAGATCGTAATATTATGAGCCAAGAGTCAAGAGCCCAAAGGTTCAGAAGAAGAAGAAAGTTGAACCTCATAAGAACAGAAAGTCAGCATCACTTTGACCTAGTATGGTGAACGTCATCGCAACCGGATCTACGTATCTTGGGTGTTAGTAGTTATTTGTGGCTCAGGCTAGTTGTCTGTATCTTGCAACTGTATCCTAGTAAAATGAGTTGATAATATCCCCTAAGGAACATGTAAGGATTAGCACACTAAACCCGGCCGGTTGACTAAGTTCAGGTGTGTTAATGAGGTCGAGTGGTACTACTCAAGAACATAATAAGATGTTAATTAATTTAAGTTGTCAGTGAGCTTAATTAATTAACGGATATTTCTATCTTAAATACGGGGATCAATTAATTCTAAAATATAAGTCTTTGCTCAATTTTGGATAAATGAGTAAGTCAGCACGGATTCTCTAGTGGAATGAATTTGTTTTTATTAATTAATTTTGCTCTGGGCTGAGCATAGATAATTGATTAATTTGAGGCCCTGCTTTATTTCTTGTATTAGATCTCTGATTTGACCCAATTAGTTGCCTAGTTATTTATTGTCTCTCAGAAATCAATATTAATAGATCAATGTATTTTTATATTATTTAATAATATTATTTATTGATAAATATTAGTAGCCCAATATTAAACGATTTTCGCGTTTGCAGGAACGGCGCCGACCGTTCTTCACGGCAGACGTCCGAGAGACATCGGAATGCCGAATGGGAGAGAGAGGAAGGCTGGAGGAGGTTGGAAAAGGCGGCGGCAGCGTGCGCTGGAGGCAGCGGAAGGCGCAAATAGAGCGCAACCGCACACTTCTGCGGCGCTGCGTCGCGTTTAGAGGCGGCAGCGCGGAGCGGGGACGGCGGCTTCTGGTTTTCCATTGTCCAGCGCTTTCCTGGGTGCAGGCGGCCGGCCAAGAACCGGCCTGGAACGATGGCGGCGGCGGCGGCGTGCAGAATGTTGATGAAGACGATGATGTGGTGTAACGCTCCAATTTTCATAACTCAACAAGGGACGCTACTTCATACTGAACATGCATATTTCAACTCTTTCAAAATATTTTCATGGAAAAGAATAATTGCAAAACTCAATTTATTTTCATACTCAGCGGAAGTCTTAAGTAAAATAAAAGCATATGCAACTATTAGTTCTCGAAAATAAATAGTAGAAAGAAGACATATAGTTCATGACAAAAAACTAGTTTAATGCAATAATGAGTTTCATTAATCCTTCATCATGTGACCATCATCACCAACACCTCTACGCATCGACCGAACAATTTCCTGAAATATGTTATAATGATAGGGATGAGTACGATTACTCAGTGAGAGATTTACACATTTACCAAAATTATAGATTATATCAAATATAAATATCATGTAACATGAACTTGTATATTGGCCACACAGACCACATGAACTTGTAATTTGGCCACACAGACCACATGAACTTGTATATTGGCCACACAGACCACTTGAACTTGTAATTTGGTCACACAGACCACATGAACTGGTATTGGCCACACAGACCATAGGAACTTGTATTGGCCACACAGACCACTTTCTTGCATGCCTGTCGTCAAAACATGTACTATCGAATATATAATAAAGATAAACGTAACATTCCCCAGCTTAACCTTGACATTGATGAAAAATGGATATCAATGTTTAAGTCCTGCGCGTCGATCCTATACATTGAAAATTATCTTAATGACTCTACATGGAATGTCATGTATACATCAATAATTTCTAATAATCCATAAATACACATAGATCAAAATAATCAAACCAAAATGTATATTATACATAATCTACTTACTAACATGCAACTTCAATGGTTTCACATAATAATAAACTTAAGTATATTAAACATAATATTACTTCTTTCTAGTGACAATTCATTCATGCATCGAGTAATTCGGCAATTCATGAAACAAATAAATGAAATCATAAAAGTGTTGTCCTAAAAATTATAGATCTCTAACATTAACAACATATTACCTATTTCATCACAATAAAACTTATCATGATCATTTATTCATTTAATAGGAACTTGAAAAATTTTATTTTTCAATATATATGTACATTGACAAAAGAATCTGGCACGCAAAGAAACAAATTAACAAATAAATAGTAAACGTATCCTAAAAATTCTATATTTTTAACATAAATGACCTAACATATATTATATCCTATTAATATTCAGCATGGTCGAAAAAAATGGAAAGAAAACATGAAAAACAATTTTCCTTTCAAGCTCATTAACATTCTGTCAGATACTGGCAGGTTGCGAAGAAATTTTTTTAACAAATACTTATCATGCCTGTAAAATTCTAAAAACATAATATAGTATACTATACATACCTAGAAATATAATCATAAATTTTCACGATGATATGTCTACGGGAAGATGTGTAAATAATTCTTGAAACAGTTCGTAGATATGTTGGCAGATTTCCGAAAACCTAATGTGAAACTAAATTATGGACGACTAAGGGTGTATTTATAGGACTAGAAATCATTACCTAAAGATCCCTAATCATAAAAGGTATCAAATATATTTTATCCTTTATTATTTTCGTACTTATATAATTTATATAGAATTTAGTTTATCACTTACGATCCATAGATAAATTAGGATATGCATAAATACAACTATATTTTTTTCCTAAAACATATATATCATAAATATAATAACTATTTTATTCACAAAATATAATTTCAAATTATCTCCTAATAACTTAATACACAATAAAATATTATATCCTTTTATGAATCCTAGTAGGTTTAGGAAATCCAAAATAAATAAATATTATTCTTGTCTCGTAATTCTAACATTATTTCTATCTAAAAAATAAACAATATAATCATAATATGATATAAATAAACACATTCAAAGTTCAAAATAAAGTTATATAATAAAAATGATTTAATAACAAATAAGATATATGCTTTAAATTTTCATTTAAATTTCTAGGGCGCGACTTACAGAACTAAAACAGTTGATAACATGCATGAATAGATATGCAATGAATTTTATATCGAAAATTTTGGGGCGTTACATGTGGCGCGCCATGCCAGCCCTTGCTGACCTAGACATACACGTGTCTGACACGTGGCAGACACCCTAATGACGTGGCGACGATGCTGTTTTCAGATTCGAAGATTTCGAAGACTTGTATTTTGATCGGGCAATGTAATAGATAGGATTTATCTGTGTTTTTTCCCGATAATGATGTTTTATTTCCTATTTGCGCATTTATTTATTATTATGCTTTAGCATGCGATTATATGATTAATTGCGCTTAGAAAAGCATGTAAATAAGACTTTATTTGTTTTAAAGCATGTTTATTTTTCACGAGCACATTTTATTATGTGCGTTTAGAAATTGCATGCTTTAGGATTTTGTGCTTTTAGCATGAATCGGAACAAACCTTTTGAATAAAAAGACTAACCAATTTTAAATTATGCGTCTAATTAGATTCCATTAATTTGGATATTAAACGCTTAATCGGACCTCCATTTAATTGGACTCTACACATAAGTGGTAAGATTATATGAGTAAATGTTCACCTGCGTGGCTTGCTTACATCTTTGAGCTTAAATCTTTGAGCTACGAGTTTTTTGAGATGAGTTTTCCAAAATAATATTTAATTATTATTGAGTAGTGGGAGCGAAGCCGTAAACGTCCACCTATGTGGCTTGCGTGCCTAGTAAACACAAGTAATCTAGAAGGTAATAATTAAATAGGATGGCTAATTAGATCAAATTGAATGCGGCATGGTTCAAGTAAGTATGTCAATTTCGAGAATTTGATTCTATTTTGGTCAAATTAATGGTCAATGCTTAGATGTCACCGCAGGTATACTTCACTTCCGTTGAAGTCCCTTCCCGTGTTTTAATAGCGACTGTTGGTCCCGAGATATTTTTAGTATGAACAGTAATCAATGCAACAATAAAACAAAACACATAGAACACAACGATTTTTAAAGTGGTTCGGATCCAACAATCCTACGTCCACTGTCCCGAAAAGATCAGGAGGCTATTTTATTTTACTGAGTTAGTCTCAGTCGGTTTGTGCACTGGACAAACACTGGTATTGAGATTTATACTGAGCAAGTCTCAGTTTACAAGGTATCAAACTAAAGCGTTTGAAAAACTCTCCAACTATGAAGGAATTCTTTACAATAAAGAACAGTTCAAGGATGAACTCCTTCGATCTAAGCTATAGATATGGTCTGCTGAGCTTAGGTTAGAGGGAAGGGAAAGAGAATGAGGCTTCTAGAGCGACGAACGGTAAAGTATAAGCTCTAGGTTCGTATTCAGTCGCTTGGATACTAGAGGCTTAGAGTCTGATTCAGCTCGGTTCCCTTTGAGCAAGTATGTCGCCTTTCGCTTGGAATAGCTCTTTGAAGATCTTGCGGAAAGCTTTAAGTCGATTTGAGTTGCTCGTAATTGCTCGTGTGTTCTTGATATGTGTCATGAGCTTTGATTTGAAATCTTCCCTCTATTTATAGATGAGAGGCATGGAAAGATCCGTTGCAGATGATGATCCATGTATCTCTCTCTTTTGGGTAGCTAAAGGCTCTTTCAAAGAATGGTGACATAGTCCTTTCCCTCCATTTTCCGAAAAGTGTTGACTTGCAGCTTTAATTAGAAAGTAGACAGCTGGCTGCTCGTTATTGGTCGAGGCTGAAGAAAGTAGGTGAGACAAACAGACTTCAAGACAGATCTGAAGCTGACTTCTTTGTACCTCGTATGACTCTGCTGATTTGACTTATAAGGTCTCTAACAGTCAGAAGACTGTCTGGCCGTTGCCGAGTCTGATCTTTGTTCAGTAGCATACTCATGCTGAGTGTAGCTCTACTGAAGATCAACTCTGAATTCAGTGAACTACTCCTGCTGAGTTCAGTTCCACTGACTCCTTTCAGTATGCTACTCCTACTGAGTCCAGCACTACTGAATCTTATTCTCATGGTACTAAGACAGACAGTCTACTGAAGAATCAGCAGACAGAACTGAATGACTGAACTATGTAGGAAGGATGTCTACTGAGTCTGAAACTCTCAGAGACAGAGACAAAACAAATACAACTGAATGGTTAACCAATCAAACTAGGGTTTTGGGATCATTCAAATCTATAAGCACTAAGCTGCTGAATCATCTCCCAACAATTTCCCCCTATTTGATGATGCCAAAACCTAACACTATAAACTGTCAGAAACAGACTCCTTACAAATATTACAAGTAGAATCAGTGGAGTAGTTCTTCAAGTTCTAAACTACTGAGGGAGTACAAAAGAGAAATATGAGAACCTATACAGAAACCTAACAACAATTTCTCCCTGAACATCCTAATATAATAAATTCCCTCAAGCTTCTAAAGAAACAGATCTATCAGCTAAGCAAAAACAGACAGACATAAATATCTGCAGTGAGTGTGTGAGTCAATAATCACTTAGGTGATTATGAGTGTTAAGCATAAATAAACAAGGCCATGAAGACAATAAGGTATTGTTGGGCCGACAACAATGATGTTTTATAGATATGAAAATATTCAGTACAATACATCACATGCTATTCTTGAAAAGCAAAATAAGAAACATAGAAGCTAACTATCTCCTGAACTGCTGGATCCGTGCTTTGAAATCTCTTGACTTCTCCTCAGGCAATGGTAAGATTCAGAGCTATGACCGCATTGCTGACTTCTCCTTCTATGACTCCAACATGCAGCGATCCATCGAGCTTCTGTCGAGGAGGCAAAGGTCTAGGGACTGGGACTCTGATATCAATTTTCTCAGCTAAGGCTTTCTGGACTCTGGCATAAATTCCAGGGTCGCTCACCAGAAGCCATTCAGCAAAGGCCGTACTTTTGTCCATGTCAGGCCAGTACCTCCAGATGAAGTACATCTTGATAAATTCTGCTTTGAGAGTTTCCCACCCCTGAGTCCGCTCCCATGGCATCCATGTGTCAATCCTTGGCCATCTATGGATCTTCAGATCAGTAGGCTTCTTGGCTCATCTGTACCTATAAGGGATTTCAGCTTTATCAGGTACCCTCTCTCTTGCCTCTTTCTCCGTCCTGAGTCTTAATGCTTCTAAATCAGCAAGTCTGAGCCTCTCTCTGGCTACACTGATTTGTCTAGCTTCAACAGTTCTGTCTAGAGCCCTGTCCATCGCGTCCCATATCTCTTTCATCTCCTGTACTTGTGCTTTAGAAGGGACATACGACGGAACATGTTCTTCTTCCTCTTCTGACTTAGCAGGTGTTTGAGATTTTGACTTGGTTTCACCCTGTTGACCAGTCTGCTGTTGCTGCTGTTCTTTCTCTTTTTCCTTATCAGCGTCATCGCCGATTTTTAGCTTTCTAGGAGGTGGCCTAGATCCTGGCTTCTTCCCTCCTTGGACCTTAGTCTTTGCCTTCGTAGGAGATTTCTTAGGCTTATTTGCAGTCTTGGCTTCAGCAATTTCCCGGCGAGTTTCTCATCTGCCTCGATCTGATCTCTCTCCTCAGGACTAATATACCTTTTAGCACCTTTCTTTGGTGGGGTTGGGAGTTTCAGCAGTTTCTTCCCCTTAACTGCCACCGGAGGAGGCAGAGGAGTTTCCTCCTCATCAGAATCCTCCTCAATAAAGTCAGCAACCTCCTTGATAAGTTCACTGGGAGTTTAGGTTGCTGATTCTTTTGGTCCTGAGCCGCTTGGGCCAGTCTCAGCAGGCTCTACATCTCCTGCTGCTGAGACACCCTGGGCCTAACATTTGCCTTGGGAGTCAGTAGGAGCTGATTGACGTCCTGCTGCTCTCCAACTATGAAGGAGTCCTTTACAATAAGGATCAATTCGACTATGAACTCCTTCGTCTAAGCTATAGATATGAACAACTGAGCTTATATTAGAGGGATAGGGAACAAGAAAGTGGCTTCTAGAGCCATGAACGACTAAGTATAGACTTGGGTTCGTGTTCAGTCGCTTGGATACTAGAGGCTATATGATTCTGGTTCAGCTTGGTTCCCTATGAGCAGGTATGTCGTCTTTCACCGGAGATTACTTCTTCGAACTACTTGCGAAAGACTTAAGACGTTTATGAGTTGCTCTTTTAATGCTCTGAGTTCGCTTGTGTGTACGTTGGTTCACTCGTAATCTCGTTAGCTTCAATTTGAATGTATCCCTCTATTGATAGAGCAGAGATAAGGATAGATCCGTTGGAGACAACGATCATTTCGTCTCTCTCTTTTAGGTAGCTAACGGCTCTTTCAAAGTATGGTTGCAGTGTCCTTTCCCTCCATTTCTGGAAAGTTGTTGACTTGCAGCTTTAACAGATAAATGATAGGTGGCTGCTCGTCATTGGTCGAGATTCAGGAAAGTGGGTGAGACAGAACATATTTCAAGGAGATCTGAAGATGACTTCTCTCTTCCTCGTATTGACTCTGCTGATATAACTTTTAGAGAATCTGTTAGTCAGAAGACTGCTAGCTGTTGCTGAGTCTGATCTCTATTCAGTAGCATGCTCCTGCTGAGTCGGCTCTACTGAAGATCAACTCAGAGTTCAGTGAACTACTCATGCTGAGTTCAATTCCACTGACTCCTTTCAGTATACTGCTCCTGCTTAGTCCAGTATCACTGAGTCTTCTACTTCTGGTACTGAGGCAAGTAATCTACTGAGCGCCCGAACCAGATGAAGATTATCTACTGAGTCTAAAACCTCAGAGACAGAACAGAACATGTTACAACTGAATGATTCATCAGCCAAGATAGGGTTTTCGGATCTTCAAATCTTTATTAAATATTCAGAGCATAGGGCTACTCAATTATGTCTTAACTGGTTGTGAGAAGACTGAATCATCTCCCATCATTTTCCCCCTATTTGATGATGCCAAAACCTAACACTATGACTTATCAGAAACAGAGCTCCTTACAAGTATTACAAGTAGAATCAGTGGAGTTGTTCTTCAAGTCCTAGACTACTGAGGGAATCAAGGAAGAAATATCAGAACCTATACAGAAGCTAAATAGAAATTTCCCCCTTTCTAACAACATTTTCCCCCAACTACGCAATCTAACAGAATCTGATTAAGTAAAAACTGACAGAATATATCAGAACAGTGAGTGTGTGAGTCAGTAATCTCTTGAGTGATTCTGTGTGTTAAGCATAAAAACAAACAAGGCCATATAGACAATAAGGAATTGTCGGGTCCAATAACAGTGGTGTTTTATAGATGTGCAGAAGTTCAGTACATGTACATCAACTACTATACTAATCAGAACAGAAAGGAAATTACAAGAAACACAGAAGCTAACAATCATCTGAACTGCTTAATCCTGTCTTTGAAGTCCTTTGATTTAGATTCAGGAAGAGGCAGTCCATACATTCTATATGTGATCTTTCTCAGCTTCAGTATCTCTGCAAAGTCAGCTGGATCATCTTCCTCTAAACACTTGGCTTCAGCAGCATCCTTGATCTCTTTCTCAATCACTCCATAGTGAACAGATCCATCTAATTTCAGTGGGGCGGCATGATTTTTGGAGCTGGGACTCTGACATCTATCTTGTCTTTTATGGCCTTCTGAACCCTAGCAAATATCTCAGGATCGGTCCTCATAAGCCATTCAACAAAGGCGATAGATTTGTGCTTCTCAGGCCAGTACCTCCAGAAATAATATCTCTTTACGTAATCAGCCTTCAGTGACTCCCACCTTGGAATTCTTTCCCAAGGCATCCATTCATCAACTCTTGGCCATCTGTGGAGTTTGAGATCAGTAGGTTTCCAGAACCTTCTATATCTGTAGGGAATGTCTGCTTTTTCAGGAATCCTCTGACTCGCTTCTTTTTCAGCTCTCAGCCTTTGAGCTTCCAAGTCTGCTAGTCTGAGCCTTTCTCTAGATGCTTCTATATGTCTTGCTTCTTCTCCTCTATACAGATACCTCTCCATCTGAGCCCAGATCTCTTGCATCTCAAGATCTTGTTCCTTAGAAGGGACATAGGAGGGTACATGAGGTTCTTCTTCTGAATCAGCAGCTGTAGTAGATTTTTCTTTCGAAGTACCCTGCTGACCAGCTGTCTGCTGCTGTTCTTTTTCCTTCTCCTTCTCTTCGTCTGCCTCATCCCTCAGCTTCAGCGTTCTGGGAGGCAGTCTGGGTCTAATTTTTCTTCCACCTGCTGGAGCATTTGTCTTGCCTTTGGCTGGTTTCTTCTTGGGCTTGTTAGCAGCCTCAGCCTCAGCAATCTCTCTTGCCAATTTTTCATCGGCAGCAATCTGAGCTTCTTCCTCCGGAGTAACATACCTCTTGGGTCCTTTCTTTTTAGAGGGAGGGGTTGGAAGCTCAGAATCTTCTTGCCTTTGCCGGCAACTGGAGGAGGTAGAGGGACCTCTTCCTCTTCAGACTCCTCATCTGCGTACTCAGCAACCTCCTTGATTATGTCAGAAGGAGTCTGGGTTTCTTGAGTAGCAACGTCTTTGGGTCCTGAGCTGCTTGGGCCGGTCTCATAAAACACTACATCGCCTACTGCTAAGACACCCTGGGCCTCGCCAGTCTGAGTGGAGGTACCAGTGGGAGTTGGAAGCTGACTCTGAGATGCTCCTGCCACTGTCCTCACTCCTTTAGGTACTCTCAGTACCTTTCCTTCAGTACCCTTCATTTTTCCTTTCCCCTTTTTGGCATCAACAAATACGCCGGGGGTTGGAACGGATACTTTCTTGTCCAGACTCTTGTAACCTGTTGCCAAATCGTCCAAGGCATATTGCAGCTTTGTTAGTCATTCATGCAGCTCATTCCTCTCCTCAGTTAGTTGTTCACTATATTTCTTATGGGAGGTGTCTGCTGCTGTCTGGAACTCCTGCAACTGTTTGTCCACTCTCTCTTCTATAGCTTTCTGAATGGATTGGAGCCTGAGGTCTGAGGCCTGAGAAATGGAGGAAATTGATTCAGTATGAGCTTTCTGAGCTGCCTTATAGTCTTCAAGAAGTTGTGCTTGGCCAGCCTGAATCAGCTTCAGTTGCTCATCGAAGTCGGCTTTTTGGGTGGCGAGCGCATCATTCAGGATAGTGGAGAAGTCAGGGGCAGGCATGTTCTGGATGGTTGTTCTGAGCCCCTTTATCTCTGCACTTTGAGCCTGAGTGGTCTGCCTCCACGTCTTGTGGACGGCGTGGGCAAGGAGTCGGTTCTGGGTCCCTTGACTCCTCAGGGCCCTGGCCACTGACTTTGAGCGTCGGCCTTTCGGGCTGCGTGCTACTTCGAAGGAAGATTCAAGTAACAACTAAGATGGTTCTGTTATCTTCAAAGTACCAGCCGCCGACTGTCCTGGACCAAGGATGCTGAGCGGTGGTTCAGTAGTGGATGTGGGAGCATCCTTGTCCAGTTATGTCAGGACGAGTAGCTGTTAAGTATAATAAAGAACCAATAATAGCACGAAAGTCAGTATGGTCTACTGATACTCCCTCTTTATCAAGATCAATTTTTATGTTCGTGTTCATCGGGATCTTATTGGTTTGCCGGATGTGCAACCGAATTTCTCGATGAGGTCTCGAGTGTATTTGCCTTGATTGATGAACATTCCATTCTCAGATTTTTTTACTTGAAAGCCGAGGAAATAGTTCATTTCTCCCATCATTGACATCTCGAACTTGGCCTTCATCATTTTCTCAAACTGCTGACACATGATGACGTTCTTCGAACCGAATATTATGTCATCTACGTAGATCTGCACAAGTAGGATATCGTCTTTCAATCGAATGCTGAATAATGTGCGGTCTATTGTGCCTTTCTGAAGAAGAAACTCAGACAGTGTATCGTACCAAGCCCTAGGTGCTTGTTTTAACCCATACAGAGCCTTTTTGAGTCTATAAACCTGATGTCCCTGCTGTAAGCCGGGAGCCTGTTCTACATGGACTTCTTCTTTCAGTACGCCGTTCAAGAACGCAGACTTCACATATATTTGATAAACTCTGAACCTTTGATGTGTTGCGTAGGCTAGGAATAGTCTGATTGCCTCCAATCTTGCAATTGGAGCGAACGTTTCGTTGAAATCTAGTCCTTCAGCTTGACAATAGCCTTTTGCCACGAGCCTTGCTTTGTTCCTTACTATTACGTTGTTTTCATCTCGCTTGTTCTTGAAGACCCATTTAGTTCCAATCACATGTTGATGCTGGGGTCTGTCAACAAGCTCCTAAACTTCGTTTCTCGTGAACTGATTCAGCTCCTCCTGTATGGCTATGATCCAATCAGCGTCCTTAAGTGCATCCTCAACTGACTGAGGCTCTTCAGTAGACAAGAAGCAGGAATATAAGGCCCTTTCTCCCTGACAGAATCTGGATCTTGTTTTACGCTTGATGAAGGATCTCCAATAATCAAATCAGAAGTGTGAGCGTCCAGCCACGATCTACGATGTTTCAACTCTTCATCTGAAATTTGTTCAACACAGCTAGTAGGTGAGTTAGGCATTTCAGTTGTACTATTCTGAGATTGAAGCAATTCAGTTATAAGAGTATGATCTACTGAGTCACCAGGTTCAGGGGCATTTAGCTTAGGAACATCATTTGTTCCCCCAGAATTATTATCCTCAGTAGAGGTCTCAGTTACCACTTGGGTTTCTTCATCAACTTGAGTTACCTGGGATTGACTCTGTTCAGTAGAGTCAATTTGTTCAGCTACTTCTGCTGCTGGCTGAGATTCAGTAGACTTATCTTCAGTTTCTTCATCTGAATCATCATCCCAACATAGCTGGATCTTTTCAACTTTATCTTTTAAGCCTAGATACTGTAGCTGCTTACTGATGTCCTCATATTTAGGTTTAGAGTTCCTGCTCCTGTCTTCAGTAGCAAACTCATTAAAAACAACATGAGGGCTTTCCGCCACGCAAAGGGTCCGATAGTTAAATATTCTGAAGGCTTTGCTGACCCGGGAGTATCCTAAGAAGACTCCCTGGTTTGACTTGTTATCAAAAGTTTTCAACTGATCCTTCCTATTATTTTGTATAAAGCACGAACACCCAAAAATATGGAAATAAGATAAAGAAGGCTTCCTGCCGTTCCATAATTCATATGGTGTCTTTTTATGCTGCTTTGTCAGTAGTGATCTATTCTGAGTATAACATGCAGTATCAGTAGCTTCTGGCCAGACATTGGTTGGGAGTCCTGAGTCTGCGAGCAGGGTTCTTGCTTCTTCTTTGAGTGTTCTATTCTTTCTTTCAGCAACCCCATTTTGTTGAGGCGTTCGTGCGGCAGACGTCTCGTGCTCTATACCTTCAGCTTTGCCGAACTCCTCCACCATAGAATTCAGGAACTCAGTTCCTCTGTCTGAACGTATCTTAATGATATTGGTGTTCTTCTCGACACTGAGCTTTTTCAGAAGCACTGGTAACTCTGTTTTGACGTCAGACTTGTTGGCAATAAATATGACCCATGTGTAGCGCGAGTAGTCATCAATGACCACTAATGCGTACTTCTTGCCTCTGATCGTCACTGGAGAGACTGGACCGAACAAATCCATATGCAGCAGCTGAAGGATTCGATCAGTAGAAGGAGATGGAATAGGAGGATTTTGATTCCTTGTTTGCTTTCCCTTCAGACATGCTTCACACTGAGTGTCTTTGCTGAATACTTCATTCGACAGTTCTCTTGCTAGAGTGTTTCTAGCTAATTTGTTGAGCGTCTTGAAATTGAGATGGCTGAGTCTTCTGTGCCAGAGCCACCCCGTTCTATTGTCATTGTTGGCCAACAAACAAGCTTCAGGTTTAGCTGAGTTCCAATCAGGTACATAGATATTTTTTTTGCGCGAACCTGACAACACTATTTTCCCTGTAGATTTTTCAATGACATCACATAAACCAGCGTAAAAAATCACTCTATTCGAGTTATCATAAAATTGACTAACAGAGAGAAGATTATGCTGAATTCCTTCAACATATGATACTCTTGGAACAATTGCGGTTCCAATGTTGAGTGTTCCATGGCCTCCGGTATAACCTTTTGTGTTGTCTCCAAACTCGATTCGGGGTCCTTCTTCAGTAGTATGATTCTTCAGTATGTCCTTTTGGTATGTCATATGTCTTATGCATCCGTTGTCCACATACCAAGGGTCCTTGTGCACCTGCAAAACAGAATTATATTTAGGTACCCTTTATTTTTGATTTTGGGTCCTTAGATGTTAGTTTTGGAAACCCAAATCTGTCTTACGACCCTGGTGGTCTCAGACAGTTTCTTTCCACTTTTATCAACATATTTGACCACTGCACTGGTCATTGCTGACTTCTGAGGCTTTATAGGTTCAGGAGTCCGGATCTTCTGAGTAGGTGGACTGCAGACCTTTGCCTTCTATACGACTTTCTTCTTCTTCTTCTGACTTTTAGGTCCTCTTCTGACTATATGATCATAGTAATATGACCCATACTGAGCTGGATGTGTCAGCTGCGGAGGTCCATACTGATCAGCCCACTTTGCTTTGCTTGTTCCCCCTTGACTGAACTGGGGTGATTTAGTGCTAATCTTCTTGTCAGAATGCTGATAACTGGGATTAGGTGCCTTCATCTTTTATTTGTTCTTGGCTAGGGGGTTCAGTATCTCTGCGTTGATGGTCTCCCCTTGAACAAACCTATCAGCTAGCCGGTTTTCTGAGCGTACGGGGGCAGGTGAGGAGGCTCCATGGCTGAATCCAAGTCCCTCCTTGCAGTGCTTAGGCTTGTTGCTTGCTATCATCGCCTCAAGCTTCTTTTCAGTGCCCATGTAATGCTCTATCATCAGGTTCCTCCAGATATCATCGCTTTTCTTCAGCAATTCATGCTCGGTTTGAAGTCCTGACAGCTTTTGCTTCAGTAG
Organism: Lavandula angustifolia; assembly: GCA_028984105.1. Lineage (NCBI taxonomy): Eukaryota > Viridiplantae > Streptophyta > Magnoliopsida > Lamiales > Lamiaceae > Lavandula > Lavandula angustifolia. The sequence goes on from CM054811.1 coordinate 14,370,061, forward strand.
ACTCAGTTCAGTATCTTTATGAGTCAAGTCATTGGTCGGTACTGAGATATGATCTTCTTGATGCTGAGACTTAGCCATCAGAGAGTTTATCTCCTCCCTGAGTCTCAACATAAGTCCTTTTGACTCAGTAGTAACCTGACTCTCCTAAGAAAGTCTCTGATTCTCCACTTTCAGGGTATCCAACTCCTGAAGAGTCTTACTAAGCTGCAGACTCATCTGAATCTGCTCGTCGAGTAGTTCTTCATATGCAATCGTAACGTCCAGATTCTCATCTACACCTAAAATAGTGTCGTGTGTGCAGTGTGAAGAGGAGTTAAATAGAGCGTGAGAGTTTACCTCATCCTCTTCTCCTACCATGAGACACTTTTCAACGTCTTCTTCAGCTTCCAGCTCTATGGCCATGAATGCTGCTTCATCATCTGATGAATGCATGAAGAAGTCAACTTCATCTGAGTCGTCCGAGAGTTCACCGATAATATATGCTTGTCGCTTCTTGATGAACTTCTCCCTTCGAGCTTTGCGTGCTGCTCTTTCAGCAGTGCTAAGCTCAGGACAGTCATACTGATAATGTCCTAGCTTCTTGCAGTTATAGCAGGTTGTGACTCTTTCTTCTTTGCTTTCACTGTCTTTCGACTGAGCTGAGTCCTCCTGTTTCCGGCATTCAGAAGTATGTGAGTCAGGTGTGCGCTTGGGTATATATTCAGTCTTACCCTTGGAGTCTCTGACGACTCTTGAGAGCTTCCTACGCCTCTCCTTCTCTTTCTGATACTTCACGGCAAGCAGAGCGTACTTCTTGGCTAAGTTTCCTTCTTGTATGTTAATTAGTGAAGGTTCAACCTTGCTAGAACCCGGAGCTGCTGTGCTGACTGATGCTTTAAAAGTATAATCGACTTGGGTGTTAGCTTCAGCTCGCTGCTTCCTTTGACGGAGGCCAAACTCGAACTCCTCAGCTTTAAGTTCTGAAAAAATATGATCAGGAGTAACAATATCTAAATTAGAATGACGCAATAAAGTAGCAATGGAAGTCCAGTGACCATCTGGCAATGCCCTCAAAATTTTGAGATTCATCTCTCGGTTGGAGAATATCTTTCCCAGCCCGTTGATAGAGTTCATCAGATCCGTGAATCTGATGTTGAGATCTTTAATGGAGTCACCAGGCATGAGAGATAGTGTCTCCAACTTCTGAAGTACCAGTGCGAGTTTGTTCGCTTTAATCTTCTGAGTCCCCCGACTCAGTAGCGCTAGAGCATCCCAGAGTTCTTTCGCGGACTTGCAGCCCTGAACTCTTCCGAGATAAGAATCGCTTAGAGTGGTCAGTATGGCATTTCTGGCGATGCGGTCTAAGTTGTGAAGCTTCTTCTCCTCAGGGGTGAAGAGATATCTGTCTTTGGGTATCTTCTTCCCGATCACCATTCCTCCTCATTGAGCTGGGTCCTGAGCTACGACGCTATCAACCATTGGAACGATAGGTCCATCCTCTAGAACCTCTGTAATGCTGTCGTGGAGGGATGTCAGATGTGCCTCCATTCTGACCCGCCATACTCCATAGTTCTCTACTGAGAACATGGGTACCATTCTGATTCCTGACATATCAGAGATAGTGACTAATGATATGAATGAAGAATGATATGCAGTGAAAACATTTTCCGGATCCGTTCAAGTAGACCAGTTTCAGAAATAACAAGAGTCTTAAAGAAATCCCGCTCTGATACCAATTGTTGGTCCCGAGAGTAACGTTCAGGTGAGGAGGCGGGGGGGGTGAATACACCTGAAAACCAATTTCTCAACTTTAAACGCGAACAGTCCATTTCAGGAGAGTGTCGTACTGAACTAATTCAGCAGACCAAATAAGCTGTTCTGAATGGCGTGGCAGAGTAAATGACTTTACTGAGGTCTGTTAGCTGACTAGAGTCAAAATTCAGTACCGTTCAGATAAAATTCAGTAGTGCAGAAATGTTTAGGCCCAAATTCAGTTGAGTTAAGAAAAAGTTTTTAGCAAAACAGTTTCAGTATGTTAGTGCAGTTGATTAAGTTTGCTGAAACCCAGTTGAATGATTTTAAAGATATTTTCAGTATGCACAATAATCAATGCAATAGTAAATAATGAACATAGAACACAGACGATTTTTAAAGTGGTTCGGATCCAACAATCCTACGTCCACTGTTCCGAAAGATCAGGAGGCTATGTATTACACTGAGATAGTCAAAGTCAGTTTGTACGCCGGACAAACACTGGTCTTGAGATTTATATTGAGCAAGTCTCAGTTTACAAGGTATCAAACTAAGTATTTGAGAAACTCTCCAACTATGAAGGAGTCCTTTTACAATAAGGATCAGTTCGACTATGAACTCCTTCGTCCAAGCTATAGATATGAACAACTGAGCTTAGGTTAGAGGGATAGGGAACAAGAAAGTGGCTTCTAGAGCGACGAACGGTTAAGTATAGACTTGGGTTCGTGTTCAGTCGCTTGGATACTAGAGGATATATGATTCTGGTTCAGCTTGGTTCCCTATGAGCAGGTATGTCGTCTTTCGCCGGAGATTACTTCTTCGAACTACTTGCGGAAGACTTAAGACATTTATGAGTTGCTCTTTGAATGCTCAGAGTTCGCTTGTGTGTTCGTTGGATCACTCGTAATCTCGTTAGCTTCATTTTGAATGTATCCCTCTATTTATAGAGCAGAGATAAGGATAGATCCATTCGAGATGACGATCCTATTGTCTCTCTCTTTTGGGTAGCTAACGACTCTTTCAAAGTATGGTTGCAGTGTCCTTTCCCTCCATTTCTGGAAAGTTGTTGACTTGCAGCTTTAACAGATATATGACAGGTGGCTGCTCGTCATTGGTCGAGGTTCAGGAAAGTGGGTGAGACAGAACAAACATTAAGGAGATCTGAAGCTGACTTCTCTCTTCCTTGTATCGACTCTGCTGATTTGACTTTTAGAGAATCTGTTAGTCTGAAGACTGTCTAGCCGTTGCTGAGTCTGATCTCTATTCAGTAGCATGCTCCTGCTGAGTCGGCTCTACTGAAGATCAACTCTGAGTTCAGTGAACTACTCCTGCTGAGTTCATTTCCACTGACTCCTTTCAGTATACTGCTCCTACTGAGTCCAGTATCTATGAGTCTTCTACTTCTGGTACTGAGGCAGGTAATCTACTGAGCGCCCGAACCAGATGAAGATTGTCTACTGAATCTGAAACCTCAGAGACAGAACAGAACAGGTTACAACTAAATAGTTCATCAGCCAAGATAGGGTTTTGGGATCTTCAAATCTTCAGTAAATATTTAGAGCACATGGCTACTTAGTTATGTCTTAACTGGTTGTGAGAAGACTGAATCATCTCCCAACACTTTCCCTTTCCCTTTCCCCCTTTTTGGCATCATCAACTTAGCCAGGGGCAGGAACCGAAATCTTCTTGTTCTGGCCTTCGTATGCCGTGGCCAGTTGATCCAAAGCTGCCTGCATTTTCTCGAGGCGGAGGTGGAGTTCATTCCTTTCTTCGACAAGTTCATCGCCATACTTCTTATGTGAAGAATCCACCACGGTCTGAATGGCTTGCAACTTATTATCCATGTTTTCTTCTAGAGCCTTCTGAATAGTTTGAAGTCTGAGTTCTGAGGCTTGACTCATTGAAGAGACGGATTCAGCATGGGTTGACTGGGCTGCCTTAAAATCTTCGAGTAGTTTCTTCTGGGCAACTTCCATCAGTGCTTGTTGCTTCTTGAACTCTGCTCGCTGAGTGGATAGTGCATCTGAGAGAATAGTAGAGAAGTCCGGAGCTGGTGTGTTCTGAATGGAAGTTCTGAGCTCCTTCATCTCCTCACTCTGAGCTAGAGTCGACTATTTCCATGTCTTATGGACAACCCTGGCCAGAAGTCTGTTCTGAGCACCTTGACTTCTCAGGGCCTTGGACACAGTCTTTGAACGTCGGGTCTTAGGGCTGGGCGCTACCTCGAATACAGACCCTAGCAGAAGCTGTACTGGGTCCGCGGTTTGAGAGGTACCAGTCGCCGATTTGATTGGAGGGAGGATGCAGAGTGGAACGTCAGCAGTTGAGGGTTGGGCACCCTCCTCCAGTTGAGATCCCTCAATAGGCTTCTTAGGGCCTAAATCACTGGGCGGGTCCTGATCAACAGGATCAGACCCATCCGAAGGCGTGGCTGCTGTAGTTGGGACACGGTCATTCAGCAAAGCCAGCATCGCCGCCCTCAAATACTCTAAGGAGCAGAGGTCTGCAGGCTCAGAGTAGCCTATCTTCTCACGGATTATTAGCTCCTCTTCATGGAGTTGTTCGCAGGTATGGTGTTTGATCAGTCTGTTAAGAGTTGACCACGCCTGGAACCTGATCAGTGTATGAAGCCTGGCATGTCTGGCTAGAGCAACCAAGTCAGAATGACTTGATATTTCTGGAATGGCCTCTGAGACTTCTCGGGAGGCTCTGGTTTGAAGAGCTGAAGCCTCCATCCCGATTGTCTCCGCTTCAGAAGCTGTCTCCGAATCTTCAACTTCTATTGGAGACATCTCTTTCTTATCAGATGGGATACTGCTGAGAGGTGGAACATCCAGTAGGGTCTGAGTAGTAGGTGTAGCAGCCTCAGCATCTGACCCCTGTTCCACTGTCTCTTCCTTGTCAGCTGATACAGTCTTCTCTGCTGTGACAGTTTTCTCAGAAGAGTCTGCCTCATCACGCAGTCTGAACTAAGGGACAACTACTGCCTTAGAGACCGTCTTCTGCTTCTTCGATGGTGTCTTCTGAGTAGTCTTGGGAGGCGACCTCTTCTTGGTCGAAGTAGAAGGCTTCTTCGATCCTTTCTTGGGCTCAGCAGGCCCTGCTCCAATGTGTTGTAGGGCTGCTGCCCTGCTGTGAAATCTGACCTTCTTTGGGTTGAAGTACCCCTTGCCAGCATAGACGTGGTGGTCAGCACCACAGAAGTCTTCAATCATCACTGTCAGCTTCATCTCATAAAGAAGCTTCCCTTTGACAGTGAGACTGTTTGAAGCTTTATCAAACTTCGCAGCCTGAGTCATGAATTCTTTAAGGAAGAATTCTGTCCAATTGACCTGTGCTCTGTCATAAATCGCCATCATCATTTGTAGCTTGGGTCTAGACACTTGATCAAATGATCCTGCCTGGCTAGTCAAGATCTGAGTGACTATATACGCCAGCGCTCTGTACTTTGGTAGCATTGAGTTCTTCGGGAAGGCAACCCTGATTTACGTAGGCTCGCCGTAGAAGATTTCCAGATACTCGTCCATCATGTCATCCTTGTATCCCATAATACTGATGCCGGTACTGGGAAACTGAAAGCTCCACTGAAGAGCTTATCGGATGGACATTTGTTTGATTTCGGAGTCAGCACGGGCGGGGTCTATAACGTGGTGGATGATAAACCGACCCATAATATCTCCGTCCATGGAGTCAGAATTCAAGTATAACTCTGAAACTTATCTCAGGAGGAAGAAGGCTGGCCTCCTAGATAGAAACCCTTCCAATCTTGACGCCCTCAACGCCTCAAATATCTCCTCCATAAAGTGCAGCTCGCATGCATCAAACTCCATGATTGGCTCGCACCGAACACGGTCTTTTTCCAGAATTTCAACGATGTTGGCTAGGACAGTGACTGTAACATTCCTTGCTGCCATAACTATGATCTGCAAAATGAGATATCAGTATCGAAAAAATATTACAACGAAATATGTGATACTGAATATGCATGTAAGTTTACCGGAATAATTTCTGAGAAGTTACAAAAGCAGTTTGCAAATAGCATATTATATTCTCAGAAAATTCTAGGTTTTAGGATGCAGAGCGAAAATGGCGATTTTTCAATCTTTGAATGTGTTTTATTGATCAAGAAGATGAACAGTTTTACTTAATCTGCTTTCTGAGATGGACGACTAAGATTTAATCTTATAAAATAGGTAATGATCAAAATAGCCGCCTAAGTCAAATTACAGTTGTATATAGCCAAAGAAGTAACTTGATTAGACATGCATTTAATGCACCGCAAAGTTCAGCATGCTTTACATGCTTTACAAAGTTCAGCATGCATTTAATGCACCACAAAGTTCAGCATGCATTTAATGCTCCTCTCCTGAATCCACTTACTGACTGGAGTCAGTAGGGTCCAGCAGACCTAGCTCTATTGAAAGTTCTCTTAATCTTGCTTCAGCTAGAGGCTTGGTCAGAATATTGGCCCTCTGATGGTCAGTATGGATTTTCTCCATCCTGATATCCTTCTTTTCGACATGATCACGAATGAAGTGGTGCCCGATGTCCACGTGCTTGCATCTAGTATGAAGTACAGGGTTCTGAGTGATTGCAATTGCACTGGAGCTGTCGCAGAAGATTGGCACTTCATTCTGAATAACGTCATAGTCGCGTAGCTGCTGTCTCAGCCAAAGGATTTGCGCGCAGCAACTTCCGGCAGCCATGCATTCAGCTTCAGTAGTTGATGTCCCTACTGAATGTTGTTTCTTTGAAAACCATGAGATCAGCTTACTACCAAGGAATTGACAAGTTCCAGAAGTTGACTTTCGGTCAATCCTACATCCTACATAGTCAGCATCAGAATAACCAGTTAGTTCAATATTATCATCAGATGGATACCATAAACCCATGTCAGGTGTTCCTCTGAGATAGCGGAGGATCTTCTTTGCTGAGTCCATATGGCTCTGCTTAGGATTCGCCTAAAATCGAGCGCAGACACCTACAACATAAGTTATGTCAGGTCGAGTAGCAGTTAGATATAATAATGAACCAATAATAGCACGAAATTCAGTATGGTCTACTGATACTCCCTCTTTGTAAAGATCGATTTTCATATTCGTGTTCATCGAGATCTTGATTTGTTTGCCGGATGTGCAACCGAATTTCTTGATGAGGTCTCGAGTGTATTTGCCTTGATTGATCAATGTTCCCTTCTCAGATTGTTTGACTTGAAAACCGAGGAAATAGTTCATCTCTCCCATCATCGACATCTCGAACTTATCCTTCATCATTTTCTCAAACTGCTGACACATGATGACGTTCTTTGAGCTGAATATAATGTCATCTATGTAGATCTGCACAACTAAGATGCCGTCCTCCAGTCGAATGCTGAATAATGTGTGGTCTACTGTGCCCTTCTGAAAATCTTTCTGAAGAAGAAACTCAGATAGGCCCTGGGTGCTTGTTTTAACCCATACAGATCCTTTCTGAGTTTATAAACCTGATGTCCCTGTTGAAAGCCGGGAGGCTATTCTACATAGACTTCTTCTTTTAGCACGCCGTTCAGGAACGCAGACTTCACATCCATTTGATAAACTCTGAAGCAGTGATGTGTTGTGTAGGCTAGGAATAGTCTAATTGCCTCCAATTTTACAACTGGAGCGAAAGTTTCATCGAAATCTATCCCTTCGGCTTGACAGTAGCCTTTTGCCACGAGTCTCGCTTTGTTCCTTACTATGACGTTGTTTTCATCTTACTTGTTCTTGAAGACCCATTTAGTTCCGTTCACCTGCTGATGTCGGGGTGTGTCAACAAGCTCACATACTTCGTTTCTCATGAACTGGTTCAGCTCCTCCTGCATAGCTATGATCCAATCAGCATCCTTAAGTGCGTCCTCAACTGACAGAGGTTCTTCATTAGAAAAGAAGAGAAGCAGGAATATAGTGCGCTTTCTCCCTGATAGAATCTGGATTTTGTCTTTACACTAGCTGAAGGATCTCCAATAATTAAGTCATGAGTATGAGCGTCCAACCACGATCGACAATGTTTTAACTCTTCATCTGAAACTTGTTCAACACAGATAGTAGGTGAGTTAGGTATTTCAGTTGTATTATTCTGAGATTGAAGTAATTCAGTTACGAGAGTTGGGTCTACTGAGTCACCAGGTTCAGAGGCATTCAGCTCAGGAACTTCATTTGTTCCCTCAGAATTATTATCCTCAGTAGAGGTCTCAGTTACCACTTGGGTTCCTTCATCGACCTGAGTTACCTGGGATTGACTCTGTTCAGTAGAGTCAATCTGTTCAGCTACTTCTGTTGTTGGCTGAGATTCAGTAGCCTTATCTTCAATTTCCTCTTCTGAATCCTCATCCCAACACAGCTGGATCTTTTCAACTTTGTCTTTTAAGCTCAGATCCTGTAGCTGCTTACTAATGTCCTCAGATTCTGATTTTGAGTTTCTACTCTTGTCTTCAGTAGCAAACTCATTAAAAACAACATGAGGGCTTTCTTCCATGCAAAGGGTCCGGTAGTTAAAAACACTAAAGGCTTTGCTGACCCGGGAGTATCCTAAGAAGACTCCCTGGTCTGACTTGCTATCAAAAGTCTTTAACTGGTCCTTTCCATTATTGTGAATAAAGCACGAACACCCAAAAATATGGAAATAAGATAAGAAAGTCTTCCTGCCATTCCATAATTCATATGGTGTCTTTTGATGCTGCTTAGTCAGTAGAGATCTGTTCTGAGTGTAACATGCAGTGTCAGTTGCTTCTGCCCAGAATTTGGATGGAAGTCCTGAGTCAGTGAGCAGGGTTCTTGCTGCTTCTTTGAGTGTTCTGTTCTTCCTTTCAGCAATCCCATTTTGTTGAGGCATGCGCGCGGCAGACGTCTCATGCTCTATGCCTTCAAATTTGTAGAACTCTTCCACCATCGAATTCAGGAACTCAGTTCCTCTGTCCGAACGTATCTTTAAAATTTTGGTGTTCTTCTAAACACTGAGCCTTTTCAGAAGCGCAGGTAACTCTGTTTTGACGTCAGATTTGTTGGCAATAAATATGACCCATGTGTAGCGCGAGTAGTCATCAATGACCACTAAAGCATACTTTTTGCCTCTGATCGTCACAGGAGAGACTGGACCGAATAAATCCATATATAGCAGCTGAAGGATTCCATCAGTGGAAGGTGATAGAACAGACGGATTTTGCTTCTTTGTTTGCTTTCCCTTCAGACATGCTTCACACTGAGTGTCTTTGCTGAATACTTTATTCGGCAGTCCTCTCGCTAGAGCGTTTCTAGCTAGCTTGTTGAGCGTCTTGAAGTTAAGATGGCTGAGTCTTTTGTGCCAGAGCCACCCTGTTCTGTTATCGTTCTTCGCCAGCAAGCATGCTTCAGGTTCAGCTGAGTTCCATTCAGCTACATAGATATTCTTTTTGCGCGAACCTGATAACACTGTTTTCCCTGTAGATTTATCAATGACATCATAGAAACCAGCGTAGAAAATCACTATATTCGAGTTATCACAAAATTGACTAACAGAGAGAAGATTATCCTGAAGTCCTTCAACATATGATACTCTTGGAACTGTGCTAAGTGTTCCATAGCCTCTGGTATAGCCTTTTGTATTGTCTCCAAACTTGATTCTGGGTCCTTCTTCAGTAGTACAATTCTTCAGTAGGTTCCTCTGGTATATCATATGTCTTGAGCATCCGCTGGCCACATACCAAGGGTCCTTATGCACCTGCAAAATAGAATTATATTCAGGTACCCTTTATTTTTGATTTTGGGTCCTTAGATGTTAGTTTTGAAAACCCAAATCTGTCTCATGACCCTTGTGGTCTCAGAAAGTTTCTTTCCACTCTGATCAACATACTTGACCATTGGACTGGTCGATGCTGACTTTTGAGGCTTTACTGGTTCAGGAGTCCTGATCTTCTGAGTAGGTGGACTGCTGACCTTAGCCTTCTGAACGGCTTTCTTCTTTTTCTTCTAACTTTTAGGTCCTCTTCTGACTATAGGATCATAGTAATATGACCCATATTGAGCTGGATGTGTCAGCTGCGGAGGTCCATACTGATCAGCCCACTTAACTCTGCTACTTCCCCCTTGACTGAACTAGGGTGATTTTGAGCTAATCTTCTTGTCAGAATGCTGATAGCTGGGATGAGGTGCCTTTATCTTTTGTTTGTTCTTTGCTAGGGGATTCAGGATCTCAGCATTGATAGTCTCCCCTTGAACAAACCTATAAGCTAGTCGGTTCTCTGAGTGTACTGGGGCAGATGAGGAGGCTCCATGGCTGAGCCCGAGTCCCTTCTTGCAGTGCTTAGGCTTGTTGCTGGCTAGCATTGCCTCAAGCTTTTTTTCAGCGCCCATGTACCGCTCTGTCATCAGAGTCCTCCAGACATCATCACTCTTCTTGAGCATTTCATGCTCGATCTGAAGTCCTGACAACTCTTGCTTCAGTAGACTCAGTTCAGTATCCTTCTGAGTCAAGTCATTGGTCAGGACTGAGATCTGATCTTCTTGATGCTGAGACATGGTCATCAGAGAGTTAATCTCCTCTCTGGGTCTCAACACAAGTCCTTCTGACTCAGTAGCAACCTGACTCTCCTAAGAAAGTCTCTGATATACCACTTTCAGGGTATCTAACTCCTGAAGAGTCTTATTGAGTTGCAGGCTCATCAGAATCTGCTCGTCTAATAGTTCTTCATATGCGATCGAGATATCCAGATTCTCTTCTGCACCTGAAATAGTGTCGTGTGTGCAATGTGAAGAGGAGTGAAGTGGAGCGTGAGAGTTTACCTCATCCTCTTATCCTGGCATAAGATACTTTTCAGCATCTTCTTCAAGCTCTACGGCCATGAATGCCGCTTCATCGTCTGATGAATCCATGAAGGAGTCGACTTCATCAGAGTCGTCTGAGAGTTCACCGACAATATAAGCTTGGCGCTTCTTTATGAACTTCTCCCTTCGAGCTTTACGTGCTGCTCTCTCAGCTGTACTGAGCTCATGACAGTCATATTGGTAGTGTCCTGGCTTCTCGCAGTTGTAGCAGGTGGTGACTCTATCTTCTTTGCTCTCACTGTCTTTCGACTGAGTTGAGTCCTCCTGTTTCCTACAATTAGAAGTATGTGATTCAGGAGTGCGCTTGGGTGTATATTCAGACTTACCCTTTGAGTCTCTGACGACTCTAGAGAGTTTTCTGTGCCTCTCCTTCTCCTTCTGATACTTCACGGCAAGCAGTGCATATTTCTTAGAGAGGTTTCCATCTTGTAGATCACTGATTGAAGGTTCTGCCTTGCTAGACGTGGGAGCTGTTGTGCTGACTGATGCTTTGAAAGCATGGTCGACTTGAGTGTCAGCTTCCGCTCGCTGCTTCCTTTGGGGTAGGCCGAACTCGAACTCCTCAGCTTTTAATTCTGAAAAGATATGATCAGGAGAAATAATATCAAGGTTAATTTAGCGAATGGAGTCCAATGTCCGTCCGGTAGTGCTCTCAATATCTTGAGATTCATTTCTCGGTTGGAGAACGTCTTCCCAAGCCCGTTGATAGTGTTCATCAAATCCATAAATCTGATGTTAAGATCTTCAATGGTGTCGCCAGGCATGAGGGACAGTCTCTCCAGCTTCCGAACTTCCAGCGCCAGTTTGTTTGCCTTGATCTTCCGAGTCCCCCGACTCAGTAGCGTTAGAGCATCTCAGAGTTCCTTCGCGGACTTGCAGTCCTGAACTCTTCCGAGATAGGAGTCACTCAGGGTGGTCAGTATGGCGTTTCTGGCAACCCGGTCTAGATTGTGAAGCTTCTTCTCCTCAGGGGTGAAAAGGCTTCTGTCTTTAGGCATCTTCTTCCCGGTCACCATGCCACCTCCTTGTGCTGGATCCTTGACTTCGACACTATCAATCATAGGAACGATAGGTCCATCTTCCAGTACCTCTGTCATACTGTCGTGGAGGGAAATCAGATGTGCTTCCATTCTGACTCGCCATACCCCGTAGTTCTCTACTGGGAACATGGGTACCATCCTGATTCCTGACATATTAGATATTGTAGATTGTGATTTGAATGAAGATTGATATGCAGTGAAAACGTTTTCGGGATCCGTTCAAGTAGACCAGTTTCAGAAAACATGAGTCTTAGAGAAAACCTGCTCTGTACCAATTGTTGGTCCCGATATAAATGTTCAGGTGTAGAGGGGGGGGGGTGAATACACATGAAAACTTTCTCAACTTAAAACGCGAACAATCCCTTTCTGGAAGATGTCGTACGGAACAGGTTCAGTAGACTAGATAAGCTATTCTGGATCGCGTGGCAGAGTGACTGACTTCACTGAGGCCTGCTAGCTGACTTACGTCAGAATTCAGTACCATTCAGTAGAAGTTCAGTAGAGTGTGGAAATGTGTAGGCCCAATTCAGTTGAGTTAGAAAACGTTTTTAAGAAAACTGTTTCAGTATATTAGTGCAGTCTTTTAAGCTTTGCTGAAACACAGTTGAATTATTTGAAAGATATTTTCAGTATGAACAGTAATCAATGCAGCAGTAAAACAAAACACACAGAACACAATGATTTTTAAAGTGGTTCGGATCCAACAATCCTACGTCCACTGTCCTAAAAAGATCAGGAGGCTATTTTATTATACTGAGTTAGTCTCAGTCGGTTTGTGCACTGGACAAACACTGGTCTTGAGATTTATACTGAGCAAGTCTCAGTTAACAAGGTATCAAAATAAAGCGTTTGACAAACTCTCCAACTATGAAGGAGTTCTTTACAATAAAGAACAGTTCAAGGAGGAACTCCTTCGATCTAAGCTATAGATATGGTCTGCTGAGCTTAGGTTAGAGGGAAGGGAACGAGAATGAGGCTTCTAGAGCGATGGTAAAGTATAAACTCTGGGTTCGTATTCAGTTACTTGGATACTAGAGGCTTAGAGTCTGATTCAGCTCGGTTCCCTTTGAGCAAGTATGTTGTCTTTCGCTTGGAATAGCTCTTTGAAGATCTTGCGGAAATCTTTAAGTCGATTTGAGTTGCTTGTAATTGCTCGTGTGTTCTTGATATGTGTCGTGAGCTTCGATTTGAAATCTTCCCTCTATTTATAGATGAGAGGCATGGAAAGATCCGTTGGAGATGATGATCCATGTGTCTCTCTATTTTGGGTAGCTAACGGCTCTTTTAAAGAATGGTGACAGAGTCTTTTCCCTCCATTTTCGGAAAAGTGTTGACTTACAGCTTTAATCAGAAAGTAGCAAGCTGGCTGCTCGTCATTGGTCGAGGCTGAAGAAAGTAGGTGAGATAAACAGACTTCAAGACAGATCTTATTCTACTGACTCCTTTCAGTATGCTACTCCTACTGAGTCCAGCACTACTGAGTCTTATTCTCATGGTACTGAGGCTGACAGTCTACTGAAGAATCAGCAGACAGAACTGAACGCCTGGACCATGTAGGAAGGATGTCTACTGAGTCTGTAACTCTCAGAGACAGAGACAAAACAAATACAACTGAATGGTTCACCAATCAAACTAGGGTTTTGGGATCATTCAAATCTATAAGCACTAAGCTACTGAATCATCTCCCAACAGTGACATGGTCCGAAATATCGAACTATTAATTCCATTCATCTTTAGAACCTATGCGTGGATTGGAATTAAAGAGCTAGGTAAATAGCTTGGTTTAGGTTTACGCTAGTAAACGTCCACCTACGTGGCTTACGAGTGGAATTCCTAGAGCTGTTCGAGTATTTAACTATCATTATTTTTTCAAAAGGTTACAATGATGGTTAACTACGAATTACGTGGAAATATAATTTTCATATATGTATGTTCAAAAATATCACAAGTTCCTAATCAGTCTCACCAACCAAACCCTAACGGGTTTAAATTTAAATAATTTCATAAAGAGTGGAAGAGAAACCTTACACTATTATTCCAAACTGAGAAAATAATATATGTTCTTAGTACCCCTGAGCTTGAACTGCCCAAAAAAGAGACGACTGAAGAGCAGATAAGGGAATTAGAGAAGTGGATAAAGGCTAATGACAAGACTCGTTTTATCATTCGATCTATCATGATCGATTCTCTTGCTTTACAGTATGAAAACACGCCTCATGCGGGAGTGATATGGGATTCTATGGCTGAAAAGTTCGGTGAGATCGATAGATCTCAGAGATTTCATCTCTTGAGGCAGGTTATGACCTGCTCTATGATCGAAGGTGCATCCGTGCTAGATTATATTTTACATATGATTGAGCTGCTAGATCGGCTTGCAAATGTTGGTGGTATCTTGGATCTTGGCATCAAGATAGATATCATTCTGCTTTTACTACCTAAGTCATACGAGAATATTCGCCTAAATGTAGAGATGTCAAAGAAAAACTACACTCTGAATGAACTTTCGAGTGAGTTAATCACTGCAGAAGGAATCATGGGTCAGACTAAAGGTAAGGGGACCCAAGTCTTGAACACTACTAGTAGCTCAAGGAACCCTCTAAAAGGTGGATTTCAGAAAAAGGGCAAGAAAGCTACGAATGTCAAGAAGGGTAGTGAAAGCACAAAGTTAGCTCCTACCGAAGGGGTTCCAAAACCTAAGGGGAAGTGTTTCGAGTGTGGTAAGGTTGGACATTGGAAAACTGAATGTCCAAACTTCAAGGAAAAATAGAAAGAGACGCGAGTCGCTCTTGTTACTGAGACTGTTCTAGTTTCCTCTTCTACCTACGAATGGGTAGTGGATTCGGGGGCAACTGATCATGTTTGTTACACCTTGCAAGGTTTCTTGCAGAAAAGGCAATTGAGCGATGGCGAGGTGGTAGTCTCAATGGGAAATGGATCGAAAGTTCTTGCAACTACCATTGGAGATTTACATCTATCTTTTGATAGTTCTGTTTTAGTACTTAAAGAAGTTTTCTATGTGCCTGAGTTTAGGCGAAACATAATTTTTGTTTCAAAACTCTGCACCATGGATGGTTATAAATCAAGTTTTGATAGTGAAGTTTCTATCATGAAGGACGATGATTTTATCGGTGGTGGGCTATTAAACGGATCTTTGTATACTATTACTTGTAAACCGCGTAATTCTGTTAATGTTGCTTGCTCATCATCAAATCCTAAGAAGAGGAAAGAGTCTTCTAAGGTAAACCAAACTTATCTATGGCACTTAAGGACTATGCCTTTCAAGGCAAAGGGTTATAGAGTCATAGAAGCATTAAGTTTGATACATTCTGACTTGTGTTGGCCTATGTCTACACAAGCTCGTGGTGGGTATGAGTACTTCCTCACATTTACTGACGATTACTAGAGGTATGGATATGTTTACCCTCTTCGCCACAAGCCGGATTGCTTTGAAACCTTTAAGGAATTCAAAGCCGAAGTGGAGAAGAAGTTAGGTAAAGAAATCAAAGCACTGTGTTCTGATCGTGGTGGGGAATATCTGTCCAACGAGTTCAAGGACTACTTGACAGAATGTGGGATTACATCCCAACTGACAACACCAGGCACGCCTCAGCAGAATGGTGTGTCAGAGAGAAGGAACTAAACTCTCTTAGAGATGATTCGGTCCATGATGAGTTATGCAACTTTGTCAGTTTCCTTTTGTGGATATGCCCTAGAGACTGTAGCATACTTGCTGAACCGTGTGCCATCCAAGTCGGTTAACACGACTCCGGTCGAGTTGTGGAGCGAGCACAAGCCCAGTGTGCACCACATAAAGATTTGGGGGTGTCCTGCTTATGTGTTGACTAAACAGGCCGACAAGTTGGAGCCACGTTCAGAGGTTATGCTATTTATCGGGTATCGGAAGGAAAAGAAGGGTGGTTATTTTTATGATCCTAAAGAACAAAAGATCGTTGTTAGCACCAATGCTCGGTTCTTAGAAGTGGATTACATTAGTAACCACAAGTATCGAGTCGACATCATCCTTGAGGAATTACAAGGTGGTCAAGTTCCACTTGAACAACCAGTTGTGCAAGATAGTACTCCACGAGTAACTGCATAATCTATTAACACAGCGCCTGACACTCTTCGATGTAGTGGTAGGGTGATATTTACACCTGATGGATATATGTTCACTGGGGAGACGTCTGACCATCTCCCGGTAGATGAACAAGACACCGTGGATCCCTAGACTTACAACGAAGCAGTGGGAGATATAGATGCAGATTCATGGCGAATCGCCATGGACTCAGAATTTGAGTCCATAACTGATATGGATGTATACGAGATCACTGAACTACCTGAGGGCTGCAAGGCCATTGGTAGCAAGTGGGTATACAAGAGAAAGAGAGGACCAAATGGAGAGATCATGGCATTTAATGCCAGGCTAGTGGCGAAGGGTTTTACCTAGAAAGAAGGTGTCAATTATGAAGAGACCTTCTCGCCTGTAGCAATGATCAAGTCCATTCAGATTCTCCCTGCCATAGCAGCTCAAAACCGCATTCCTGAACGGTTACCTTGAAAAAGGAAGAGACATCTACATGAAGCAGCCAGAAGGTTATGTGAAGGAGGGCGAAGTGCATCTAGTTTGGAAGCTTAAGAAATCTATTTATGGACTTAAGCAAGCTTTTCGATTATGGCACCAGCGTTTTGACGAGATAGTCAAATCCTATGGTTTTGTATCATGTCCTAATGAGGTGTGCGTGTACCGTATCTGTGTTAACGGATCAGTGGTGTTTCTTGCATTTTACGTAGACGACATCCTTCTAATTGGCAATAACATTGAAGTGTTATCAGACGTAAAGACGTGGTTATCCGAGCAGTTTCAAATGAAGGACTTAGTGAAGCTGCTTACATCCTTGGGATCAAGGTTATCCGAGATTGCCAGTAAAGGATCTTAAGCTTGTCCAAAGAGTCCTATTTTGATACTGTTATTGCTTGTTTTAGCATGAAAAATGCCAAGAGAGATTCAGTACCTTTTAGACATGGCATTTTTCTATCCAAGAATCAGTGCCCAAAAACGCCTGAAGAGATAGAAAGTATGAGGCTAGTACCATATGCTTCCGCTGTCGGTAGCCTCATGTATGTGATGCTTTGTACGAGACCAGATATCTCATATGCTGTAGGCATGGTCTCAAGATATCTCATATGCTGTAGGCATGGTCTCATATGCGATGCTTTGTACGAGACCATTGGACTGCGGTCGAAAATATTCTCAAGTACCTTAAACGGACTAGGGATTTTAGAATTGTTTACTAGTCAGACAGTCTAGTGCCTATGGGTTATGCAGACTCAGATTTCCAGACTGACAGAGATGAGAAGAAGTCTACCTCGGGTTATGTGTTTACCTTGGGAGGTGGAGCTATTTTATGGAGGAATGCAAGATAGAAATGCTTTGCGGACTCAACCATGGAAGTAAAGTATGTGGCTGCTTCAAAAGCCTCTAAAGAGGCAGTTTGACTCAAGAATTTCCTCCTGGATCTTGATATTGTTTAGAATTTGCCTAAGGTGATCACGATTTATTGTGATAATGCGAGTGCAGTGGAAAATTCTAAAGAACCTAGATCTCACAAGGCATCTAAACACAAAGACAGAAAGTACCACTTTATACGAGATTCCATAAATCGAGGAGACGTGGTGATTGACAAAATTGGAACTGAAGACATCATAGCTAATCCTTTCATGAAGAGCTTACCACTCCCGACTTACGAGAATCATGTTCGTGGCTTAGGAGTGGTAGAGATGCCCCCCACTTAGGACTGAAAAAACTTTTGTATAAGTGGTAGAAATATGCAGTGATAGATAGGATAGATAGCTGAGTACTAGTTTTTACCTAGAATTGACACCTTGTATACTAAAAGTTTGCTTTAGTATAAGTGGAAGAATTGTTGGGATTTTGTATACTGGAAGCAAATTTTATGCTTGTATACAATATATTTTGTCCCATCCACTATTTTATTCTCCTATCTGATAAATTTATATATTTGCACATGTTATCCTTTATCTTGTATAAAAGTTAGATAATTAATTAATTTGAGGCCCTGCTTTATTTCTTGTATTAGATCCCTGATCTAGCCTAATTAGTTGCCTAGTTATTTGTTGTCTCTCATAATTCATTATTAATTGATTAATGTATTTTTACAATATTTAATAATGTTATTTATCTGGAATTAATTGGCTGGGCCAATTAATCGATAAATATTAGTTCCCCAATAGATTAATAAATTATATTATCGGCTAATTATGTAGAAGCCCATTAGGGATATGAATTAATTAATGGGTTATAAATATTAACACTATATTGGTTTTTGAAGCCTATAAAAATTAGTATTTTGTTCATAATCAAGACACACAGATTCATACTCCACGTTATACACGCGAGTTTGAGAGAGAAAGAAATCTTAATTTTCTTCAGTTCTCTGACCACCCACAGGGAGAAAAAGGTCGGGACACAGATCAGAAGATCTGAAACACGATCAACAATCAGAGATGCAACAACATACATGGGGATACGGAACTATGAAGATAGAAATGGCAACAGTTCCCATATTGTCATATGTTGAAGGACTTCAACATAATCTCCTTTCGAAAAAACTGAGTTATCAGGATCGCGGAGACGAAATATTTACTATGCTGAGTAGAATACCGCTGAACCTAAAGCATGCTTGCTGGCACAAACGAAGTCAGATGACAAAATGGAATGGTTGTGGCATAGAAGATTAAGCCATCTGAACTTCATGACAATGAACAAGCTAGCAAGGGATGCTAAAGTCAGAGGACTGCCCAACAAAGTTTTCAAGAGATATAAGAACTGTGAAGCATGCATGAAGGGGAAGCAAATAAAATCAGGCAATCCACCTATTCCGTCACCTTCTACTGATGGGATCCTTCAGCTGCTCCACATGGATTTATTTGGGCCAGTCACACCAGTGATGATCAGAGGAATGAAATATGTTGTTGTAGTCATTTTTGAATATTCAAGATATACGTGGGTGATTTTCATCGCCAACAAATCTGACGTCAAATCTAAACTGCCTAAACTACTGAAACGGCTAAGCATCGAGAAGGATATCATGATACAACGAATACGCTCAGACTGTGGAACAAAGTTTCGGAACTCAATGATGAAGGACTACTGCGAAGCTTAAGGAATTCAACACAAGACCTCAGTGGCACGTACACCTCACCAGAATGGTCTTACTGAAAGGAAGAACATAGCACTCAAAGAAGCAGCAAGAACATTACTCGCAGACTCAGGTCTACCAAAGAAGTTCTGGGCAGAATCTACTCACATTGCTTGTTATACTCAGAATCGGTCTCTATTGACTCAGATGCACATGAAGACACCATATGAATTATAGAAAGGGAGAACTCCTTCTATCTCACATTTCCATATTTTTGGTTGTTCATGCTTTATCCACAATAACGGAAAGCACCAGTTAAAGGTCTTTGATAGCAAGTTAGACCAAGGAGAGTTCTTAGGATACTCCAGGGTCAGCAAAGCTTTCAGGGTCTTTAACTACCGAACCCTTTGTGTGGAAGAAAGCGCTCATGTTGTATTTAACGAATTTACTTCTAAGAACATGAAGTCAAACTCTCAACAAGATGCTGAAGAGGTCAGAAGCAAGCTACATGATCTCAGCCTAAAAGATAACATCGAAAAAATCCAACACTGTTGGGATGATGATTCAGACGATGAATTTCAGAATCAACCAACACGCAATGTAGCTGAATAGATTGATTCTACTGAACATAATCAATCAAAGGTAATTCAGGTCGATGAGGACACCCCAGTGGTAACTGAGAACTCTACTCAGAATAACAACTCAGGGGGAACTACCAATATTCCTGAGCTTAATGCCCATGGACCTGGTGATTCAGTAGATCCTACTCTTGTTATTGAATTGCTTCAATCACATAATAGTACTACTAAAATTCCTCATAATCCTACTATTTGTGTAGAATCAATTCCATATGAAATAACAAGACGCCATCGTTCATGGTTAGATGCTCATAGTTCAGATCTTATAATTGGAGATCATTCAGCAAGTTCCAAGACAAGATCCAGATTCTGTCAAGGAGAAAGTTCTCTATACTCCTGCTTCTTGTGTACTGAAGAACCTCAGTCGATTGAGGGATGCGCTGAATGATGCGATCACTGCCATGCAAGAGGAGCTCAACCAGTTTACCAGAAACGACATATAGGAACTTGTAAACAGACCCAGACATCAACACGTGATAGGAATGAAGCAGGTGTTCAAAAACAAGCAAGATGAAAGCAACCTCATCGTTAGGAACAAAGCTCGACTAGTTGCCAATGGACATTGTCAAGCAGAAGGAATAGATTCCGATGAAACGTTCACTCCAGTTGCAAGATTGGAAGCCATTCGTCTATTTCTAGCTTGTGCAACACATCAGCAGTTCACAGTCTATCAGATTGATGTGAAGTCAGCTTTCCTGAATGGCGTACTGAAGGAAGAAGTCTATGTTGAACAACCGACCGGCTTTCAGCAGGGACATCAAGTGTACAGACTTAAGAAAGCGCTGTATGGGTTAAAACAAGCACCCTGGGCTTGGTGCGATACCCTTTCAAACTTTCTGCTCCAGAAAGGAACGGTAGATCGCACCATATTTAGTAACAAGTCAGAAGATGACATTCTACTGGTGCAGATCTATGTGGACGACATCATCTTTGGATCTAGGAATCGTGACCATGTGTCAGAAATTTGAGCATATGATGAAAGAGAAGTTCGAAATGTCGATGATGGGAGAAATAAATTATTTCCTTAGACTTCAAGTAAAACAATCTAAGAAGAGAATATTCATTAATCAAGCTAAATACACTA
This sequence comes from Lavandula angustifolia, assembly GCA_028984105.1. Taxonomy (NCBI): domain Eukaryota; kingdom Viridiplantae; phylum Streptophyta; class Magnoliopsida; order Lamiales; family Lamiaceae; genus Lavandula; species Lavandula angustifolia. Next base: position 14,390,533 of record CM054811.1, read on the forward strand.
GAGATCTCATCAAGAAGTTCGACTGTGAATCCAACAAATCAGTGAAGATGCCCATGAATACGAATCTCAAGATTGATCTTGATAAAGAGGGAATATCTGTTAACTCAACTAATTATCGTGCTATTATTATTTCCTTACTATATCTAACAACTAGCAGACCTGATATAACTTATGTTGTAGGTGTATGCGCAAGATTTCAGGCGAATCCCAAGCGGAGTCATGTAGACTTAGTGAAGAAGATTCTTCGTTACCTGAAAGGAATACCTGATGTTGGGTTACGGTATCCTACTGATGATAATCTTGAATTAACAGGTTATTCTAATACTGATTATGCAGGATGTTGAATCGATAGAAAGCAGCCTCAGGAACATGTCAGTTCCTCGGCTCATATCGTGGTTCTCAAAGAAACAACACTCAGTAGCTGCGTCCACTACTGAATATATGGTTGCCGGAAGCTATTGCGCCCAGATACTGTGGCTTAGACAACAACTGAGAGATAACGACATACCTCAAGATGAAGTGCCGATCTACTATGATAGTACCAGTGCAATTGCAATTACACAAAATCCAGTTCTACATACACAATGCAAGCACGTGGACATACGACATCACTTCATCAGAGACCATGTCGAGAAGAAATATATCAGGATGGAGAAAATCCATACTGATAAACAAAGGGCTGACATACTCACCAAACCTCTAGCTGAGACCAGATTCAATGAACTCTCAGTAGAACTAGGTCTACTGGATCCTACTGACTCAATTCAATAAGACGATCCAAGGGGCATTGAGTAAGGGGGACTTTCTCTCAGTACTGCTGAAATACTCAGCGTCTTAACAGCGGTATCAACTGACTACTATGTTCAGCTGACAGGTTATGACTATTTATTCAGCATTTGGTGTTCAGCATGTCATCGCATTTCTTTCCCGCCATTAATGTTCATCATATGTCATTAAGCATATTGTTCTCAATAAACACATGACATTCCATAATACTGACTGCGGCGCATTAATTGCATGTCATTTCACCTTACCTTTTAGATGATAGAGATGAGTAGGTCGAGATTATAGGCGGCAAAGTAATCATAACTTCTTATAACATTTAATCTGAGCCGTCCACATTTCAAAATCAGTTTAATCTCAACCGCATGCTGAATAAACCGTTCATATTCAGATACCATATATATTTGAGTGTATCTCTCATCTAAATACATTTTTACCATTTTTGAACGATCTAGTTTTCTACATATATCTTTCTTAAGAAATCCATCATCTTCTAGCAATAATCATTCGGTAAATCTCATAAACTGCTTCTGCTAATCACCGACTTACTCTAGTTTCGAGTGCTAACATTCATTTTGCAGATTCAACTTTCATCTACAATGGCAACGTCCCCAAGCAATGAAGTTTTGATTCCATCAGACATGCAGGAGATCTATGACAACAAAAGAGTCTGGTTCGAACCAGTACTCGCTCAGATCTTGGGGTGTGGAGTGCATGGACCTCATCTTTGACGTAATCGAGTTCTCAGGTCTTCGAACTTTATTATCCAGGGTTTCGTCCCACTATCTCCCCAGGTAGGTCGTCGAGTTCATCTTGAATCTCCGTTAAGACGATAATCTCAAGGACATATCTTGCGTCAATTACCAACAAGAGATGGGTAACAACTGATGGGCAGCAAAGATTGCAGACCTCGACATTACCGAGTGTCTTCTTCAAAGTTTTGATCTTCATGAGAAAGGGATCTCTCCTATAGGATATAAGGAGTCATCCATAAATCAATACCTTTGCCGGTTCAGTGGGCAGAAGGATATTGTATTCAAAGCGAATTTTTTGAAGAATCAGTTGCTCCCTGAATACAGAGGCCTTGCATACATCGTGAATCACATGCTGATTAGCTCAGCGGGATCTTTCGATCAACTCTCCTGGGTCAGGATTCTGATAATGATGGCCACCATGGATGGTGTTAAGGTCAACTAGAATGAATTCTTCCGAACAGACTTCGAAGCACAACTCCAGAAGTTTATTGCCAATGAAGACAACACCGCCATGTAAGTGATTTCCAAAGGCAAATTGTTATATGACAGCAAGGTGTCTATTCAGATTGAAGACTACTGCCAGGGACGAGTGGTCTTCGCAGACGCATAACTGTTCGATAAAAAAATCATTAAATTCTCTAATGCGGCAGCTACTGAGAAGTCCTTAGGGCGAGGATAGCACGACAAGCATCCTCTTACAATCACTCAGGATCCCCACCCAACTCAGCAGAAGAAGAGGAAGATATTGAAGAAAGTTGAACCATCAGTAGTGATCCCCGAGACCGTCTCCATTCAAGATTCAGAGTCCGGACAGGAGGATGTGACTCTGAAAGACAAGTTTAAGAGGATTTACTTAGAGGAGACCCAGCCATACCTTCATGCTGACTTACCTCAGACTAAGGTCTCCACATCCATCCCTACTTTAGTTATGTTGGTCCGAAAATGAGTATTAGGTGTCGGGGGGGGTGAATACACTTGATTGCAAGTTTTTCCTCAAACGCGAAGATCAGCAGAGCTGACTTTTGCTACTGAATTTTTCAGTGCCAGATATAAACCTTCTGATCACGGGTCAGAGTGATTCAACAGCTGAGTCCTTTCTACTGACTGGAGTCAGTATGAGAATTTCAGTTGCAGAATGTTGTGCGGATAAGTGCAGGGACCGGTAGACTTCGTCTCTCTGAAAACGTTTTTATGCAAACTAAAACCGTTTTGGCTGGTGCACTTTTCAAATTAGTTTTATGCAAAGGATGATTTTATAAATAGTTTTGAACGCAATGTAATGAAATAGTAAACGACACAATAAATTTTTAACGTGGTTCACATACGCAAGATCCTACGTCCACAGTCCTTCTGAACATGAGTTTTTGTGGATTAATCTGAGCAAGCCTCAGCAAGGAATCTATACACTGGACAGACCCTTCTAAGTTATAGTCCTTAGTGACTTTTACAAATCAAACCTAAGTTTGAAGGGGAGGGGATGATCTCCAACAAAGAAGGAGTTCTTACAATAAGAACAATTCACAGAATGTGAACTCGTTCGAATGTTCTAAGCTAAGATATAACAATAGAGCTTAGATAGAGAAGGGGGAACTAAAGAATCTCTAGAGAGAAGAACTAAGGATATTCAACTAAGCAAGTTCTTCGCTGGATTGGGTTTTAAGTGAACTAGAGAGTTGTATGCTTGTAAGCTTTCTGTTCCCTTGTTGTCCCGTGCGTTGAGCTTGGAGACTCTTCTCTATTTATAGTTGTAACTCAGGCATGTATCCGATGGAGAGGATGATGCCACGTGTCACAAACTTCCAAGGAAAACGGCCATATATTTTAGAAATGTCGCCGCAGAGCGGTTGGCTTTTTGCACATGAGAGCAACTTTTGTGTCAGAGCAGGTAAGCTATGCTTGCTTCTCATTGGTCGAGGTTATCACGGCGGTAGGTGAGACTTATTATACACCAGTCTTCTTCTTGTGTTGACTCTCGGAACCTCGTATACTGAACGTTCTCTGCTGATATTCGACATTAAGATTGTGCTGTCAATTTTCCTCGTACGGTCTACAATTGAGTTGTATCTTTTAAGTTGATCGTACTGAGTCTTCATCTGAGTCGGCTGATTACTGATCTTCTACTGAAGGTTGTCAGCTGATGACTCTGAAGACAGGAGCTCTACACTCATTCAGTAGATCAAGGATAATACTGAGTCTTCTCCTAAAGTCTGTTGAAGGGAATCTTCCACTGATGACTCGGAAGACTACTGAGCTCTACTGAACCGATGACTTGGTGTTCTGGAACTTTAACTTCTCTACTGAAGTTCAGTCCAACAATACCCCATACAGGACTTAGACAAAATAATCTATGACGATCAAACCAAGTCTAGCCTATTACATCATAACGGTTCAAACACACACAGGGGTCAGGACAGGTTTTGGGATCTTTAATTCTATAGTAATACTATTCAGTATCATTACAATTTCCCCCATAACAAATATTACAATATCGTCCTAAGTATACGAACTACTGACTTCACTTCTACGCAACTATTGAGTCAAGCTCTAAGTACCCCCTAGTAATGATTTACTAGACTACTGACTCATATCCCTACAATTTCCCTCTAATTGATGATGCAAAAACCACTAAGTACTAAACTACTAACCCCAAAAAACAACTCAGTTAATATCAACTAAACAATGAGAATATAGGTTAACAACTTACTGAAGATAGGCACATCAGAAGAAATCAGGACAGTGAGTGTGTTGATCAATTCAGTGATCAGATAGTGTTAAAAGTAAATAACACAGCCATACGACAATGAGTGGTTGTCTGGCCAACATAAATACTAATTATATATATATATATATATATATATATATATATATATATATATATATATATATTTGCATGAGAGGTACAATCAGTACATCACAACATGCATGAGAGGAAAGAACAAAGTTGAGTCTGCTACTTCTGAGATCTGAACTTCCAAATCTTGGTTTTGAAGTCAGCAGATTTGGCAGCAGGAGGATCGAGCCCATACAATCTGTAGATAGCTTCCCTCAGTGTCCATACGATCTTGATCAGGAAGGTCAACTTGTGATCCTCAGTGCGATCTTGATCAGGAAGGTCATACGATCGAGCCCATACGATCTTGATCAGGAAGGTCAACTTGCGATTTGAGATCAAGATCGTTGCGAAGCGCGGCTATCTCCACTTATTCCTCTATCTCCTTTGTGCAGATGGCTCCTTGAAGAGTTCTAGGAGGGAACAACTGATGGTATGTAGGCGCAGTGAAAGGCATTTTTTCCTTAAAAAGGAGCAACTTGATCTGTGCTCTGAAGTTGGGGTCGTAGTGGTATAAGAAATGGTCAAACAATTTGACCGTCGGGACTTCACTAGAGTAACACTGCCATACATAGTAAGCTTTGACGAATTCTTCCTTCAGGCTTTCCCATTCCTCATTCAAGTTCCACGGGATACACTAGTCTACGCGGCGGAATGGAGTTTTCCTAAGATGTGGCTTCTGTCCACCGCGTCTGTAGAATTTTGAAGTCCTTGGGATCTGTCTCCTCTTGTCTGAGACTACTTCACTGGCTGTCTTCTCAATCAGCTTGATAATCTTTTCCAGATCAGCCTGTCTCAATCTCTCTCTAGCTTCACTTGAACGCCTGTCCCTTGTTCTGAGGTTGAGACCCTTCTCTACTGCATCCCACGTGGCTTTCCCCTCAGCTGCTTGTTCTGCTGTAAGCTTTAAAGTTTTCTTAAGCCTTTCAGCAAGTGGCAGGTTGCGGAGTCTTCAGTACGCTCAGAAGCTGGTTTTTCATTTGTCTGCTTTTGCTGAGCCTGCATGGGAAGTGTTGGCTTCTGATTTTTCATTCGTTGAGCCTTACTCCTTGACGTCCTTACCACTGGGACTTTTGGCTTTCTCTTCAGTAGAGCCTCTTCCTCGATTCGGGCTTCGTGATCTAGTCGAGCCTGCAGCTGCTGAGCCATAAGTTCGTCGTGCGCCTCTTGTTCCTTCTTTGTTTTGAACTTAGGCGACTGAGGGGGAGTGCTTTCAGTAGCAATCTCCTTGGCAGGCCTCTTCGGTGGCTGAGGTTCTATGTCCTCTTCTGATCCCTCGACGAAATCGGCTACTTCATCAATGTGTGCATGAGCTAAGGATCCTTCTCCTGATCTACCAGCCTGCACTGTCAGCTGCGTAATTAGCTGAGGCTCTGCAGAGCCTTCAGTTGAGGCTTTTGTCGTAGCCTCTTCTTGCACGGAGGGGAGGGGGAGAGTATTGATCTCTTCTATCTGTGACAATCCTTCCCCCCCCCTTAGAAGTTTCCCCTTTCTTTTCATCTGACTTATCTCCTGAACTTCCGTCCCTTTACTTTCCCCCTTTTTGGCATCATATGTCGAGGTAAGTAGGGTTTTAATGTCTGCTACTTCCTTCTGAAGGTTGTAGACAGATGTCTTGATCTGTTCGGAAGTGGCGTTGAAGTCCCTGACGGTATCGCAGTAATGTTCCATTCATTCTCATGATCTTTTTAAATTTGCTTGATCTGGGAGTCAGTTTGATTCCTCTGTTGTAGAAGAGATGCGTCGAGTGAATTTTTCATTTCAGACTGGATGATTTTCAGAGCTGCAGCTTGAGTTTCAAGAGCTTTAGTAACACAGGAGCTTGCAAATCTGTTTCTTTCGTCCATGGTCTTCTGAACATCAGCTAGTGCTGCAGTTAGTTGCTCTGAGAATTTCTTCGACTGAGCTTCTAGCACCTGTTGGCACTGAGTGGCCAAGTCCAGTTTCTGAGCAGCCAGAGCAGTCTCGATGATCTCCTTAAAATTTGGAGTGGGAGCTTCTAAGATCTTGTTGGGTGATGATTCTATCCTCAGCATAGTCTTACTTAGTGGGAAATGATTCTATCTTCTATACTGAACCATGCTCAGCAGCCTAGTGCTCTGATTGTTGAGAAGATTTGAAGATCCCAAAACCCTATCTGATTGGTGAACCATTCCGTTGTAATCGTTATTTATCTCTGAGGTTTCAGACTTAGTAGACACTTTGCTCTAATCAAGGCGCTCAGTAGATTATCTGCCTTAACACCAGAAGTAGAAGACTCAGTGATCTTGGACTCGGCGGGAGCGATATGCTGAAAGAGTCGATGGAGCCCGAACTCGGCGGAGGGCGATTCACTGAACTCAGAGCTGATCTTCAGTAGACTTTCCTCAGCTATCTACCTACTGAATACGGGATCAGACTCAGCATCGGTAGACGATCGAAGCTGTCGAAATACTTTTGAAAGACAATCAGCATTGTCATATACGAGGAAGAGAGAAGTCAGCTTCAGTTTGCCTTGAAGTCTGTGCTGTCTCAACCACTCTATCCACCTCGACGAATAACAAGAACACACGTGTCTTCTCATCTGCTAAAGCTGCAGTCAACCCTTTACCTAAAAAGGTGGGAAAGTACAGTGTTACCTACTTCAAAAGAGCCGTTTGCTACCAAAAAAAGAGAGATAAAGGAAGATCGTCTCCAACGGATCTTTTCCAATCTCTGCTCTATAAATAGAGGGACATTTCAAGAGAAAGAGAGAATACGCATAAGCTTAACGACGAAATCAAACACAAGCATTCAAACGAGCTAGAACCAGAAAACCCTAAGTCTTCCGCAAGAATTTGAAGATCTATCTCCGGTGAAAGACTACATTCTCAGCTCATAGGGAACCAAGCTAAACTGTTAGAAGAGCCTCTAGTATCCAAATCGACGATACACGAACCTAAAGCTTATTTCAGCTGTTCGTCGATCTAGAAGCCACACTCTCATTCCCTATCCCTCTAACCCTAAGCTCAACAGAATATACTTATAGCTTAGACGAAGGAGTTCATATTTGAACCCAATCCTTATTGTAAAATGACTCCTTCATAGTTGGAGAAGTTTGTCGAAACACTTTAGTTTGATGCCTTTGTAAGCTGGGACTTGCTCGATATAATCCCCAAGCCACGGCTTTGTCACGTGTACAAGGCGGCGAGACTAAATCGGTATAATAAATAGCCTCCCGAACTTTTCGGGACGGTGGACGTAGGATCGTGTGATATCCGAACCACTTTAAAAATACGTGTCTTGTTATTGCTTTACGATTACTTGCATTGATTTTACTTGTTCATGCCGAAAATCTTCTTAAAGTCATTCAAGCTGTCTCGGCATCTTGAGCCGATCACTTGCTGAACGAGACTTGCTAAAACAGTTTTTCCACTCAAGCCGATTTGGGCCTACACTTTTCCGCACCGCTGAACTCTACTGTTTTGATGCGGAATTCGACTCGGTCGGCTAGCGAGATCTCGGTAGAGTCGAGACTCTTTGCCACATACGATTCGAAACGGCTATTTGGTCTGCTTGAATTATTTCATGCGGCACTTTCTCGAACAGGGTGGCTTCGTGTTCGAAGTTGAGAAAATCGGAATCGAGTGTATTCACCCCCCCTCTACACTGACCGTACACTCGGGACCAATAATTGGTATCGGAAGCGGGGAGTTCTTTAAGACTCTTGTTATCTTGAAACGGTCTACTTGAACGGATCCGGAAAATCGTTTTCCTTTGCATATCACTCTACATTCATATCATTATTCCTTATGGCCGATATGTCGGGTATAAGAATGGTACCTATGTTCTCGATAGAGAATTATGGGGTATGGCGAGTCAGAATGGAAGCACATCTGATATCCCTCCATGATAGTATGGTGAAGTGCTTGAAGATGGACCTATTGTTCCCATGATCGATAGTGTCGTGACTCGGGCCCAGTGAAGGAGGAGGAATGGTGGCCCGGGAAGAAGATCCCTAAAGGCAAGTCTCTTCACTCCTGAAGAGAAGAAGCTTCACAACTTAGAGCGAGTCGCCGAAATGCCATGCCGACCACTCTTAGTGATTCTTATCTTGGCGGGGGTTCGGGAATGCAAAGCGCAAAGGAACTGCGGACGCCCTAGCGCTACTGAGTCGTGGAACTCAGAAGATAAAAGCTAACAAACTGGTGCTGGAATTCCAAAAGGTGGAAAGCTTGTCCCTTATGCCTGGTGACAAAATAGAAGATCTGAACGTCAGATTTACGAATCTGATGAACTCCATCAACGGGCTGGGAAAGACATTCAGCAACCGAGAGATGAATCTCAAGATACTGAGGGCACTGCTGGACGGACATTGGACATCTTTTGCCACTTTATTGCGACATTCAGATTTAGATATCGTCTCTCCTGACCATATCTTTTCAGAACTTCAGGCAGAAGAGTTTGAGTTCGACAGACCTCAACGAAAGCAAAGAGCTGAAGGCGACAATAAAATTGACCATGCCTTCAAAGCATCGGTCGGCGCGGCATCTCCGGCGACGAGCAAGACAACGAGTAAGGCCCGAACCTTCACTCAATGATCTACAAGAAGGAAGTCTCGCTCGAAGTACGCATTGCTCGTTGTGAAGTATCGAGAGGAGAAGGAGAGCGCGAGAAACGACTAAAGCATACCGAGACACAAAAGGTAAGTCGGATTATACGCCAAAACGCACTCCCGACTCACGGTCTTACGAATGCGAAAGAAGGATGACTCGGCACCATCAAAGGATCGTGAAAGCAAAGAAGAAAGAGTCGTCACTTGCTACATGGCTGCAAAAAGCCGAGGACACTTATCAATATGATTGTCACGAGCTCGATAGTCTTGAACGCGCGAGCACGTAAGGCAAGGAGAGAGAAATTTGCCCAGAAAAGACAATCCTACATAGCCGGCGAAATCTCAGCCGACTCAGAAGAAGTTGACTCCTTCATGAATTCATCGGATGATGAAGCAGCTTCTATGGCCTTAGAGCTTGAAGCTGAAGAAACAACTGAAAAGTGCCTAATGGCAGGAGAAGAGGATGAGGTAAACTCTCATGAACCACTTAATTCCTCTTCACACTGCACACACGACACTGTTTCAGGTGCAGATGGGAATTTGGACATCACGACCGCATATGAAGAATTATTAGATGAACAAATTCAAATGAGTCTGCAGCTCAGTAAGACTCTTTAGGAATTGGATACCCTAAAAGTGGAGAATCAGAGACTTTCTCAGGAGAGTCAGGCCGCTACTGAAGCCGAAGGACTTGTGTTGAGACTCAGGGAGGAGATGAACTCTCTGATGGCCAAGTCTCAGCATCAAGAAGATCGAATTTCAGTTTTGACCAATGACTTGACTCGAGAAGATCTTGGGCCGAGTCTCTTGAAGCAAGACTGTCGGGACTTCGGACCAAGCACGACATGCGAAAAAGAGTGATGATGTGCGGAAGAGCACGATGTCGAGCGTTACATGGGCGCGAAAAGAAGGCTGGAGGCTATGCTTGCAAGCAACAAGCCCAAGCCTGCGTAAGGAAGGACTTGGCTTCAACCAAGAAGCTTCCTCATCTACCCCCGTACACTCGAAGTGCGTCTAGCGATAGGTTTGTTCGAGGAGAAACAATTAATGCAAATGTTCCGAACCCCTCGGCCAAAGAACAAACAAAAGATGAAAGCACCTCATCCTACGCATCGGTATTCGACCGAGAAGACCGGTACTCAAACACCCCGGTTCGATCGAGGGGGAACTAGCGAGTTCGGTGGGGCTGATCGGTATGGACCACCTCGGTTGACACATCCGGCTCGGTATGGGTCATATTACTATGATCCTATAGTCGGGAAGAGGTTCCAAGAGTCGAGAAAAAGAAGAAAATCGCACAAAAGGCAAAGGTCGGCGATCCACGGCTCGGAAGATCCGGACTCCTAAACTCGAATAGCTTAAGAAGTCGGCTTTGACCGATCCGGTGGTCAAGTATATTGACTTCAGTGGAAAGAAAGCATGCGAAACCACCAAGGTTGTTAGACGAGATTTGGGTTACTAAAACTAACATCTAAGGACCCAAAAACAAAATAAAGGGTACTGAATATAATTACGTTTTGCGGGTGCACAAAGATCCTTGGTATGTGGACGGTGGATGATCAAGACATATGAAGTACCAAAGGAATCTGCGAAGAATTATATAGGCGAAGAAGGACCCGAGAATCGAGTTTGGAGACAATGCAAAAGGCTATACAAGAGGATATGGAGCACTCAACATTGGGCGCCCACGGTTCCTAGAGTATCATATGTTGAAGGACTTCGGCATAATCTTCTCTCTGTTAGTCAATTACGTGATAACTCGAATAGAGTGATTTTTGACAACTTGGTTTTACGTGATGTCATTGATAAATCCACGGGGAAAACGGTGTTATCGGGTTTGCGTAAAAAGAATATATATGTAGGCGGCCCGGAACTCGGCGGAACACGAAGCTTGTACGTTGGCGAAAAATAACAACCGTACGGGATGGCTTTGGCATAGGAGACTCGGCCACCTCAACTTTAAGACGCTCAACAAGCTAGCAAGAAACACTCTAGCAAGAGGACTTGCCGAATGAAGTATTCGGCAAAGACACTCGGTGTGAAGCATGTACGAAGGGAAAGCAAACAAGGAATCAAAATCCACTGTTCCATCTCCTTCCCATTGATGGAATCCTTCGGTACTACATATGGATTTGTTCGGTCCGGTCTCTCCGGTGACGATCGAGGCAAGAAGTATGCTTTAGTGGTCATCGATGACTACTCGCGCTACACATGGGTCATATTTATTACCAACAAGTCGACGTCAAAACGAGTTACCAATGCTTACGAAAAGGCTCGGTGTCGAGAAGAACACCGGAATTAGAAAAATTCGTTCGACGGAAGGCCGAGTTCCTTAATTCCATGGTAGAGGAGTTACGCAAGCGAAGGAATAGAGCATGAGACATCGGTGCCCGCACACCTCAACGAGAATGGAGTTCTTTGAATGAAAAAAACGAGGACTCTCAAAGAAGCGGCTAGAACTCTACTCGCAGGACTCGGGACTCCCAACCAAATTGCAGGCGGAAGCAGCCCGACCTTTGCATGTTATACTCGAACCGATCTCTGCTGACAAAGCGGCGTAAGAGAACACCATATGAACTATGGAACGACGGGAAGCCTTCTTTATCTTATTTCCATATCTTTGGTTGTTCGTGCTTTTTTCACAATAATGGGAAAGATCAGGTGAAGACTTTTGATAGTAAGTCGGATCGGGGAGTTTTCTTAGGATACTCTCGGGTCGGCAAAGCTTTCGAGTATTCAACTATCGGACCCTTTGCGTGGAAGAAAGCCCTCATGTTGTTTTTAATGAGTTTGCTGCGAAGACGGGAGCAATAACTCTAAGTGCGAATACGAGGACATCGATGCGCGGCTACGGGATCCGAACCTAAAAGACAAACCTAAAAAGATCCGGCTATGTTGGGATGATGATTCGGACGAAGAGCGAAGACAAGTCTGCGAATCTCAACCGGCGGAGCAAGTAGGCGAACAAATTGACTCTCTCGAGCGAGTCGATCCCGGGTAACTCAGGGTCGATGAAGAAACCTTAGAGGTAAGCGAGACCACTGCGAGAGTAACAACTCGGGGGGAACATCTATTAATGTTCACGAGTGAATGCCCCCCCGAACACAGGAAACTTCGGTAGATCACACTCTCATTCTTGAATTGCTTCAATCTCGAGAATAGTACAAGCTGAAATGCCTAACTCACCTACTATACGTGTTGATCAAATTTCGGATGAAGAGGCTGAAACATCGTAGATCATGGCTAGATGCTCACACTCTGATCTAATCATTGGAGATCCTTCGGCAAAAGTCAAGACAAGATCCAGTTACGTAAAGGAGAAAGCACATTATATTCTTGCTTCTTGTCTCTTGAAGAGCCTCGAGACAATTGAGGATGCACTTAAAGATGCTGGCTTGATCATAGCTATGCGGGGAGGAGGCTGAATCGGTTCACGAGAAAGCGAAGTTTGGGAGCTTGTTGACGGACCCGGCATCAACACGTCATTGGAACAAAATGGGTCTTCAAGAACAAGCGAGATGAAAACAACGTTCTAGTAAGGAACAAAGCAAGGCTCGTGGCGAAAGGCTCTTTGTCAAGGCGAGGGAATAGATTTCGATGAGACATTCGCTTGGTTGCAACATTGGAGGCAATCGAGACTATTCCTAGCCTACGCAACACATCAAAGATTCGAGTCTATCAAATGGATGTGAAGTCTGCGTTCTCGAACGGCGTGCTGAAAGAAGAAGTCTATGTAGAACAACCGCTCGGCTTTCGGCGGGGACATCGGGTTTACTGGACTCGAGAAAGGCTCTATATGGGTTAAAACAAGCACCCGGGGCTTGGTACGATACCACTGTCGAGAGTTTCTTCTTCGAAAAGGTTTTCGAAAAAGGCACGATGATCGCACATCTTTGTTCAGCATTCGACTGGAAGATGACTTATTACTCGTGCAGATCTATGTAGACGACATTATCTTCGGAATCAAAGAACGTCGCCATGTGTCAGCAGTTTGAGAAAATAATGAAGGACAAGTTCGAGATATCAATGATGGGTGAAATGAACTATTTCCTCGGCTTTCAAGTCAAACAATCTGAAAAGGGAACGTTCATTAACCAAGGCAAATACACTCAATACCTCATCAAAAGATTCGGTTGCACATCCGGCAAACCTATCAAGATCCCGATGAACACAAATATGAAAATCAATCTTGATAAAGAGGGAGTATCAGTAGACCAAACTGAATTTCGTGCAATAATTGGTTCCTTATTATATCTAACAGCTACTCGTCCTGACATAACTTATCTTTGTAGGCTATCGAGCTCGATTTCAGGCGAATCCTAAGCAGAGCTACATTGACTCAGCAAAGAAGATTCTCCGCTACCTCAGAGGCACACCTGACATAGGTTTATGGTATACAGCTCATGATAATATTGAACTAACTGGCTATTCTGATGCTGACTATGCAGGATGTAGAATTGACCGAAAATCAACTTCAGGAACTTGTCGGTTCCTAGGCGATAAGTTGATCTCATGGTTCTCAAAGAAGCGGCACTCGGTAGCCACGTCAACTACGAAGGCTGAATACATGGCTCACCGGAAGTTGTTGCGCCCCAAATCCTTTGGTCGAGACGGCGGCTAAGAGACTATGACGTCATTCGAGAATGAAGTGCCGATATTCTGCGACGGTACCGGTGCGATTGCAATCACTCGGAACCACTGTCTTGTTGGTCCCGAGTGTACGGTCGGGTGTAGAGGGGGGGTGAATACACCTGATTCGATTTCTCAACTTCGAACTCGAACGGTCCTATTCGGGATGGTGTCGGCCGAAAGCGGTTCGGCGGACCGGACAAGCTGTTACGAATCGAGTTAAAGGCTAAAATGCTTGGCTCGGTGAGATGCGCTAGCCGACTAGGTCGAAATCGGTATCTACGATAAGAGTTCGGTGCGCGAGAATAGTGTAGGCCCCGAAATCGGTTTGTGAGAAAACGTTTTAAGTCTCGGTTCGATAGATTAAAAGTTCGGTATCTTTGAGACGGTTGATTGATTTTAAATATGATGTTCGGTATGAATAGTAAAATCAATGCAACGGTTAAGAAAGCGATAAGAGACACGGGATTTTTAAAGTGGTTCGGATATCGCTCAAATCTTACGTCCAGGCTGTCCCGAATGATCGGGAGGCTATTTATTATCTCGAGTTAGTCTCGGTCGGCTTGCACACTAGGCAAAGCCGCGTCTTGGTTTTTATGCGATCCAAGTCTCGGTTTACAACACTATCAAACTTAAAGTGTTTGACAAACTTCTCCAACGGTGAAGGAGTCCTTATCTGATAAGGATTGGGTTCAAATGTGAACTCCTTCGTCTAAGCTATAGATAAGGACGGTTGAGCTTAGAGTTAGAGGGATAGGGAATATGAGAGTAGCTTCTAGATCGACGAAGAGCTGAAGGTAAGCTTTGAGTTCGTGTAACGTCGATTTGGATACTAGAGGCTTTATATGTCGGTATAGCTTGATTCCCTATGAGCTAGAATGTAGTCTTTCGCCGGAGATTGTTCTTCAAGTTCTTGCTAAGACTTTGTTCTTTGGAATTCGCTCTTTTTCACGCTCTCTTGTGTTCTTGGCGTCTCTCAAATCTTGAATGATCCCTCTATTTATAGAGCAGAGATTGAAATAGATCCGTTGGAGACGATCTTCTTCTCTCTCTCTCTTTTTGGTAGCAAACGACTCTTTTGGTGTAGGTAACAGTGTACTTTCCCACCTTTTTAGGTAAAAGGTTGGTTGCGGCTTTAGCGGTGAGAAGACACGTGTATGCTTGTCGTTCGTCGAGGTGGATGGAGTGGTTGAGACGGCCGAGACTTCGAGACGGGCCCGGGCTGACTTCTCTCTTCCTCGTACATGACAATGCTGATTGTCTTTCAAAAAGATTCGGCGATCCACGAAGACTATCTGCCCGTTCTTTGAGTCGACCTTGTATTCGATAGATAGGCTGCTGAGATAAGTCTGCGAAGATCGGCTACGAGTTCGATGAACTACTCTGCTTGAGTTCGGTTCAAGCGACTCTCTCGATATCTTGCTCTGCAAAGTCCGGTATCAGCTGAGTCTTACACTGCATTGGTGCTTTGAGGCGGATAAGCTGCGGCGCCTTGACCGGAGCGAGTGTCTGCGAGTGCGAAACCTCGGAGACAAAAGCGGATACAAGGGAATGGTTCATCATTCGGATAGGGTTTTGGGATCTTCAAATCTTGAGACAAGTACGAGCACAAGGCTGCGAGCTTAAGATCGGTGTCTAAGACCGAATCATTTCCCATTTGAGTGAAACGGTGTTGAGGATGGAATCATCACCCAACAATTTCCCCCTATTTGATGATGCCAAAACCTATCATCTATGTCCTATCAACTATGCTTCAAACACTAACTTACTCGAAACGAGGCTCCTTACAAATATTACAAGAGGATCGGTGGAGTTGTGCGGTAAGTGCTAGACTGCGAGGAAGACGAGGGGCAGAACAATTTCCCCCTTTACAATAATTTCCCCATGCAACAATTTCTCCCTAAGAGAAATAATAACTCTACGAAAGTCTAGTCTATCAGAGATCTAACCGAGCAAAAACTAACAAGTAAATAAACAAAGTGTGTGTGTGTCAGTAATCACTTCAGTGATTCTGATTGTTAAAGCATAAAGCAAACACGGCTATTTAGACAACAAGTAGTTGTCAGAGCCAAAAGAAGATTTGTATATATGTGATAAACAGTTCAGTACATTACAAATCTTGCTAAGCTAAAAGGAGAACTAAGAAGGAGAACCCTTAAGCTAGCTTGAATCCTATTCATGAAACCTTGGGATTGATCTTCGGGCGGTGGGACTCCATACATTTTGAACGTGTTCTTCCTCGGCTCGGGTTATTCGGCGAAGTCTGTTTGGATCATCTTGTTCTAGACCTGCGTTGGCGCGGCATTCTTCACTTCTTGTTCAATCATTCCGAGATGTCTTGAGTCGTCTTGTCTTCTAGGTGGAGGAATGATCCTTGCTTCGAGGAACGGCGACTACTACCCCTTCGATTCTTGCTACGTGCATATATGGGTAAAGATCGGGTTCGGTAATGGTCATCCACTCGACATAGGCATCGGCTTAGACATTTCGAGGCGGAATCGCCGGAAATAATTTCTCTTGATAAACTCTATCTTGGCCGATTCCCATCTCCGATTGGGCCCGAATAGGCATCCATTCGTCGATCTCGGCCATCTATGTGTTTTCGGATCGTTTGGCTTCACGAACCTTACGTATCGATAAGGAATGTCGGCTTTCGAAGGAACTCTCGGCTGGCCTCTTGTTCGATGCGCTTCACGAGTGCCTCGAGGTGCGCCAAATGTATCCTCTGCACTTGGCGGCCTCTATCTGTCTAGCTTCCTCTCCTGCGTAGAGATATCTATCCATCGAGCGAAGATTTCTTCAATTTACGCATCTTGCTCTTGAGGCTTCGAGGGAGCTTGTACGGAGTCGGCGGAGTGCTTGGATTTGGTTTTGGATGTACCTTCTTTGCTCGGTGCCTTTTTCTTTGTTGCCTCTCCCTATCTTCATCATCTTCAATTATGAGTTTTTACGGTAGGCAATCTAGCGGGCGCCTTCTTTTTTTCCACCGCTTGCTTTGGTGCCTTAGTCTTTCCTTTAGCGAGGCTTAGACTTTGGTTTGTTGGCGGCTTCGGCATCGGCGATCTCCCTTGCCCGGCTTCTCATCGGCGGCAATCCGAGCCTCCTCCTCGGTGAGATGTATCTCTTGGGTTTCTTTCTTTGGAGGGGTCGGGAGTTTGGGAATTTTCTTACCTTTGCCTTGAACGGGGTGGAGGTAGAGGGACTTCTTCATCGTCATCCGAGTCCTCACGAGTCCTCTTTACATTCGGCATACTCTGCAACCTCCTTGATGATATCGGTAGGAGTGCGGGTTGCATGAGTAGCACGGGATCTGAGCCGCTTGGGCCGGTCGCGGTGTGCTCGCAGGCTGGGACACCACAGGCCTCACCCTGCAGTGCGAGTGCAGTGCGGGATGACTTCGGTGTAGCTTCCCCCTTAGACTTTGGACTTTTGGTGGGGGTCGGCTTCTCGGTACTCTGTTTGTTGCCTTTGGTCGGCTCAATACTCTTCCCTCTTCTACTTTCCCCCTTTTTGGCATCATCAATTACAGTAGGGGTAGGGATAAGTATTGTGTTACGAAGGCTATTGAAGGAGGTTGGCGGTGGCCGAATTTGATTGTGGATGTACGTCGAGCCTCATGCGGCTCGTTCCTCTCAAAAGTTAGAACTTCATCAAATTGCTTGTAAGAGAGTTCAGTTGCTGCGGCCTTTACATCATTCGGCTTCTCGGTGATCTTGTCTTCCAAGGCCGGTTGGATATTCTCAAGTCTTTGTTCGGTGGCCTCGGATTGTTCGGTGATAGCGTCGGTATGAGCCGGTTTAGAAGCGAAAATTCATCAAGTAGCTTGGCTTGGCTCTCTCGAAAGATCTTGGTGAGCTTCGAGTTGGACTTCTTCTGGCGAGCCAACGCTTACGAAATAAGCGCGAAACATCGAGGGGGGGCGATGAAGAGACGAGAAGACTTCGGCCCACGAAGTTCTTTAGTCGTGGCTTGAGCGATGCTGCTTCCATGTCCTATGGATAGCCTTCGCAAGATCTCGATTTTTGATCCTTTGAGCTGGTTAAGGCTTTTGCCTTGATCGAGATCTCTTTGCGGTGCGGTTTGGGCGTTGCTTCGAAAGTCGACTACGGCAAGAGGCGAGCGGGCTCTGCGAGGACGAAGCACCGGCCTTGGACTTCTCGGGACCAAGGATACCGAGAGGAATATCGGGGAATGTCGGCATGTGTATCCTTGTCTGGGTGATCCCCTTATCAAGTTTTCCGGGGCTCGAATCCTTGGGTGGGTCTCGGTCGTCATGATCGACCCGTCGAGGGTCTTGAGCCTTACGCTTGTTTGTCATGTATCGCCACAAGCATAGCGGCCCTCGAGATTTTCCATGGTGCTTGAGGTCGGTAGGCTCGAGTAGCATATTTGCTTTGCCTCGACTTCATCTCTTCTTCATGGAGTTGCTGACGGGAGTAGTGGAGAACAAGGCGAAGTAGATGCGGCCACTCCTCGAGCGAAGAAGCATGTGGAGCCTTGCTGATTTGGCAATGATCATCAAGTACGAATGATCGGCAAGCTCCGATATACGTTGAAGGATCTCACGGGAGGCTCGAGATAAGATCATTGAAGCTTCCATCCCGATTGATTCACCTTCGGATGCGGTCTCGAGACTCCAAGTCTATGTGTGAAGTCTGCTCTTCAGTTGGTGGGACTGAGCTGAGTGGAGGGACAGAAAGGGGGCTATCTAGGCGGCGAATATCTGCGCTCGAGGTTCGAAGCATCCCCTTGGTCCCTTTCGGTGGAGACGATCTTTTCCATTTGCGGCGAGTCTTCTCGGAAAGACTCGGACTCATCAACTTTCTTTGCGGGGCTGAGTAGTCCTCTCGGGAGCTTCGTTCGGCGAGCACTTACGGAACCTCCTCGGTGGCTGGCACCTCAACGGCTTTCTTCGGTTTGTTTGTTGGTGCCTTAGGAGTTTTTGCGGGAGGGGTTCTTTTCTTTGTAGGCGTAGCTGCTTGAGGCTTTGATTGCGGAGAGGCTGGCGAGGGTCCGACCCTATCTGCTTTGAGCGCTTCTTTGTCTTGTTGTGAAATCGACCTTCTTCACATTGAAGTACTCCTTGTCGTTTGTAGGTGATAGGCTCGAGATCCACATAAATCCTCGATCATGATGGACGGTTTGAGTCCATACGACAATTTGCCCTTTGCGCTCGGCATGTTCGATGCCTTGTCAAACTTAGCGGCTCGAGCCGCTGAATTCTCGGAGAAAGAACTCCGTCCAGTTAATGCAGGCTCGGTCGTATATGGCCATCATCATCCGAATCTTAGGCCTCGACACACGGTCAAACAACCACCTTGGCTTGTTAGTAGTTGCGTCACTATATAGGCAAGTGCCACTGAGCCGAGGCAACATCTTTGTTCTTCGGAAAGCGGCTCACGAAAGTAGTGGGCTTTCCACGGAAGACGGTAAGATATTCATCAACTCGGTCGTCTCTGTACCCGGCCCATGCTGATCCCTTCGGAGGGGCGGATCAAAGCTCCGCTTCAAAGCATCCTTGATGGACATACGCCTCGGCTCCGTAGTGGCGTTTTGGATAGAATGGGCAATAAATCTCCCCACTATGTCTCCGGACAGCTGCGTGCGAATTCAAGTACGGCTACGCAGCTTTGTCTCGGGAGGAAGAACGAAGGCCTCCTAGACAGAAATTTCTCCGGCCACGACTCGCGCGGGGCGAGAATATATCGTCCATGTACTCCGGATCGCATGAATAGAAATCCATGGTGGGTTCAAACCACACGCGATCCTTCTCCAGAATGTTCTGCATATCCACTGGAGATATCATAGAGATATTGGTTTCCACCATTGTACCTTGTGTAGATGGTTTTCTGAATCTCTACGTACTGAACTTACTCGATGCGAGAGTGATCATTCCCCCTCCTTTGGAATGTTCCTCTCCACGAAACCTTATGCTTGGCCGGGGTCGGTAGGGTCCAGCAGACCTAGCTCTGCTGAAAGTTCTCCGAATGCGGATTCGGCTAGAGGCTTGGTCGGTATATCGGCCCTTTGTTTGTCGGTATGGATCTTTTCCATTCGATATCCTTCTTTCGACATGGTCACGAATGAAGTGATGTCGATGTCCACGTGCTTGCATCTCGTGTGAAGAATAGGATTACGGTGATTGCAATAGCTGCTTTGATGCATCGCGAGAAGATCGGCACTTCATTACGAATAACGTCATAGTCTCTTAGGCTGCTTTGTCTCGGCCCAAAGGATTTGGGCGCGGCAACTTTCGGCGGCCATGTATTCGGCTTCGGTAGTTGGCGTGGCTGCGAGTGCTTTGTTTCTTTGAAAACCATGAGATCGGCTTACTTGCTGGAGGCCGGCACGTTCACGAAGTTGATTTTCGGTCGATTCTACATCTGCATAGTCGGCATCGAGAATAACTTTGTTAGTTCAATATTATCATCAGTTTGGATACCATAAACCTATGTTGGGTGTGCTTACGAGGTAGCGAAGAATCTTCTTTCTTGAGTCCGGATGGCTACGCTCCGGATTCGCTCTGAAATCGAGCGCATACACCTACGGCGTAAGTTATGTCGGGACGAGTAGGCTGTTAGATATAATAATGAACCAATTATAGCACGGTATTCGGTTTGATCTGCGATACTCCCTCCTTATCAAGATCGATTTTCATATTCATGTTCATCGGGATCTTGATAGGTTTGCCGGATGTGCCGCCGAATCTTTTGATGAGGTCTCGAGTGTATTTGCTTTGATTGATGAACGTTCCTTTGTCGGTTGCTTGACTTGAAAACCAAGGAAGTAGTTTATTTCTCCCATCATCGACATCTCGAACTTGTCCTTCATCATTCTTTCAAAGCTGCTAACACATAATGACATTCTTCGAACCGAAGATAATGTCAATCCACATAGATCTGCACGAGTAATAGGTCGTCTTCCGGTCGAATGCTTTGAACAACGTGCGATCTATTGTGCCCTTACGAAAACCTTTACGAAGAAGAAACTCGGAGCGGTATCGTACCAAGCCACGGGTGCTTGTTTTAACCCATCTGAGCCTTTACGAGTCTATATACTTGATGTCCCTGCTTGAAAGCCGGGCGGTTGTTCCACATAGACTTCTTCTTTCGGCACGCCGTTCGAGGAACGCAGAACTTCACATCCATTTGATAAACTCGAATCTTTGATGTGTTGCGTAGGCTAGGAATAGTCTAATTGCCTCCAATCTTGCAAGCTGGAGCGAAAGTTTCATCGAAATCTATTCCTTCGACTTGACGGTAGCCTTTAGCCACGAGCACTTGCTTTGTTCTCGACTATAACGTTGTTTTCATCTCGCTTGTTTTTGAAGACCCATTTGGTTCCAATGACATGTTGATGCGGGTGCGTCTACAAGCTCCCATACTTCGTTTCTCGTGAGCCGATTCGGCTCTTCTGCATAGCAATAATCCGATCGGCATCTTTAAGTGCATCCTCAATATTCGAGGATCTTCGGTGAGACAAGAAGCGGGGAAAATAATGCGCTTTCTCCTTGGCGAGAATGCGGATCTTGTCTTGACATGTCTTTGAAGGATCTCCAATTATAAGATCGGCGGTGTGAGCATCTAGCCACGATCTACGATGTTTTAACTCTTCATCGAAATTTGTTCAACACGAGATAGTAGGTGAGTTAGGCATTTCGGTTGTACTATTACGAGATTGAAGAATTTCGGTGATAAGAGTATGATCTCTTGAGTCACCGGGTTCGGGGGCATTCGGCTCGGGAACATTACTAGATGTTCCCCACGAGTTGTTATTCTCGGTAGTGGTCTCGATTACCTCTACGGTTTCCTCATCGACCTAAGTTACACAGGATTGATTACGTTCGGGAGAATCAATGCGCTCATTCACTTGCTTTCTGTTGGTTGAGATTCGATAGATTTGTCTTGGTTTCTTCGTTTGAATCATCATCCCAACATAGGCTTGGATCTTTTCGAGTTTGTCCTTTAAGCTTAGATCTTGTAGGCGTCTGCCGATGTCCTCGGATTCGGAATTTGACTTATTGCTCCTGTCTTGGTAGCAAACTCGTTAAACACAACATGAGGGCTTTCCTCCACGCAAAGGGTCCGATAGTTGAATACTCACGAAAGCTTTCTTGACCGAGAGTATCCTAAGAACACTCCACGATCGACTTGCTATCAAAAGTCTTGGCTGATCTTTCCCATTATTGTGGATAAAGCATGAACGGCCAAAGATATGGAAATAAGATAGAGAAGGCTTCTGCCCGTTCAGTAGTTCATATGGTGTTTTCTTATCTTTGCTTTGTCGGTAAAGATCGGTTACGAGTGTAACATGCGGTATTAGTAGCCTACGCCCGAATTTGGTTGGGAGTCTCGAGTGCTGCGGTAGAGTCCTAGGCTTTGCCTCTTTTAGAGTTACGTTCTTTCGTTCGGCAACTCCGTTCTTCGAGGTGTGCGTGCGGCTGAAGTCACATGCTCTATTCCTTACGCTGCGAACTCCTCTACCATGGAATTAAGGAGGCGAGTTCCTGCTGTACGAACATATTTTTCGATCTTGGTGTTCTTCTCGACAACGAGCTTTTTCGAAGCGTTGGTAACTCTGTTTTGACGTCGAGACTTGTTGGCGATGAATATGACCCGTGTGTAGCGCGAGTAGTCATCTATGCCCACTAATGCATATTTTACGCCTCGATCGTCATTTGGGAGGCTCCGGACCGAACAAATCCATATGTAGCGGTGAAGGATTCCATACGTGGAAGGCGATGGAGCCGGGAGGATTTTGATTCCTTGTTTGCTTTCCCTTGGGGCATGCTTCACACTAAGTGTCTTTCTTTGAATACTTCATTCGGTAGTCCCCTTGCTAGAGTGTTTCTTGCTAGCTTGTTGAGCGTCTTAAAGTTGAGATGGCCGAGCCTTCTATGCCATAGCCACCCCCGTTGCGTTTTCATTCTTCGCCCGGCAAACAAGCTTCGAGGTTCGGTGAGTTCCGGTCGACCACGTATATGTTCTTTTTGCGAGAACACGATAACTACTGTTTTCCGTGTAGATTTATCAATAACATCACGAAACCGGCGTCAAAAATCACTCTATTCGAGTTATCACAAAATTGACTAACGAGAGAGAAGATTATCTTTGAAGTCCTTCAACATAGGATACTCTTGGAACTTTGGCGGTTCCTATCTTTGAGTGTGCCGTATCCTCTCGTGTAGCCTTTGGCATTATCTCCAAACTCAGTCTCAGGGTCCTTCTTCAATGATATAATTCTTGATGAGCTTCATTTTATATGTCATATGTCTTGAGCATCCATTGTCCACATACCATAGGTCTCTGCGCTTCTGCAAAGCGAGAATTATATTCGGGTACCCTTTTTTGATTTTGGGTCCTTAGATGTTAGTTTTCATAACCCCAATCTGTCTAACAACCACGGTGGTTTCGGACATCTTCTTTCCACTAGAGTCGACATATCGACCCTTTGGGTGGTCATAGGTGACTTCGAGGCTTTCGAGGTTCGGGAGTCCTAATCTTCGGGTGGTGGGCTAGCGACCTTAGCCTTACTGTGTGGCTTTCTTTTTCTTCGACCTTTGGAGCCTCTTCGACTATAGGTTCATAATAATATGACCCATCTTGAGTTTGGATGTGTCGGCTTTGGAGGTCCATCTTGATCCGCCAATTTTGATTTCTTTGGTTCCCCCCTTGGTGAGCCCCGGGGTTTCTTGGCGGCGATCTTCTTGTCGAGAATGCTGATGTGTGGGATGAGGTGCTTTCATCTTACGTTTTGTTCTTTGCTAGGGGGTTCGGTATATTTGCGTTCATAGTCTCCCCCTTGAACAAACCTATCGGCAAGCCGTACTTACGAGTGTCTTGGGGGCGGATGAGGAAGCTCCCTCGGCTGAATCCAAGTCCTTCCTTGCGGTGCTTTGGCTTATTGCTTGCTAGCATAGCCTCTAATTTCTTCTCGGCACCCATGTACCTCTCGGTCACCGAGGCTCCTCCGGACATCATCACTCTTCTTCGGTGTGTCGTGCTCGGTGCAAAGTCCCGACATTTCTTACTTGACGGACTCGGTTCGATATCTTTACGAGTCAAGTCATTGGTCAAAACGAAATCCGATCTTCTTGATCTTTGAGACTTGGCCATCGAGAGTTTATCTCCTCCACGAGTCTCAACATAAGTCCTTCGGCCTCGGTAGCAACGACTTTCTGAGAAAGTCTCGATCTCTACTTTCGGGGTATCCAACTCCTCGAAGAGTCTTCTTTGAGCTGCTGAGACTCATTTAAATTTGTTCGTCGAGCGAGTTCTTCGTATGCGGTCGCGGCGTCCAAATTCTCATCGCACTTTTGAAATAGTGTCGTGTGTGCGGTGTGAAGAGGAGTTAAGTGGTTCATGAGAATTTACTTCATCCTCTTCGCTTTGCCATCATGCACTTTTCGGTGATTCATCGCTTCATGCTCTAAGGCCATGAAGGGCTCGCTTCATCGTCGAGATGAATCCATAAAGGAGTCGACTTACGAGTCGATGCGAGATTTCGCTTTGCAATATAAGCTTGTCTTTTAAGGGCGAATTTCTCTCTCCTTGCCTTACGTCTTTGCGCGTTCGGCACTCACTAGAGGCTCGGGACAATCATGCGATAATGTCCCGGCTTTTTGCGGTTGTAACAAGCGATGAATCTTTCTTCTTTGCTTTCGCTATTCTTTGATGGTTACGAGTCATCTTTCTTTTTGCATTCGAGAAGAATGTGAGTCGGGAGTGTGGCCCAAGCGGTTCGGCGGACCCGGACAAGCGTTACGAATCGAGTTAAAGGCTAAAATGCCTGGCTTCAGTGAGATCTACTAGCCGACTAGGTCGAGTTCGGTATCTACGGTAAGAGTTCGGTGCGCGGAATAGTGTAGGCCCCAAATCGGTTTGTGAGAAAACGTTTTAAGTCTCGGTTCGGTAGATTAAAAGTTCGGTATGTTGAGACGGTTGATTGATTTTAAATATGATGTTCGGTATGAATAGTAAAATCAATGCAACGGTTAAGAAAGCGATAAGCGACACGGGATTTTTAAAGTGGTTCGGATATCGCTCAAATCCTACGTCCGTTGTCCCGAATGATCGGGAGGCTATTTATTATCTCGAGTTAGTCTCGGTCGGCTTGCACCTTTGGGCGAAAGTCGCGTCTTGGTTTTTATGCTGATCCAAGTCTCGGTTTACAACACTATCAAACTTAAAGTGTTTGACAAACTTCTCCAACGGTGAAGGAGTCCTTATACTGATAAGGATTGGGTTCAAATGTGAACTCCTTCGTCTAAGCTATAGATAAGGACGGTTGAGCTTAGGGTTAGAGGGATAGGGAATATGAGAGTAGCTTCTAGATCGACGAGCGGTGAAGGTAAGCTTTGAGTTCGTGTAACGTCGATTTGGATACTAGAGGCTTTATATGTCGGTATAGCTTGATTCCCTATGAGCTAGAATGTAGTCTTTCGCGGAGATTGTTCTTCAAGTTCTTGCTAAGACTTTATTCTTTGGAATTCGCTCTTTTTCACGCTCTCTTGTGTTCTTGGCGTCTCTCAAATCTTGAATGATCCCTCTATTTATAGAGCAGAGATTGAAATAGATCCGTTGGAGACGATCTTCTTCTCTCTCTCTCTTTTTGGTAGCAAACGGCTCTTTTGGTGTAGGTAACGAGTGTACTTTCCCACCTTTTTAGGTAAAAGGTTGGCTGCGGCTTTAGCGGGTGAGAAGACACGTGTATGCTTGTCATTCGTCGAGGTGGATGGAGTGGTTGAGGCGGCCACGGGACTTCGAGACGGGCCGAAGCGACTTCTCTCTTCCTCGTACATGACAATGCGATTGTCTTTCAAAAGATTACGGCCGATCCACGAAGACTATGCTGCCATTCTTGAGTCGACCTTGTATTCTATAGATAGGCTGGCTGAGATAAGTCTGCGAAGATCGGCTTTGAGTTCGATGAACTACTCTGCTGAGTTCGGTTCAAGCCCGACTCTCTCGATATCTTTGCTCTGCAAAGTCCGATATCAGCTTGAGTCTTACTTGCTTGGTGCTGAGGCGAGATAAGCTGCGGCGCCTTGACCGGAGCGAGTGTCTGCTGAGTGCGAAACCTCGGAGACAAAACGAGATACAAGGGAATGGTTCATCATTCGAGATATGGTTTTGGGATCTTCAAATCTTGGGACAAGTACGAGCACAAGGCTGCGAGCTTAAGATCGGTGTCTACGACCCGAATCATTTCCCTTTGAGTGAAGCGGTCTTGAGGATGGAATCATCACCCGATAATTTCCCCCTATTTGATGATGCCAAAACCTATCATCTATGTCCTATCAACTATCTTAAAC
The DNA here is from genome assembly GCA_028984105.1 of Lavandula angustifolia. Taxonomy (NCBI): domain Eukaryota; kingdom Viridiplantae; phylum Streptophyta; class Magnoliopsida; order Lamiales; family Lamiaceae; genus Lavandula; species Lavandula angustifolia. Next base: position 14,416,416 of record CM054811.1, read on the forward strand.
ACTAACTTACTCGAAACGAGCTCCTTACAAATATTACAAGAGGATCGGTGGGTTGTGCGGTAAGTGCTAGACTGCGAGGAAGACGGGGGGGGAACAATTTCCCCCTTTACAATAATTTCCCCATGCAACAATTTCTCCAAAAAGGGGGAAGGAAAAGAGAAGAGTGCGAGAAGCCGAACCACTACCAAAACTACTGCCCAAATTACTTAAGGGGATAGCTTCATTGAGATCGAGAAAAGACCAAGTCCGTGGCCCGAGATGAGCGGGACTCGGACTCGGACTCGGACGGAGGGTAAGGCCCGGGGTGTCTTGGGCTGCGGCGTAGCTTAGGCGCCCCAGTGGCTCGGGAACCCGGGCTACTCATGCAGCCCGGACTCCGGCCGATATTATCAAGGAAGTTGCGAGTATCTTTGGCGGGGAAGGGTCGAGAAGAGGAAGAGGCTCCTCTCCCTCCACATGTTCGGGGAAAAGGCAAGAAAGTGTTGATTCTCCCAACCCCTCCGGCCAAGAAAACGAAGAGATACATTTCGGTGAGGAGGAGGCTCAAATTGCGGTGATGAAAAGGCGGCAAGGGAGATTGCTTTGAAACGAAGGCTGCTAATAAACCAAAGTCTAAGCACATCAAACGAAAGACAAAATCTTCGGCTCGAGGAGGAAGAAAACCTGCTAGGTTACCTCCAAGGAAGCGATTATCGAGGATGAAGAAGATAGGGAGAAAGAGAAGGAGCAAAAGCGGCAAAGCGGCGAGAACCGGTGTACATCAAAAGAAAAATCAAGTACCCCTATTTGAATGCGAAAACATTCCTCGAGAAAGCCGCTTTGAAGCCCAAGATGATGAGATTGAGGCCATATTTGATCAAATGAACAGATACTTATACGAGGCGAAGAGGCTAGAAAAGTTCGGTGCCGGGAGACGAGAATGCGGGAGGCGGACCTTGAAGCAAGGAGGAGGAAGAGGCCGGGCTAAGAATACCTTCAAGAGCGATATTCCTTATCGATACGAGAGGTTCGGGAAGCCGGTGATGCGAAATCACACGGATGGCCAAAGACGGATAATTGGATACTGCTCGATTTACTCGAGAGATGGGAATCGGCAAAGATAGAGTTCATCAAGCGCAATTATTTACGGAGGTTACGGCCCAACATGACATGACGAAGGGCGATGCCTACAAGTAACATCAATACATATACTTGCATAAAGTCGTATGCGAAGGTATAGAGGTCGGTGTTCCGGAGCCCGAGAATCATACCTCCACCTAGAAGAAATGATGACTCGATCCACTTTGGGGTAATAGAAGGCTGAAGTGAAGTATGCTTGCATCAAAGAAGAAGCGGACGAAGATGAGCCGGCGAGACTTTCTTTGCATACTTGAAGGCGAGGAAGAACACATACCGGATGTATGGAGTGCCCTCCCCGGAGACGCAATCTCAAGGATTCATGGACGGGGATCAAGCGGTTTAAGGGCTCCTAGGCTTAGTTACGATCTTCCTAGCTTAGCAAGATTTGTAATTGTGCTTGATCGAATAACTCGTATATACAAATCCGATTTTGGCTCGACAACCACTTGTTGTCTATACGGCCGTGTTTGTATTATGCTTTAACACTCGAGAATCAACTGAAGTGATTCTTGACTCACACACTCACAATTTACTTTCTTGTCGAGTTTATTACTTTGTTAGATTACGCTAGTCTAGTTTCTATGTAATGGGGAAATTGCGTTTTGCCCTGTTTTATCGGTAGTCTAGAAGCTGTTGAAACAACTCCTTTGATCTTACCTGTAATATTGTAAGGGGCTACGTAATGCATTGTTTAGTGTTAGCATAGATGATAGGTTTTGGCATCATCAAATAGGGGGAAATTGTTGGGTGATGATTCTATCCTCGGCATAGTCTTACTTAGTGGGAAATGATTCTATCTTCTATCTTGAACCATGCTCGGCGGCCTAGTGCTCGATTGTTGAGAAGATTTGAAGATCCCAAAACCCTATCGATTGGTGAACCATTCCGTTGTAATCGTTATTTGTCTACGAGGTTTCGGACTCGGTAGACACTCTGCTACGATCAAGGCGCTCGGTAGATTATACGCCTTAACACCGGAGTAGAAGACTCGGTGATCTTTGGACTCGGCGGGAGCGGTATACGAAAGAGTCGGTGGGGCCCGAGCTCCGGCGGAGCGGTTCGTGAACTCGGGGCTGATCTTCGGTGGACTTTCCTCGGCTATCTACCTGCGGAATACGGGATCGGACTCGGCATCGGCGAGGCGGTCGAAGCGTCGAAATACTTTTGAAAGATAATCAGCATTGTCATATACGAGGAAGAGAGAAGTCAGCTTCAGTTTGCCTTGAAGTCTGTGTTGTCTCAACCACTCTATCCACCTCGACGAATGACAAGAACACACGTGTCTTCTCATCCGCTAAAGGCTGCGATCAACCACTTTACCTAAAAAGGTGGGAAAGTACAACTTGTTACCTACTTCAAAAGAGCCGTTTGCTACCAAAAAAAGAGAGAGAAAGGAAGATCGTCTCCAACGGATCTTTTCTAATCTCTGTTCTATAAATAGAGGGACATTTCAAGAGAAAGAGAGAATGCGCATAAGCTTAACGACGAAATCAAACACAAGCATTCAAACGAGCTAAAACCGAGAAAACCCTAAGTCTTCCGCAAGAATTTGAAGATCTATCTCCGTGAAAGACTACATTCTCGGCTCATAGGGAACCAAGCTAAAGCTGTTAGAAGAGCCTCTAGTATCCCAATCGACGATACACGAACCTAAAGCTTATTTCAGGTTGTTCGTCGATCTAGAAGCCACACTCTCATTCCCTATCCCTCTAACCCTAAGCTCAACGGAATATACTTATAGCTTAGACGAAGGAGTTCATATTTGAACCCGATCCTTATTGTAAAAGGACTCCTTCATAGTTGGAGAAGTTTGTCAAACACTTTAGTTTGATGCCTTTGTAAGCTGGGACTTGCTCGATATAATCCCCGAGCCACGGCTTTCTCCTGTGTACAAGGCGGCCGAGACTAACTCGGTATAATAAATAGCCTCTCGAACTTTTCGGGACGGTGGACGTAGGATGTGTGATATCCGAACCACTTTAAAAATACGTGTCTTGTTATTGCTTTCGATTACTTGTATTGATTTTACTTGTTCATGCTTGAAAATCTTCTTAAAGTTATTCAAGCTGTCTCGGCATCTTGAGCCCGATCACTTGGTGAGCGAGACTTGCTAAAACGGTTTTTCCACTCAGCGATTTGGGCCTACACTTTTTCGCACCGGCTGAACTCTACTGTTTGATGCGGGTCGACTCGGTCGGCTAGCGAGATCTCGGTAGAGTCGAGACTCTTTGCCACACGATTCGGAAACGGCTATTTGGTCTGTTTGAATCATTTCGATGCGTCACTTTCTGAACGGGGTGTTCGTGTTCGAAGTTGAGAAAATCGGAATCGGGTGTATTCACCCCCCCCCTCTACACTGACCGTACACTCGGGACCAACGAGATCTTCTTGACTTCTCCAGTAAGGACGTCAACACGCTCAGTCTGAGCCTTTGTGTACAGTGCCCACTTCAGGTTCACATCCTTAGCTAGGAGACGATTTTTGTCTCCTTGCTTCTGATAACTTGATTGGCTGTCCTTGAGGATACGGTACCAATAGGTTTGATACGGTAAGAGGATGTACCAATCCACGTTGCTCGGAGGCGGCGAGTTGTTCTTTGTCTTGAGGAAGATGCAACGGGGCCGGCACTAAATGCGGGGAGGAGGTGGTGGTGAATCGCCGCTTCTTGCTTGGGAGTTTTGCCCTCAACAGAGTCTCCATGCTCTGCATCCTTGGTTGCTGAATCATCACCTTCAGCTGGGTGGTCAGTTGGCAGACGATCTCTAGCTAGAGAGGAGGAAGACTTCAGCCCTAGAAGATATAGCATAGCTGATCTCAAGTCTTCGAAAGAAGCGATGTACGAGGTTCTCCAAACCACTATCTCGGGCTGTAGTTCTTTGCTCCTGCGCCGGTAGTGTGAAGGCGAGAATCTGCTTTGGATTAGGTCGGGGAAGAATGTTCCAGTTAAGGAATCTCAACAGTATCTGAGTCCTTACCCTGACGGCTTCATCTACCAGATCCTGATAGTTGGCAATTTCAGCGATATGTTCAATGACTTCGGATTCAGCCCTAAGTCTGGTCAGCTCAACTGTAGTTGGTTGCTCTGAGGAAACTTCAGCAGCTAGTTCATCTTTGTACTCCAGCTGAGTTTCTTCAGTACTGACTCTTTGGACTTTCTCCTTGAGAGTTGCACCTTCAATGCCAGTGTCCACATCGAGTAAGTCTTCCACCTGTGGGGGAGGGGGAGAAACAGCCCTAGAAGCTCCTGACTTGACCACCTTCTTTCTTTTTGGCTGTTTGGTACATGGAGGCAATTCAGTAGAAGGCCTCTTTAGTGTAGCTCCACGACCGATGGACTTTTCAGTAGTTGTTTTCGACCTGAACTTGATCAGTTTCTTGTTGAAGTATTTCATGTCGCCAAAAGATGCATGTAATGATACTAAAGCTTCTATCAGTTCCGTAACTTTAGTCCCATACAGAAGTTTGCCCACACTAATTAGTCTTCTATCTCTTGTGTCTCCGGCAACAAACTTCTGCGACTGAGCTTTCAGTTCATAAAGGAAGAACTTAGCCTAGTTAACCTTAACTCCGTCCATAATCGCCATCATAATTTGGAGTCTAGGTTTGGAAAGCTGGTCGAATGATCCAGTAGCGCTAGTGAGTATGTGGATAACTATGTACGCCAGGCCTCTGAATTCTGGCAGGAGCTGACCCTTCGGAAAAGCAGCTTTGAAGGAAATATCGTCCCTCCCGCAGAAACGCGTGATATAATTGTTGAGCTCTGCGTCTTTGTATCCAATGGGAGATACGCCGTGGTCATCAAAGTTGAATACTGACTTCAAGCCTTCAAGTATGTTGATGTCGACGTGGCTCTCCTCCCATGACTGAGGCGAAACCTCACTCATATACTTCCCACAATGTTGCCACTTACTTACGTCTGTACCCTCCACCTGATGCATATTGAAGTAAAACTTGTCCACTTGTCTCGGAAGACAAGCGTGAGGTTGCTTCGATAGAAGTTTCTTCAGGCCAGATGCCTCAAGAGCGGAGAAAATGTCCTCCAGGTATGGCAGTTCCGAGAGATGGAACTCCATAGTCGGCTCGAACGAGGACCACCTTTCTCGAATAATATTGTCGATGTCCGCGGGCGTACGAACGATGCTCGATAGTGAAGCCATTTTCAGCGAAATGCTGCAAAAAGATGTTAGCACTTGAAAATAGAGTAAGTTAGTTTGCAGACTCAAGAAGATGGATTTAAGTTGATCTGAGTGCAGTTAAGGAATTTCGAAGCTCTCGTAAAATGATAATGGCGAATGTGAGTTGAGAAGGAAAGCGAAAGATTTTATATAGATTTGAATTCCAAGCGGTTTTCAGATCTGAAGGTTTAGATTACTTTTCGCTTTTTCATTGACGGTTAGTATTTAATATTATAAATAGAATGATTACTAAGCCGCCGCTAATCTCGACCCACGTAAGATTTGCATAGATGGAGTAAGGTGAGATGACATGCATTAAATGCGCTACAATCAGTTCTTAGGATATCCTGCTTTAATTGAAAACGATTTCTGCTGAGCATATCCTTAAGAATTTATGGTGGGAAATAAATGCGTTTCAGGCCACTGAATGTATGCTCCTGATCTAATAAATGCAAGCACGCCATTGAGTAAATTACTGAATATAATACTCAAACCTCTTCAGCTAAACCTGGTGGTCAACTGTTTACCAATTGCAAATCAGGAGGATCTTCGTGATACTGAGTGCTCAGTATTTATCTCACGTTCCCCATTACTGTGTACTGTATGATTCACCCTACTGAATCAAGTACTAAGTTTGACTTACTGACTTGTTGTACTGAATGTTTTGACTGAATCGAGTCAGTAGGATCCAGTAGACCTAGCTCGACTTAGAGTTCTCTGAACCTGTTCTCAGCCGGCGGCTTGGTCAGTATGTTTGCCCTTTGCCTATCAGTATGAATTTTCTCCATCCTGATATCCTTCTTTTCGACATGGTCTCGGATGAAGTGGTGTCGGATGTCCACGTGCTTGCACCTCATATGAAGAACTGGGCTGAGTTATTTTAATGGCACTGGTGGAGACACAATAGATGGGCACTTCATTTTGAGTGATACCATAATCACGCAATTGTTGTCCAAACCAAAGGATTTGGCCACAACAACATCCGGCAGCCATATACTCAGCTTCAGTAGTGGACGTCGCTACTGAATGTTGTTTCTTTGAAAACCTTGATATCAGCTTACTGCCTAGAAACTGACACGTTCCTAAAGTTGACTTTCAATCTATCCTGCATCCTACATAATCAGCATCAGAATATCCAGTTAAAGCAAGATTATCATCAGCAGGATACCATAACCCAGCGTCAGGTGTTCCCTTCAGGTATCGCAGAATCTTCTTTGCTAAGTCAAGATGACTTCGCTTGGGATTCGCCTGAAATCTTGCACACACACCTACAGTATAAGTTATGTCAGGTCTACTTGTTGTTAAATATAATAAAGAACCAATAATAGCTCTATAGTCAGTAAAGTTAACAGAAGTTCCCTCTTTGTCTAATTCAATTTTAAAATTCGTATTCATGGGGATCTTGACTGGCTTTCTTGAGTCACAGCCAAATCTCTTACGGAGGTCTCGAGTGTACTTAGCTTGGTTGATGAATATTCCTTCAGGTGACTGTTTTACTTGAAAACCAAGGAAGTAGTTCATTTCTCCCATCATAGACATCTTGAACTTCTCCTTCGTCATATTCTCGAATTGTTAACTTATAGTCACGTTTCTGTAACCGAAAATGATGTCGTCCACGTATATCTGCACTAGTAGAATGTCATTGGCTAACTTAATGTTGAACAATGTGTGATCTACTGTCCCCTTCTGAACACCTTTCTGAAGAAGAAATTCTGATAGGGTATCATACCAAGCTCACGGGTGCTTGTTTTTAACCCGTCTGAGCCGTTACGAGTCTATAAACCTGATGTCCTTGCTCAAATTCGGGCGGTTGTTCCACATAGACTTCTTCCTTCAGCACGCGCATTCAGAAATGCTAACTTTACATCCATCTGATATACTTTGAATCTTTGATGCGTTGCATAGGCCAGGAATAGACGAATGGCTTCCAATCCGGCCACTGGAGCGAACGTTTCATCAAAATCTATTCCCTCTGCTTGACAGTATCCCTTCACAACAAGTCGAGCTTTGTTTGTTACAATGACATTGTTTTCATCACACTTGTTCTTGAAGACCCACCTGGTACCTATTACGTGTTGGTGTCTAGGTCTGTCAACAAGCTCCCAAACCTCGTTTCTGACAAACTGGTTCAACTCCTCTTGCATGGCAATAATCCAATCAGCATCGTTGAGTGCATCCTCTATCGACTGAGGTTCTTCAGTAGACAAGACAAGAAATAGGAGTATAAAGCACTTTCTCGACATAATATGGATCTTGTCTTTACTGTTGTTGATGGATCTCCAACGATGAGATCAGAAGAGTGAGCGTCTAGCCATGATCTTCTGAGTTTGACTTCTTCTGAGATTACTTCTGTACAGTCAGCAGGATTGTTAGGCATTTCAGTAGTGTTGTTCTGTGACTGAAGCAATTCAGTAAGAAGGTTAGGATCTACTGAATTCCTAGGTTCAGGAGCATTTAGCTCGGGAACATTATTCATTCCCCGTGAATTGATATTCTCAGTAGAGGTCTCAGTTACCACTGGGCTTCCTCATCGACCAGTGTTACCTGATGTTGATTCAGTTCAACAGAATCAACCATCATCCCAAGATTGCTGGATCTTTCTAATTTTGTCATTCAGCTTGAGATCCTATAGCTTGCTGCTGACATCTTCAGTATTTATCTTATTAGATTTCCTGTCCTCAGTAACAAACTCATCAAAAATAACATGATGGCTTTCTTCCACCCAAAGGGTCCGGTAGTTAAAGACCCTGAAGGCTTTACTAACACAAGAGTATCCTAAAAACACTCCTTGATCAGATTTGCTATCAAAGACCTTTAACTAATCCTTTCCATTGTTGTGGATAAAGCAAGGACAACCAAAGATATGAAAATGAGAGATAGAAGGAATTCTCCCTGTCCGTAGTTCGTATGGTGTCTTCATGTGATGATTTGTTAGTAGTGAGCGGTTCTGAGTATAGCAGGCAGTGTCAGTACCATCTGCCCAGAACTTTGAGGGTAATCCAGAGTCTGCTAGGAGCGTTCTTACTGCTTCTTTTAATGTTATGTTCTTCCGTTCAGCAAGACCGTTATGTCGGGGTGTGTGAGCTGCTGAAGTCTCGTGCTGAATCCCCTCAGTATCGCAATACTCCTTTATGATTGAGTTGAGAAATTCAGTCCCTCTATCTGAGCGTATCCTCTGAATCTTGATGTCTTTTTCCACACTGAGTTTCTTCAGCAGTATTGGCAGAGCGTCTTGATATTAGATTTGTTGGCTATGAAGATGACCCACGTATATCTTGAGTAATCGTCAATAACGATGAGGGCATACTTCTTACCTCTTATAGTCACTGGAGAGACTGCCCAAACAAGTCAATGTGGAGCAGTTGAAGGATTTCATCAGTGGAAGGTGAAGGAATTGGTGGATTGTTGTTCTTTGTCTACTTTCTCTTCAAGTATGCTTCACAATTTTTGTCTTTAATGAATGCTTCGATCGGCAGTCCTCTGACTCTTGGCTCCCTTCCCAGCTTGTTCATTGCCTTAAAGAGCAGGTGACTGAGCCTTTTCTGCCACAACCATCCCGTTTTATCACTTGATTTTGTCTGGGCAAGCAAGCAAGATTCAGGTTCAGTGGTGTTCTAGTTTGCAACGTCGATATTCTTCTTCCGCGAACCTAATAACACTGTATTCCTTGTAGATTTATCAAGAACATCATAGAAACCAGCGTCAAAGGTAACTCTGCTAAGGTTATCACATAATTGACTGACAGAAAGGAGATTATGTTGAAGTCCTTCAACATATGTTACTCTTGGAACTGAAGCAGTCCCAATGTTCAGTGTTCCATATCCCCTTGTGTAGCCTTTTGATTTGTCACCAAACTCAATTCTGGGACCTTCTTCTTGTACATAGTTGGTCAGCAGGCTCTTTTGATAGGTCATATGTCTCGAGCAGCCACTGTCCAAGATCCAAGGCTCCTTACGAACCTGCAAAATAGAAACATTTTTAGGTACCCTTTGGTTCAGTTTGGGTCCTTAAGCATTAGTCGATGGTTTTGCGACCCAAATCTGTCTAGGGACCTTGGGGGTCTCAGACACTTTCTTCTTCTGAACCTTTTTGTCAGTTTTCTTCTCCACTGAACTTGGAGGTACTGACTTCTTGGTAGTTTTAGGTTCAGGAACTTTGTTCTTCTGATGTTTCATGCTCTTCCTGAACCTGGGCTCATATTAGTAAGAACCATGTTGTGCAGGATGTTCATACACTTGTTCACCACACTACTCTGCCTATCTGACCTTCTTAGTTCCCCCTGAATTCGATCATGGTGTTCTTGGGCTAGAACTCTTGGTCAATTGCTTATTGCTCGGCTGAGGTGCAATAATTTTCTGTTTGTTTTCGCCTGAGTAACAGGTTCAGTAGTTTGAACTTTCCCTCTGACGAACCTAATAGGAAGCATTCCTGAGCCTTTTGTGGTAGAAGTTGAAGCTTCGTGAGTATAGCCAAGTCCATCCTTCATGGTAACTGGCCTTTATGTTCTGAGCATACTCTCCAACTTCTCCTTGGCTCCCAGGTATTGTTCAGTCATCAACCCTCGCCATACTTCATCACTCTTCCTGAGTGACTCATAGTCTTGTTCAACTTTTGCGAGTTTCTGACTGAGCCTAGCTATCTCAGTATCTTTCTCAGAATTTTCCTTAGTCAAGACTGATATTTCAGTTTCTTGAAGCTGAGACTTAGTCATAAGAGATTTAATCTCTTCCTTCAGTCTCACAACAAGATTGTCTGAATCAGTAAAGAGCTGATAATCAGAAGAAAGTTTCTGAGTCTCAGCTTTTACCTGTTCCAACTCCTGAACAGTTCTACTGAACTCTCTGCTCAACTGAATTTGCTCCTCTAGTAAGTCGTCATATGCTTGAAGTACGTCTAGAGGTTCACTATGGGCGAGCAAGTATCGTGTGTGCTCTGTGAAAAGGAGATTATATTTAGTTTAGAGTTTACCTCAGCCTCTTCTCCAGCCATTAGACAATGTTCAGTTGATGTTTTAGGACTTGATTCTCAGACCTCAACAGCTACGAATGCAGCTTCATCCTCAGAAGAATACATGAACGTAAATAAGTAGGCCTGCCTCCTTTGGGTAAATTTCTCTCTTTTGGCCTCCTTTGGGTAAATTTCTCTCTTTTGGCCTGCCGTTCAGCTCGTTGGACAGCTGAGAGCTCCGGATAGTCGTACTGATAATGTCCGTCCTTTTTGCAGTTATAGCACACAGTAACTCTGCCACCTTTTCCAGTTGAGTTGTTGGATGGACTGGCAGCAGGCTCCGTGTTCCTATAATTAGGAGAAGGTTTTGATTCTTCCCTTTTATGATTGTCATTCTTACCTGAGGGAGAATCTCTGTGGTATTTCTTTAGCTTTCTGACTCTTTCCTTCTCCCTTTGATATTTAAGAGCCATAAGCGCATAACGTTCAGCAGCAGGAGTCTTAGTAGATTTTGCTTACGATCTTGTGGCTTGTCTTGTTCTTTGAGCCGGGGTTAGCTCCGGATGTCTTGTTGTTGCTTTAAAAGCATGGTCGATTTGAGTGTCAGCTGGAGCGCTAACGCACAGTTGGGGTAGACTATGCCCGGACTCCTCTGTCTTTAATTATGAAAATATAACATGAGGAGTTAAAGCATTAAGATCAGAACGACGTAAATAAGTAGCAAAAGGAAGCCACTTCAGTCGAGGCAGCGTTCTCAAGATCTTGGTGTTCATCTATTTGTTGGTGAACGATCTCCCCAGTCCATTGATCACATTGAACTGGTTGGTGAATCTGATGCTAACCTCATCAATGGATTCACTGAGCTCCATGGCAAAGTTGTCGAACTTCTGAGCTCTAGTTCGAGCTTGTTTTCTTTGATCTGCGGGGTTCCTTGGCTCAGTACAGCCAGGGCGTCCCAAAGTTCTTTTGCTGTCTTGCAGTCTTGCATTCTTCCGAGATGAGAATCACTGAGCGTCGTCAGGATTGCATTCCGCGCCACCCGGTCAAGATTGTGCAATTTCTTCTCTTCTGGCATGAAAGCTGCTTTATCTTTGGGAACCTTTGCCCCAGTTTGTGCTCCACGGAGAACATAGGTACCATCCGAATACCTGACATATCAGACATTATGGGTAAGAGTATAAGGATGTAAGAAGATATGCTTGTGCAGTGAAAACGTTTTCAGGATCTGTTCGATATACCAATAGGTTTTCAAAAAAGATGATCAAAAGAACACCGCTCTGATACCAATTGTTGGTCCGGAGATGAGTATCAGGTGTAGAGGGGGGGGGTGAATACACCTGATTGCAAGTTTTTCCTCAAACGCGAAGGTCAGCTGAGCTGAGTTTTGCTACTGAATTTTTCAGTACTAGACATAAACCTTCTGATCGCGGGTCAGAGTGATTCAGTAGCTGAGTCCTTTCTACTGACTTAAGTTAGTATGAGAATTTCAGTTGCAGAAAGTTGTGCGGATAAGTTTGGGGCCCGGTAGACTTTGTCTCTTTGAAAACTTTTTTTATGCAAACCAAAATTGTTTTGGCTGGTGCACTTTTCAAATTCGTTTTATACAAAGGATGATTTTATAAAAAGTTTTGAGCGTAATGTAACGAAACAGTAACCGACACAAGAGATTTTAATGTGGTTCGGATATGCAAGATCCTACGTCCACGGTCCTGCTGAACAGGAGTTCTTGTTGAATAATCTTAGCAAGCCTCAGCAAGGAATCTGTGCACTGGACAGACCCTTCTAAGTTATAGTCCTTAGCGACTTTTACAAATCAAACCTAAGTTTGAAGCGAAGGGGATGATCTCCAACAATGAAGGAGTTCTTACAATAAGAATAATTCACAGAATGTGAACTCCTTTGAAGGTTCCAAGCTAAGATATAACAATGGAGCTTAGATAGAGAAGGGGGAACTAAAGAATCTCTAGAGAGAAGAACTAAGGATATTCAACTAAGCAAGTTCTTCGCTAGATTGGATTTTAAGTGCGGTAGAGAGTGGTATGCTTGTAAACTTTGTGTTCCCTTGTTGTCCCGTGCTTTGACCTTGGAGACTTGTCTCAATTTATAATTGTAACCCAAGCATGTATCCGTTGGAGAGGACGATTCCACGTGTCACAAACTTCCAAGGAAAATGGCCATATATTTTCGAAATGTCGCCTCAGAATGGTTGGCTTTCTGCACATGAGAGCAGCTTTTGTGTCAGAGCAGGTAAGCTATGCTTGCTTCTCATTGGTAGAGGTTATTACGGTGGTAGGTGAGACTTGTCAGACACCAGTCTTCTTCTTGTGTTGACTCTCTGAACCTCGTATACTAAACGTTCTCTATTAATATTCGACATTAAGATTGTGCAGTCTATTTTCCTCGTACGGTCAGCAACTGAGTTGCAACTTTTTAGTAGATCAAGATCTGATCGTACTGAGTCTTCATCTGAGTCGGCTAATAACTAATCTTCTACTGAAGGTTGTCAGCTGATGACTCTGAAGACAAGAGCTCTACACTCATTAAGTAGATCAAGGATCATACTGAGTCTTCTCCCAAAGTCTGCTGAAGGGAATCTTCCACTGAAAGCTATCAGCTGATGACTCTAAAGACTAATGAGCTCTACTAAACCGATTACTTGGGGTTCTGGAACTTTAACTTCTCTACTGAAGTTTAGTCCAACAATACCCCATACAGGACTTAGACAAAATAATCTATGACGATCAAACCAAGTCTAGCCTATTACATCATAACGGTTCAAACACACAGGGGTCAGGACGGGTTTTGGGATCTTCAATTCTATAGTAATACAATTCAGTATCACTAAAATTTCCCCATAACAAATATTACAATATTGTCCTAAGTACACGAACTACTGACTTCAGTTCTACGCAACTACTGAGTCAAGCTCTAAGTACCCCCTAGCAATGATTTACTAGACTACTGACTCATATCCCTACAAGTTCTAATAGCTCAGAACCAAGTTGTTGAAGAGATAGCGGATGAGATTCCCGAGATCCTTGATCATGCGAATCTCGTGGACATCGCAGTCAGGGCGAAGGTTAAGATCCGTATTAGATTCCTGGAGTGGGATCTCTTAGCTAAGAGGATCAACCTCAGGATAGTCCCTCAACTGATCAAAGAAGAGCAAACACTGAGAGAGGAGATAGGTTGTGGCGAGCCTGCTGACATAGCTACAATGGACGATCATCGAGCTGCCATGCTTATGCTCCTGAGTCAAAGCGGTAACTTGAACAGTCTACTCAGCACCCGACTCAATCTGACTCTCACCATGACTCTCCACCCAAGGATGCAGACCAAGGAGGCTCTGTTGAGGGAAAATCTCCCAAGGATGACTCGCCACCTCCACTTCCATCTTCAGGCGCAATCATCCCCACGCCGTCTAAATCTCAGCCGAAGAAGCAGTCTAGATATCAAGCTGCTGAGATTAAAGACATCAGTACGGCATCCATCAATAAGTGCATTAAGCGTCAAGCTCATAAGAACTGTTTTGTAGCCACAGATGTGAATACAAAATGGAGCCAATTCACTGAGGCTCAGACCCAGACGCTTGGCAACTTATCTACTGAAGTGAAGAGGATTAGCACTCCTACAAATCTTAATGCTGAAGAGATCCTCAAAAAAGCACTTCAAGAGCAGAGGACCAATCTAGACACTCAATTTCAGAACATACTGCAGTCTCAGGCCAAACAATTCACTGAAGATATGGCTACTGCAATAGATCGAGTCCTCAAGGCAGTTGATGAGCGTAACAAGCTCGCCACTAAAAGTGTAAGGAAAGCACTAGTTGAACAACACAATGCCTACAAGATGATTGAGAAGGATGCTACTAACTCAGTTGACGCATACCTTCGATGGATCGATGCTTCTAAATCTGAAGTGCTCCATGTCGTCGATCCACGAACATGAAAGCGATGGATTGAATACACTGACGTAGCAGGAGATGTTGCAGCAAAACTTGAATCCATCAGCATGTCCGTAGAAGACCTTACGAGGAAGGTCACTGCCCTGGCCACGATAATTTATGATGCCAAAAGGAAAGGAAGTGGGAGTGAACGACTACTAAGAAGGGTTAAGGCTCCGGAGACCCAGCTGACGAAGCTATCACTGAGGTGGCTAAGTAATTAGAAGAACTGACTGAAGATGAGCCACCAGTCAGGTCAACTGCCAAAGGAAAATCCCTTGCTCCCCCAAGTCCTCTGAAAGCAAAAAAACTGAAGTTCAGAACGCCAAACGATCAGATTGCATACAATGAAAGACTGGTGCTAGAACTTCAAGAGCAAGATGAGAGGAAGAAGACCAAGGTTAAGAAAGGCATACAGATATGGTCTTCGGTTCCTACTAGAACAAGATGCATGTCTTGCCTAGGTAATCTAGGTCAGGCGGTCAAACTCCTAAGTCAAAGATTACGAGAAGCCTGGGAGCATCTAGGTACGGATCGGCCGGGCCAGGTGACTCGTAAGCTCGGCGGCATATCTCATCCATTGAGCTCTCTAAGAGACAAGAAGCTGAGCGAAAGAGTTATGGGATAGGCGTGAGAGAGGCATAGTCATAAGCTTTGGCTTAGAAGCGGAAACCGGAGAGGCTAGAGAAAGACTTCATGAAGGCGATCTTGAGGCTTTCGGACGAGAGGAAACGAGAGAAAGAGGCCGAGAGAGAGTTCCGAGGGAAGGACGAAGTATTCCTACTACTTCAAAATTCTTCAGAGGAAGGGAACCAAGAAATGAAGTGAAGAGAATCATATACAAGAGGACTGAATGGGTTCCATTGAAGTTAAATCAAAGATGGGAACAACTGAAGAACGATTTTATCAAGAGATTCTACATTTGGAAGATGTTTGATGATTAAACTGATGTTGACGAGATATTCAAAGAATTTATGATGAAAGTTGATCTTTCTCTCTACATTGAGATCCAGACCTTTCTAGATCAGTCAGATCAGACTCTCAAAGCACCTGATAATTGATCTTTACCTCCTCTCATGCATCAAGATAACATCTGTAAGAAGGAGATTGAGGAAGAAATTAATAATACCCTCAGAAGAAGAGATACGTATAAGGATGTTCTTGAAGACGGGGGAAGAGAACAAGGGCGAGGAACAAAGTATATTCATCTTATGACCTTTAGCTTCATGAGAAGAAATGTGCTAACTTCAAGGCGCACATGCAACAATTAAAGAAGAAGCCCAGCTGATTCTCTTCTAGTCTTAGTTGATAGAATTAGATTGTCTTGTAACTGTAATCATCTCTGATCATATATGACATCTTTTTCTATTGGCCTTCGACAACTACTCATTGTCACTTGGCTTTGTTCTTATCTTTCAATACTACTGATCACCTCAGTGATCAGATCGCACGCCCACATATCTGCTTATTTATCTATTTCTCTCTGTATTTCAGTTGTTCAGACATCTTTTAGAGGGAAATTGCCTTTAAACATGTCAGGGGGAAATTGTTAGACTTCGGTCTTATGTTGTATATCATTTGATACCATGCTCAGATTAACTTGTAAAAGGTGAATGTACCTCATCCCACCTATCGGAAGTCTGGCAGATCTCGCTCACAACCTCCAAGTCAGAAGCAAGGGGGAAATTCAATGAGATGGGCGGATCCACATGGGCTCAGACTTTGGCCCGACCACTACTGATACGGAAGCTACTATTATGAACCAACGTTAAGAAGGCACCCAAGAACCAAACAAAAGCAGCTGAATTAGCTTAGAAGGTTAAGAGTTCAGCTAAGCAGAAAATCAGGACTGTTGAACCTTTGAAGCAGAGGGAGTCAACACCACTGAGCCCACCAGTGAAGTATGTTGACGGGTCAAGACGGAAGCTGTCTGAGACTACAAAAGTGGTCAGGTAGATTTGGATTCCAAAATCACTATCTCCTTAGGACCCAAAAGAAACATAAAGGGTACCTAAGTGTGATTTTCTATTTTGCAGGTACAAAAAGACCCATGGTACGTAGACAGCGGATGTTCCAGACACGTGACGTACCACTGCTGACGGATTACATCACTGAAGATGGACCCAGGATAGAATTTGGCGATAATGCCAAAGGCTACATGAGAGGATACAGAACACTGAATATTGGAACCACCATAGTTTCAAAAGTATCTTATGTTGAAGGGCTCCAACATAACCTCCTCTTTGTTAGTCAATTTTGTGATAACAATAAAAGAGTGATATTTGATCTTTGGTTTTTTGTGATGTACTGGATAAATCTACAGGTAAAACAGTGTTATCAGGAACACGGAAGAAGAACATCTATGTTGCTAACTAGAAATATGTGGAGCTTAAAGCTTGTTTGATAGCACGGAACGAAGACAGAACTGAGTGGCTGTGGCACAGAAGGCTCAGTCATCTCAATTTTAAGGTGCTGAACAAACTTGCGAATGGATCTCTTGTCAGGGGCCTGCCCAAGAGAGCATTCAAAAAGGAAGAAGAATGTCAAGCATGTCTGAAAGGAAAGCAAACTAAGAAAGCCATTATTCAATTCTGCCACCTACTACTTACGGAATCCTTCAGCTTCTTCACATGGACCTTTTTGGGCCAGTTTCTTCTGTGACGATCAGAGGCAAGAAGTACACACTGGTGGTGATCGATGACTATTCCAGATATATGTGGGTACTTTTTGTCACCAACAAGTCTGACGTTAAGACAGCTTTGCCGAGGCTACTGAAGAGACTCAGTGTCGAGAAGGACACCAAGATTAAGAAGATTCGTTCTGATCGTGGTACTGAGTTTCTGAACTCAATGGTCAAGGAGTTCTGCAACACTACAAGAATCGAACATGAGACATCTATTGCACGCACGCCTCAAAAGAATAGACTTGCTGAGCGAAAAAACGGAACACTAAAAGAAGCAGCAAGGACCTTAATTGCAGACTCTAGATTGCCACTGAAGTTTTAGGCCGAAGCCACGAGCACAGCATGCTACACTCAGAATTGGTCTTTACTGACAAAGAAGCACACGAAGACACCTTATGAATAATGGAACGGGAGAATTCCTTCTATATATTATTTCCATATATTCGGTTGTTCTTGTTTCATTCACAATAATGGAAAGGATCAGTTGAGAACTTTCGAAAGCAAATCAGACCAATGAGTGTTCTTAGGATACTCCATGGTCGGTAAAGCTTTCAGAGTCTTCAACTTCCGGACCATTTGCGTACAGGAAAGTCCTCATGTTGTTTTTAACGAGTTTGCTACTGAGAACAGGAACAAAAGCAACTCAGATTCTGAAGATGTAAGCCAGAAGCTACATAATCTGAACTTAAATGAAGATTCAGAAAAGATTCACCAATGTTGGGATGATGATTCAGCAGAAGAAGTCAGTCAGAATCAACCCACACTGAATGTAGCTCAAAAGATTGATTCTACAGTACAAAATCAATCACAGGTAATGGTCAATGAAGATACCGAAATTGGTACTGAGACCACATCTGAATGCACCAACTTGTTAGGGGGAAAGAATTATGTTCTTTCCCTGCAGTGGACGATTCATCAGAACCTCAACTTGTCGTTTGAACTTACGCCTTAACACTCTCTTCTTGTTTGTGCTTGAATGCATTTCGAGATGAAGAGACAAGCAAACGATGTTCTTGGTTAGATACTCACTCTGCTGAGCTGATTAGGCGTTCAGACCAGAGCTAATCTCAGACAAGGCGAGAGTGCACTGTACTACTGCTTCTTATCTACTGAAGAACATCAGAATATTGAGGAGCGGCGAGCAGCGGCGGCCCGGATTATAGCCATGCAAGAGGAGCTGAACCAGTTCATTCGCAATGTGTTTTGGGAGCTTGTTGACAGACCCCGACACCAACATGTTATAGGAACAAAATGGATCTTTAAGAACAATCGGGACGAAAACAACGTTATAGTCAGAAACAAGGCTCGATTAGCTGCCAAGGGCTACTGTCAAGCTGAGCGAATAGACTTTGATGAAACATTTGCCCCAGTTGCAAGACTGGAAGCTATTCATCTTTTCCTCACATATGCCTCACATCAGAGATTCAAAGTCCATTAGATGGATGTGAAGTGTGCATTTCTAAACGGCATACTAAAGGAAGAGGTATACGTGGAGCAACCTCCCGGCTTTCAGCAGGGATATCAAGTATACAGACTCAGGAAAGCACTGTACGGGTTGAAACAAGCACCCAGGGCGTGGTACGATACCTTGTTAGATTTCCTCCTTCAGAAGGGTTTTCGCAAAGGCACCGTAGACCGAACACTCTTCAGCATACGACTGAACGATGACATACTCTTAGTGCAAGTCTACGTAAATGACATCATCTTCAGTTCTCATAATGTGACCATGTGTCAAACATTTGAGAAGATGATGAAGGATAAGTTTGAGATGTCAATGATGGGCGAGATGAATTTCTTTCTTGGACTTCAAGTCAAACAAACTGGGAGAGGGATCTTCATCAATCAAGCCAAATATACTAAGGAACTTATCCATAAATTCGGATACGAGTTCAACAAACCAGTTAGAATCCCTATGAACACAAACTTCCAGATTGATCTAGACAAAGAGGGAGTATCAGTAGCTTCTACTGATTATCGTGCTTTAATTGGTTCATTATCATATCTAACTGCTAGTCGACCTAACATAACTTATATTATAGGTGTCTGTGCCCGATTTCAGGCGAATCCTAAGCGGAACCATATGGAGTCAGCAAAGAAGATTCTCCGCTATCTCAAAGGCACACCTGACAGAGGGTTATGGTATCCAGCAGATGATAATTTTGAATTAAGCTGGCTATACTGACGCTGACTATGCAGGTTGCAGCCTCGGCCGAAAGTCAACTTCAGGAACATGTCAGTTCCTCGGTAGCAAGCTGATTTCATGGTTCTCCAAGAAACAGCATTCAGTAGCCACAGCCACTACTGAAGCTGAATACATGGCTGTCGGAAGTTGTTGCGCCCAGATCCTTTGGCTTCGACAACAATTACGCGACTTCGATATATTTCAGAATGAAGTGCCGATCTACTATAACAGTACCAGTGCTATTGCCATCTCCTAGAATCTTGTTCTACATACAATATGCAAGCACGTGGATATTTGACATCACTTCATTCGCGATCATGTCGAGAAGAAGGACGTCAGATTGGAGAAGATCCACACTGATATACAAAAGGCTGATATATTGACTAAGCCTCTAGCTGAAGCTAGATTCAGAGATCTTTCATTAGAGCTCGGTCTCCTGAGAACCTACTGACTTTACTCAGTAAGCGTTTCAGATGGTGTACCCTCAGTAAGGGGGAATACTCATTCTACACTGAATTCGTTCAGTATAGAGATTCAGCAACCAACTACACGTGGTATCAGCTGACTACAATGTTCAGCTGACAGGTTTGGTATCTCTTTCAGTAGTCAACTCAGCATACTATAAAAAGGTTTTATGATAAAGAAGTTCAGCATCACACTTAATGCTTTAAGGAATGTCATTAATTAAAATCGTTTTTATTTATTGCATGACATTCTATGTTCTATTTGCTGAACTCTGCTTTGCATTTAATGCGAGTCGTATCAACTTACTTCTAAACAGCTAAGTTTGTCTGAGATTTGACTAGGGGGCATGGTCATCATTACTCTTTTATATTATAAAATCGTGACCGTCCATTGAAAAAAGTGGGATTTAATCCCAACCATCGATCAAAAATGTTTCATATTCAAAATAAAACTATATATCGATGTGATCTTCCACAAACCGCCATATTCGCCATTGTCGTTTCAGCATATACCTTAAGAGCTCTCTACAAACATTTAGCATACTTGCTTACTTTCATATATTTCAGAGTTCTTCTTACGGTAACACTTATTTTTCTAAAGCACTCGTACTGACTAATTCTAATTTCAAGTGCTAATTCTCTATTTTACAGATAGTCATGACGAGTCTTCACGTTATTTCTCCTACTGATATCGTCGAGATCCTGGAGAAGAACATGGTATGGTGTGAGCCTGTTCTGGAGTTTGAATCCAGCGGCTTGGAGTTTCTGGAGGAGATTTATGATGACTTGCGGGCATCTGGCTTGGAGTTGTTTCTCTCGAAGAAACCTTCGTACTTCCTGTCTCATCAGATTGTCGAGCTGTATCTCAACTTAGAGGAGGAAGATGGGGACTTGGTTGGAACATTCAAAGTTCATGAGATTCAGGATCCAACCAAGGCATCTCCGATTCTGAAGAAGATATCACTGAAGCAAGCCCTTATCAGTAGCTTCAGACTCCCTTCAGATGGCATCAATCCTACCGGATATAAGGAAGACGTGTTAGACGACTACCTGACAATGTTTTGCGGGAATCCTACATTCTTCAGAGCTGCATTTCCCAAGAGCATCATACTTCCACAATACAGGGCATTGGCGTACATTATAACACAGATCTTGACAAGCCAGGCCGGCTCATTTGATCAGGTGTCTAGGCCGAAACTACAGATGATGATGGCCATATATGATAGAGCACAAATCAACTAGGTCGATGTATTTATTAAGGAGTTTCAGGCACAAGGGGCGAAGTTCGATCGGTCAGCTTCTCGACTGAGTGCTAAGGGGAAATTGTTATATAGCATGAAGCTCTCAGTCATGATCGAAGACTTCTGTGGAGCTGATCCGATTACATACGCTGACAAGGAGTACTTCAATCCTAACAAGATCAGATTCCACAACCAAGCCAGCTCGTTGTAGCAGATTGGCATTGGTGCCAGAGAGGGAAAGGGCAAGAGGAAAGCCCCGACCCTAGTGAAGAAAGGTGCTACCCCTCAAGAGATGAAGAATGCTTCAGTAGAACAAGCCTTGGTAGTAGCCCCTACTGTCCCTCAGTTGCGTGATGAGGACACTAAGTCAGCAGAGAAGGCTGATTCAGAAGAGAAGGCAAATTCTGCTGAGAAGGAGGCCTCAGCAGAGAAGGCTCCTTCAGCAGATCGAGAAGGCTTAGTGGAACAGGGAACCTCACCTCATGCTTTTACTCCAACTCCCCTTTCTCCACTGAACATACAGCCACTCAGCAGTCTGCCTTCTGCTGAGAAAGATCAGTCTCCTATCAACATTGATGAGTTGGAGATTGACACTAAAGCCGAGACACTTGGGTTCGAGCTTTCATTACTTGAATCCAAAGCAGCCCAAGAAGTCTCTGAGCACATTCCTGAGTTATTTTGACTTGGTCGACATTGCCGTCAGGGCAAGGCTTCAGATACTTCTTAGATTTGGATCACCCTCGAGTAGCTGATCAGATTAAAGTCATCAGAAATTCTGAATGTCGATGAGTTACAGCTTTGTCAGCAGATAGGCTATGCAGAGCCTGCTGACGTCAGCTCAGTCGACGACCTTAGGGCAACCATGTTGGCCTTACTTAACGATAGATATCCTACTTCAGTGGCTGTCCCTAAGGAAGGTTCAGCAGGTCAAGATGACCCAGAACCACCCAGTGATGCAGGAACAGAGAAACCTGTTGACGGTACTCAACAGGAGCTGGAGGGAGCACACCCTTCTTATGATCTCTCTCACTCCCCTCCTCCTCCTGGTTCGGCCGTAGCAGGCACCTATTGCCCTGTTGACCAAGAACAGCTACTGATGGGGTTAGCTTATGAGGTTGGCTTTGTTGCAAAGTGCCAAAAGTCGAAAGCGGTAGCCAAGGCACTTATAAAGCAAGGGACCCAGAATCGTCTCCTTGCCATAAACGTCCACAAGATATGGCGTAAGGCTACTGCAGCTCAGTGCAAGGAAGTCAGGGAACTGAAGACCTCCATTTAGAACCTCCCTCCTATCCCTGACTTCAGCTCCATTCTCACTAATGCACTCACCGCACAGAGTGTTGAATTCGACAATCAGCAAGCGTCGGTTCAGAAGCTACAGAAGGATGCCCAAGCTTCTATTCTTGATTCCTTCAAGGCAGCTCAGTTTGAGCTTCAGAACCAGATTTCTCAACTCACTCAAGCTCACGAGCAGAGAATCAAAGCACTTCAGGACGAGTGTGAGCTAAAGATCAACGCAAAGCTGACAAAGATTGAAGAATTGGTAGATCTCTCTCGGTAGAAATACGCTGAAGAACTCATAACTGAGAGGAATGATCTACACCTAAAGTTCGAAAATCTTCAGATGACCTTGGATAAGTTATCCCGATCTAATCACACGCCCAACACCAACGCAGTTACACTTCCCACCCCAACCCCATTGGATGATGCCAAAAAGGGGGAAAGATCCAAGATTGAAAAGCCTAAGACCAAGGGGGAAAGGTGTAATGCTGAAAAGATTAAGGTGGTAGAGGCTCAGGCTTAGAAGATCAATGCTGAATTAGTTCAGAGAGAGCAGCCTAAAGGGAAGAAAGTAGCTCGGGTTATTGCCCAGGGTGTCTCAGCAGGGGATGTAGCAGCTGAGACAAGCCCAAGCGGCTCAGTTGCCAAAGAGCCTGAAACTGGTACTTCTGAACCACCACAGAAGAATATTGAAGAAGTGACCGCATTTTTAAAGGAGTCAGATGCTGAAGAGCCTCCTCTACCTCCACCTGTATCTGGGAAAGGGAAATCTATTCTGAAAATTCCACCCCATCCCACAAGATACATTAGCCCAGCAGAGCAAGCACAGATTGATGCTGACGATAAGCTTGCTTGGGAGAATGTTGAGGCTGAGGCTGCAAATAAGCCTAAGAAGGCCCCTGTGAAGGCCAGGACGAAGGTGTCTGCCAGAAAGCCCATTCAGAGGCAGGTGGTCAGAAAGCTCTCTCTCCAAGATGATGCTCAGAAAGAAAAAGAAAAGGAGATAGAAGCTGAAAAGAAACAGGCTGATGAATCCAAGCAAACAAAGAAGAAGCCAGTTGAGCCTACTATCGACGAGATGATCAACTTTAGCATTCAAGCTCTCGACAGAAGAGCTGAATGGCTTCAACTCGAAGAGATCAGAAGAAAAGAGACTTTAGCCAAGGAGAAGGCGGCTGAAGAGGCAAGAGAAGCTGAGAGATTGAAGCATAGGTGACCTCCACCTAAGGACAGGGACATCCCCAGAACTTCTAAATTCTTCGGACAGGGCTGCAAACCTGATGACCAGAAAATTCACAGATGGCCTCGTGTTGATAACTGGATGCCCTAGGAAAGGACTCAAGCTTGGGAGACAACCAAAGCTGAGTTCATCAAAAGATACTATGTATGGCAGTTTTGGCCCGACTCCAGCAAAGCTAAGATGTTTGCTGAATGGATAGAGAGGAATGATCCTGAGATATACCAAATAGTTCAGAAAGCCCTTGATGCAAACAAACAAGATTTAGTCGACCCTTAGACCTACGCCTAAGTAGTGGGAGATCAGGATGTAGAATCAAGTCGCTATGGACTTAGAGTATGAGTCCATAGGTGATATGGATGTATACAAGGTCACAGAGCTATCGGTTGGCTGCAATGCCCTTGGTAGTTAGTGGGTATACAAAATAAAGCGAGGTCCTGATGGAGAGGTCACGACTTTTAAAGCCAGGCTAGTGGCGCAAGGATTCACTCAGAAAGAAGGCATCAATTATAAGGAAACCTTTTCGCCTGTAGCGATGCTCAATTCCATCAAAACACTCCTACCCATAGGTGCTGACATGAACCTAAAGGTTTGGCAAATGGATGTCAAGACCGCTTTTCTAAACGGTTACCTTGAAGAAGGTAGAGACATCTATAGGCGGCAACCTGAAGGTTATGTGAAGCAAGGGGAAGAGCATCTTGTGTGGAAGCTTAAGAAGTTTATTAATGGACTTACACAAGCTTCCCGATCATGGAACATTCGCTTCGATGATGTGATCAACTCTTTTGGACTCGTCCAGTGTGAAGCGAAAGTTGTGTGTACCGTTAATGGACCCGTAGTTTTCTTTGCACTTTAGGTAGATGACATTGTTCTTATTAGCGGCAATATGAAGTTGTTGTCAGACGTAAAGGTATGGTTATCCGTACAGTTTCAGATGAAGGACATAGGAGAAGCTGCTTACATCCTGGGGATCAAGGTTATCCGAGATCGCCAGAAATGGATGTTAAGCTTGTCTCAGGCGTCCTACATTGATACTATAATGGCTTGTTTTAGCTTGCAAAAGGACAAGAAAGAATTTCTACCTTTCAGACACGGCGTTCCTCTATCTAAGGATCAGTGTCCTCAGACACCAAAGGAGATAGAGGACATGAGACTAGTTCCTTATGCTTCCACTGTCGGAAGTCTCATGTTATGCCGTTGATATGGTCTCGAGATATCAGATTGTTCCATCATGAATGTATTTGAGGACGGTCTGATCTTGAGTTCAGTCTGAAGTTCTCAGCTTGGCACAACTGATTTCAGTCTGTATACTATCTGAACACACATAACCAGAGCAACCTAAACTGATAACAAAACATTCAGCCTGACTATAGAGACGTGGGGAAAAACAAACCTACAAGTTACATTAGACTGGTTCATCCATCAAATAGGGGTTATGATCATTCAAAACTTATATTATTTCCCAACAATTTCCCCCTTTTTGATGATGCCAAAACCCTATTCTAACCTGAAAAATAGACTCAGGATAAGATCATCCAACACAAGTTGGGATAAGAAAAGTAAAGGGTTAAAGGATCACATTACAAAATTGTTGGGAGATGATTTAGATGTTGTTTAGTTGTTAATGATTTGGCTGATCCCAAAACCCAATGTTGATTGGTGAACCATTTCTTTGTAATTGTAACGCCTTGTCTTTGAGTTTTTCAGACTTAGCAGACTTATCTTTAGCATGGTTCCAGCTTAGTAGTTCCGTTTGCTATATTTCAGTAGACTATCCACCACAGTACCATGGAGTGAAGATTCAGTATGGCTGGACTCAGTAGGAGCAGCATACTCAAAGGTGTTCAGGAGTCAATAGAACTGGACTCAGCAGGAGCAGTTTACTAAACTCAGAGTCTTGACCTTCAGTAGATTTGAACTCAACAGGAGTATACTAGTGAACCTGTTGGGTGATGATTCTATCCTTAGCACAGTAATACATAGTGGGAAATGATTCTGTCTTCCGTACTAGACATGCACTTAGTAGGCTTATGCTCTGAGTGAATCTATGAAGATTTGAAGATCCCAAAACCCTATCTGATCGGTGAACCATTTCTTTGTAATTGTTTTTTGTCTCTGAGGGTTCAGACTCAGCAGACACTCTGCTCTGGTTCAGGCATTCAGTAGCTTATCAGCATCATCACCAGATGTAGAAGACTCAGTATGTAATGGACTCGGCGGAGAAGCGATATGCGAGAAGAGACAGTGGAGCCGAACTCGGCGGGAGTAGTTCATCGTGCTCGAGCTGATCTTCGATAGAGTAATCTCGGCTTATTCATCTGCTTGAATCGGAGATCGAGACTTCGGCAACGGCCGAGGCAGTCTTACGGCTGTCGAGATCTTTTGAAAGACAATCAGCATAGTCAAATATGAGGAAGAAAGAAGTCAACTTCAGTATGCCTCGAGGTCTGTTCTGTCTCAACTGCTTTCTAAACCTTGACGAATGACAAGCAGACACGTGCCTTATACCTACTAAAGCTGCAGGTCAACAACTTTCCGGAAAAGGAGGGAAAAGATATTGTCACTCTACTTCAAAAGAGCCGTTAGCTACCAAAAGAGAGAGAGTAAGGGATGATCGTCTCCAATGGATCTTTCCAAGACTTTTCTCTATAAATAGAGGGATCATTCGAAATTTGAAGCATACACGATAATAACAATCACGACAACGAGAACTCACAGAGCATTTAAACGAGCCAACCCAGAAAAACTAAGTCTTCCGCAAGAACTCGAAGAACATTTCTCCGGCGAAAGACTACATTCTAAGCTCGTAGGGAACCAAGCTGAACCGATATACAAGCCTCTAGTATCCAAACGACGTTACACGAACTCATAGCTAACCTCAGTTGTTCGTCGTTCTAGAAGCTACATTCTCGTTCCCTATCCCTCTAACCCTAAGCTCAACCGAATATATCCATAGCTTAGACGAAGGAGTTCATATTTGAACTTGTTCCTTATTGTAAAAGGACTCCCTTCATAGTTGGAGAGTTTGTCGAAACACTTTAGTTTGATAACCGTGTAAGCGAGAGTTGCTCGATATAAATTCCAAGACGCGGCTTTGTCTCGTGTACAAGGCGGCCGAGACTAACTCGGTATAATAAATAGCCTCCTCGATCTTTTGGGACGGTGGACGTAGGATTGTTTGATATCCGAACCACTTTAAAAATCTCTCGTGTCTCTCGCTTGTGTATATTTACTTGTTGCATTGATTTTAAGCGATCATCTTGAAAACTATCCTTTAAAATCATTCAACTCGGTTTCAGCAAACTTGACTGTTCTCATTATTCTACTGAAATTGGTTTAATATAAACGTCTTTCCAACTCAACTGATTTGGGCCTACACTTTCCGCACCACTTGACTCTCTCTGCGCGATGCGGAATTCGACGGTCGGTCGTCTAGCGAATCTCGGTAGAGTCGAGACACTTTGCCACACACGATTCGGAAACGGCTATACGGTGCGCTAAACTCATTCGATGCGATACTATCACGAACAGGAGTGTTCGTGTTCTAAGTTGAGAAAATCGGTTTCAGGTGTATTCACCCCCCCTCTACACCTGAACGTGCTCTCGGGGACCAACAATTGGTATCAGAGCAGGAGTTCTATAAGACCAACAACTGGTCTACTTGAACGGATCCAGAAAAACGTTTTCACTGCATATTATTCTTCATTCATATCATTATTCATCATGACCGATATGTCAGGTATAAGGATGGTACCCATGTTCTCAGTAGAGAACTATGGTGTATGGCGGGTCAGAATGGAGGCTCATCTGACCTCCCTCTACGATAGCATGACCGAAGTACTTGAGGAAGGACCTATCGTTCCTATGATCGATAGTGTCGTAACTCAGGATCAAACAGCTGGAGGAGGAATGGTGACCGGGAAGAAGATTCCCAAAGACAGAAGTCTCTTCACCCCTGAGGAGAAGAAACTTCACAACTTAGACCGAGTCGCCAGGAATGCCATACTAACCACCTTAAGTGATTCTTATCTCGGCAGGGTTCAGGAATGCAAGACTACAAAGGAACTCTTGGATGCTCTAGCACTACTGAGTCGGGGAACTCAAAAGATCAAAGCCAACAAACTTGCGCTGGAACTCCAAAAGCAAGAGAGTTTGTCTCTCATACCCGGAGACACAATAGAAGATCTCAGCGTCAGATTCACGAATCTGATGAACTCCATCAACGGGCTCGGAAAGACATTCTCCAACCGAGAAATGAATCTCAAAATACTGAGGGCACTGCCAGATGGTCATTGGACTCCTTTTGCAACATTATTACGACATTCTGACTAAGATATTGTTACTCCTGACCATATCTTTTCAGAACTTCAAGCAGAGGAATTCGAGTTTGACAGACCTCAACGAAGCGGCGAGTGGAAGGCGACACCAAAATAGACCATGCTTTCAAAGCATCAGTCAGCACAGCATCCCCTGCGTTGAGTAAGACTGAACCTTCACTCAACGACATACAAGAAGGAAGTCTCGCTCAGAAGTACGCACTGCTTGCCGTAAAGTATCAGAAGGAAAAGGAGCGGCGCAGAAAAGTGACTAAAGTCTATCGAGAATCAAAAGGTAAGTCTGAATACACGGCTAAACGTACTCCTGACTTGCATTCTTCTGAATGCAGAAAGAGGGATGACTCAGCACCATCAAAAGATAGCGAAAGAAAAGAAGAAAGAGTCATCGCCTGCTACAACTGTAAAAAGCCAGGATATTATCAGTATGACTGTCCTGAGCTCAGTAGTGATGAACGAGCAGCACGCAAAGCAAGGAGAGAGAAATTCGCCACGAAGAGACAAGCATACATTGCTGGTGAACTCTCAGACGACTCAGAATAAGTCGACTCCTTCATGGATTCATCCGATGATGAAGCAGCTTTCATGGCCCTAGAGCTTGAAGCTGAAGAAACTGCTGAAAAGTGTCTAATGGCAGGAGAAGAGGATGAGGTAAACTATCATGAACTATTTAACTCTCCTTCACACTGCACACACGACACTTCTTCAGGAGCAGACGAGAATCTGGATGTCAGTACAACATATGAAGAACTTCTAGACGAACAGATTCAGATGAGTCTGCAGTTCAGTAAGACTCTTCAGGAGTTGGATACCCTGAAAATAGAGAATCAGAGACTTTCTCAAAAAGGTCAGGTTGTTACTGAGTCAGAAGGACTTGTGTTGAGACTCAGGGCGGAGATAGACTCTCTGATGGCCAAGTCTCAGCATCAAGAAGATCAGATCTCAGTTCTGACCAATGACTTAACTCGAGAAGATACTTGAATTGAGTCTCGAAGCAACAACGCGTCGAACTTCAGACCAAGCATGAAACACTGAAGAAAAGTGATGATGTCTGGAGAAATCTGATGACTGAGCGGTACATGAGCACTGAGAAGAAGTTGGAAGCTATGCTAGCAAGCAACAAGCCCAAGCACTGCAAGCAAGGACTTGGTTTCAGCTATGGCACCTCATTATCTGCCCCAGTCCACTCAGAAGACCGGCTTGCTGATAGGTTTGTTCGAGGGGAGACAATCAATGCAGATATTCTGAAATCCCCTAGCAAAGAACAAACAAAAGATGAAGGCACCTCATCCTACATATCAGCACACTGACAAAAAGATCAGCACCAAAACACCCCAGCTCAGTCAAGGGGGAACCAGCAAATCTAAAAGGGTTGATCAGTATGGACCTCCTCAGCTGACACATCCAGCTCAATATGGTTCATATTTTTATGATACTATAGTCAGAAGAGGACCCAAGAGTCAGAAAAAGAAGAAAGCCGTGAAAAAGGCAAAGGTCGGTAGTCCACGGCTCGGAAGATCCGGAACCCTGAACCTGAAAAGCCTCAGAAGTCAGCAGTGACCAGTCCAGTGGTCAAATATGTTGACTCAAGTGGAAAGAAATTATCTGAGACCACCAGGTTCGTTAGACAGATATGGGTTACTAAAACTAACATCTAAGGACCCAAAATCAAAATAAAGGGTACCTGAATATAATTCTGTTTTGCAGGTACACAAAGACCCATGGTATGTGGACAGCGGATGCTCTAGACACATGACATACCAAAAGAGTCTGCTGAAGAATTATATCCCTCAAGAAGGACCCAGAATCGAGTTTGGAGACAATGCTAAAGGCTACACAAGAGGACATGGAACACTTAGCATTGGAACTGCCAAAGTTCCAAGAGTATCATATGTTGAAGGACTGCAGCATAACCTTCTCTATGTTAGTCAATTTTGTAATAACTCAAATAGAGTGATATTTGACGTTGGTTTATGTGATGTCATTGATAAATCCACAGGGAAAACAATGTTATCAGGTTCGCGCAAGAAGAATATCTATGTAGCTGATTGGAACTCAGCTGAACCTGTCTGTTAGCGAAGAATGACAACCGAACGGGGTGGCTATGGCACAGAAGACTCAGCCATCTCAACTTCAAAACGCTCAACAAAGTAGCAAGAAACACTCTAGCAAGAGGACTGCTGAATGAAGTATTCAGCAAAGACACTCAGTGTGAAGCATGTCTGAAGGGAAAGCAAACAAGGAATCAAAATCCACCTGTCCCATCTCCTTCCACTGATGGAATCCTTCAGCTGCTACACATGGATTTGTTCAGTCCAGTCTCTCCAGTGACGATCAGAGGCAAGAAATATGCTTTAGTGGTCATCGATGACTACTCGAGCTATACTTGGGTCATATTCATTGCCAACAAGTTTGACGTCAAAATAGAGTTATCAAGGCTTCTGAAAAGGCTCAGTGTTGAGAAGAACACCAAAATTGTCAAAATCCATTCTGACAGAGGAACTGAGTTCCTTAATTCTATGGTGGAGGAGTTACGCAAGCGAAGGAATAGAGCATGAGACATCGGCTGCACGCACACCTCAGCAAAATGGAGTTGCTGAACGAAGGAACAAAACTCTCAAAGAAGCAGCTAGAACTCTACTCGCAGACTCAGGACTCCCAGCCAAGTGCAGGGCGAAGCCGGCGATCTTGCTTGTTATACTCGAACCGATCTTTACTGACAAAGCAACAAAAGAAAACACCATATGAACTATGGAACGGCAGGAAACCTTCTCTATCCTATTTCCATATTTTTGGGTGCTCATGTTTTATCCACAATAATGGGAAAGATCAGCTGAAAACTTTTGATAGCAAGTCAGATCAGGGAGTATTCTTAGGATACTCTCGGGTCAGCAAAGCCTTCAGAGTATTCAACTATCAAACCTTTTGCGTGGAGGAAAGCCCTCATGTTGTTTTTAATGAGTTTGCTACTGAAGACAGGAGCAATAACTCTAATTCTGAATCTGAGGACAACAGTAAGCAGCTATAGGATCTAACCCTAAAAGATAAAGTCGAAAAGATCCAGCTTTGTTGGGATGATGATTCAGATGAGGAAACTGAAGACAAGTCTACTGAATCTCAACCAGCAGTAAATGTAGCTGAGCCGATTGACTCTCCTGAACAGAGTCAATCCCAGGTAACTCATGTCAATGAAGAAACCCCAGAGGTAACTGAGACCACTACTGAGAATAACAACTCAGGGGGAACATTTATTAATGTTCCTGAGCTGAATGCCCCTTAAGCCTGGTGACTCAGTAGATCACACTCTCATTACTGAAATACTTCAATCTAAGAATAGTACAACTGAAATGCCTAACTCACCTACTATCTCGTGTTGAACAAATTTCAGATGAAGAGCTGAAACATCGAAGATCGTGGCTGGACTCTCATACTGCTGATCTGATTATTGGAGATCCCTCAGCAAGAGTAAAGACAAGATCCAGATTATGTCAAGGAGAAAGCGCCTTATATTCCTGCTTCTTGTCTACTGACGAACCTCAGACGATTGAGGAAGCACTGAAAGATGCTGACTGGATCATAGCTATGCAGGAGGAGCTGAATCAGTTCACGAGAAACGAAGTTTGGGAGCTTGTTGATAGACCCCGGCATCAACATGTTATTGGAACAAAATGGGTCTTCAAGAACAAGCGGGATGAAAACAACGTCATAGTAAGGGACAAAGCAAGACTCGTGGCAAAAGACTACTGTCAAGCTGAAGGAATAGATTTTGATGAAACGTTCGCTCCAGTTGCAAGATTGGAGGCAATTAGACTATTCCTAGCCTACGCAACACATCAAAGATTCAAAGTCTATCAAATAGATGTGAAGTCTGCGTTCCTGAACGGCGTACTGAAAGAAGAAGTCTATGTAGAACAACCGCCCGGCTTTCAGCAGGGACATCAGGTATATAGACTCAGAAAGGCTCTGTATGGTTTAAAACAAGCACCCAGGGCTTGGTATGATACCCTATCTGAGTTTCTTCTTCAGAAAGGTTTTCAGAAAGGCACAGTAGACCGCACTCTATTCAGCATTCAACTGGAAGACGATCTAATACTTGTGCAGATCTATGTAGATGACATTATCTTTGGATCAAAGAATGTCATCATGTGCCAACAATTTGAGAAGATGATGAAGGATAAGTTCGAGATGTCAATGATGGGAGAAATGAACTACTTCCTTGGATTTCAAGTCAAACAATCTGAAAAAGGGACGTTCATTAATCAAGGCAAATACACTCGAGACCTTATCAAAAGATTCGGTTGCACATCCGGCAAACCTATCAAGATCCCGATGAACACAAACATGAAAATTGATCTTGATAAGGAGGGAGTATCAGTAGACCAAACTGAATTTCGTGCTGTAATTGGTTCTTTATTATACTTAACAGCTACTCGTCCTGACATAACTTATCTTTGTAGGTGTCTGCGCTCGATTTCGAAGGCGAATCCAAAGCGAGTCACATGGACTCAGCAAAGAAGATTCTCCGCTATCTCAGAGGAACACCTGACATGGGTTTATGGTATCCAGCTGATGATAATATAGAACTAACTGGTTACTCTGATGCTGACTATGCAGGGTGTAGATTTGACCGAAAGTCAACTTCAGGAACGTGTCAGTTCCTTGGCAGTAAGCTGATCTCATGGTTTTCAAAGAAACAGCACTCAGTAGCTACGTCAACTACTGAAGCTGAATACATAGCTGCCGGAAGTTGCTGCGCCCAAATCCTTTGGCTGAGACAACAGCTACGTGACTATGATGTCATTCAGAATGAAGTGCCAATCTTCTGCGACAGTACCAGTGCTATTGCAATCACTCAGAACCCTGTACTTCACACAATATGCAAGCACATGAACATCAGACATCACTTCATTCGTGACCATGTCGAAAAGAAGGATATCAGGATGGAAATGATCCATACTGACAGACAAAGGGTTGATATACTGACCAAGCCTCTAGCTGAATCCAGATTCAGAGAACTTTCAGTAGAGCTAGGTCTGCTTGGACCCTACTGACTCCAGTCAGTAAGAGGTTTCAGGAGAGGAGCATTCAGTAAGGGGGAATGTTCACTCTCAGTACTGAGTAAATTTCGTACGTAGAGACTCAGCAACCATCTACACGAGGTATCAGCTAACTACGATGTTGAGCTGATAGGTTTGAGTATCTCTACTCAGTAGTAACTAATAGAATTGTAATATGCATTTATTGTTCAGAGTCAACATCGTATTTAATATCTCTAGGATTTTCATTTAATATTAACGGCTTACATTTAATGCACGACATTCTATACATAAGTATGCTGAACTCTACCACGCATTTAATGCATGTCGTATCATAGTTACTACTTAGGCAAGTTACAACTGGCTTTTGACTTAGGCGGCTTTCTGATCATTACCTATAATATACTATTTAATCTTGACCGTCCATCTCATAAAGCAAGTTCAAACTCGGCCATTGATCAATAACCGTTCTTCTTCACTTAGATATATATTTTCGATCATACCTTAGAAACCGCTATTAGCATTCTTCAAATCTTTTTACTCCGAAAAATCTGAGATCTTTCTAGCAAACCCTACTTGCATATTTCTCAAACGCTCAGTTTTTCATTGGTATGATTATTAGATCTGTTACAATAATTTTTCTTAAAATTCAGCATCGCTATACTGACTGTTCTATCGAGTTCGATACTGATAAATTCTTCTTGTGACAGATATAATGGCGAGTTCAAATGTAACTGTGGACGCTCCCATAAACATGCAGGAAATCTTAGATAAAGACCGTGTCTGGTGTGAACCAGTCATGAAATTCGATGCTTGCGACCTGGATTTCATGGACGAGATCTTCTCTGCTCTCAGAGAATCCGGTCTGGAGGGCTTTCTATCAAGGAAGCCGACTTTCTTCCTTCCGAGGCAAGTTACCGAAGTCTACCTCAATTCAGACTCAGTAGCTGGTGATATCATTGGAAGATTTGTCGTACACACCATCGGCGAAGCTGCCTCACAATTGAAGCAGATGTCGATCAAGGAAGCACTGAGGAGAAGCTTCGATCTACCTTCTGAGGGAGTCAGCACCGTTGGGTATAATGACGATCTGGTGGACAACTACCTCTCTATGTTCTACGGGAAACCCACAGCGTTCAGAGCCACTTTCCAAAAGAACATGATGCTGCCTCAGTACCGAGCTTTAGCGTACATTGTGACACAGCTACTAACTAGCCAAGCGGGCTCTTTCGATCAAGTATCAAGGCCCAAGATTTAGCTGATGATGACGATTTATGACAAAGCCAAGATTAATTGGACAGAGTTCTTTCTCCGCGAATTCATGGTTCAAGCAGCCAAATTTGACAAAGCGTCATACAGACTGAGCGCAAAAGGCAAGCTTCTGTATGGACTGAAGCTGTCGGTGATGATTCAAGATTTCTGCGCTTCTGACCAAATCACATACAGCGATAAGCAATATTTTAATGTGAAGAAGGTCAGGTTCCATAACAATGCTGCTGCTCTTCAGCAGATAGGTTCAGGACCCCCAGCTCAGCAGACGACGCCGCAGAAGACCACGCCTACTAAAAAGCGGTCTCCTCAAGCTCAAACGCCTAAGGCACCGGCAAAGCGACTGAAGAAGACTCTTCCTATCGTGCCTACTGAACCAGAGGTAGTACCGGAGGCCACTGCTGAACAGACTTGCACAGCCGCAGCACTTGATTGATGAGTTAGAGTCCTCAGAAAAGATCAGTCAGTGGAGAAAGCCGTCTCCACTGAACAAGCCACAGAAGTGGACCAAGGGGTTCAGACTGAAGAAGCCCAGAGTGGAGAAATTGAAACGCTGAACAGTCCCCTTGGCGTTCCACCACTCAGCAGTCAACCATCTGCTGAGAAGCAGACGTCACTGATAGAAGTAGAAGATTCGGAGACGGTGTCTGAACAAGAATCGATCGGGATGGAAGCCTTAGCGATCCAATCTCGAGCATCCCGCGAGATTCGTAAGCATATTCCGGTGATAGCTGTCCATACTGACCTGGTTATCATTGCAAAGTAAGCCAGACTCCACATGCTACTAAGGTTCCAGGAGTGGCACAATCTCCAGAGACTTATTCTCCATCACTCCTGCGAGCAACTTCACGAAGAAGAGCTCATATTAAGGCAGCAGATAGGCTACTCAGAGCCTGCTGGCCTTGGGGCTCTTGAAGATCTGAGGGCCGCAATGCTGGCCTTGCTGCATAATAAACAGCAGGCTTCCGGCTCGGCTCCCTCAGATGGGTCTGACCACGACGGTCAGGACCCACTCCATGATTCCGGCCCTGAGAAGCCTGATGATGGAACTCACCAGGACAAGGATACTTCAGCTCACACTGAACAACTTCTAAGTATCCTTGGGCCTGAGAAGTTGGTGGCTGGTACTTCAACCTCAGCAGAGCCTGCTCAGCTCTTGCTCGAGTCGCCTTTTGAAGTAGCGCCCAGCCCCAAAAGCCGACGCTCGAAGTCAATGGAAAAGGCTCTCAGAAGCCAAGGCACCCAGAACCGTGCCCTTGCCAAAGCCATCCACAAGGTGTGGAAAGAGACTGCCCAAGCCACTTGCGCCGAGATTAAGGGGCTGAGAACTTCCATGACAGAATCAGCCACCCTTGATGTCTCCACTATCGTATCTGACGCGCTGGCAAAGTAGAAAACTGACTTCGATACTCAGCTAAGACTGATCCAGGAAGGACAGGCCAAATTACTTGAAAAATTTAAGGCCTCTCTGTCCTCCCACTCAGAATCAGTCACAACCATCTCCCAGGCCAACGAACTCAGGATCTCCTCTATCCAGCAGGCCTTGGAAGATAAGGTTGACGACAAGCTGAAAGAATTCAAGGCAGCAGCTAATCATTCCCATCAACACTACAAAGATGAAATGATCCATGAGAAGAATGAGCTGCACGAGGCGCTGACCAAGATACATACAAGACTTGATGAATTGTCAGCCTCGTACAAGAGCCTGAATACAAAAGTTTTTTCTCCTACCCCGGTTATATTTGTTGATGCCAAAAAGGGGGAAAAGGAAAAGACAAGGGAGCAGGTAAAGGAAAAAGAGAAGGGAGTCAAGACGGCTAAGCTGACCCTCACTAAAGCATCTACTGAAACTGAAAAATCCACTAAGGGGGAAGCTATACTGAAGTCTCCCAAGAAGACACGGTCGATGCGCGAAGCAAGCCGGACTCGAGACAACGGCTTCTCTCGAACCAACCGGGTGAGGCCCGGGGTGTCTCAGTGGAATCTCGGCGAGATCGGCCCAAGTGGCTCAGGAACCAGGATACAAGATACTCATGCAACTCAAACCCTATTGGATATAATCAAGGAGGTTGCTGAGTATGCTGAACTAGAGGATTTAGAAGAGGAAGAGGCTCCTCTCCCACCTCCAGTAAAAGGCAAAGGTAAGAAAATCCTAACTCTCCTGACCCCTCCCTCCAAGAAGTCGAAGAGATACATTTCTGCAGAGGAGGAGGCTCAGATAGCAGCAGATGAAAGGCTGGCTAGGGAGATAGCCGAAGCTGAAGCAGCAAATAAGCCTAAAGCAAAGCCTGCCAAAGGCAAGACAAAGGCTCCAGCACGCGGTGGAAAGAGATCTGCTAGGTTGCCTCCTAGAAAGCTGAAGATAGGCGATGAAGAAGATAGAGAAAAGGAGAAGGAGCAACAGCAGAAGGATACTGAGAAGCAGGGTACACCTAAAGATAATTCAAGTACCCCTGCTGACTCTAAAGATGAATCTTCTCACAAGCCTTCCTACACAAGAACGAAGGAACATGATGCTGAGATCGAAGCCATCTTTGCTCAGATGGATCGATATCTATATAGAGGAGAAGAGGCAAGACAGATTGAAGCTGCCAGGCAGAGGATACATATGGCAGACTTAGAAGCACTCAGAGTCCGTACTGAACAAGAGGTCAGGCTGAGAGTTCCTTCCAAAGCTGATATTCCATACAGATACAGGAAGTTCAGGAAGCCAACAGATCTGAATATACATAGATGGCCAAGGACTGATGAGTGGATGCCAGCTCAGTATACTCAGAGATGGGAGTCGCTGAAGATAGAATTCATCAAGAGGAATTACTTTTGAAGATTCTGGCCCGATAAGGCAAAGGCTGATGTTTACGTTGAATGGACGATGAGGGCTGATCCTGAGATGTATGCTTACATGCAGAGAGCTGTCAAAGAAAATATTGAAGTCCGAGTCCCTGAACCCAGAATTCTGCCACCACCAAGAAGACTTGATGATTCTATTCATTATGGGATTATAGAGAAGGAAGTGAAGAATGCTACCGGAGCAAGATTTCTTGAAGAAGACGACCCAGCAGACTTTGCTGAATTTCTGAAGCTGAGGAAGAATACTTATAGGATGTATGGACTGCCCCTTCCCGAGACTCAGTCGTAAGACTTCATGGACAGGATCAAGCAGTACAGACGTTCCTAGTTTTAGATTCTTTATCTTTCCTAGCTTAGAAAGAGATGTATTGTACTGAATCATTTTATATATATATCTCTTCTTTTGGCTTCGACAATATCTTATTGTCTATATAAGCCGTGTTCTGTTTTTATGATTAACACTCAGAATCACTGAAGTGATTACTGACTCACACACTCACTGATTGATTCTCCGTCGCAGCCGCTTAGATTCCGATAGACTTGTTCTCATTAAGGGAAATTCTTTGTCGTGGGGAAATGCTTAGTCTCTTTATTCCGACCCTCTGCCCTGCTCCCTTCAGTAGTTTAGAACTTGAAGAACAACTCCACTGATCCTACTTGTAATATTGTAAGGAGCTCTGTTTCTGAGTAGTTTAGTGTTAGCATAGATGTTAGGTTTTGGCATCATCAAATAGGGGGAAATTGTTGGGTGATGATTCTATCCTCAGCACAGTAATACATAGTGGGAAACGATTATGTCTTCCGTACTGACATGCACTTAGTAGGCTTATGCTCTGAGTGAATCTATGAAGATTTGAAGATCCCAAAACCCTATCTTGATCGGTGAACCATTTCTTTGTAATTGTTTTTTGTCTCTGAGGGTTCAGACTCAGTAGACACTCTGCTCTGGTTCAGGCGTTCAGTAGCTTATCAGCCTGAGCACCAAATGTAGAAGACTCAATATGTATTGGACTCAGCAGGAGCAGTATACTGAGAAGAGACAGTGGAACTGAACTCACCAGGAGTAGTTCAATGTGCTCAGAGCTGATCTTCAGTAGAGCAATCTCAGCTTATTCACTGCTTGAATCGAGAGATCGGAACTCAAGAACGGCCGAGACGGTCTTCGAACCGTCGAGATCTTTTGAAAGACAATCAGCATAGTCAAATACGAGGAAGAAAGAAGTCAACTTCACTATGCCTCGAGGTCTATTCTGTCTCAACTGCTTTCTAAACCTTGACGAATGACAAGCAGACACGTGCCTTATACCTACTAAAGCTGCAAGTCAACAACTTTCCGAAAAAGGAGGGAAAAGACACTGTCACTCTACTTCAAAAGAGCCGTTAGCTACCAAAAGAGAGAGAGTAAGGGATGATCATCTCCAACGGATCTTTCCAAGACTCTTCTCTATAAATAGAGGGATCATTCGAAATTTGAAGCATACACGATAATAACAATCACGACAATGAGAACTCACAGAGCATTCAAACGAGCCAACCCAGAAAACCTAAGTCTTCTGCAAGAACTCGAAGAGCATTTCTCCAGCGAAAGACTACATTCTAAGCTCGTAGGGAACCAAGCTGAATTGATATACAAGCCTCTAGTATCCAAACGACGTTACATGAACTCATAGCTAAACTCAGCTGTTCGTCGTTCTAGAAGCTACATTCTCGTTCCCTATCCCTCTAACCCTAAGCTCAACCGAATATATCCATAGCTTAGATGAAGGAGTTCATATTTGAACTTGTTCCTTATTGTAAAAGGACTCCTTCATAGTTGGAGAGTTTGTCAAACACTTTAGTTTGATAACCGTGTAAACTGAGACTTGCTCAGTATAAATTCCAAGACGCGGCTTTGTCCTGTCTACAAGCTGACTGAGACTAACTCAGTATAATAAATAGCCTCCTGATCTTTCGGGACAGTGGACGTAGGATTGTTTGATATCCGAACCACTTTAAAAATCTCTGTGTCTCTCGCTTGTGTCTATTTACTGTTGCATTGATTTTAACTGATCATACTGAAAACTATCCTTTAAAATCATTCAACTCGGCTTCAGCAAACTTGACTTATCTCATTATTCTACTGAAACTGGTTTAATATAAACGTCTTTCCAACTCAACTGATTTGGGCCTACACTTTTCGCACCACTGGACTTTATCTGCTGATACTGAATTCTGACGGTCAGTCAGCTAGCAGATCTTAGTAGAGTCAGACACTTTGCCACACACGATTCAGAACAGCTATCTGGTCTGCTAAACTCATTCAGTACGACACTATCCTGAACAGGACGGTTCGTGTTCTAAGTTGAGAAAATCGGTTTCAGGTGTATTCACCCCCCCCCCCTACACCTGAACGTGCTCTCGGGGACCAACAGAACCTATGGTCAGACTCAGCGACGGTCTGTTAGTTTCTTTGAATGACAGTGGACTTCAATGTCATTCCAGTAGAGTTTCTTTGAATGACAGTGGACTTCAATGTCAGCTTCAGTATCAACCTTGAAGTTTGCAAGTGTCTCAACCACTTTATGTACCTCGACCAATGACAAGCAGATAGCTGGCAAGTCTCCAACATAAAGCTGCAAGTCAACCACTTTCCCGAAAAGAAAGGGGACTCTACATAATTCAAAATGAAGCCATTTGCTACCTAGTTATAGAGTGACACGTGGACAGTTCGTCTCCAACGGATCTATTCACAGTCACGCCTTTAAATAGAGGGAAGGTCTTGATCTTCAAAGTCGCACTACACGATCACATAGGCGACCATACGAGAACTCAAGCATTCAAGAATCAAGCTCTAGAATCCAAACCGTTTATTCAAGTGAAGAACACGAACCCAGAGTTGAAATATCCACTTTGTTCTTCACTCTAGAAGCCTTTCTAGTTCTCACCCTCTAACATTAAGCTCATTGTAATATTCATAGCTTAAGCCGAAGGAGTTCATTTATTAAATTGTTCTTACTATTAAGAACTCCTTCATAGTTGGAGATACATTCAAACACTCTTGTTTGACCTTGTAAACTGAGACTTACTAAATATAATCTCAAGTAAAAGTTTGTCCTGCGTAAAAACTAACAGAGACTAACTCCGTATAATAAAATAGTGTCCGGTGTTGTTAAGGAAAAGTGGACGTAGGATCTTGCGTATGCGAACCACTTTAAAAACTGCTGTGTCTTTTACTTGTTGCATTGATTAACTGCTCATACTGAAAATTAACTTAAAAATCATACAACGGCATTTTAGTTAAAAGATAAAATATCGCACAACTATACTGAACTTATTTGTTAAACAAACATTTTCGAAACAAACTAAAATCGGGCCTACACAATTCCTCATGCTACTGAACCTCTGTTGAACGGTTCTGAATTCTTGACATCAGTCGAGCTAGCAGACCTCAGTACTGTCAGTCACTCTGTCCGTGCGATCAAGATCAGCCTTCTTGGTCTACTGAATCAATTCAGTAGACATCTTTCGTGAAACGCACTGATCGCGTTTTGAGTTTGAGAAAAAGGTTTTCAGGTGTATTCACCCTCCCCCCCCCTCTACACCTAAATGTTTGACTCATGACCAAAAAATAAGTATAGACGGTAAGCCTAGACAAAGAGTTATTGTCGTCTGGGCAAAAGATGGTAACAGCTTCATTATAAATCTGATCGAGTACAAGCTGTCACAAGTCTATTACAAAAAGGAATCAGGTTCTACACTACAACTGTTCAAGCTTAATTCTGAATTTTCTCTAGAATTCTTCATGAGTTAGATGAGTCTTCTTTAGATTCTCCATTATACTTGCAAACTTCTCAGTCTAATACATCATCGGGTTTCAGCTCATATGAATAATACACGAGTCTCAATCTTCGCGTGATCAATCATGAATCCCAAATTCTCCCAAGCAATGGGTGGCTTCATGAATCTGGGTTCTTGGCATTTGATGTTTTGATTAGCCTTCTCAACATGATCTTTGATCAGGAGGTAAAGTTTAAATGATTGTCGCTTGAGAAACTCAGTGAAGATCTCATCCTGGATTTTAATTTTCATATAAGTCCCCCAGGATTGCCAGAAGAAAAAGTGTTTGATGAAGTCTACTTTGGTCTGCTCCCAATCATCTGTTAGCTCTAGAGAAATCCATCTATCACACCAAAGACAGAGAAGGTAATTCTTAGACTCGTCCTTGGGCTTCCTCTCTGCAGCTATGGCTCTAAGCACATTTGACTTCCTCTTCTTCTTATCAGAGATCATCTGAGTCCTCTTCATGCTTTTAGCTAGATGTTCCAGTCTTTCATCATCCTCTCTTAGTCTGATTTCTTAGTTGCATTTCTCTCATTTCATCTCATTTCTTAGTTGCATTTCTCTCTGTTTCATATTAACGTCAATAACTTTCTGAGTTGGGTAATCGATGTATGTCTAGCTTTTAATTGTTTATGTTTCTTGGTCTCTAATCTGTTCGAATTCAGTAAATTGTTTACTAAATATGTTGATAGCTAAAGAGAGTTTAATCTTTTGTCTGATTTTCTTACAATTCGAAGAAGCTTAATAGCTCTTGCATTGATATCGAGCCAAACTTAGATATCAATTCAAATGAAGTTAATGGCACAGACAATCATTCATCTTTAGTATGAATTTATTCTTTTTCCAGTATGCATTGTGATTGATCAAAATACAACTTAATATATAGCACGAGAAATCGTTCATCTTTTTTATCGATACTATTGAAATCTAATAATACTCACTCGTGCTATATCTTAGACACATTAAAAACTCTCAATAATCATTAGCATTGACCCTCAAAACACATTAAAAACGTATTATTCTTTCATTTTATCAAATAAAAACTCGCTTATATATTGATATTCATAATCTTAAAAGTAATAATTAGTATTTGGTGATTAGTATTAATAACTTTGAATTTAAGTTATGTATTATACATGTCATCGAGACATAATAATGTAAGTTGATGCTTTGAAAAATACTCGACCTCATTTTCGAAAAAAATTTAAATGTAATGTGTTAATAATTGATATTTATAATACAATTAACGTTAATTCATAATATAAACGTCAGCCAACATTAAAAAAATATAATTTTTATTTAATAAAATATATTGTGATTGATGTTATGACATTTTAATCAAAGCTTAATGATATAACT
Organism: Lavandula angustifolia; assembly: GCA_028984105.1. Taxonomy (NCBI): domain Eukaryota; kingdom Viridiplantae; phylum Streptophyta; class Magnoliopsida; order Lamiales; family Lamiaceae; genus Lavandula; species Lavandula angustifolia. The sequence continues at coordinate 14,458,352 of CM054811.1, forward strand.
CACTCAATTAATAAGTGATTATTAATAGAATTTGTAATATTTACTTTACTAATTTTGATTCTACATTAGACACCAGTGCTAAGGTGTTTGCCCTAGTAGTATGAACAATGTAAGGGATGATGTCCAATTATCATGAGATTTATTAGACTGGAAATTTTGGACGAAGAGAGAGTGGTATGGTGGACCTAATATGTTGTATCTTCATTAACATTTGGATTCCCATGTTCTTAGGAGATCATGTCGTACTTGATATTTATGACAGATTGAACCTTCATTCCCATGCTACAAGTTTGAAGTTTCTATTGGTTTCCTATTACCGTACTTGAAATATTATGATTACATTGTATCAGGGCCGGCCCTGACATTTCGGAGGCCCTAGGCGAAGACAAAAAATGGGGCCCTCCTTATTGATACTTCGTGAATCATCTTGCTAGCTAAAGATAGACATATTTTCATTGTGCCTACACATAACTTTAAAAGTAGAAATCGTAAAGTGCAACAAATTAAAAAAAATACAAGGATCGAAGCCATTGATAAAACTCCGAGTGGTAATTTTCCGACAAAGTCATTGGAAAGACTCCCAAAGTACAAATTGTCCTCAAACTCAACTGCAGAAGAAACAAACTTCATCACCTTCCCTTCTGAATCATGGAAGCCTCCGGTCATCTTCCCGTCGCTTCAAACATTCACAACCATTGCATTCTCAACTTTGGTTGCCACCCGACTGATAAAGAAACTTGGGTAGGCATCTGCTAAGGGTTTGAACCAAGGCAAAGTGTAAACAAATCTAGGCAGAAGGGGAGTCACCTGCAATAAGATACTACATAAGTTAATTATGCAATAAGAGCTGGATCTCAGTCTTAATTAGTTCAATGGTTGCATACATTTACCTCTAGTATAGAAATCCAAAAGGAACCATCTGGAGCAAGATTTATGTTGTCTGGCCTTGCAGGTAGATGGCAGCAAACAGGTGGAATTTCAAGAAAAATAGGATAAGAAACTAATGAAGGAAAGCTAGAAAAATAGGATTTAGGCAAGTAAATAAAAAAAAAGTTAGAAAAAGAGCCGTTGGTTAATGGGCTCTATATTATTATTATTATTTATTTTTTTAATTAATGGGCTTTTTTTAACTAATCAGCTCGTTTGGTTATGTTTATGCATGTCAGCTTACATTTGTAATTTATTGTTATGTTTATGCATGTTTGGGCTAAACTAATTTTTTTTTACTGGGCCGGTTCCAAATTTTGGGGCCCCTTAAAATTGGGGGCCCTTAGCAAATGCCCCACTGGCTATTCCTTTGGGCCGGGCCTACATTGTATTTCCCTTGCCTATCTTAGTTATTAGGTGTAGGGTTATGCCCTAAAATGACTGTGGGTCGGTCATGTAAAGCTCTACATTTTTTAGATTAGTGGATATTTGCAACAACTTATAGTTTAATTCAAAGAGAAGTTTAAAAAAATGTTTGGTTGAATTAAATTTTCAAATAACCTTTAAATTTAATCAACAAAAGTGTAAGTTCATAAGTTGGGTCCAACCCACCTTAAGGAGATTATGTATTTCGATAATTTTGTATAAATTGTTATTTGACAATCCTGTTCCCCTTAAAAATTGTATAATCTAAAACTACCCCTTAGTTAGTTATTGATTTTTTAAATATTGTATTACAAAATTCATTTATCAAACTTGAACTTTATGTTAATATTCATATTCATTCGAAATGTATTTTAAATTATATTTTCTTATTTTACAAATGTATTTTTATTGTCGAATCTATTTAATATTTATATTATAAATCATATGGGAATTGTGTAAATCATGTAGTAAGTTTATCTTAGAATAAGGGTGAAATTGACATTATGATTTCAGATATCAAAATAAGTTACTAGATTAAAAATGGTTGCAAACACTATTTTTTAAAACTTTTCTACTTTTAAGTGCTGTTGGTCCGGAGACGAAAAGTCAGGTGTAGAGGGGGGGGTGAATACACCTGAGCTCTGTTTCTTTTTTTTTTTGGTGAAGGTCAGCTGAAGCTGATGTTTGCAACTGATGAACAGTGCCAAGTAAGCCTTCGATCACTGGGGTCAAAGTGAGTCAGCTTCTGAGCTCTTCTACTGACTGATGTCAGTATTACGAAACTCAGTCGGAGACTGTAGTGCGGATAAGTGTTAGGCCCGGAGTCGTCTCTTTTGAAAACGTGTTTTCGCAATGTAAAGTCTTTTGACTGTGCGCTTTTTAAGATACGTTTTATGCAAGCTGATGATTTAAAACAGGGTTAAATGCAATGCGATAAAACAGTAAATAACACAAGCGATTTTTAACGTGGTTCGGATAACAGATCCTACGTCCACGGTCCTGAACTCAGCAGGAGAAACTTGTTGATTAATCTGAGCAAGTCTCAGCAAGGAAACTGTACGCAGGACAGATCCTTCTAAGTTATAGTCCTTAGCGACTTTTACAATCCAAACCTAAGTTTAGAAGGGAGTGAATATTCTCCAACTGAGAAGGAGTTCTTACAACAAGAACGATTCACTAAATGTGAACTCCTTCGAATCTAAGCTATGAATCTGGCAATGAGCTTAGTTTAGAGAAGAAAGGGATCAAAGAGCTCTAGAGAGATGAACTACAAGAAGTGTTCTGTGAAAACTAGTTCGTCTCTGGATAAGCTTGAATGTTCTAGAGCGTTGTGAGCTTGAATGCTTTCCCTTGATTTCGCGTATATTCCTCTATGTTTTGAAATCTTCAAATCCTTCTCTATTTATAGCTGTGAGTTGTGACATATGTCCGTTGGAGACGACGATGCCACGTGTCACAAGCCTCCAAAGAAAACGGCCATAAATTCGAGCTAGTTGCAGCAGGGCAGTTAATGCACTGTTCATGAGAGTAGCTTTACTGTAGAGTAGGTAAGCGTTGTCGGCTTCTCATTGGTCGAGGTTTGTAGTTGGTGAGAGTGTCAGAGTTGACCGTTCAAACAACCTCGTATGTCTTCTGCTGAACTATTCGAAAAGACTTCAGGTGCAGGGTCGCTTTTACGTCCGGGTGCGATGGGCCGAATACGTCTCTGTCTTCTTCGGCTGAGTCGTCTGACTGATGAAGTTAGCTTCTGATAGTCAGTTGGTCGACTGCAAAGGTATTGTGCTTGCATAGGTTCTTCCGCTGATGACCATCAGCTGATAATGTCTTCTACTGAGATCGGGTAAGCTGATGCGCTGTCTCCAGCTGAGGTTTAGCATTCAGCTTCTGACGAAGAACGCAAGCGATTACACTGATGACATGGGGTTCTGAAAAGTATCTTCAGCAGAAGATCAGTCCAACAACTACCCCGTACAGGACTTAGACAAAAACAATAAACAAAACATCAAGTCTAACCTATACATCAGCTAATCCTATCGACACACTAATCTACTAATATCAGCTCGGTTTTGGGATCTTCAATTCCATAGTACTACTATGATTTCCCCCAATTTCTTTTAACCCTAGAACAACTGAGTATCAATCTACTGACTCATATCCAACAATTTCCCCCTAATTGATGATGCCAAAACCTCTATACTCTAACATCTATTAAAGATACTGTCCTACTGACAACAATTTCCCCCTTAAAGCATCCGAGGAAAAAGCGATAATAGTAAATGATCTTCAGAGGTGAGAGAAAGGCAAGATCGAGAAACCGATGTGAGTGTGTGTCGATCACTTGGTGATCGATCGTGAAAACATGACACTAAAAAGCTTAAAGACAATGAGCGATTGTCTAGCAAGCGATAGGAACTCTTAAATATAGATCGTCAAAGTACAGGTTCCTATGCTATTACAGAGAATTATCAAAAACAAAGAGGAGAAATCACTGCTGTCGTCTGAAGCTCCGAGTCTTCTTCTTGAAATCCACCGAGCGATCACCGGAGGGTCCAGCAAGAAAAATTTATAAATCTTTTTGCGCAAAACCCGGATTTCCTCTTGATCTTCTCGGTCTATGCGGATGTAACTCATGCCGATAGGCTGCAGATTCGATTTCTTCTTCGATAGACTTTGTGATGATAATGCCTTTAGCGATCATGGGAGGAGGATATCTTCCGAATGCGGTGCTTTCACAGGAATGTTCGGCTTCTTTCATGATAGGCAGCAACCGTTCTCCGAGTTCTGGAAAGACTTCATTAAAACACTCTTCGAACAGTTGATCAGCCGGAATGTCTTTCGGATAGAAGCCCCATACATACAGATTTTTAACAAACATTTCTTTGAGAGTCTCCCATTGATCATTCAGATCAGCAGGTACCCATTTGTCCACATGAGGTGCAGGAATCAGCTTCATACGAGGAGTTCTGATAGTAGTCCTCCTGTTCCTCGATCCTCTGGGTATCTGTTTTGTCGGATCGGTCGCTGGCTTATCAGATAGGCTCTTCATTCTTGTCAAGTCAGCCATCCTTTTCTTCTCACGGAGAGCAGCTGCTCTAGTGTCTCCTCGTCTGAGACTCAGTCCTTGCAGCGTCGCTTCCCAGGTCGCTTGATCTTCTGATATCTGCTCAGGTGTAAGAGTAGATATGGGAATACTCTGAGCAGTAGCTTTGATTTCAGTCGGAAGAGCTTAGCAAAATCTTCTTGGGCTTTCTTCTTTTGCTCTTCGACTGTATTAATGACCTTTCTCTTTCCTTTGCCCCTGACAGCTTTGCCCTTAGGCTTTTTTTTGCCGCTTCAGTGCCTCCTCTAGCCGACGCTCCCGGTCCAAACTTGTCTTGCGGCTCTTGGGCTATTCCGAGGTCGAATGCCTCTTGCTCCGCGTTTGATTTAAACTTCTTGACCGGGGAGGAAGGAGTAGTGGATTCGATAGCGATTTCCTTCCCCGACCTCTCGCGGCACTGTTGGAGACTCTTCTTCTTCATCGGCTCTTCAAGGAATTGAGCGATTTCGTCTATGTGTGCAGGTGAAGAGGAGATGGGGGTGGCTTGTAGTGGGAAATCAAGGAGAAGGACCTCGGTAGATGTACCTTTACGAGTAGATGGTCCCGCCACCGGAGCCTCGTTCCCCCCCGAATCTCTCGCGGTGAGGGCTCTGCTGCCGAGGAGGGTCCCGCCTCCCGAGCCTCGTCCCTCAAGGATCCGGACGTCACCGTATCCGTATCGGGTTCATCTTTCACAATATCTTCCCCCTTTTTGGCATCGCAATATTTGCCGGGGAGGTGCGGATAGCTTTTACGTCCCGCTCCAGATTGTGCAGTACGAATCTTTGATCTTGGTAACTGTGTTATCAAAATCACCGACCAAGTTGCGTAGTTTTCCCAGTCTTTCTCCCCGATCGCCTCTAGATTTCTTCAATCGAGCGGCCGACTCTCGACGGAGTTTCAAGCAGAGCTTGATCATTTGATTCTCGTTATTTCGTTCGAATGGCTTTTAAGGCCTCGGCACTGTTGCTTGATGGTTGTTTGAAGAGAACCGGTTGCTATCTTGTTTCTCTCATCTATGAAGCCTTGAACTGCTTTTCATGGCTCGAGTCACTTGCTCCGAGAAAGTTTTATGCTTTGCGGCAAGCAGTGCCGACTCTGTCGTTAAATCGGCCTTTTGAGCACTTAGGGCTCGCTCAACTATCTCCTTGAAATCCGGTCGAGAAGCCTCTTTAGGAATTGAGATGTCGTGGCCAACTTACTTAGAGCTTCGTTTCCGAGCCTTGGTGTACTTCTCCCATTTGAAATGAACATCTTTTGCTAGGAGTCGATTTTTCTCACCTTGGCGTTTGATAGCCCCGTTGACGTAACGTGAGGACACGGAACCGATGGGTTGTATCCGATAAGAGCTGGTTCCGAGCCTGCGCTCGTAGAACGAGATCAATCGCTCCCTACCGTACTTCGGAGAAGTTGTAGCCTCACCGGATGTGACTATGGGTGGTGTTGGGCTCTTCTCTTGGGGAGTTTGTCCCTCTGCGATTCTCCCCGGTGCCTCTTCCTTGGGTTTGCCATCCATCTCCTCATCTTGATCATCATTATCACCTTTATCGAAGGTGGAGATGGGGGCGGAGTAGTTTCGATCGGAGCTCTCAAGCTCGGTAAATAGAGCATTGCAGCTCTCTCAAATCTTTGAAAGATACCACATCGGTCGGCTCTCCGAATCCATCTTGGCTTGGAGCTCTTGCTCCTCTGTCGCAGCTCATCCGGTGATTGCCTTGGGATTTGGCAAAATCGATCAGTATGTCCCAGTTCAGAAATCTTAAGAGCATCTGTGCTCTTGTCCTTACTGTAATCTCAACGAGATCTGCATGCCCAGCTATTTCTGGTTTCTCTCGCTGAATCTCAGCTGCAGCACGCAGTCGAGTGGTATCAGTTGTTGTCCACTCAGTAGCAGTCTCCGCAGTCGGTTCCCTATCTTCCGACTCGGTCTCTTCTGAGCTGATCACTTGGACCTTGTCCTTGATTGTAGCTCCTTCTATTCCAGTATCAGAGTCCAAGGGTGGCTCTTCTTGAGGTGGAGGAGGAGTTGGCTCTACAACTGTCAATGGCTGAGCCACAGTGACCTCAACAGGTCGTGGCTTATTTAGCCTCCTCCTCTTGGGAATTTCAACGTGAGCGGGCAAGGCATGAGCTGCTCTCTTCGGCTCCGGCGGCCCTTTGCTAATTGACTTCTCCGTTGCTGCTTTAGTTTGGAATTTTATCAGCTTGGTGTCGAACAACTTGGAGTCCTCAAATGCTGAGTTCCTTTGAACCACGCTTTCTATCAGCACCGACATCTTCGTATCGAATAGAAGCTTGCTCGTACTCGGCCATCCGCCTCTCACCGCAGGGCAAAGTCGTGAACTTCGTGGCCGGGCTTTCACCGAGTAGTATAATAATCGCCCAGTTCACTTGTACCCCATCATCGATAGCCATCATGAGTTGTATCCTCGGCTTAGAAAGCTGATCGTATGATCCAGCTGAGCTCGTCAGGATGTGGGATACCACATATGCTAAACCTCTGTACTGAGGTAGCAACAGATTCCTCGGCAGCGCAGTCTTGAATACAAGGTCGTTGCGTCCCACGGAATTTCTTCACGTAGTTATTTATCTCCCTCTCCTTATAACCAATGGGAGAAATACCACCGTGAAGGGAGGTTGAAGGCGAGGACCAAAGCCTCCGATATATTAAAAGAATGCGTAGTCTCCCTCCACTTGTTCGGGGCCACTTCCCGACCGTATCCAAAGGATGCCTCTTCTCCTCCCCGAGGCTAATGATTTCCAATTGAAATAAGCCTCCACAACTTGTCTCGGCGGATGAGCACGGGGGTGCTTCGTTACAAGCGTAGCCGCCCCGACTTCTCAAGGGCATCAAACACCGGCTCCAAATATGAAAGGTCCACTGCCTGGGAAGGCCATCGTCGGCTCAAACTGAGTCCGAACGGTCATGATCTCAACCAAATTCTCGGGTGTCTGTATTACCGCCATCAAAATCTGCAAAACAAATTGTTAGCACTTGAAAATAGAGTAAGTTAGTAACTATCAGCGGATAGTAATACATTACCGTGAAATAGAGCTTGAAAGGAGATATAGCAATGCAGTTTGAATGTGGATGTAAGGAAGATAACTGAATCGCTAAGAAAAAGCTCTAAGATATGAGAATGGCGAAAAGTGAGGAGTAATCGAAGTTGAAAAGATTTTGTATTAGTTGATTTGATCTTCAGTTTGAATCCTATGGTTCAAATTTAATCTTTCAAAATCGATGGACGTCTAAGATTGAATGATATAGAGGGTATGATTACTTAGCCGCCAATACTCTAGATATACGTAATAAAGGTAAGTGAGAAGACATGCATTAAATGCGCGACAGAGAGCATTAATTACACAGGCGAAGAGTCCTGCTGACCTTCCATTAAACCTTAAACATAAATAAATGGAAAGAAATAAATGCTCCTTAACAACGGAATGTAAGCGACGGATGCATTAAATGCGGCATGCTTCGAACAATTTAAGTAACGATACTACGCAAACCTCTTCAGTTGAACTTATCAGCTGGTTACCATCATTTATCAGGAGGATGGTTGTGCTGATGACCATGTTCCCCCTTGTTGTGTACAGTGTGCATCTCCCAACTGAGTCATTGTACTAAGTTTTCTGACCTGACGTGCTGATTCCATACTGATACCAATTGTTGCTAAGTATATCATTATCAGTAGTTGGCTTCTACTGACTTGTCTCGAGTAGGATCTAGCGGACCTAGCTCAACCGATAGTTCTCCGAACTCTGTTCTCGGCTAGTGGCTTGGTCGGTATGTACGCCCTTTTGCTTATCGGTATGGATTTTCTCCATTCTCGATGTCCTTCTTCTCGACATGGTCTCTGATGAAGTGATGTCGAATATCCACGTGCTTGCATCTCGTATGCAGAACTGGGTTCTGAGTTATAGCTATTGCACTAGTGGAGTCACGGTAGATGGGCACTTCATCCCGAGTTATACCATAATCTCTCAATTGTTGTCGAAGCCAAAGGATCCGGGCACAAAGAAACTTCCTCGCAGCCCATGTACTCGGCTTCGGTAGGTGGACATAGCTACCGAGTGCTTTGTTTCTTTGAAAACCACGATATCGACTTGCTTTGCCTAGGAACCGACATGTTCGGAAGTTGATTTTCGATCTATCCCGCATCCCGCATAATCGGCATCGAATAACTCTGTTAGTGTTAGATTATCATCAACGGGATACCATAACCCAAAGATCAAGGTGTTCCTCTTAGATATCGCAAAATCTTCTTCGCCGAGTCTAGATGACTTCGCTTGGGATTCGCTCGAAATCTTGCGCATACACCTACAAAGATAAGTTATGTCGGTCGGCTAGGCTTGTTAAATAAAGTAAAGAACCGATAATAGCTCTATAATCGGTAGGGTTAACGTAAGCTCCCTCATTGTCTAGATCGATTTTAAAGTTTGTGTTCATGGGGATCTTGACCGGCTTGCTGGAATCACGGCCGAATCTTTTGAGAAGATCTCGAGTGTATTTGGCCCGATTGATGAAAATTCCTTCACTGATTGCTTTACTTGAAATCCAAGGAAATAATTCATCTCTCCCATCATAGACATCTCGAATTTCTCCTTCATCATTTTCTCAAACTGCCGACATATGACTTCGTTTTACGCAGCCGAAAATGATGTCGTCCACGTAGATTTGCACCCGGTAGAATGTCATCTTCCGACTTTATGCTGAATAGAGTGCGATCTACCGTCCCCTTCCGAAAACCTTTTCACAAGTAGAAAGTCTGATAGGGTATCATACCAAGCCACCGGGTGCTTGTTTTAACCCATACTGAGCTTTCCTAAGTCTCGTACACCCGATGTCGTCGCCGAAAGCCGGTGGTTGTTCAACGTAGACTTCTTTTTTCGGGACGCCGTTCGTAAAAGCTGACTTCACATCCATCTGGATATACTTTAAAACCTTGATGTGTTGCATATGCTAGGAAAAGACGAATGGCTTCCAATCTGGGACTGGAGCGAATGTTTCATCAAAGTCAATTCCTTCAGCTTGACTGTAACCTTTTGCAACTAGTCGAGCTTTATTTCTGACAATGACGTTGTTTTCATCTCGCTTGTTCTTGAAGACCCACTTTGTTCCGATCACGTGCTGATGTCTAGGTCTGTCAACAAGCTCCCATACTTCATTTCGCACGAATTGGTTCAGCTCTTCTTGCATGGCTATGACCCGGTCCAAGATCTTTAAGTGCATCCTCTATCGATTGAGGTTCATCTCGTAGACGTAAAACAAGAGTAAAGTGAGCTTTCGCCTTGACTTAATCTTGATCTTGTCCTTATAGTAGCTGACGGATCTCCAATGATTAGATCTGAAGAATGAGCATCGAGCCACGAGCGTCTAAGTCGGGCTTCTTCTTTTGATACTACTTCGCACAGTCAGTAGGAGTATTAGGCATTTCGAGTAATCGTTTCGCGATCAAGCAATTTAGTAAGAAGATTAGGATCTACCGAGTTTCCGTGTTCGAGGGCATTTAGCTCGGGAACATTTAACGTTCCCCCGAGTTTATATTCTCAGTAGAGGTCTCAGTTACCACGGGGGCTTCCTCATCGACCGTTGTTACCTGTTGTTGATTACTTGCGCGAGAATCAACTAGGTCGCCTACATTGCTTGTTGACCGAGTCCGAATTTCATCATCGTCCCGACTCATCATCCCAACAATGCTTTGGATCTTCTCGGCTTTATCAATCGGTCCGAGATCATGTAGCTTGCTTGCCGACATCTTCAATGTTTGGCTCAGTATCTTTCCTGTCCTCAGTAACAAACTCATCAAAAACAACATGAGGGCTTTCCTCCACGCAAAGAGTCCGATAGTTAAAGACTCTGAATGCTTTGCTGACCCGAGAGTATCCTAAGAATACTCCTTGATCAGATTTGCTGTCAAAGACTTTCAACTGATCTTTCCCATTATTGTGGATAAAGCAAGGACAGCCAAAAATATGGAAATGAGAAATAGAAGGAATTCTCCCTTTCCACAGTTCGTAAGGCGCCTTCATGTGTTGCATTGTAAGCAGTGAGCGGTTCTGAGTGTAGCAGGCTGTGTCAGTAGCATCTGCCCAAAACTTTGAGGGTAGTCCAGAGTCTGCTAGGAGCGTTCTTGCTGCTTCTTTGAGTGTTCTGTTCTTTCGTTCAGCAAGTCCGTTCTGCTGAGGGGTGCGTGCAGCTGATGTCTCGTGCTGAATTCCCTCTTTATCGCAGTACTTTTTAACTACTGAGTTTAGAAACTCTGTTCCTCTGTCTGAGCGTATCCTCTGTATCTTGATGTCCTTTTCCACACTGAGCTTTTTCAGTAGATTAGGCAGCTCAGTCTGAACATCAGACTTATTGGCGATGAGAATGACCCAAGTATATCTCGAGTAGTCGTCTATGACGACTAGGGCATACTTCTTGCCTCTTATAGTCACTGGAGAGACTGGCCCGAAAAGATCCATGTGGAGCAGCTGAAGGATTCCATCGGTGGAAGGTGAAGGAATAGGTGGATTGCTCTTCTTTATCCGCTTTCCCTTCGGGCATGCTTCACAATTTCTATCTTTGATAAAAGATTCCTTGGGCGATCCTCGACTTTAGAGTTCTTTGCGAGCTTGTTCATAGTCTTGAAGTTCAGGTGGGCCGAGTCTCTTGTGCCATAGCCTGACTCGACTTGTCACTTGATTTAGTCCGTGCAAGCAAGCAAGCCTCAGGTTCTGCGGTTTTCCAGTTAGCAACATAGATGTTCTTCTTCCGCGAGCCTGACAACACTGTTTTCCCTGTAGATTTGTCAACAACATCACGTAAACCGGCGTCAAAGATAACTCTGTTATGATTATCACGAATTGATCGACGAAAGGAGATTATGTTGAAGTCCTTCAACATATGTTACTCTTGGAACTGAGGCAGTCCCAATGTTCAGTGTTCCATATCCCCTTGTGTAGCTTTTGGAGTTGTCACCAAACTCAATTCTGGGACCATCTTCTTGTACGTAGTTGGTCAGCAAGCTCTTCTGATGTGTCATGTGTCTTGAGCAGCCGCTGTCCACTATCCAAGGGTCCTTATGCACCTCAGTCTCTTCTCCTGCCATCAAGCAGTATTCGGCTGACTCTTCAGGACTTGTATTTGTTTCCTCAACTGCGACGAATGCGGCTTCGTCTTCAGAGGAATACATGAAAGTATCCTCTTCAATTGAGTTGTCGGATATCTCTCCGGCTATGTAGGCCTGCCTTCGTTTGGCGAATTTTTCTCTTCTGGGCATGCCGTTTGCTCTTTGAGCAGCGAGAGTTCGGGACCGTCGTTCTTGATAATGTCCCTCCTTTTTGCAGTTATAGCATGTAGAGACTTTGCTGCTGCTGCTTTTTCCGACTGAGTCCTTTGAAGGACTAGCAGCTTTATGCTCTGTTTTCCTTCATTCAGGTGTAGAATTAGATTCTTCCCTTTTTTGATAATCTTTCTTACCTGAGGGTGAATCTCTGTGATACTTCTTTAGCTTCCTGACTCTGTCTTTTTTTCTTTGATATTTGAGAGTCATCAGCGCGAGCCGATCGCGATAGATATATTTCGGATGACTTTGTTTCACCAAGCACGCCTTGCTCGATGAAGTATTTTTGTTTCCAGTTTTGCTGACAGTTGCCTTGAAGGCATGATCAATGTGGGTGTCAGCTGGAGCACTGGAGCATCTCTGGGGTAGGCTATGCTCAAATTCCTCTGTTTTTAGTTCTGAAAAATAACATCATGAGTTAGAGAATTTAAATCAGAACGTCTTAGATAAGTAGCAAATGGAAGCCACTTCTGTCGAGGTAACGCTCTTAAGATCTTGGTGTTTATCTCTTTATTGGTGAACATCCTCCCCAGCCTATTGATGACGTTGACTTGGTTTGTGAATCTAACACTGAGCTCGTCAATCGTCTCATTTGGCTCCATAGTAAGGGCGTCGAACTTCTGAAGCTCTAGTTCGAGCTTGTTCTCCTTAATCCCGAGGGGTTCCCCGGCTCGGACATGCCGAGCATCCCATAGCTCTTTTCTTTGTTTTACAATCTTGCACTCTGCCGAGGTGTGAGTCACCGAGCGTAGTCGGTATAGCGTTTCGTGCCACTCGATCTAGATTGTGCAGGCTTTTTCTCTTCGTGTGTGAAGGCGATTTGTCTTTGGGAATCTTTGCACTGCTCTCGTGCTCCTACGCCTTCTCCAAGGAAGCAAATACGACTGCGTCGATCATGGGGATTATGGGTCCTGTTTCAAGAACATCCGCCATGCTGTCGTGGAGTGACGTAAGATGTGCCTCCATACGCACGCGCCAAACCGTATAATTTTCAACGGAGAACATCGGCACCATCCGAATACCTGACATATCAGACATGTTGCAACGAGTATAGGATGAGATGAAGAGATGCTTGTGCAGAGAAAATGTTTTCGGGATCAGTTCGAGAGGACCAGTATTACAGAACCGACGATCAGTTGAACACCGTGTGCTCTGATACCAATTGTTGGTCCGGAGACGAAAAGTCAGGTGTAGAGGGGGGTGAATACACCTGAGCTCTGTTTCTCTTTTTTTTTGGTGAAGGTCAGCTGAAGCTGATGTTTGCAACTGATGAACAGTGCCAAGTAAGCCTTCGATCACTGGGGTCAAAGTGAGTCAGCTTCTGAGCTCTTCTACTGACTGATGTCAGTATTACGAAACTCAGTCGGAGACTGTAGTGCGGATAAGTGTTAGGCCCGGAGTCGTCTCTTTTGAAAACGTGTGTTTTCGCAATGTAAAGTCTTTTGGTCATGCGCTTTTTAAGATACGTTTTATGCAAGCCGATGATTTAAAACGGGGTTAAATGCAATGCGATAAAACAAGAAATAATACAAGCGATTTTTAACGTGGTTCGGATAACGGATCCTACGTCCACGATCCCGAACTCGGCAGGAGAAACTTGTTGATTAATCCGAGCAAGTCTCGAGCAAAGGAAACCGTACGCAGGGACGGATCCTTCTAAGTTATAGTCCTTAGCGACTTTTACAATCCAAACCTAAGTTTAGAAGGGAGGGAATATTCTCCAACCGAGAAGGAGTTCTTACAACAAGAACGATTCACTAAATGTGAACTCCTTCGAATCTAAGCTATGAATCGCAATGAGCTTAGTTTAGAGAAGAAAGGGATCAAAGAGCTCTAGAGAGATGAACTACAAGAAGTGTTCTATGAAAACTAGTTCGTCTCTGGATAAGCTTGAATGTTCTAGAGCGTTGTGAGTTTGAATGCTTTCCCTTGATTTCGCGTATATTCCTCTATGTTTCGAAATCTTCAAATCCTTCTCTATTTATAGCTGTGAGTTGTGGCATATGTCCGTTGGAGACGACGATGCCACATGTCACAAGCCTCCAAAGAAAACGGCCATAAATTCGAGCTAGTTGCGGCAGGCGCGGTTAATGCACTGTTCATGAGAGCAAACTTTTTCGTAGAGTAGGTAAGCGTTGTCGGCTTCTCATTGGTCGAGGTTTGTAGTTGGTGAGAGTGTCAGAGTTGACCGTTCAAACAACCTCGTATGTCTTCTGCTGAACTATTCGAAAAGACTTCAGGTGTAGGGTCGCTTTCTATCGGGTACAGTAGACTGAATACGTCTCTGTCTTCTTCGGCTGAGTCGTCTGACTGATGAAGTTAGCTTCTGATAGTCAGTTGGTCGACTGCGAAGGTATTGTGCTTACATAGGTTCTTCCGCTGATGACCATCAGCTGATAATGTCTTCTACTGAGATCGGGTAAGCTGATGCGCTGTCTCCAGCTGAGTTTAGCATTCAGCTTCTGACGAAGAACGCAAGCGATTACACTGATGACATGGGGTTCTGAAAAGTATCTTCAGCAGAAGATCAGTCCAACAACTACCCCGTACAGGACTTAGACAAAAACAATAAACAAAACATCAAGTCTAACCTATACATCAGCTAATCCTATCGACACACTAATCTACTGATATCAGCTCGGTTTTGGGATCTTCAATTCCATAGTACTACTATGATTTCCCCCAATTTCTTTTAACCCTAGAACAACTGAGTATCAATCTACTGACTCATATCCAACAAGTGCTTTTCGCGGTTGGTTGTTTTCTCTGCAATTCTTCGAGGAAAGCTTGAGTTCTTTTTTTCTTGATGCTCTATTCTTGTCTCGTATGTGTATATTTCTCTGTGTTTATCTTATTCAACGATTTGATTTTCCCTCTTTTTATAGAGGTGAGCTATGGATAGATCCGTTGGAGACGAACTGTCCACGTATCACTCTATTTGGGTAGCTAACGGCTCTTTTGAAATCGTGCAGAGTCCACTATCTTTTTCAGGAAAGTGGTTGACTTGCAGCTTTTACCAGTTACTTTAACAGCTGGCTGCTTATCATTGGTCGAGGTGTAGAAAGTTGTTGAGACATTCAGACTTCAAGGCAGATACTGAAGCTGACTTCTCTAATGTGTACGACCTCAGACAACTCTACTGATTTATTCTTTGAAGACCACTGACAGTTAAGGAAACTGTCAAGCCGTTGCTGAGTCTGACCAGGGATTCAGTAGCATACTCCTGCTGAGTTTAACTCTACTGAAGGTCAACTCTGAGTTCAGTAAACTGATCCTACTGAGTCAAGTTCTACTGACTCCTGAACACCTTTCAGTATGTTGCTCCTGCTGAGTCCAGCACTACTGAATCTTCATTCCATGGTACTGAGGCGGATAGTCTACTGAGGTTCAGCAGACAGAACTTCTGAGCCTAGGACCATGCTGAAAGCAAGTCTACTGAGTCTGAAACTCTCAGAGACCAGGCGTTACAAATACAAAGAATGGTTCACCAATCAACATAGGGTTTTGGGATCAGCCAAATCTTCTAAACATTCTACTGTTGAATCATCTCTCAACACCTATAAATATCCCTTAGTCGATCATAATATAGTTTCACTTGATATTTTCAAAATTCTACTAGCAAAACTAGAAATTGTTTCGAGAATTAGTTTCACTCAAAATTCTGCCAGCAAAACTAGAAATTGTTTCGAGAATTATTTTCACATCTTCCCGTCATCATATCGTCGTGAAACTTTAGGGGAGTTTTTCTAGGTATGTCTAGTATACTATATTAATTTTGTAGAATTTTACAAATATGACAAATATTTGTTTCAAAATTGTTACCTGTCAATTTTCGTCAGCATGTACATGAGTTTGTAAAATAAATTAGTTTCATGGTGTTCTTATGTTGTTTTTCGACCATGATAAATTTTAATGGGATTTATTACAATATGTTAGGTCAGTCATGTTAAACATATAGAACTTTTAGGTTACTTTTACTATTTATTTGTTAATTTATTCTTTCATGTGTCAGATCCTTTGTCAACGTACATGTATATTGAAAACCAAAATTTTTCATGTTTCTACTAAATGAATTCCTGATCATTATAATTTTATCGTGATGGAATATGTATTATTTTCATGATCGAGATCTATAATTTTTAGGATAATTTTTATGATTTCATGAATTGCCGAATTACTCGATGCATGAATGAATTGTCAGTAGAAGTAAGATTATGTTTAATATATATATATATATATATATATATATATATATATATATATATATATATATATATTATATTATATTTATATTTATATATATATAGGAAATGGATCAAATGAGATATTAGATTCAAAAGAGATACGAGAACCAATCTCGTCCATCTATTTCCTTAATTTATGGCTACCATTTTTCATAACATAGACAATTTAAAATAATTCAAAAAAGGAAAAAATAACATCATTAAGGGTAAGATGGTAATCTTAACCATTTCTTTGTTTTGCACTAAATCTCCTTCCCCTTAACATTTTTTTTCCACCGAAGGAACGGGTATGGAGTAGCAACACAGGGGAATTTGTCAAGGCATTCTTCCTCTAGCAAACAGCTGCTGCGATTCATTTCTCGCCGAAGTTAAGCACGGCGAGTCGATTGTCGTTCGTCCTTCCCAGCTTATTTTCTCTCGCTTTCTCCCCAACAATGAATTTCTTCTCTCCCAGCAACACGGATCTCCCAACTCAACTCCATCGTCGTTTTGCCGCCGCCGCCGTTAATTGTAAGTTTCTTTCGATTTTTAAGTTGTTTCTCGTTCCATAGAGAATGGATTCCCCCAATTTATGCATTCGCTTTTTATGGAAAACATCATGAACTAAGGTTTTTTTGCTTAATTTGATTTTCAGTTTCGTTTTGGGGAATTATTGTTTTGCGAATGAGTTATTGTGTTCCTCTATGATTCATTTTCTGAGTTTATGGTAGAATAGGGCAATTTGTTCTCTGAATCGATCTTCGGTCAATTATTTTTTGAATCCTTCATTCATTTCCTATGGTATAAAGGACGATTTGTCTTCTAAATCATTTTTTTGGTGAGTTCCATGTTGAATTTCATTTTTTTGAATTTTTTTATAGTTCTTTTGTGTTTTAGTTTGACATAATCTATTTACGTATATTTTATTACTATTTTTTGCTGATATCTATACCTTTTCATGCACGACAGAACACGAGTGGTGAGATTTCGAAAGAAGAAGTTTTTTTTTTATTCTCCTTTAATCCACGAATGCTCATGGAGTAGAATACAGTTTAGGAAGGAGAAGACATTGTGAATTAAGATGAAGCCTAAAAGGATCTATCGGAAATGCTAGCAGATGGACCATTACGGCTCAAGAAACTGTGATAAAGTCATGGATGTTCAAGAAGAAGTTCAAGATTCTTCCTAGTTTTTCATGTTCTTGAAAATTTGTCCAAACTTTATTTTTATTTTAGTTTTCTCGCTCCTAGTTATGATCTGATTTTCGAGTTTGTTGGATATTTAATAATTGTATTTGACTTTCTGATCATTGTGTATTTTAGTATTGACAGTTACTGTTATGCATGAGTTTAAATAGAAATATGCATAAATTAGTACTTGTTTATGTATAACTTTGGTGACCAATTACTATATATGTTTTTTCATTTTAATTACATGCATATCTACGATCAGATCAATGCATAGCTTGTTTTATAAGTATGCATACTCATTTTTTATTCCACATATTTATGCATACTCATTTTTTTATTTTTAAGCAACTTGTTATTCATGCATATGTATTTGTAGATTAATGCATAGCTTGTGTTATGTTTATGCATACTCATGTTTTATATCATAATTAAACAAGTGTAATAATACTTAATAAAAACAATATACTCTAACTAATCATACATTGAAAATATGATTACTTAACAATGCATAGCTCATAAAAACAATATTCTCTAACGAATCATACATTGAAAATATTTCTAATAAAAACAAAAGTTCTAACAAAACATGAGTATCCTTTAAATCTCAAAGCTCATTGTCTAGAAATATGTTATTCATCTCTCTTGTATTCAACTTCATGTCCTTGAAATCACCAAAGGTTTCTTGTTCAATTGTTTACCTTCCTCTTTCCTTTAGATCTTTAACTTCCTGCATGTTGCAGATATTTTATAAACTTTTCTATAGAAAATAGCTTCATGCATATTGTAGATAAGATTAATGCATGTAAAGCAACATATTCATGCATATGGGGAATGCAACAATAATGAAGACTCTGTTTCTTCGAGTCACATAACCATTATAGCTTCATGCATATCTCATAGCAAATTCATGCATACAAACTATAATATTTATGCATAACGTTTGAAATCAACAATCTACACTTTCATTCAAATCGCCACTCACTTTTATGCATACTTCCTATCTATTTTATGCATACAATTGATAAGAATCATGTATATAAAGTAAATGGAACAATATCCAGCAAAAATACATTCCAGCCTCAATACATTTTATTCATATTACTATGTATATTTAAGCATATTGTCCATCAAAATTACATGCTTCACAATGCATTCACTTTCATGCAAATCGCCACTCAGTTTTAAATGTATTACTATATATCACTTCGAACAAAATATGAACAATGGTATTCACTTTTGATGCATACACATCATCTAGTTCATGCATACCACTATACAAATTCATGCATATCACTTCGAACACAATATGAACAATGCATTCACTTTTGATGCATACGCAACATCTAATTCATGCATACCACTCTACAAATTCATGCATATCACTTCAAACAAAATATGAACAATGCATTCATTTTTTATGCATATGTAATATCTAATTCATGCATACTACTCTACAAATTCATGCATATCACTTCGAACACGATATGAACAATGCATTCACTTTTTATGCATACGCAACATCTAATTCATGCATACCACTCTACAAATTCATGCATATCACTTCGAACATAATATCTTTCAGAAATTACTCTTCACAAATAAAATTCGAAATGTTACCTTCATCCATGCTTTTACCAACTGAAACGCGAAACTACAGTCCAAACAAGGCAATAATCGCATAATTCGATGTATATCTCTAGAAATAGACCGAAAACTACATTAAGATTAACAAGATCCGAAAACAAAACACATATCTAGGGATAAAAACCCTTACTCGCGCGAATGGATTTTCATACGAATGAAACAACAAAATCTCATAACCAACCTCTTAATCCATTGAATTTGGCTGAAATCTCCCCCAATTTCGCGTCGATTTTCAGATTCGAATGTCTTCTCAACCTAGTATGAAACAACAAAATCGATGCGAAGAAGTATGAAACGACAAGGAAGATCAAAACCAACCTGTTAATCGACCGATTATGGCAGAAAATTCCACAATTTCGGAGTTGCAAGTCGAAACAGATAAGAGAACCTGCTCCAGGGCACGCCTACAAAGTCGAAAGAGAAGCTGAAGAAATTGAAATAAAATTAAATCTGCCCATACCCCTTCCTTCAAAAAAGAATAAATCTCCTTTCCAATTTTGCCATTCTCCCCTTTTTTTCTTTTATTTTAATGACAATAAGTGGTGTAATCTTGGCCATTGAAAATGGATGAATATAAGGTAAGGATCGGGTATCTCTTTTGAAGGTTGGATCTCTCTAGATCCATATATATACTTAGTTTTATTACTATGTGAAACCGTTAAAATTGTCTCTTAATCAATAGAATATGTATAATATACATTTATTTGATTATTTTAATTTATGTCTATTTATGAATTATTTGAATTGTTGATGCATGCATGACGTTCTATGTACGACTAATTAAGATAAATTTTCATGTTTAGGACAGGCGCACAGGACTTAAAGATTGATAACCGCTATTTTTTTTTCAACAAGTCAAAGTTAAGGTGGGGAATGTTACCGTTTATCTTTATTATATGTTGTATTCGATATTTCATGTGTTTATGACAGGCATGAAATGATGGGTTGAAATTGGACCCTTGGATCGAAATTGGATCATGAATGAAAATCGATCGGAATTAGGCCGTAGGATCGAAATTGGGTCCTCAATGAAAATCGGTCGGAATTGGGCCGTAGGATCGAAATTGGATCCTATATGTAAATCGGTTGGAATTGGGTCATATGACAAGGTTATGGTATGTGTGACTGAGTATCTCTTTCCATGATCTAATTTTTCATGTCTTTATCGGTGTGATATATAATTTTGGTAAATGTGTACATCTCCCACTGAGTAGTCGTACTCATCTCTACCACTTTAATATTTCATAGGAAATGGTGCAGCCGATGGTTAGGAGGTGTTGGTGGTGATGGTCACGAGGATAATTCATCGTATTTAAATTATTACTTTTAGTTTATGAACTTTTCGTTGTTTTTTTTTTTTTTTTTGAAATGTTAGACTTAGTAAAAAAAAATTTTAAGACTTCCACTGATTATGAAAGAACTTAAGTTTTGCAATGATTCTTTTCGTTGAAATTTTTTTGAAAGAGTTGAAACATGCATGTTAAGTATGAAATAACGTCCCTAGTTAAGTTATGAAAATTGGGGCGTTACATTTTGGGGCTTTCTTTTAACTGTAGAAGCTTCTTTTTTTTTAATATTTTGAATGAATGCTTCTGCTTTTTTAGAGCTTAAAATAAAATAGAGTAAGCAAAAACTTGTAAGCTAGTCATTGGTGCCTTTTAAAAACATAAGGAAAAAAATAATGAAAAGCAGCTTATTAGTGTGTTTGCGTTACTATTTTTTTCTAAAATTAAGCTATTTTTTTCAAATATTGCTGACAATTACAACTTTTACTTAAAAAAAATTTAAGCAACTGTAAGCGTAAGTAGCTAAAAGATGATTGTAAAAGCTATTCCAAACATTGCAAAGAATAGAGGTAAACATATAATTGAATAAGGGTGTGTTTGTAAATGCTTATAAGTAATGTTTATTTATTTTTGTTTAAAGTCGAAAATAATGACATTTGAATAGGGGGAGGGGGGTGGAATTAGAATAAGAAAACATATATTTTTGGTAGTTTCAAAAATTATGGTGCTTTAAGCACCAAAAGCATCTCAATTGATGCTTAAAAGAAACTACTCCATAATTAATTAAGCAAGTTAACTGATTAATTTTAGAGAATGTAACACATACAACAAATTTTGAAAATAATAAAAATTTGTTGATACAATCGAAAGTCATATAAGTGCTTTAAATAAGTTCATGTAAACACACCCTAAGTCCGTTACAACAAATTTTAGTCGTCATTGATCTTATTCTTATTTGGGGACATTATTAATATTAATACATTATGTTGGGTGATGATTCTGTCCTCAGCAATGTTGGAAATGTTGGGAAATGATTCAGTCTTCTCAGCTGATAAGTTAACTCAGTAGCCTTGCGCTCTGAACGTTTATTCAAGATTTGAAGATCCCAAAACCCTATATTGATTGGTGAAGATTTTCGTTGTAATCTATTTTTGTCTCTGAGGTTTCAGACTCAGCAGACACTCTGCTCTGGTTCAGGCAATCAGTGGATTATCTACCTCAGCACCAAAAGTAGAAGACTCGGTAATACTGGACTCAGCAAGAGCAGTATACTAAAAGGAGTCAGTGGAACTGAACTCAGCACGAGTAGCTAACTGAACTCAGAGCTGATCTATAGTAGAGCCGACTCAGCAGGAGCATGCTACTGAATCAGAGATCAGACTCAGCAATGGCCAGACAGTCTTCTGACTGACATGATCTTTAAAGTCAAATCAGTAGAGTCAATACGAGGAAGAGAGAAGTCAGCTTCAGATCTCCTTGAAGTCTGTTCTGTCTCAACCACTTTCTGAACCTCGACCAATGACAGGCAGCCACGTATCCTATATCTATTAAAACTGCAAGTCAACAACTTTCCAGGAATGGAGGGAAAGGACACTGCCACCATACTTCAAAAGAGCCGTTAGCTACCCAAAAGAGAGAGATAAAGGATCGTCGTCTCCAACGGATCTATCATAATCTCTTCTCTATAAATAGAGGGATGAATCAAATTTGAAAAAAACCGAACCTTCGCATACACGAGAGAACACACAGAGCATTCAAACGAGCAAATTCGAAAAAGAATAAGTCTTCCGCAAGAAGTTCAAAGAAATAATCTCCGGCGAAAGACTACACTTCTGCTCTTAGGGAACCGAGTTGAATCGATTAATACAGGCTCTACACCTGAACGTACTCTCGGGACCAACACATTAGTAATCTTTAATCCTTTTGGTTTATGAGAATTCAGGCTCTATGTTGAGTTGTTCACAGATATTGACATTTGAAAATATTATTGGTTAAAATATAGCCGATAACATTGGAAATGCGTACAAAATAATAACAAGTAATTGAAAATATAATAGAAACTAAGATACTAGATTACAACCGATTTCGTATCCAAAAGGGCAGATAACTTTCTTATCTTCTGGGCAGAACGTCCGGGGTGATGATTCTCCTGGGTATGAAACGATAAACTGGACAGACTTGACTGGACTGAACTGAATAAAGTCAAGTCGAGTTTCCTCTTTCCGCAAGACAGTATTGCCCCAGCTAGTGCTCACGGATTGGCAATCTATCCCCAAAGATAAAACGGCTTTCCTCCTTCCCGGTAGCAGCATCGCAAACTAGAAAGGCTCCGGCGAACTGAAAAAAGGCACGAATTGGGCAGACACAGAACTAGACTATAGATTCAAATGAGTTTTGTGATTTTCATGATATCTTGTATTTGTTGTGTGTATTGTATGTTGTGTGTGAAATGCATGTAGATGCATCTATATATAAAAGTAACTTCCACCAAGTGAAGAGACTCAAGGCATTAAAGTGTCTCTCCATTACTTTCTCATTAAGAGTCACTACTTAGACCTTTCAAGTCTTCATGGATGCTTCTAGGTCATCAAGACTCTTGATGTGTCAACAACTCGCAGGCAGCTCAATAGCCACACAGGCCAGTTGCTGATCAACCAGACTGGACTTCTCACCATCAAAGCCAATCCACTGCTAGCCCAATTAACATCAAGTCCAACAAACTTAGTATATCAACAGCTTCAGTCAGCCTGCTAACAATCAGCCCATACATTTAGATCTAAACTCAAGCCCAGCAACACAAGTCTACTTGCTTAGACACGGGCCAAGTAATGGGTCGGGTTGGCTGGCAGTACTTGCATCCAATTACAAAAATGCCCACACAAGTGATCAACTTAAAACGCACATTTCTCACTCACCGGAATTCGGTTTTGAGAATACGAACATGGCCACAATAATTTAATCATGATTAGACTAAAATATTAATTAGTCTAACCATAACTAAATTATGGTGCTTTAAGCACCAAAAGCATCTCGATTGATGCTTAAAAGAAACTACTCCGTAATTAATTAAGCAAGTTAGCTGATTAATTTTAGAGAAGGTAACACATACAACAAATTTTGCAAATAATAAAAAATTGTTGATACAAGATAAGTACTTTAAATAAGTTCATGCAAACGCACCCTTAAGTCCATTACAACAAATTTTAGTCGTCATTGACCTTATTGTTATTTGGGGACATTATTAATATTAATACATTGGTAATCTTTAATCCTTTTGGTTTATGAGAATTTAGGCTCTATGTTGAGTTGTTCATAGATATTAAAATTTGAAAATATTGTTGGTTAAAATATAGTCGATAACTTTGGAAATGCGTACAAAATAATAACAAGTTATTGAAAATATAAAAGAAATTGAGATACTAAATTACAACTGATTTCGTATCCAACAGGGCAGGCAACTTTCTTGTCTTCTGGTAGAACGTCCGGGTTGATGATTCTCTTGGGTATGAATTGATAAACTGGACAGAATTGACTGGACTGAACTGACTAAAGTTGAGTCGAGTTTCCTCTTTCCGCAAGACAGTATTGCCCCGGCTAGTGCTCACGGATTGGCAATCTGCCCCCAAAGATAAAATGGCTTTCCACCTTCCCGGTAGCAGCATCGCAAACTGGAAAGGCTCCGGCGAACTGAACAAAGGCACGAACTGGGCAGACACAGAACTAGACTATAGATTCAAATGAGTTTTGTGATTTTCATGATATCTTGTATTTGTTGTGTATATTGTATGTTTTGTGTGAAATGTATGTAGATGCATCTATATATAAAAGTAACTTCCACCAAGTGAAGGGACTCAAGGCATTAAAGTTTCTCTCCATTACTTGCTCATTAAGAGCCACTACTTAGACCTTTCAAGTCTTCATGGATGCTTCTAGGTCATCAAGACCTTTGATGTGTCACAAACTTGCAGGCACCTCAACAGCCACACAGGCTAGTTGTAGATCAACCAAACTGGACTTCTCACCATCAAGCTCAATCCACTGCTAGCCCAGTTAACATCAAGTCCAACAGACTTAGTCTATCAACAGCTTCAGTTAGTGATGAGTGGTTTTTATACCATATCATCGTATTCTTTTTAAGCTTATTTACATCATTTTCCATATATTTCTAGCTTTTGTTTTGTTTGGAATCGTGTACTTTCGATGGTTTTTGGTTTTATAGGTTTCTCGCGCGTTTTGAGCATATTTGGTGGTATTTGGCACCAAAATGAAAGAAACCATGACCATTGATACATTGTTGGCAAAGATGGAGTTGTTTTGATGAAGAATGAAGAGGATTTGAAGTCGGATGTTGAAGAAACCGTATTTCGGAGCTCTTGTAACAAGGCAGTTGGGAAATCGTGTGGCAGACGGATCTAACAATCTTAGAATCCGATCTTCACCGTCCACATCGTACTTCTATGTGTTAGGAACATTGTCGCAAAGTTTCGTGGCGGTCCAAGAGTTATCGAATGATATATCGCATTTTTTCCATAACGCGACAGTGCAGGAAATTGTGGCTCGGCCGAAGACGTCGGACCGCGGTCCGCATTTTGTGCAGGACCACGGTCCGCGCTGGTCTGACCGCAAACTCAAATTTTTTGAGGGAGTCGGACCGCGGTCTGCGTCTTTTATGGCCCAAATACGTATTTTTTAGTCCCGAAACATATATAAAACCTTCCAGACTTCTTTCCTTCGAACGACACACCATATTTTTGACTTTTTCCACCCTCCAAAGCAGAGAAACAACCGAAGCATCCCTCCGTTGAAGATTTCATACGAAGATTGAAGACCACAACCCGAGAACCATGTGCTAGGATCAATCCGCTAGATTCTAGGTTGTATTATTCCTTCTCAGTTTTGTTTAGGGTTTTTGATACTTGAATTCTATGGATTCTTTTTGCATCTTTTGTGATTATTTTCCGACGAATATGAGTGGCAAATCCCCTTGTGTGGGGGTTTAGCAGGACCTATGTTTTTGATGAATTGATTCATACCCTAGTTTTTTAATTAATGAATTGTTTTGTTTCTTAATTGTTGAGCCTGCTTTTGATTTCTCAATGATTCTTTAATGTGACTGGCCGTCATCTTAGATAATTGTAGAGAATATAGGTAATAGGTAACACGACGGATCATACCCGGTTATTTATTTAGACCTGCAATTAAGTGTCTAGATTGTCATCATTAGTTTGGGATAGTTTAGATGGTTCCTTAAATCCTTGAGCATGATACGATCCTTAGGTTCATGATAGGATCACTTGATCACTTGACCACCACAATTTAATCATGGTTAGACTAAAATATTAATTAGTCAAAACCAAATTTCCAACAAATATTCACTGTATTTGGAATACACATGGACTCTGAGGAAATGATTTACACTAAAGGTTATCAATATGTAAATACACGAATTTCGAATAGATTGTAATTATCGGTGTGACTTTTAAAATGTTCGAACAATTACATGATTTTTCAGTTCTTAGAAAAATTGTATTTGCATTAAACTCTAGCAAACATAACATCTTAAACCCGGTCGGTTGATTAAGTTCAGGTGTGTTAAAGAAGTCGAGTGGTACTACTCAAGAACATAATATGATGTTAATTAATTTAAGATGTCAGTGAGCTTAATTAATTAACGGATATTTCTAACTTAAATACGGGGTTCGATTGAGTCTAAAATATAAGCCCTTGATCAATTTGGGATAAAGGGTAAGTCAGCACATATTCGATTTTCTAGTGGAATGAATCTGTGTTTATTTTTGCTCTGGGCTGAGCATAGATAATTAATTAATTTGAGGCTCTATTTTATTTCTTGTATTAGATCCATGATATGGCCCAATTAGTTGTTTAGTTATTTATTGTCTCTCAGAAATCATTATTAATAGATTAATGCATTTACATTATTTAATAATATTATTTATCTGGAATTAATTGGCTGGGCCAATTAATTGATAAATATTAGTAGCCCAATAGATTAATTAATTATATTATGGGCTGATTATGTAGAAGCCCATTAGGGATATAATTAAATTAATGGGCAACAAATATAATATAATATTGGCTCTTGAAGCCTATATATATTAGTATTCTGTTCATAATTAGAATAGATATAATCTCATACACGTTGATAGCGCTGTTTGAGAGAGAGAGACGATAATCTTAATTTTCTTCAGTTCTCTGACCATCTAGAGGGAGAAAAAGGTCGGGACACAGATCAGAAGATCTGAACAGGAGCAACAATCAGAGCTACAACAACATACGAAGGAGGAAGGTATATTTCTTCCTCTCCCTTTTTCCATCAATTGGTATCAGAGCGAGGTTTAGGATCTGATTGTTGCTTTTAAGAGCATGTTTAGGGTTTATTTTCGTCATTATCGGGTTATTTTTCGTGTTTGGGGCGGCCTGTGAGCCACTATTTTGACCCCGTTGTAACATTTTTCTCGTGAGAAAATCCACGAGTAGTTGATAGGACCAATGTGCATACTTGTATTTATTATTTTACATTGTATTTTGGTCTGGGATGTACGAAAATTGAGGCGTGGCGGTGCGGAAAGACGGAAAAAGCAAAACCCTAGTTTCTGGAAGATCACGACTGCCGACCTCAGGAAGCGCGTGGGAGCACGTGCCAACATATTTTCCCATTTGTTTGGATATTTTTGTTCGTTGTTTCGTTAGCTTCGTCTGAATAGGTCGCACGACCCATTCTGATTTCTCGTTTGTCCGGAATATCTTCGCAAAGCAGAAGTGGTCATGTTGTCCAGAAATCCCCAATCTGACCGAAAACCCTAGGTTGGCTAGGGCACCACCGAATCTTGCGTGGGCGATTCCCGGCGCATCCGGTGTCCGATCGACGATCGGCTTAAACTGCTGGATTCCTCGTCTCACAAGCTTCGCGTCGATAGGTTTCAAGGGGTCATCCGATCTCAGACGCGACCAAAATCAACGTAGGAAGTTTGTTGCTCAATTTTTTTTTTCCGGCGATTTTGTTTGAAATTGGGGGAAATTGTTGGACAATTTTGGCTGAAATCCGTTCATGGTGGCCGAAAATCGTTCAAGGATCATTTCTCATGAATTAATTGAAAGAATCGTGGCTCGAAAAGTTGTTAATGTACGCGGAGAAGCTCGCCGGCGACGGGCTAGGAAATTTCGCAGCACCAGGTCGCGGCGGCGCCTCCAGGTGGTAATTTATCGTAGCCCAGACGTTTGGGCGACGTCGGGTATGGCTGGAGACTACGGAGGATGGCTGGAACGGCCGCATCGTGGTCGGCAGTCCCGCTGCGCGCAGGCTCAGATTTGTGCCGCTGAAGCCGGCGGCGCGGATCTGGGACGGCAGCTTCCGTCCGGCGCTCCCAGGTGCGGGCGGCCGGCCGGAACCGGCTCGGAAGCGGCGCGGCGGCGTGCAGTGCGAGAGGAGGAAGATGATGGCGTGGCACGCCACGTCAGCTCTTTCTGACAAGTGTCTGCCATATGGCAGGCACCCTGATGATGTGGCACGAGACATTTTTCATTACAGTTTCATATATGAAGATTTTGAAGATCTGAATTTGTTCGGGCTACGTAATAGATATGATTTATCTGTGTTTTTGCCCGATAACGATGTTTTAAATTTCCTATTTGCGCATTTATTTATTATTATGCTTTAGCATGCGATTATGTGATTAATTGTGCTTAGAAAAGAATGTAAATAGGATTTACATCATTTTTTAAAGCATGTTTTATTTTTCGCGAGCACGTTTTATTATGTGCACTTAGAAATTGTATGCTTTAGGATTTGTGTGTTTTTAGCATGAATCGGAACAAACCTTTTGAATAAAAAGACTAAGCAATCTTAAATTAAGTGTTTAATTAGATTCCATTAATTTGGATATTAAACATTTAATCGGAACTCCATTAATTGGACTCTACAAGAAAGTAGTAAGATTATGTGAGTGAACGTCCACCTGCGTGAATAATAAAAAATTGTTGATACAAGATAAGTATTTTAAATAAGTTCATGCAAACAGACCCTAAGTCCATTACAACGAATTTTAGTTGTCATTAACCTTATTGTTATTTGGGGACATTATTAATATTAATACATTGGTAATCTTTAATCCTTTTGGTTTATGAGAATTCGGCTCTATGTTGAGTTGTTCACAGATATTGACATTTGAAAATATTGTTGGTTAAAATATAGCCGATAACTTTGAAAATGCGTACAAAATAATAAGTAATTGAAAATACAATAGAAACTAAGATACTAGATTACAACCGATTTCGTATCCAATAGGGCAGACAACTTTCTTGTCTTCTGGGCAGAACGTTCAGGTTGATGATTCTCTTGGGTATGAAATGATAAACTGGACATACTTGACTAGACTGAACTGACTAAAGCCGAGTCGAGTTTCCTCTTTCCGCAAGACAGTATTGCCCCGGCTAGTGCTCACGGATTGACAATTTGTCCTCAAAGATAAAACGGCTTTTCTCCTTCCCGGTAGCAGCACCACAAACTTGAAAGGCTACGGCAAACTGAACCAAGGCACGAACTGGGCAGACACAGAACTAGACTATAGATGCAAATGAAGTGTTTTGTGATTTTCGTTATATCTTGTATTTGTTGTGTGTATTGTATTTTGTGTGTGAAATGCTTGTAGATGCATCTATATATAAAAGTAACTTCCATCAAGTGAAGGGACTCAAGGCATTAAAGTGTCTCTCCATTACTTGCTCATTAAGAGCCACTACTTAGACCTTTCAAGTCTTCATGGATGCTTCTAAGTCATCAAGACCCTTGATGTGTCAACAACTCGCAGGCAGCTCAACAGTCACATAGGCCAGTTGCAGATCAACTAGACTGGACTTCTCACCATCAATCCTTATCCACTGCTAAGCCAGTTAACATCCAACAGACTTAGTCTATCAACAGCTTCAGTCAGCCTGCTAACAATCAGCCCACAAACTTAGATCCGCACTCAAGCCCAGTAACACGAGTCTACTTGCCTAGACACGGGCCAAGTAATGGGTCGGGTTGTCTAGCAGTACTTGCATCCAATTACGAAAATGTCCACACAAGTGACCAAATTAAAACGCACATTTCTCACTCACCGGAATTCGGTTTTGAGAATACGAACATGGCCACCACAATTTAATCATGGTTAGACTAAAATATTAATTAGTCAAAACCAAATTTCCAACAAATATTCACTGTATTTGGAATACACATGGACTCTGAGGAAATGATTTAGATTAAAGGTTATTAATATGTAAATACACGAATTTCGAACGGATTATAATTATCGGTGTGACTTTTAAAATGTTCGAACAAATACATGATTTTTCAGTTCTTAGAAAAATTGTATGTGCATTAAACTCTAGCAAACATAACCATCACAAATAAACCATAATCACCAGGACATCAATGTATGTTTATTATTTCCCACATCAAGACATAACCATCAGGACCGACTCTAATTAAACATAACGTCGTAGAAGTTCATAATTGAAAAACTAATTTCAAAAGAAAAACCTCTGATATCAGTTCAGATGATTCGAAACAAAAACCCTAAGTTTAATGTTAACTTAAAGTGGAGCAAATCTAATTTGGCTTAATTTTGCTTCTCTGTTGCGTGTGGTAAGCAACTTGTTTTGTTGAGGATTTGGTAACCCTACTTGGTCTAAGAGTTTAATTCATCTATGGTGGCCCTCTAACAATCAAGTTTGTGCATTGGTTTGGGTGCATTAATGCTAGCTAATTTATATTTACGTAGTTCCGTTCCTGTGTGAATCGCATCTTAGCTCTCTATAGTGAATATTTTTTTATTGTTGATATTAAATAAGTAAAGATGGACATCTACGTGTGAATATTCTGGTTCTGAAGTCATGTACAATAGTGTTGTTTTTCAAAGAAGTTCACTGGGACTTTACTTTTTGACTTGTTTGTATTTAGGTTTTCATATGGCTACTGTTGTTTTGTTTTCAAGGCTCATTTCTTAGGCTTTAGAGAATGCTATCTGCATGTATTATTTTAATTCCTTTGCTTTATATCAATTTCACTTGTTAAGAAGAGATCAATTTGTACCCTTATGTCTTTAATGTTGCAATTGTACACAGTATTTAATTTCAGAAACTCTTATTGTCAATTTATCACGTGTGTTTAATACTTTTTTAGCTGAAAAAATGGAACCATGTATACAATGTGGGAAATTATACACAAAATGCGCGGCCATACTAAAAATAATGCAACTTGGCTAACTGAATATGGTGGGATAGTTAATAAGAGTCACAAAAGGCCTATCCTCAAAACATTACAAATAATCCAAATATTGATTTAAAAGATTTGCATACATCGCCAATATATGCAACCATCATATCCCACAAGTGTGGAAAAGTTGCAGCATCAATCTATAAATATGATTTCTCCTCCTATTCCTGTAAGTGCTTGCATGCAGAAAGAAAGCTAATGCAACAACATTTCCACCTAAATCTACAAGTTTATAAATCCACAAGGGAGTTTCAGAGAAAACCACTGCGAACTCTAAATAATTTCATCAATATGGTCTGTAACGCATAGGGCGCCTAAACCTTGGAACCCTCCTGTAAATAAATTTAATATATCGATAAGTAGGAGCATCCGAATGGGAATGCAACAAGTTTTTCATTAAGCACAAACTCGGGCAATGGAAGTGAAAAATAGCATGCATATGTAGGGTTTACGGTAATACCGAAAAATTAGTATACCGCACATATCGTACAAAAGAAATTCAGAAAATATCAAATTTTCAGTTTTTCTATACGGTATGATACCGTACCGAAGTTTTTCGGTACGGCAATAGTATGAGATTTTCCATATCGAGATATACCGCACATATCTTGTAAAAAAGAGTGCAGGGTTCAAACACGGGTTGTTACAAATTATTGCAAACATGTTACTCATATTCATAACTTAAATAACATAGCTTTATTTGGCAAAAAGTCACATTATTTATCTATTAAATTATGAAATGGATAAAAAATTGATATTTTTTAACTTTATAAACATTAACTCAAAATATTAACAAATTCATACAAAATTTATAGATTAATTAATTTTATTGAAAAACAGTATTAATAAATTTCTTTATAAAAAAATAGAATAAATTTACGGTATATCGCCCTCTTCGGTATATCGTTACATATTCAATATTCCTTAATTTTTCGATATACGGAAGTACGGTATGGTATACCGAAATAGCGGTATGGCAATGGTATAGAGATTTCTTATACCAAACTTTCGGTATACCGAAACGATAGGTATGGAAATAGTATGCGTTTTTCCATACCGAACCTTTCTAGTAAGGTATACAGTATGAGAAAAATATCACGATATACCGTACCGAACACCCCTACGCATATGTGAAGGAAGTGCGCACAAACAAGTAAACAATTTTCCTACTCCGACGTACAAAATATATACATGGAGAACGACTCAAAGTACTTTCCATCATGCATTGCACAAAACACACCACAAAAGATTTCACATAAAGTTATAATTTGCTTACCCATAGGTATAAGGAGGGTGGGTATAAGGAGCTGGCATAAAAGGCTTTCTTGATCTAAAATACGGATTTGGGTGTCTCCCTCCAAACTGCTTCATTCCTGGAACATTAGTTCGCTTGGCAGATACCTGCTCAGTTCCATATATATAATCATTGACGGGTAATATCAATATATTCATTAAACTAAATGATCAGACCGAGCCAGGATCAAGAACCTTCAATTGACGGCCATTCAACTCTGTTTCGTTGAGTATCAGGGCGTTTTGAATGGCCTCTACTTCCACGAATTCGACATATGCAAAACCTTTGGGCTGTCCAAACTTATCCGTCAAAATAGTGACCCTATTGACAGTCCCACACGACTGAAAATGCTGCTGCACCTCCTCAGGTGTGCATGCATAGTCAACCTATATTTCGATACAAAAACATTACCGGATAGCTAAATAAATTAAGTCAACCATAGACACATATTGACAAATGTACATGCATCCAAGAATATGCTGAAGTTTCTGTTTACATACAACCAGTAGCACAAGTCTATACAAAGTATTTACATCATTAACACTACAAGTTATTCAAATGACTTTCTTCTTCAATCATAAAATGGTGAGTGTATTCAACATTTTATTTTTATTAGTAAGTTTTTTTATATAATTTTTATTTATATTTATATTATTATTATTATTGTTGTTGTTACTAAAATGTTAATTAGGCACACCTATCAAACTTATATAATATGGTACTCGGTTACAATTTTAAGATTAAAATATAGCAGCCCAGATACCAATCAAGAATCATAACATATGGTCCAGCAATAGCTGCGAATTGCTCACTCTTAACTCGTACGAGAAGTCGAAGATTTCATGTCAAGCTACCCCAAATAAGGCACCACAAAGAACAGACTAACAAAATCTATATGCAACAAGAAAGCACTGATTCTGGACAGAGACAAAGGATAAGAAACTCACATTACCAACATATATGGATCGAGCATCTACTTCCTCCTTTTCAGCCTGTGAGGCAACAGTTGAATCCTCTAAACAAACACCAAAAAGAAAACAATTGTGAATCACCAATTTAATGACATTCAATTAACGATTAGGGTGACTTCGTTGCAAAATAACAAAATAGCGAACTAAATAAATTCCTTAGAAGTTTGATATTCCAAAAAGCAGACAGCACTGAAAGCAATAATTTTTTACTCCACAAAATGTAAGCAATCAGGTTTACAGCAGCAACACTTATTTTAACTAAGTTCAAAATGTAGTTCATTTACTGTTTGTGTAAGAGCATATAAAGGATTTTAATAGGAAAAGGTTACAGGCATCATGCATAATCGCAAAAGAAGCTTGAGTTCACTGATATATTTTTGAAGTGTATTATTCAATGCTTATCCATTGTTTTTCTTGTGCTGAGCATCAAAGAGATGTCCATATCTAACTTAAAACTTCTTATCCGATATTGACATAATAATTCAGGTTCTTCCTAACATACCAAAATTCAATTATGTTTGTTTATATAATACTGAATGTGCTCATAATATCACTTGAATTTAGATATTCTAATTGCCAAATGTCGGCCAACAGCAAAACTTGAAGTTGAAGCCATTATCTTAACCGCCAATCCCGCCCCGCCCACCAACAAAAAATATGTCACACAAGAAAAGTTCAACATTTTTAAGAGCATAAGCATATTTGGCATCACTTCCATGCCTTCTATTCACCCTCAAAACTCATATATTATTTTGATTTTTGGAATAAACAAACGCGTTGGCAAGTGGAATAAGAAATAAAGCAAACAAGCTCATTCCCCAAAACTAACAGTTACATTTTGCCATCCCATATCTTACCAGTAGAGTTGTGCCCTATCATAACTATTATTGAAGTGTTCATCTTTGTATCATCATCATGAATGCCTTAATTCCCAACCAGTTGAGGTTTAAGCAGAATAAAAATTATATATGAGAAAAGTCTAAAGGACAACGACATGAGGAGTGTCCAACTTAATATGTTCAACAGTGAAAATAACTCAAACACACAATCACCTTAAGATCTAAACTGCACAAAACAAATTATATCTTGAACGACTGTTCTCCAGTTGTCGGCATTCAAACTTATTGAGTACAAGCTTAGCAATTAAGTCTTTTAAAGTTCCTGGTACAAATCCCCCCGAATAAAAAGACAAATAAAAACCAAAACCGCACAGAAAAAACCAAATAACTATGTAAACAATATAGCAGCATAAATAACAAGTAAGCAACTGCATATAAGCAAAGAAACCTTGAGTTGTGCCCATCTCTCTCTCGACTTTTGCTTGCATTTCGCGAAGCGCACCAGCTTCTTCCTCAATCTCCTGCAATCTCTTTTTCATAGTTTCCAGCTCCTACCAGATTAGAAAACAAAGATGTAACTCATACTGCAGAAGCACACCCAGAGGCAAGAAGAAAGGACATACCTCAGATTTAGTGTCTGTGGCGGCGGCTTCAGCGTCGGCAGATGGGTCAAAATCTGATTCCATGTACGCTTCTTCAGGCACTTCGCCGCCGTAAACATCGTCCTCCACCTCTCGGTTGTCCATAACTCCCTCTCTCTCTCTCTCTCTGAGGCAGGCAGTTGTCTGAAATGGAATTGGGTTTGGATTGTTAGGTTTTTGGGGGTAACAATTTTTTTGTCTAAATAGGGTTGGGTTGTCGACTATGAAGTGGAATTTGTGAAGGGCAAAAACGCAAATAAGGAATCAAACCGCCAGTTATTTTTATTCTAGTATACATATTTTTATATAGAAATGATTTTGTTTTGTAAAATTGGACAAAGATATAGGGATGATAATTTTACGGGTTTGGACTAGATAGTGTAAGATTCGAATCTGCCCCACATCTTGAAATTAGAAACTCTTATCCAGATTCAGACTCAGACTTATGTAGGTTCAAAAATTTAGATGCAGTCTCAAATCCCCAAACCCACTTCAGACCCACAAATTCATAAAATATTTTATAAGAGCACCTCTAATTGTTTTCCGTATATTAGAGGAGCCATATCCATATTTTTGTACGGAAACAGTGTTTCGTCCCTAACGGTTTTCCCCTATCCCTCCCCTAGAAAAGGAATATTCCATAATATTTTCATTTTTTAATTTTACAAATCACTTTTAAATACAATTATTTTATATAATTAAATTAAATATAATAGTATATTTATTAAAAATACATAATTAAAATTCGACATTAATTTAAAAAAAAAGATAATTCAAATTACTTAAATAAAAATAAATTCTACATTAATTGCAAAAAAGATAAATCAAATTACTTAAATAAAAATGATAGATTACATAATATCTAATTCCCTGAAGATGAATATTCATTCCACAAGTGATCAATTAGTGCATTCCGGAGTTCGAAATGAGCGTTTGTGTCTTTAATTTCACTAAACCGCTCCGTCAAGCTTCTAATTCGACCGGGTTGAGTTGCTTCAAATTCAATATCTGTGGTTGGCACATCTCTTTCAACTTCAATCGGAGCATCAAGGTCTCGTTCATCCTCAATTATCATATTGTGCATGATTATGCAGGAAGTCATAATATCGCCCAAATAACTTGCATCCCAAAAACGTGCTGGATTTGCCACAATTGCAAAACGACTTTGGAGGACTCCGAAGGCATGTTCAACATCCTTTCTACACGATTCTTGTTTCATCGCAAAATGCATTTTCTTGGGACCAGTTGGTGCACGTATAGTTTGCACAATAGTTGCCCATTTAGGGTATATACCATCAGCTAGGTAATAACCCATATTAAATTCCTTACCATTTATGACATAATGCGTAGGGGGGGAAATTCCTAAAGCGAGGTTGTTGAAAATATGAGATGTTTCCAATACGTTAATATCATATTAAATTCCTTACCATTCATTGCGGAAGAAAATGAGAAACTACGATTGATTTGAAAACCGAGCTTAAGCAAATAATCAGAGATGATAACATCATAATGATTGATTTGAAAACGATCGATGATCCGTACAAACGATCAATGATCCGTATAAACGTGTAAATAATCAGAGATGATAACATCATATATAAATGTATATTTTACATATATATTAAATATTACTCCCTCCGTCCCATTATTAATGTCCCACTTGCCTTTTTTTGGTTGTCCCATTATTTATGTCTCATACTAAATAAGGAAATAAATGAGTGGACCACAATCAATCTAACCAAGTGGACCCCACCCCTTTATACCTTTACACCATAATTTTACACATTTACCTCCACTATCTTAATTAACGTGCTCAGTCCCAATGGGACATAAATAATGGAACGGAGGGAGTATATTCTATACAATTATAAAACAATGTATTTTCTAAAAAAAAATTTGAAAATGATACACTATTATTAAGAATACTTCTATCGCTAAAAAAAATAAAATTTGAAATTGATATATATTCAAGAATATTTTCTAAAATTAAAAATGATATTTATCTCTTTTGTCTCACTCTTCTCTCTCATTCATCTTCCTCTTCTCTCTCATTCATCTCCCTCTCGCTCTTCTTCTCCTCTGTCTCACTCTTCTCTCTCGCTCTTCTCTTCTCCGTATGCTTTCAGACGGCGACACAGATCGCGAGACAGCGAGCATCGATTGGAAGAGCCGAGCATCGATCGGAAGAGCGGAGCGCCGCCGATCTCTTGTCTCCGGCGGAAACTCGATTTTCCATCTCCATCTCCGGCGGTAGTCCTCTGATCTTCTCTTAATTTCTTCTTATTCTTGATTTTTCTACAAGATACTACCAAAACAAAAAAAAAAAAAAAAAAAAAGGAAATTGCTATACGGGAAGCGATAGGGGAGGGGAGATTTTCCCCTATGTGTAGGGGAGATTTTTGCCTTCCCTCATTTTTGTGTAGAGGATAGGGGACCGTTGGAGGGGGAAAATAAGGGATTCCTCTAATTTACAGCACCGTTGGAGATGGTCTAACAAAACTTACAAAAATAATGAGCATATATCTGAATCTGATTTTACAACAAAAATCAAAAAAATAATAGTAAAACAACAATCTATGGAGGCCACCATTAAGTATGCTAGTGAAGAACTCCATTATAAAAAAAACACGATTAATATTGAAAGTCACCATTAAGTATTTTAGTAATGACAGAATAATTAAATAAAAACATTAAAACAAAAATACACCCTCAAGCTGTTACAGTTTTAAAGTTGTCAAAATTTGAATTTTCTTATTACGGTTGTCATCTCTAACTTTTTAATTATTTTCTTATAATCAGTGTATGAATTGTATAAATAAAAAAGTTTTAAATAAAATTAGATAAATAAATTAAAATATCATGCGGTTTTGGGTTTAGAAGAATTGGAGCCGGACTCATCCCACACCCGCATGGGGTTGGGTCCAGAGCTATCCCATACTTCTGCAGGGTTGGGAATTAATTGTCTGATCACGGGACGGGACGGGACTGGTCCGGCTCCGACTGCCATTACTAAAAACAGATAGTTGCATAAATAAGTATTATCTAAACGTCGATTTTATTAATACCTGCAACTTATAAAAAAGAATTATGCAAATCATCATGCTAATCATGAGACAAACTTGATCTAGAGGTGTTTTGACTACAAGACGAATCCATCAATGTCTCTTAATTAGTATGGTTCATATTTGATTCACATTTTATATGTAGTTATTCAAACAACGATTATTCCTTTGTCATAAAAAAAAGTAAAAAATAAAACTAAGTTAATTTCATGAGTATGAGAGAAATATATGAATAATTTATTTTTAATCATGTATGCACTAAAAAAACTCTATTTAATGGAACTTTTTATCACATATTTTACGTGATTTAAAATTTAATGTATGTTTTAGTAAAAATCGTAATGGACGTTTCCGTAGAAAATTAAATTAAATATAATAATATTCTTGAAGGCAAATGTAGTGTAATACATGTCAAATACACACTAATACTTTCTCACATAAAATGTAATATTTGACGATAAACCATAATATAGAAAATAAAACCAATCTTGTAACTCCGTAGAAAATTAAATTAAATATGACAATTGTCGGTCCTAAAATATAGGACAAGTTTGGTTGGTAAAAAATAAAAATATCAGAGACTGATTTTGCATAATGTAACACGTGGTTTAAAAAAAATAGAAAATTACATCACGTGTTCAATTTGAAAAGTCCGGTCAAGTCCTTCTCGGTCCAGCTCATGACCGAGTAGGACTTGACCAGCTTTTATACATGTCTAAAATTGACCGATTAATGAGATTTATTTTCTAGCTCGAATTTTTTTGTATTAATACTGGTAATTTGCAAAGCATTGAACACACTGCATCATCTTGCATCCATCCTCAATTACAAAATCATTCAGTATAATTTTTCATTCACCCTTAATAAAGAATAGAAAGTTGGTATAATATTTGTTCAGTTTAACAGATAATTTAATAATTTGTCCGAGTATGTAGGCGGTGAAGTCAGAGTTGTCTGCAATTCTGCAAACAGTGTTTGTCTCCTGATTTTACGATAATTCATTCAATATAATCTTAATCCGTGTTCACTTTCATCCGACTATGAAATCTATTATACATACGTTTCTCGTCATGGTATTATGATTAGGTCAATTATCGCCACCGATATGGATCTCCTTCATCTTTGTACCACACAAATAGAGCCAATTTTATTTCTTGTACACTATAATGTTCACTCTTATCATATACCCGATGTTGCTGAACAATTCATATCGAGGTGAAGTTTTCTAGAGCAGGGGTGGTAGCAATCGGGTTGAGAATGTTCTTGAACAGGAGACCCGTGTTCGCTAACAGGAGACCTAAGTCATGTCCGACACTGATGGAGAAGGTGATCTGGACAATTCACCCAACTAAGATTACGATGAGATGTCGGAGACATTAGCTGAATGTACGTTTGCCGACTTTGTTGCATGGATCCGACGAGAAGGTGTCAAAAATCAACAGTGTTGGTCCCGGTATTAATTCAGATGTATTGGAGTGTGTGGGGTGGGGGTGGGGGGTGGGGGTGGGGGGGGGGGGGTGGGGGTGGGGAGGAAGAATACACTACTTCAAAATATTTAAACATTCGTATCGATTTTAGAGTGAGTCTAAATGCTAGTACGTGCGAATAATGCGAGCCCATTTTTGCAGAAAACTTTTGAATGAATCAATGATTTTTCAAACCGGCTTTTTATAGGATTGGTCTGAATCAAATCTAAGCTTATTAAAATGCGTTTTATGCAAGAGAATAAGATATTATACTGAAAACTAAATAACGCAAAGAGTTATAGTAGTTCGGATTCACTGCAACAACAGATACCCACTATGGATACTCGAAGACTATCGAGAACAAATCAAATACAATCTAACACTCAGACTATAAATCTATCTAACCAACTATCAGCTGAATTAAGGTATCTTCTAATCTATTAGTAGTATCAGGGTGGGTTATGAAGTGTTCAACTTTACAAGAGTTTTAAATATTATTGATTCCAAGTATATGATATAACTATGAATCGCTTGGAATATGAACATAAGGGGATCTCGAGCAATGAACCACTAGAATACTAAGGCTATCAACTTGTCCTTGCTTTTGAGGATTTATAAGTTACAACTTATTGAAATTCCACAATATCTCAAGGATGAGAGGTCTTCTATATTTATAGACGAGCTATGAAGAGATCCGTTGAACAAAGATCGGCTTCCTATTGGCTTCGGGCTCGCAACGATTATTTGCATTGAATGCATGGACACGTGTTGCGTTCTGCAAGCTTCTTTAGATAAAGCAATGAGGTACTGTGTTGTCCCTCTGAACTAGGGCTTACATGGGGCTCTGAGATTGGTCAATGTTGTTTGGGTAGTTGGTTGTCTTTGTTGACCATCTACATTGAAATCTACGCCTCGTACCTTGTACATCAATCAACCTCATCAGGATCCTTCATTAAGACTTTGACTAATGCATCTCGATCTGAACTTAGTTCAGTTTGACAAACTCAGCTGCACTAAAACTGAACGGATCCAGTTCACTAAGATCATACTTACTCAAACCCATTCTAAAATAAAATCAGTCTACATATACTTAATCAAATCTAATCAACTACATCAGAATGGTTCATCTATGTCTAGGGGTTTGAGATCATTCAAAACTTTATTATTTCCCAACAAAATGATATCTATGGTCATATGTCGAACAACAATGACACCCCAAGTGATTAAATAATATACAGTGTAGGCGAAGAAGTAAGTAATAGTTTACTTCCTCGTGTTCCCATTGATACATCTAACTCGCCTATGGTTCGAGATCTGGATCACGTTGTGGACTATCCACTTCGTGAAGGGGGGACATTTTGGGAGAAGGAGGATCTCTTTGCTGCTTTTGCACTTCTGCATATGGAACGAGATCTCAATTTTATGGTGTCTCGTTCAGACATTGGTGGGGTAGTGTTGGTCCGGAGACAAATATCAGGTGTAGAGGGGGGGGGGGTGAATACACCTGAGTACAGTTTCTTTTTCTCGATGAAGGTTTGCTGAAGCTGTTAGTTGCAACTGATGAACAGTGCCAAATACAACCTTCGATCGCGGGTCGAGTGGGTCGGCCTGCGAGCTCTCCCTACCGACTTTTGTCGGTGCTTCGAAACTCGGTTGAAAGACATTAGCGTGCGGATAAGTGTGGGGCCCGGAGTTTGTCTCTTTTTGAAAACGTGTTTTCGCAAATTAAGTTCTTTTGGCTGTGCGACTTTTGAAATACGTTTTATGCAAACTTATGATTTTCAAAGGTTTGTATCCAATAAAATAGTAAAGAACACAAGCAATTTAACGTGGTTCGGATACGCAAGATCCTACGTCCACGGTCCTGAACAAGGCAGGATAACTTGTTGATTAATCTGAGCAAGTCTCAGCAAGGAAACTGTGCACTGGATATATCCTTCTAAGTTATAGTCCTTAGCGACTTTACAATTCAAACCTAAGTTCGAAAGGGAGCGAAACAATCTCCAACTAAGAAGGAGTTCTTACAATAAGAACAATTCACTAAGTGTGAACTCCTTCGAATCTAAGCTATAAATATGGCAATGAGCTTAGGTAGAGAAAAAAGGGATCTAAAGACTCTAGAGAGAAGAACCACAAAATATTCTAATAAATGCAGATTCTTCGCTGGATGTTCTGATGAGTTTGCTAGAGTGTTTGAGAGCTTGAGCGATTTTGCCTTTTGAATTTTGTTGTTCCGTGTTTCGTGTTTTTTCTTGTGTGTTTCGCCTATGTGGAACTTCAAATTCTTCTCTATTTATAGCGGTGAGCTATGGCATATGTCCGTTGGAGACGACGATGCCACGTGTCACAAGCTTCCAAAGAAAACGGCCATAAATTCGAACTTGTTGTAGCAGGGCAGTTAATTACTGTACATGAGAGCAGCTTTACTGCAGGGAGCAGGTAAGACGTTGTCGGCTTCTCATTGGTCGAGGTTTGTGGTTGGTGAGAATGTCAGAGTTGACCGTTCAAACAACCTCGTATGATCTTCTGCTGAACTTTCGAAAAGACTTAAGTAGCTGGGTCGCTTTCTGTCAGATACAGTAGACTGCAAGTCTCTGTCTTCTTCGACTGAGTCGGCTGACAAGGAATGTAGCTTCTGAGAAGGTCAGCTGGCGACTGCGAAGGTACTGGGCTTGCATGAGTTCTTCTACTGATGACTTATCAGCGCTTTGGGTTGGCCTCTACCGAGGTCTACTCGGTCGATGCGTTGTCTTCTGCGAGGTCTAGT
The DNA here is from genome assembly GCA_028984105.1 of Lavandula angustifolia. Taxonomy (NCBI): domain Eukaryota; kingdom Viridiplantae; phylum Streptophyta; class Magnoliopsida; order Lamiales; family Lamiaceae; genus Lavandula; species Lavandula angustifolia. The sequence goes on from CM054811.1 coordinate 14,499,771, forward strand.
CAGCTTGGCCGATCAAGAACGCAAGCGATTACACTAATGACGTGGGGTTCCGAAAAGTTTCTTCGACAGAAGATCAGTTCGACAATTACCCCGTACAGGACTTAGACAAAAATATTAAAAACGATTACATCAAGTCTAACCTATACATCAACTAATCCTAACGACACACTATACTACTGATATCAGCTCGGTTTTGGGATCTTCAATTCCATAGTACTACTATGATTTCCCCCAATTTTCTTTTAACCACGAACAGCTGAGTATCATCTACTGACTCATATCCAAAAATTTCCCCCTAATTGATGATGCCAAAATCTCTACTTCTAAATTCTAAACGAATAACATTTTATAAGGTATGCTGACCTACTGACAACAATTTCCCCCTTAATTTATCTGAGGAAAACAAACTGGTATGATAACTTCAAAACATCAGCAGGTGAGAGATAGGCAAAATCAGAGAAACTGATAGTGTGAGTGTGTGTCAGATCACTTAGTGATCAGTTGTGAAAACATAAAGCAAAATGCTGTAAGACAATGAGTAATTGTCTGTCAAGCAATAGGAACGATAATATATATGATCAGGAAATTACAAGTTCCTATTACTATTACGAAAGAGTAGAGAGAAATACTACTGACGCCTGAAGCCTTGAGTACGCTTCTTGAAATCTGCAGATCTGTCGACAGGAGGTTCCAGACCATAGTATAAATAGATTCTCTTCCTCAGCGTCTAGATATCCTCAAAGTCTTCAGCAAGGTCGACACTCAAGTCGAAATGAGATGCTGCAGCTCTAATCTCATCCTCTATTTCCTTCGTGCATAGAACTCCGCGCGCTGTTCTAGGAGGTGGAATGCGCCTGAAAGTTGGAGCTCTAAAAGGAATGTTTTCTCTCTTCATGATCTCCAGAAGTTGTTCCCTAAGCTCAGAATTGTAATTAAACATGAACTCGTCAAAAGCTTGTTCGATAAACTGCTCACGAGGATAGAATTCCCATACATAGTAGCCTTTGAAGAATTCCTTTTTGAGTTCTTCCCATTGATCATTGACTAGAGCCGGTACCCATTTATCGATATGAAGAACTGGGTCCTCCTTGACATAAGGAGCTCTTCTGTACCTTGATCCTCGTAGGATTTGCCTTCTAGGATCAGCTGCTGGCTTTTGAGATAGGCTAATCATCTTAGCCATATCAGCCATTCTCTTCTTCTCTCGGAGAGCCACTGCCCTACAGTCTCCTTTTAAGGTTTAGGCCTTGCAGCGTGGCTTCCCAAGTGGCTCTATCTTCTGCTTCCTGCTCAGGTGTAAGATGAGTCTGATAATGACTCTGAGCAGTAGCTTGACCTGCAGTAGGAAGAGTTTTCGCAAACTCCTCCTGAGCCTTCTTTTTCTCCTCTTCCACTGACTCTCCCTTCTTCTTACCTCTGCCCTTAACAACTTTGCCCTTAGGCTTCTTAGTAAGTTGGGCTTCTTCCAGCTGACGCTCATGGTCCAGCTTATCCTAAAGTTGTTGGGCTACCCGGAGGTCGAAGGCCTCTTGTTCCGCTTTTGATTTGAATTTACAGACGGGGGAGGAAGGATGAGAAATATCAGTAGCAGTCTCCTTCCCCGGCCTCTGCGGAGGAGCCTGTTGCTCTTCTTATGACTCTTGCTCAATGAAATGAGCAACTTCTTCTATGTGAGCTGCGGAAGATGAGATGGGGTTAGGTTGTAGGGGATATTCAAGTAGTAGAACCCCTGAATCTGCTTGGGCTGCGGAGGGTCCTTTCTCCTGAACACCTTCCCCCTGAGGAACTGTGGAGGGTCCTTCCTCCTAAACCCTTCCTTCCAAGATCTGGACTTCAGCCGTATCCGTTTCAGGTTCATCTTTCATAATACCTTCCCCCTTTTTGGCATCATCTGCCTTAGAGAGTTGGGTGTGGATGGCTTGAATGTCTCTTTCCACATTGTGGACTGAATCCTTAATATGAGAAGCTGTGGATTCGAAGTCCTTGACGAGATCGCAAGTATAATTCCCGATCTTTTTCTCGATCGGCTCTAGATGTTTTAAGGCATGTCGGTGACTCTCGACGGAGTTTCAGCAGAGCCAGATCCTGCGATTCTGTCATTTCTTTCTGAATAAGTTTCAGAGCATCTACCTGTTGGGTAATAGCTTTCTGAAGGCTAGAGGTGGCAATCTTATTCTTCTCATCAATTTCGAGCTTAACAGTTTCAAGAGCTTGAGTCAGCTGCTCTGAAAAGATCTTCTGCTGATTCTGGAGCAACTGCTGACTCTGAGCTTCTAAATTGATTTTTTGAGCGGCTAAGGCAGCCTCAATTATCTCCTGAAAATTTGGTTGAGGAGGAGCTTCTGGAGTTTTTGAGATGCCAGCGGCTAGTCTGTCTAAGCTCACTGTCTGAGCCCTAGTGTACTTTGTCCATTTCAGATGGACGTCCTTAGCCAATAGTCTGTTCTTCTCTCCTTGAGGTCTAATGGCTTTGTTAACAGACTTTGAGGACACGAAACCGATAGGCTGAATCTGGTAAGAACTGGTTCCGAGCCTCTGCTCAGAAAACATGAGGAGCTGCTCCCGACTGTACTTCGGAGCACCTTGAGCATCACCTGATGTATCAGGATGTGGTGATTTGCTCTTCTCACGGGGAGTTGAACCTTCAGCAGAGCCTCCCAACTCTGTATCCTTGGGTGTCTGATCCTTCCTCTGATCATCATCATCATCATTGTTCTTATTATCATCCTTATCAACAGGAGGAGATGGGGGCGGAGGAGTATCACCAGGAACTAACTCTCGCAAGCTTAGAAGATAAAGCATAGCGGCTCTGAGATCTTCGAGAGTAGCCAAGTCAGCTGGCTCTCCGTACCCTATGACTTCTTGTAATTTCTGTTCCTCATCGACCAAGTTGATGACTGAGTGGGTTTTGATTATCTCTGCTAGAATATCCCAACTCAGAAATCTCAGTAGCATTTGAACCCTTGCCCTGAGGGCTATGTCGACTAAGTCTGAGTGCCCAGCGATCTCAGGAATATGATCGTGTACTTCAGCTGTGGCACGGAGACGAGTGGAATGAATAGTTGTCCACTCAATCGAAGTCTCCGCAGTCGGTTCCCTAACATCCGACTGGGTCTCTTCAGAGCTGATGACCTGGACCTTATCTTTGAGGGTCGCACCCTCAATGCCAGTATCAGAGTCCAAAATTTGCTCTTCTTGTGTGTGAGGAGGAGCTTGTTCAATGACAGTGAGAGGCCGAGCAGTGAGACCTCGGTGAGTGCAGGCTTAGTTAGCCTCCTCCTCTTAGGCACTTCGGTATGAGGGGGCAGAGCAGATGCAACTCTCTTCGGCTCAGCCGGCCCTTTCCCGATAGATTTCTCAGTCGCTGCTTTTGTTTTGAACTTAATCAATTTCATGTCAAAGAATTTTGAGTCAGCGAACGATGAGTGCCTTTGAACAGAGCTCTCAATGAGGACTGACATCTTAGTCCCATAAAGTAATTTGCCCACACTGGCTAACTTCCTCTCTCCATTGGGTAAGGTAGTGAATTTCTGGGCTTGGGCCTTCATCTCAGAAACGTAATAATCGGCCCAGTTCACTTCAATTTCGTCGTCGATCGCTATCATCAGCTGAATCCTTGGTTTGGATAGTTGATCGTATGATCCAGCTGAGCTAGTCAGTATGTGAGATACTATGTAGGCTAGTCCTCTGTATTGGGGAAGCAAAAGATTCTTCGGCAAAGCTGTCTTGAACGAGATGTCAGTACGTCCGCAGAACTTATGGACATACTCATTTATCTCTTTCTCCTTGTACCCGATAGGAGAAATACCGGAGTCTGGAAGGTCGAACGTCAGCACCAAGGCGTCCCTGACGTTGAAGACTCATTGTATAGAATCCCAACAATTCTGATCAACTTCTTTTATGTAGGCGAAAGAAGATTCCTCGCCTCCAGACGCAAGCGACTTCCAGTTGAAATACACCTCTGCCACTTGCCTTGGCAGATACGATCTCGGGTGTTTCGTTACCAACTCCTGAAGACCAGAACGCTCCAGAGCATCAAAGACCGGCTCCAGATAAGAAATATCTACTTGACGGAAGGCCGAAGTCGGTTCAAACTGAATCCTAGAGGACATAATCTCCTCAATGTTCTCAGGAGTCTGAACTGTCGCCATTGAAATCTGCAAAACAACTTGTTAGCACTTGAAAATAGAGTAAGTTAGTAAGTATTAAGCAGGTTTCAATACATTACCGAATACTAAAGAGCTTGAGAAGAATGCAAATGCGAGGCAGTTTGAGAAGATTTTGAGAAAACTGAAACGCTCGAAGTAGCTCTTAAGTTGTAAATGGCGAAAAGTGAGGAAAGGATAGAAGATGAAAGATTTTATATATATCGTCTGATTATAAGTTTTGATCCTACGATCCAATTTTAATCTTTCAAATCTTATGGACGGCTGAGATTGAATGTTATAAAAGGAATGATTACCAAAGCCACCTCTAACATAGACTTACGTAATAAAGGTGAGTGAGAAGACATGCATTAAATACGCGACAGACAGCATTAATTACTCAGTTATTTGAATGAGAAGGTTTCCTACTGACCTTTCCTTAAACTATTAATGGCGGGAAATAAATGCACATTAACTGCTGACTTCGTGCGACTGATATAGTAAATGCAAACATGCTTCTGAAAAGAAATTAAGTATATGATACTACGCAAACCTCTTCAGCTGAACTTTCGATCAGCTGGTTACCGTTATATCGCAGGAGGATGGTTGAAGTACTGATAAACGTGTTCCCCTTGCTGTGTACAGTGTGATTCTTCCTATTGAATCAGCATGCGGAATCTACCGATACGTCAGATCTTGGTTCCATCTACCGATACCAAATGTTGCCAATTGTCTCCATAAGTCGCTATCGGTAGTTGCCTTCTACCGATGCATTTCGGTAGGATCCGGTAGACCTAGCTCAACTGATAATTCTCTGAATCTGTTCTCAGCTAGTGGTTTGGTAAGTATGTCTGCCCTTTGCTTGTCAGTATGGATTTTCTCCATTCTGATATCCTTCTTCTCGACATGGTCTCTGATGAAGTGGTGTCGGATATCCACGTGCTTGCATCTCGTATGTAGAACTGGGTTCTGAGTTATGGCAATAGCACTTGTGGAGTCACAGTAGATGGGCACTTCATTCTGAGTGATACCATAATCTCTCAGTTGTTGTCGAAGCCAAAGGATTTGGGCACAGCAACTTCCAGCAGCCATGTACTCAGCTTCAGTAGTGGACGTTGCTACTGAGTGATGTTTCTTTGAGAAGCAAGATATCAGCTTGCTGCCTAGGAACTGACACGTTCCGGAAGTTGACTTACGATCTATCCTGCATCCTGCATAATCAGCATCGAATAACTTCGTCGGTATTAGATTATCATCGGCGGGATACCATAACCCAAAGATCGGGTGTTCCTCGTAGATATCGCAGAATCTTCTTTGCCGAGTCTAAATGACTTCGCTTGGGATCCGCTTGAAATCTTGCGCATACACCTACAGCATAAGTTATATCAGGTCGGCTAGCTGTTAAATATAACAAAGAACCAATAATAGCTCTATAATCAGTAGAGTTAACTGAAGCTCCCTCTTTGTCTAGATCGATTTTAAAATTCGTGTTCATGGGGATTTTTGACCGGCTTGCTTTGGAGTCGCAGCCGAATCTCTTGAGAAGATCTCGAGTGTATTTGGCTTGATTGATGAAGATTCCTTCGGGTGATTGCTTCACCGAAATCCAAGGAAATAATTCATCTCTCCCATCATGGACATCTCGAATTTCTCTTTCATCATCTTCTCGAACTGCCGACATATGATCTCGTTTACGCAGACCGAAAATGATGTCGTCCACATAGATTTGCACCGGTAGGATGTCATCTCCCGACTTTATGTTGAATAGGGTGCGATCTACTGTCCCCTTCCGAAAACCTTTACAAAGTAGAAAGTCCGATAGGGTATTATACCAAGCCACGGGTGCTTGTTTTAACTCATACTGAGCTTTCCTAAGTCTCGTACACTCGATGTCCCTGCCGAAAGCCGGGCGGTTGTTCCACGTAGACTTCTTCCTTCGATCGCCGTTCGAAAAAGCTGACTTTACATCCATCCGATAGACTTTGAAGCCTTGATGTGTTGCATAAGCTAGGAATAGACGAATGGCTTCCAATCTAGCGGCCCGGAGCTAATGTTTCATCAAAATCAATTCCTTCGCTTTGTCGTATCCCTTTGCAACTAGTCGTGCTTTATTTCGACAATGACGTTGTTTTCATCTCGCTTGTTTTTGAAGACCCACTTAGTACCAATCACGTGCTGATGTCCCAGGTTCCGTCTACAAGCTCCCAAACTTCGTTTCGGACAAACTGGTTCAGCTCTTCTTGCATGGCGATGATCCAGTCAGCATCATTAAGTGCGTCCTCTATCGATTGAGGTTCTTTTGTAGACAAGAAACAATAATATAGTGAGCTTTCGCCTTGATTTAATCTCGATCTTGTTCTTATCGTCGCTGACGGATCTCCTATTATGAGATCTGAAGAGTGAGCATCTAGCCAAGATTGTCTGAGTCCGGCTTCTTCTTCGATACAACTTCGCGAATCGGTAGGAGTGTTAGGCATTTCGAGTAGTCTTGTTCTCGGATTGCGATATTTCGAGTAAGAAGATTAGGATCTACCGAGTTTCCAGGTTCAGGGGCATTTAGCTCAGGAAGATTAATCGTTCCCCCTGAGTTTATATTCTCAGTAGAGGTCTCAGTTACCACGGGGGCTTCCTCATCGACCGATGTTACCTGTTGTTGATTCTGTTCGGTAGAATCAACCAGGTCAGCTACATCGACTGTTGGTTGAGTCTGGGTTTGTTCATCATCTGACTCATCAACCCAATAATGCTGGATCTTTTCAACTTTATCAGTAAGTCCGAGATCCTGTAGCTTGCTGCTGACATTATCAGTATTTGTCTCTGTATCTTTCCTGTTCTTAGTAACAAATTCATCAAAAACAACAAGAGGGCTTTCCTCCACACAAAGAGTCCGATAGTTAAAGACTCTGAAGGCTTTACTGACTCGAGAGTATCCTAAGAAAACTCCTTGATCAGATTTGCTATCAAAGACCTTCAGCTGATCTTTCCCGTTATTGTGGATAAAGCAAGGACAGCCAAAAATATGGAAATGAGATATAAAAGGAATTCTCCCTTTCCATAATTCACATGGTGTCTTCATGTGTTGCTGAGTGAGTAGTGAGCGATTCTGAGTATAGCAGGCGGTGTCAGTAGCATCAGCCCAGAACATCGAGGGTAGTCCAGAGTCTGCGAGGAGCGTTCTTGCTGCTTCTTTAAGTGTTCTGTTCTTTCGTTCAGCAAGTCCGTTCTGCTGAGGGGTGCGCGCGGCTGATGTCTCGTGCTTAATTCCCTCTTTATCGCAGTACGTCTTAACTACTGAGTTTAGAAACTCTGTTCCTCTGTCCGAGCGAATTCTTTGAATCTTGATGTCCTTTTCCACACTGAGCTTCTTCAACAGATTGGGCAACTCAGTTTGAACATCAGACTTAGTGGCGATGAAGATAACCCAAGTATATCTCTAATAGTCGTCAATAACGACGAGGGCATACTTCTTGCCTCTTATAGTCACTGGAGAGACTGGCCCGAATAGGTCCATGTGCAGCAGCTGAAGGATTCCATCAGTGGAAGGTGACGGAATAGGTGGATTGCTATTCTTTGTTTGCTTTCCCTTCAGACATGCTTCACAGTTTCTATCTTTGATAAACGATTCGTTGGGCAGTCCTCTGACTTTGGAGTTCTTGGCTAGCTTGTTCATGGTCTTGAAGTTCAGGTGGCTGAGTCTTTTGTGCCATAGCCATCCTGACTTGTCACCAGATTTTGTCTGTGCGAGTAAGCAAGCCTCAAGTTCTACGGTTTTCCAGTTTGCAACATAGATGTTCTTCCTCCGCGAACCTGATAACACTGTTTTCCCTGTAGATTTGTCAACAACATCACAGACACCAGCGTCAAAGATAACTATGTTAAGATTATCACAGAATTGACTGACAGAAAGGAGATTATGTTGAAGTCCTTCAACATATGTTACTCTTGGAACTGAAGCAGTCCCAATGTTCAGTGTTCCATATCCCCTTGTGTAGCCTTTTGAGTTGTCACCAAACTCAATTCTGGGACCATCTTCTTGTATGTAGTTGGTCAGCAGGCTCTTCTGATACGTCATGTGTCTTGAGCAGCCGCTGTCCACTATCCATGGGTCCTTATGCACCTGCAAAACAAAAGCATCTTTAGGTACCCTTTGGTTCAGTTGGGTCCTTACTGGTTAGTGGGTGATTTCGGAACCCAAATCTGTCTCGGGACCTTAGAAGTCTGAGACTTCTTCTTCTGAACCTTGTCAGCTTTCTTCTCCACAGGACTTGGAGATACTTTCTGCTGATGATTTTGGGTTCAGGCGCTTTCTTCTTCTGAGTCTTTGCGCTTCTCCTGACCCTGGGCTCATAATAGTACGAGCCGTACTGAACCGGGTGCTCATACATAGGCTCCTTGTAGTGTTCTGCCCATCTGACCTTCTTGGTTTCCCCTGAGTTTGATCTCGGTGTCCTGGGGCTGGAACCTTTGGTCAGTTGTTTGTTGATGCTTGGCTGAGGTGCGATTACTTTCTGTTTGTTCTTCGCCTGAGGTGTGGTGTCAGCAACTTGCACCTTTCCTCTGACGAACCTATCAGCCAGCGTTGCTGAGCTTTTGGAGGTAGAAGCTTCGTGAGTATAGCCAAGGCCTTCTTTCACAGCAGTTGGCCGTTGTGCTCTGAGCATGCTTTCTAGCTTCTCCTTAGCTCCCAGGTATTGTTCAGTCATCAGTCCTCTCTAGACCTCATCACTTCTCCTAAGAGAATCATAGTCCTTCTGTACGTCTGAGAGTTTTCTGACTGAGTTGGGCTATTTCAGTCTCTTTCTCCGAATTGTCCTTGGTCAGGACTGAGATCTGAGTCTCTTGAAGCTGAGACTTAGTCATAAGAGATTCGATCTCTTCGTTGAGTCTCGCAACTAGATCCACTGACTCAGTAGAGACCTGACAATCAGAAGAAAGTCTCTGATTCTCAGCCGTTACCTGTTCAAGTTCCTGGATGGTTCTACTGAACTCTCTGCTCAGCTGAATTTGTTCCTCTAGCAGGTCGTCATATGCTTGTACTATGTCCAGAGGATCATCCGAGACCGAGCAAGTATCGTGTGTGTTATGTGAAGAGGAGGTTATATTAAGTTTAGAATTTACCTCAGCCTCTTCTCCGGCCATCAGACAATGTTCAGCTGATTCCTCAGGAACCGTCTCTCCGACTTCAACAGCTACGAATGCAGCTTCGTCCTCAGAAGAGTACATGAATGTATCCTCTTCAATTGAGTTGTCGGATATCTCTCCGCTATATAGGCCTGCCTCTTCTAGGCAAATTTGTCTCTTCTGGCCTGCCGTTTTGCTCTTTGAGCAGCTGAGAGTTCGGGACAGTCGTACTGATAGTGTCCCTCCTTCTTGCAGTTGTAGCATGTTGATGCTCTGCTGCTGCTTTTTCCAGCTGAGTCTTTTGATGGACTAGCAGCAGGTTCTGTTTTCCTGCATTCAGTAGAAGGATTAGACTCTTCCCTTCTCTGATAATCTTTCTTACCTGAAGGAGAATCTATGTGGTATTTCTTCAGCTTTCTGACTCTCTCCTTTTCTCTTTGGTATTTGAGAGCCATCAGTACGAGTTGGTCAGTAGCAGATATTTCGAGGGTCTTTGTATGCGGCGCAGCCTTGCCTTCTTTGGAAGAAATATTTTTGCCTCCGGTTTGCTTGTTGCCTTGAAGGCATGATCGAACTGTGTGTCAGCTGGAGCACTGGAGCACTTTTGAGGTAGACTATACTCAAATTCCTCCGTCTTTAATTCTGAAAATATAACATCAGGAGTTAGAGCATTAAGATCAGAGCGACGTAAATAAGTAGCAAAAGGAAGCCACTTCTGTCAAGGTAGCGCTCTTATGATCTTTGTGTTCATCTCTTTGTTTGAGAACACTTTTCCCAGCCCGTTTATCACATTGACTTGATTCGTAAATCTGACGCGCAGCTCGTCAATGGTTTCACTGGGCTCCATCGCAAGGCTTCGAACTTCTAAAGCTCTAATTCGAGCTTGTTTTCTTTGATCTGAGGAGTTCCTTGGCTTAGTACAGCCAGGGCGTCCCGAAGTTCCTTTGCCGTTTTGCAATCCTGCACCCTCCCGAGATGTGAGTCACTGAGCGTTGTCAGTATAGCATTTCGTGCGACTCGGTCGAGGTTATGCAGTTTTTTCTCTTCAGGCGTGAAGGCAGATTTATCCTTGGGAATCTTCGGACCGATTCGAGCTCCTTCACCTTCCACATCAGCGAACTGAACGTTGTCTATCATTGGAATGATGGGTCTGGTCTCCAGTACGTCAGTCATGCTGTCGTGCAGCGACGTAAGGTGTGCCTCCATTCTTACACGCTATACCGTGAAGTTCTCTATCGAGAACATCGGCACCATCCTGATACTTGATATGTCAGACATTATGCGTACGAGTATAAGGATGAATGAAGAGATGCCTTGTGCAGAGAAAATGTTTTCAGGATCTGTTCGAGAAGACCAGTAATACAGAACAGGTGATCAGTAGAACACCGTGAGCTCTGATACCAATTGTTGGTCCGGAGACAAATATCAGGTGTAGAGGGGGGGGGTGAATACACATGAGTACAGTTTATTTTTCTCGATGAAGGTCAGCTGAAGTTGTTAGTTGCAACTGATGAACAGTGCCAAATACAACCTTCGATCGCGGGTCAGAGTGGGTCAGCTACTGAGCTCTCCTACTGACTTTTTTCAGTACTTCGAAACTCAGTCGAAGACTTTAGCATGCGGATAAGTGTGGGGCCCGGAGTTTGTCTCTTTTTGAAAACGTGTTTTCGCAAATTAAGTTCTTTTGGCTGTGCGACTTTTGAAATACGTTTTATGCAAACTTATGATTTTCAAAGGTTTGTATGTAATAAAACAGTAAAGAACACAAGCAATTTAACGTGGTTCGGATACGCAAGATCCTACGTCCACGGTCCTGAACAAGGCAGGATAACTTGTTGATTAATGCGAGCAAGTCTCGGCAAAGGAAACCGTGCACTGGACAGATCCTTCTAAGTTATAGTCCTTAGCGACTTTACAATTCAAATCTAAGTTCGAAAGGGAGCGAAACAATCTCCAACTAAGAAGGAGTTCTTACAATAAGAACAATTCACTAAGTGTGAACTCCTTCGAATCTAAGCTATAAATATGGCAATGAGCTTAGGTAGAGAAGAAAGGGATCTAAAGACTCTAGAGAGAAGAACCACAAAATATTCTAATAAATGCAGATTCTTCGCTGGATGTTCTGATGAGTTTGCTAGAGTGTTTGAGAGCTTGAGCGATTTTCCCTTTTAAATTTCGTTGTTCCGTGTTTCGTGTTTTTTCTTGTGTGTTTCGCCTATGTGGAACTTCAAATTCTTCTCTATTTATAGCTGTGAGCTATGGCATATGTCCGTTGGAGACGACGATGCCACGTGTCACAAGCTTCCAAAGAAAACGGCCATAAATTCGAACTTGTTGTAGCAGGGCAGTTAATTACTGTACATGAGAGCAGCTTTACTGCAGGGAGCAAGTAAGGTGTTGTCGGCTTCTCATTGGTCGAGGTTTGTGGTTGGTGAGAATGTTAGAGTTGACCGTTCAAACAACCTCGTATGATCTTCTGCTGAACTTTCGAAAAGACTTAAGTAGCTGGGTCGCTTTACGTCGGATCTGATGAAGCGCAAGTCTCTGTCTTCTTCGACTGAGTCGGCTGACAAGGAATGTAGCTTCTGAGAAGGTCAGCTGGCGACTGCGAAGGTACTGGGCTTGCATGAGTTCTTCTACTAATGACTTATCAGCTGCTGGGTTGGCCTCTACTGAGGTCTACTCGGTGATGCGCCGTCTTCTGCGAGGTCTAGTCAGTGGCGGCGACAAGAACGCAAGCGATTACACTGATGACGTGGGGTTCCGAAAAGTTTCTTCGACAGAAGATCAGTTCGACAATTACCTTGTACAGGACTTAGACAAAAATATTAAAAACGATTACATCAAGTCTAACCTATACATCAGCTAATCCCAACGACACACTATACTACTGATATCAGCTCGGTTTTGGGATCTTCAATTCCATAGTACTACTATGATTTCCCCCAATTTTCTTTTAACCACGAACAGCTGAGTATCATCTACTGACTCATATCCAACAGGTAGAGTATACATATAGACGGAGTCGCCAATGCTCTTTTTTTCCACGGGTATCGTTCCGCCACCACACATGTAATCGAGATTTATCATAGACCGGTCCAAAGAAGACGCGTGCGAAGGCAGTCACAACTCACAACATCTGTTTCTACAATCTTCAGAATACAACATATGATTTTGATCGTGCAGTGGAAGGGATTCATGAAGCCTATCCTCACGCATACAAGAAGTGGATGGATGTCGGCCCAAAAAAGTGGGCCTGATCGAAGTCTCCCGTTCGTCGTTACAGTCAGTTGACCTCAAATATAGCTGAATTCATTAATTCGCGACGACTCACAGCACGACGTCTGCCAATATGCTCTATGATCGAGGCCATACTATTGGGTTTGTATATTGAAAGCGGTCTACGTATTTGCTTGTATACAATGTTTCTTGTTACCACTGTTATTATTTTCTATCTGATCATTATACTTGCAAAAATTAGTCCATTATCTCACAAGAGTTAGATCATACAGTATGTTGTAGATCACAAAAGACTGTAGTGATTGGTTGAACTAGTGAGATATAAATAGTTATCACAGCTGAGGCAACTTTAGGACAAGCAGTCAGTTTAGGCTGCAATGTAGATAAGAAGTGACATGTCTTGGTCACTTGTCTATGTTGATACATTTTATGTATTGATGGATCGCGGTGAGACGTGTTCTTCTATCTGACCTGTGTGAAGAACCAAGGTCTCGGAGACTCAGCTGATCTTAAGCTTGATGAGATTTTAGTTGACACGCGACTAGCTATCACTTTGACTTACTATGGGTGAGGGTCATCGCGATCGTATATCTCTGTATATTGGGTGAGTGTTGTTGTGTGTAGCTCAGGCTGGTTATCTGCATCATGCATCCGTATCCTATTATAGGGTTGATGATATCCCCTTGAGGAACTCGAAAGGTTTATCATACTAAACCCTGCAGGTTGATTCAGTTCAAGTATGATAATAAGGCCGAGTGGTACTGCTCAAGGATAAGATATTAATTGTATTAAGTAGTCAGTAAACTTAATCAATTAATGGATATTCGATATCTTAAATACGGGGATTAACTGAAGTTAAAAATAAAAGCACTGACTCAACTTTCGGGATAAAGGGGTAAGTCAACATAGATTCTTTAGTGGAATGAATCTATGTTTGTGAATTAATAATACTCTGGGCTGAGTATTAAAAATTAATTCACTTGAGGCCCGACTTTATTTCTTGTATTAGATCCTTGGTCTGGCCTGAACATATGCCCAGTTGTATGCGACATTTTCTCTCAGACTCACTATGCTACTTAGTTACCTGGAATTGTTTGGCCCTTTAGTGGACCAAAACAATTTGTAATGGTGTAGTGGCCCCTTTTTGGATTGGGCTTGGGAGTCAAAGGTCCATTAGAGTTCCTTTGATTAAGCCCATATAATTGGAGAGCAAGGGGCCACTTGTTCACAACTAGTTTTTTAACTTTGTGTGCCGTAAAGTGTGAATCTGAGTAATTTTTTGTCGAGAGCTTTCTTGCGTCTCCGTCCATCCGGAGTTGAGAGCTCGGGCATGGGAACAGTCCAGAAGGCCTTTTCTGGACCGAGTTAAGAAGATCGTATTCTAGGACGATCCTGAGGTATATTTTTCCTTCACATACGACATATGATAGAACAGCAGTGTGATCAACTTCGAGCAAAAACCATGCACAAGATAATGAGCTCACAACTAGCTCCATCGGAATCACACCGCTACAATGTTGTGTTTGTGAACAATGTCAAATTCAAGGCTCACGATGGAGAGTGTCAATGAAAGGTACATAAGTAAAAGTGCTTGTGAATGTCATGAGTGGTAACTCAATGAGATCCCGTGTTCCCATGCTTGTGCTGCTATCAGGTATACTATAATTGTAATAATATGAAATAAATATTGGTGTATTAATAGAATTTTCGTATACAGGACTATTGGTCGGGATTTACTAGACTTTGTTTCGGACACATACAAAACCTCAAATTGGAGGATGATATACGACAAAACACAGTATTCGGTGTCTCCCATTATTACACGCCAATCTAGAAATTGGCTGGTGCCATTGGATGTAGCCTCTATAGTTGTGGTGCCACCACTATTACACGCTAGGTAGGGAGCCGGCGAATAATAGACAACCCTCACGTGCAAAAGCAAGACATCCAGTGATAGAACACACGATCGAAAAAAGTGCAGTATGTGGCCGATTTGGTTATACCAAAAAGAAGTGTCCGAGAACGAAAGTTCTGGAGTCGCAACAATTTTAAATGAAATCTAATTGTGAAAATTTCTCAATTTAATGCCAAACTTATAGGATTTTATCCAGATTTAAATCAAACAACATATCCCACAAAAATCGAATTTAAATTACGAGAAGTATAAAATAATATAATTAATTGAGGGGGATTGTGAGCGAGACTTTAAAGAGCTAGACTTGTGAGCGAGACTTGACAGGAAAAGGAGAGAGGAATTTCTACTAAATCCCGCTCACAACCTTGCTCACATTCCCCCTCAATTTGCAGGAATAGGAGAGCAGGACAGAGAGCGGGACTGTGAGCGAACCTGATAAAAATCCCTCTCTCCTTTTCTTAATGTTCTGAAGTAGTAATAAATTCAAGCCGAATTTTGTATGGTATCACTGAGGAGAAATAAAGCAATAAAGCTTTAAATTAAGTTGCACCATGTTTTCAACCATTCAAAACTTACAATTATCGTGCAAATAAACTATTCGAGTAAAAATGAAGCACTTGTTAGATGGGTGTGTCGAAAATGACGATAATGACATTAGCCGAGGCAAGAGTTGGACTCTTTCTCCGCAAGACGATAATGCTCCGCTACTCGGTGCAAGCGGTCTATAGCACTCGTCTCCAAGATACAACGGCTTATCAATTACGAGTAGTTGCACTACTTCTCGTAATTCCGGCGAACTACTAAATATTTGGGACTAGGAAAATGAAAGATAATCTATATGTATATATGTATGAATGAGACATGAAATAAAAATAGAAGAATGAAAATTGATTCTATAATTCACGGTGGCATCTTCTTATATAGGCATGTCATGCCTTTTCACAATAGACATGACTATTGAACTTAAAAGCAACGAGATGCTTAATTTAATCATCACAACTTTTGACAAGCTAACCACCTTCGTGACTCCTCCTCTTGCAACGTTTACTCCTCCTCTTGCAACGTTTCAATATTTCATGCATTAAATAATCTAAAATCCAACAATCCCCCACATTAGATTATTAAATGCAAATACAAATGTTATGCAATTCCTTAGTCCCAATGACCTATTATTGCATCAGGATAGGTAGTTTTTTGCTTTGAACCTTCCTTAGTATAATGTTATCGGATTTACTCGCTGCTCGGTGAACGCGATGTCTTGAACCGATCAGCTTTTGTGTAAACCAAGACAATAACATATACACAATAATAGATACAATATCGTTCGTTCTTACGTTGTGTCCATTTTGGCCTTGGACCATATCTTGGGTTCATAAGTGTTTTTCTATTTGAAGCGGCCACACTTCTCACTTATATAGGTGATCTCCTATAAAGAGTATCTCGCCATACTCCACCAATAAGGCTATAGGAATCATTAAAAGCTTATAGCTTACCCTTTTACCACAAGCTACGGGTTTGCACTTGGGCGCGCTTCGAGAATGGATTTTTAGTTGTGTTTCCAAGTGCACAACTTGAACATTCTTAACTTAGTTGTCTCTTTGAACCATGCTCATGGGATCTCCAATTATCATGGTAGAGTTACCATTAAGAGCGTTCTTTTAGTGTGGATTTTAATCCCATTCCCCTAACTGCATTGTACAATTGATCACGGTTAATACCTTTAGTAAACGGATCCGCAATATTATCTTTTGACTTCACATAGTCAATACATATTATTCCACTAGTGATCAATTGTCTAATGGTATTGTGTCTTCGACGAATATGTCGAGACTTACCATTATACATACTACTTTGTGCTCTCCCTATTGCAGACATACTATCACAATGTATTAAAACGGGAGGCACGGGTTTTTCCCAACAAGGAATATCCTCTAAAAAGTTTCGTAGCCATTCTGCTTCTTCGCCAGCTTTGTCTAGAGCAATGAATTCCGATTCCATTGTAGACCGAGCTATACAAGTCTGCTTAGAGGATTTCCATGACACTGCTCCTCCACCTATGGTAAATACAAAACCACTTGTGGACTTGGAATCTTTTGTGTCGGATATCCAATTTGCATCACTATATCCTTCTAATACAGCGGGATACCTTGTGTAATGCAAACTATGAGTTAAAGTATGCTTTAAATACCTTAGAACTCTATTTAGTGCGGTCCAATGATCCTTTCCGGGATTACTTGTGAACCGACTTAGTTTGCTTATAGAATATGCTATGTCGGGCCTTGTACAATTTGCTAAGTACATTAGGCTTCCAATGACCCTAGCGTATTCCAATTGGTAAATTGGATCTCCTCGATTTTTGGCTAAGTGTAGGCTTAAGTCCACAGGAGTCTTAGCCGGAGGTAGATCAAGAGCATTGAATTTCTTAAGCACATTCTCTACATAGTGAGATTGTGATAAAGTAATTCCTTCGGATGTTCTAGAGATCTTAATCCCTAGAATTACATCAGCAATTCACATATCTTTCATGTCGAACATTCTTTTCAACATTGCTTTAGTATTCATAATTATATTATGATTACTTCCCATAATAAGCATGTCATCAACATACAGACATATAATGACAAAGTTGTTGGGTGTGCCTTTAATGTACACACACTTGTCACACTCGTTTATTTTAAAACCATTTGATAACATAACATTATCAAATTTCTCATGCCATTGTTTGGGAGCTTGTTTAAGTCCATATAATGACTTAACAAGTTTACAAACTTTCTTTTCTTGTCCGGGAATAACAAACCCTTTAGGTTGTTCCATGTATATTTCATCTTCTAAATCTCCATTTAGAAATGCCGTTTTAATATCCATTTGATGTATCTCAAGATTGTGTAAAGCAGCAATGGCAATTAGCGTTCTTATGGAGGTTATCCTTGTTACGGGAGAGTATGTATCAAAATAATCATACCCTTCCTTTTGCTTGTAACCCTTGGCTACTAGTCGTGCTTTATACTTGTCAATAGACCCATCGGCCTTATATTTCTTCTTTAGAATCCATTTGCATCCTAAAGGTTTACAACCGGGAGGAAGGTCAACAATCTCCCAAGTGTGGTTGTTCATAATTGACTCAATTTCACTATTGATCGCTTCTCTCCATAGAGGAGCATCAGGACTTGACAATGCAGCCTTGATTGTTTGTGGTTCATCTTCTAATGAATAGACTACAAAGTCCGGACCAAAAGACTTTGCTATTTTCGCTCGTTTTCCTCGTCTTGATTCCGGTATTGACTGTCACTCACGGTCAATCTTTTCAAGTGAGCTTTCTTCATGAGTTCGTTTCTTAGAAATCACATCATTCTTTTCTTTCTTAGGGAATATAGATTCAAAAAATACAGCATTTCTGGATTCTATAATCATTCCCTCATTTATGTCGGGTATTTCCGACTTATGTACCAAGAACCTATATGCGCTACTATTGCTTGCATATCCTATGAAGATGCAATCAATAGTTTTAGGTCCTAGCTTTACTTGTTTAGGTTTAGGTACTTCAACTTTTGCTAGGCACCCCCACACTTTAGTGTATTTGTAGGATGGTTTCCTACCTTTCCATAGTTCATATGGAGTTTGATCTTGTTTCTTTGAGGGCAACTTATTTAAAATTTTATTTGCCGAAAGAATAGCTTCCCCCCACATGTTATGTGGTAAGCCCGAGCTTATCAACATAGCATTCGTCATTTCTTTTAGTGTTCTATTCTTTCGCTCAGCAACACCATTTGATTGTGGTGAATAAGGTGCAGTTGTTTGATGGATAATGCCATTTTCACGACAAAAGTCCGCAAAAGGTGCAACATACTCATCGCCTCGATCACTTCGGATCATTTTGATCTTGGTGTTAAGTTGATTTTCAACTTCATTTTTATAGCTTTTGAAAGCATCGAAAGCTTCGTCTTTGCTTCTCAAAAGATATACATAACAGAATCTTGTGCAATCATCTATAAATGTTATGAAATAATTCTTTCCACCTCTAGTTTGCACAAGTTTTAAGTCGCATAGATCGGTGTGAATTAATTCAAGAGGTGTAGTCGATCTTTCCACCGAATGGAAAGGCTGTTTAGCCATTTTTGCTTCAACACAAATTTCACACCTTGAATGATTGTCAAAAGACATTTTTGGCAACAATTCTAAATTCACTAATTTTCTTAGTGTATTTAGATTTACATGTCCTAATCTATCATGCCATAAATTAGGAGACTCAATCAAGTAAATAACGGGGGTCTTTTTATTATCACGGATAGCATTTACATTGATACAATTTAGCTTGAAAAGGCCGCTATCAACATAGCCTTTTCCAATAAATTGTCCATTCTTGGACAATACAACCTTATCCCCCTCAATAACTATTCTAAATCCGGCCTTGCTAAGAATAGAGCCGGAAACCAAATTCTTGCGAATGTCGGGAACATGCATCACGTTTTGGAGAGTCACATTCAATCCCGACGTCATCTTGAGTACAACTTTTCCAATTCCATAGACCTTGGAAGTAGAGGAGTTTCCCATGTATAACATTTTCTCCTCCTTGACAACTTCATAAGTTGAAAACATAGATTTATCCACACACACGTGCTTGGTAGCGCCGGTATCAATCCACCATCCTATCGGATTACCGACCATGTTTACTTCATCTACGACCGCAGATAGGTCGAGTTCAGACATGTTGACGGGAACATAATTTTCTTCCGTCATATTTGCTTGTGGACGGCCTTTGTATTCCTTCTTTGGCATGCGGCAATCCTTTGCCATGTGGCCAGTTCTTCCACAATTGTAGCAATTCCCTTTGATCTTTTTCTTCCTTTTTGGGTCTTGCTTCTTTTCAAAGAACTTGCGTTTCTTTGGATTAGTGCTAGTGCTGCACTCGGCTAGATTAGCCCTTGCCTCTATGGAAGACTTGATGGTCTTTCGATCTGCCTTGCGATTGTCCTCTTCAATTCTGAGACGGACTATCAGATCTTCGAGACTCATCTCTTTACGTTTATGCTTGAGATAGTTCTTGAAATCCTTCCACATAGGTGGTAGTTTCTCTATCACAGTTGCAACTTGAAATGATTCAGAAAGGACCATACCTTCGGCAAGTATATCATGTATGATCAATTGAATCTCTTGCACTTGTTCGACTACAGTTTTGGCATCCACCATCTTGTAGTCTAAGAATCGTCCAACGACGAACTTCTTTAGACCGGCATCTTCGGTCTTGTATTTTATCTCCAAAGAGTCCCACAATTCTTTCGACGTCTTTGCAGTCGAGTAGACACTATAGAGAGTGTCGTCAAGTCCATTTAGGACATAGTTGCGACATATGTAGTCGCTGTGAGACCATGCATCATACGCTATGCGTTTCTGCTCATCAGTTTCATTTTCTCCCATAATTGGAGGTGATTCTTTCAGGAATCGAGATAAATTTAAAGTGGTTAAATAAAACAGCATTTTAGATTGCCAACGCTTAAATTCAGAACCTGAGAATTTTTCCGGCCTTTCCGCATGAACGGGGCGCTTGGAATCGATTGTTCGTTCTTTGTTGTAAAATTTGGCGGCATGTTGCTTCTGCTTGTTGTTACTTGGACAAGGGGATCGGGTACATCACTGCTACTTGTCGTCATCTCTTCAACACGATTATCGTCTTGCGATTGTTAGATGGGTGTGTCGAAAATGACGATAATGACATTAGCCGAGGCAAGAGTTGGACTCTTTCTCCGCAAGACGATAATGCTCCGCTACTCGGTGCAAGCGGTCTATAGCACTCGTCTCCAAGATACAACGGCTTATCAATTACGAGTAGTTGCACTACTTCTCGTAATTCCGGCGAACTACTAAATATTTGGGACTAGGAAAATGAAAGATAATCTATATGTATATATGTATGAATGAGACATGAAATAAAAATAGAAGAATGAAAATTGATTCTATAATTCACGGTGGCATCTTCTTATATAGGCATGTCATGCCTTTTCACAATAGACATGACTATTGAACTTAAAAGCAACGAGATGCTTAATTTAATCATCACAACTTTTGACAAGCTAACCACCTTCGTGACTCCTCCTCTTGCAACGTTTACTCCTCCTCTTGCAACGTTTCAATATTTCATGCATTAAATAATCTAAAATCCAACAGCACAAACACATCAAATTTTTCAATTGCCGGAAAATTTTATGTGCGACTCTTGCTATAAACGTATATCATGCCATAGCTGAAATTTTCTCAAATACAACTTGGATTCAGCATAATACATAACCCATGCCTTTTCACCTATAAACAAGGTTAGAATTCTGTGCAGACTTTGAAGAAAAAATAGGTTAAAATCGAAGAGAACTCAGAGGTTCATAGATTCTTTGTAATAAAAATTGGAAGTTCATCCGCAGCTCGGCGCCTCATTCCTCTCTTTATTGGGAAATCACAAGGAGCGACGAATGCTGAAATGGTCAACAAACAAAGTACTGAAGCGGTTTCTCAAACTAATACACGCCTTTGAATGTACGACGATTATGAAAGAGGGCATATTATATGTACCTTGGTTCCAGCCACAATGGTGTCATTCAAAGGATGAGCAGCACATGTTGTAACACTTTCAGGCAATGATAAATATCCGTTTTGCTTCGGGTGGATGGTTGCTTCTTCAGCATTCTGCATATCCTCACTGATACACAGACATAAGAATAATTTCAACATACGCGTGTACTACACAAACTTTTCCATTGCAAGTTCAAACTTCTAAACCCAGTGTCAAAACTTCTTACAACTTTTTCCCCGTCAGATTATGAGAAGTAACCAACATTAATCTTCACCTCTCTCTCTTCACAGGCATACCCAGCCACATAAAGTCAGAAAACGTTTCAATGGTTAGACTCAATACCGGATTCATAAGAAAAACCAGATCAAGATGTCAGCAACATGTTACTGAGATAGATATGTTTCCAGACCTGTGGTGTATCCATTACCGAGACTTGAGTTGCTCTGAGCTATCTTGTTAATTATTATCCTTTCCATTACTAGTTCGATTATCGTTTTCCATTATTGTTAGTTAGGTCCCGCGCTTCTTATTGGGCTTGAATACCTAGGTCAAATAGTCATCAGTCTCTAGCATTGTGTTGCTCCTTGTTAACTTCTCAGTTAATTCATAGTAAATAGTTCTTTTTATCCATCAGGTTCTGCTTTCGCTCACAAATATGAAATTCAGTCAAGGCTATATTACCTGTAATCCACATGACAAGGGGATGTACAATCTGGATAGAAATCCAAAAGATAAAGGCCATCACTGGATAATGATCCAACTGCGTAGATCTGCACATGTACTGCCAAACGTAAATGTGGTAAAATCTAGAACTCCAATTAATAATCCCAACTAGACCAGTCCAACTGGATGATAGATGATGTCTAAAATTGAATCTTCCCTGGAATAATTACATGTTATGCAACCAACTAATACAGAAAAATAAAAAATGTAATAGTTATCAAGTTCATTATATTCTTAAACATGCTAATAATCTTCATTCAATAGGAAAAAAAACAATTGCAAAGATTTAGAAGTATTGAAACAAATGTTACGTCGCAATTGGTTCTGGGAAAAAACAGCCAGGTTAAGACCGAAGCATTAATAAACAAATTTGGTTAGAAAGTTGTCCTTTGTCCTGCACCAGATACATAGTAGATTGCATATCTTTGAAGAAGTATCAAGTCTTCATGCAGTTAAAGAAAACAAATGTAGTGGCTTTATAACTTACCGAATTAATAGGAAGCCAACATGGTCTTCTCAAGTACGAAAGATTGGACAAACCATTTGGCTCATCCCTAGTCCCTCAAATTAACATGAATGAAAGGCTCATATTAGTGACAAATGTCACTAGTTCCTGCTTGAATGAAGTCAAATCCGGAAACTTAGTGTACTTACAACTATGGAGGTGGAGGGCAATGGATATGAAGTCAAATCCGGAAGCTTGTTGGTGTCCAGGACACCTGACCTGGAACAGAATTAAGAATATTATTGGCAGCGATATATATATGAAGGAATAAGGATCCAAAAGCGGATAATGGATTCTCACGAGAGAGGAAAAGAGAAAGAGTCGAAGGATGTGTCCAAATTTGAAATAAACAGCATAAACTAAAAAAATATAAAATGGGATTTTGAAATTTTTGAACAATTGAAAAGTAGAAACTGTAAATCTCATTTTCCTTCGTTCAATATACTGTTTTTTAACAACATACTGTTTTTAAGTCAAGAGTATGCACATGAAAAACAGAAAAAAACAATATAAATGCATATTATAAATCCAGCATCCACTTGTTTACAGTTACCATCCATCATCAAGATGAAATGCAAGTTGGTAAGGGCAAGATGGATCAATGTCAATTGAGTGTATTTCCTTTGGAACAATGTTTGATTGAGCCTGCAGAGACGTGTAATAATTTATAGTCAACAAATTTGGAAGAAGAAATAGCTTTAAACTTATTAGACCTTGAGAATTCAGCTCTTGAGAAAATGTACTTTATTTTATTTTTCTTCTTTTTTATTTTCATTTTGTCAATGTAATGGATTCATGTCATCCCACTTACAATAACAGGTTATTTGTATATAAATATTTACTGACAAGTAAAATAACATGAATATATATGTAGCCTAACATCTCAAATTACTTATATTTACAAGAAATTTAGTGATAAAATAGTTATTTGCTCTCAGGGATTTGTGGTCATATAGACATAAGAAAATAGATGTAGACAATGTTGTAGCATAATAAAGAAATTTGCCCAGCAAGAAAAATGAATACCAGATTCTAGGTGCGTAGCATATAACTAAAATGTAAAATTTGGCACTTCCAAATATTGTAATCCAACCATGTAGGTTTGTAGAGTTTTAGGTTTTGAGGTATTCATTTTTAGTGAATAAGATCGTGAACAAATATGACTCTAAAGTTTCATATACTTCAGCAAATTTACTTTGATAGCACAGTAGAAGATTAGAGCAGGTAAGCTCACACAGCGTATGATAGGCAGCGGGAGTTGGAGCAGGAGACTGAAGTCAATCAAGAAGCTGTGTCGCCGCCAAGTTCTACGTGCGTCGGAGTGGGGGTTCGCAGCGTGGATAGTTGCTGGACGCTGGTCGTGTTTTTAGTAGAGTGTTATTTTTCATGATGGGCTTTTTATTATTTCATAATTGGATTTTGCTTTGTGGGCTTCTACCCACCCTTGTAAGGGGGCGAGGCTCGTAGTGTAGTGAGGGGAGTTTTGGAATTATTCTAGGGGTCAAGGCTGCTGCTTTGATAAGGACGGAGTCTCTCAAGATTTCGTATTTGCTTTCTTATCGTTTGCATGTTAATTCATATTTGGATTCTTTCGAGTGATTCCTTGAGTTGTTTTTAATACGTGTGCATCAACTTGGTCCGACCTGCCGGATCGAATGAGTGTATGGTGGATACGAGAGCCAGTGATCGAAATCGTACACACATTGTTACAGGAAATAATCCAATTTTCCCAAGCCACCGATTAAAACAGGATGAACCAATTCACAATTAATAATAGCTCGCGGAAATTAAATGCACAAGAACACCAATAATTTTTACGTGGAAAACCCAATTGGGAAAAACTACGGGACCTAGTCCAGACAAAATAACTCCACTATGATGATAAAGAGTTATACAAATCAATCCCGTGACTTCGGATGATATAAGCACCAATCAATCTACCAACGAAAACACCAGAAGTAAATCCAACCTACAATCTATAGAATTGGAAATACGTTACCAATTGGAAATCCCAAGTTTAACCGGTAGATGAATAGAAATCATCAAGACGAACACATGAACAAGATATCAAAGACTTCAAACAAAATCCGCAACCGCGAAGACAAAACGTGTGAACGTCATTTGACGAGACTGAGAGTTGATCAAGAGAGAGAAAATGCTACGTTTTTCCTTAACTTCTCGTAAAACTTCACGCCGCCAAATGAGTTGGAAATCAATTCAATCTTCAACCCCTCACGCCGTCACCTTGTTTCTCAAGCGTACAAAATACCAAAAACAATCCTTTATATATTATATTGGTTGGGTTTGGTTGGTGGGCCAATTAGGCAAATGGGCTGACCCACCTAAGCCCAACAATCTCCCTCGTCAGCTCATTTGGGGAGACTTGACCAATCCAGCCTCTTGCCTGCAAAAGATAAACTTATCTCTTGGCAACGCCTTGGTCAACATATCAGCACCATTATCATGTGTGTGTACCTTCTCGAGTGCCAAGAACTTAGAATCCAAAACATCCTGAATCAAATGATACCTCACATCAATATGTTTGGATCGAGAGTGGAAGATAGAATTCTTGCACAAATGAATAGCGCTTCGACTATCACAATGAAGACTATACTTTTCTTGCTTCATGCCCAATTCCTGTAGGATTTTCTGCAACCAAAGAACTTCTTTGCAAGCTTCAGTCACCGCAATATATTCTGTTTCAGTGCTCGAAAGAGCAACACATTTTTGTAATCTGCTTTGCCATGAAACTGCACACCTGCAAATTACATCAAGTATCCAGATGTGGACTTTCTACTATCAAAGTCACCTGCCATATCTACATCAGTTAATCCGTCTAGCATTGTTTTACCATTGCCAAAACACAAACACACATTACAAGTCCCTTTGAGATACATGAGAATCCACTTGACAGCATTCCAATGCTCTCTACCTGGGTTAGAGAGAAACCGACTAACAACACCAACTGCATGAGCTATGTCTGCTCTAGTGCACACCATTGCGTACATCAGATTGCCAACGGCTAATGCATAAGGAACTTTCTTCATACATTCTTCATCTTTCTCACTTCCGTGGCGCAGCGGCGGTACTCTAAATTGTCGGCACGGTATTATGGTCCGTTGTCCATTATTCGGCGTATTGACGGAGTGGAGTATGAATTACAATTGCCGGAAGGATCAAGAATTCACCCCGTTTTGCATGTGAGTCAATTGAAGCGGGCTGTGGGTTCGCCGAGTATTTTTTTCCCTATGTAAGAATGGTCAATAAGACATATTGCCACTTTTAGCAATAAGTAATCAAGATAGATGCATCTAAATTGTTTTTTCTTTTAGGTGGAATTATTCAGTGAAGAAAAAGGTCCATCCATATCTAAAAAAATTTAGATGGTTTATTTACACGGGTGTCTACCTAAGCTTATTTGTAGGATCACAACATTCCATGTTTTGAAAGCATATAGGATGTTAGATCTTATTTTAAAGATCAGTTGGTGGAGTTATAGAGCTTATAAGATTTTAAAGTGAAAAAACTGTAATTAGAATGAATATAACACAAGAACTTAATACAGTGACTTGTAATATTAGAATTTCTAAAATGTAAGGAATTTTAAAAATAAGGAACAAAATTCTTCCTCTTTCGCTCAGAATTTGATATAGATTGCTAAATCAGATTAACATACAATGACTCTGCCACACTCAATCAATTATTTATAATTTTGTCTAATCTTGACGATTTTGATTTGACGACAGGGGCCATTCAATCAACAAGGAGGGTCCTTTGAGGAGCCTGGGATATAATTGAGTTAAAGAGTTGCTTGATGGGACTCAAATCACAAAAAATTCAAGGTTTTCTCTACCAATTTGGCATGGTCATTCTTATGTTACAATTATGAATCGAGATCACAGTTTTACAATATCAAAGTTATTAGGCTCAGACAACCAAAATTACAACCACCACACTACACAAACACTGCGCCAACACAGCCCTATCAACTAAACCCAAGAACACTCACAAATCTCTCACACTAACAAGATCTTGATCTCACGCAAGAGAGAAGACAAGTATAGAAGAGAGAGTAAAGAGATGAAGAAGCTGCGCACTAGACACAACCATAAAACCGATATATATAGCTAGGGCAAGTAACGGGCAGAGCGAATAATCAGCAGTAACGGGCATCCGTTACAGGCCAAATTAATTCGCGAGCTGGGCCGAGTCACAAGTGGGCTCAAATGAGTTGGATGGGCTTGGGCACTCTGTGTCTGGGCCTATCAGCTTACATACTCCACCTTAGGCCCATTTGTAGTGTGCCTTCAATGAAAGAAGGAAGGTTTGTAATTTTGTATTTCGTATTTGTCATCATCGCCTACCCTCCACGGACCAGCCGCCTATTTCCTGCACATAGAAGAAAACAAACAGCAGTAGTGGAATAAAAAAAAACTTACCCTAAACCAATATTAAGAATTTTAAGGCAAGTGTTCAATTTTTCTGCACTTAGACATTTAGTGCCCATATCAGCTGGATTAAGATCAGTGTGAATCTTTTCCAGCACGATAATGCCTTTTTCTACTATATCACGAATGAAATGATACCTGACATCAATGTGTTTAGTGCGATCATGGAATACTGGATTCTTACACAATTGGATAGCAGACTGGCTATCAGAGAACAGAGTAGCAGTAGTTTTAGCAAAACCAAGTTCAGACAAAAGCCCTTGAAGCCATATAGCTTCTTTCAAAGCTTCAGCAGCTGCTACATACTCAGCCTATGTGGTGGATAAGGCCACAATAGGCTGCAGTTGAGACTTCCAACTCACACAAGAACCACAAAGAGTAAAAACATAAGAGGTAGTAGACTTCTTGTTATCTCTGTCATTAGCATAGTTAGAATCCACATAACCTGCTAATTTTATACCACTAGGGTTCTTAGAAAACTTTAAACCTACATTTCTAGTAGATTTTAAATACCTCAGCAACCATTCCAAAGCAACCCAATGAGGCATACCAGGGTTAGCCATGTACCTGCTCAAGCAGCTAACTAACTGCATAGGCAAGATCTGGTCTTGTACTGACCATAAGATACATTACAGAGCCTATAGCATTAGCATAGGGGATTCTTTTCATGTCAGATATTTCAGGTTCAGATTTAGGGGACTGATCTTTGCTAAGTATAACATGAGAGGCAAGAGGCACATTAACAGATTTAGAATCAGACATAGCAAATTTACTCAAAACTTTATCCACATAGGAACTCTGATTAAGAACAAGATTACCCTGTTTCCTGTCTCTCTCAATATTCATACCAAGTATCTTTTTTGCATCCCCTAAGTCTTTCATTTCAAAATTGTCACTTAGGCATTTTTGAATATGTTTAATTAACTTCACACAAGGACTAGCAAGTAACATGTCATCTACATATAGAAGCAAATAAACAGGAATAGAATCATGTTTTGAAAAATACAAGCAGTGATCAAAGGAACTTCTTGTAAAGTTCAGAGAGTGCATACACTGGTCAAACTTTCTATTCCACTGCCTAGGAGCCTGTTTCAACCCATACAAAGCTTTTTGTAATAAGCAGACATGGTCAGGTTTAGAGGAATCAGTGAAGCCTTCAGGTTGCTTTATGTAGATTTTCTTATCAAGATCACCATGTAAAAATGCAGTGGTCACATCCATTTGTTTTAATTCCCAATTAAAATGAGTAACTAAAGACAACATAATGCGTATAGTAGTTAATTTAACCACAGGAGCAAATATTTCAGAATAATCTACCCCCTCTTTTTGAGTAAACCCTTTTGCAACAAGTCTAGCTTTATACCTAAAAGCTTTAGATTCATATTTAAGCTTAAACAACCATTTACAGTCCACAATAGAACAATTTTTAGGTTTTGGAACAAGTATCCAGGTTTTATTCACATGCAAGGACTTCATTTCAGACTGCATAGTAGTTAACCACTTAGCAAATGCAGGAGAGTTGAGAGCAGCTGAATAGGAATCTGGTTCATCATCCAAAGATTCACACATAGTAAGAGCATACATAACATAATCATCAAATTTAAGAGGAGCATGTATGTTTCTTCTAGTTCTATCTCTGGAAAGCATATAATCAGAAGGTACAGAATTATCAACAGAGTTATCATGCATTTCAGAATCAGACAGAGAGATAGATTCATCAGAAACAGACCCTGAGTTATTTCTAGCCTCAACATCACAGACTGACTCAGAAGAATTACTGGACCCAGCAGTAGTACAGGGGTCAGACAACACTGTCTGAGGCTCCACCTCAGACTCAACAGTATTGTCAAAGGTAGAAACAAGGGAAGAAAGGCAAGGAAATTCATTTTCATTGAAGATAACATCTCTGCTAACTATGATTTTAAAACCAGGTTGAGATTTATCCCACAATTTATAGCCTTTTATCCCTTCTGGATATCCAACAAAAACACATTTCTTGGATCTTGGATCCAATTTATCCCCCTTATTGTGCACAAAAGCAGCACAACCAAAAACTCTGAGATTGGTCAGATCAAGAGGTTTTCCAAAAAAAATAGAGTCAGGACACTGTCCCTTAAGAGCACTAGAAGGTAATCTATTTATCAAATAAGTTGCAGTCAATGCAGCAAGACCCCAAAACTGTTTGGATAACCCTGAACTTTCAAGCATACACCTAACCTTGTCAAGTAAAGTTCTATTCATCATTTCCACTACCCCATTTTGTTGGGGATTATAAGGAACAGTCTTATGCCTTCTAATGCCAGACTTTACACACAAATTATCAAAAGGAAAGTTACAGAATTCAAGGCCATTGTCAGTTCTCAGAATTTTTATCCTTTTTCCTGTTTGGTTTTCAATTTTCACTTTCCACTCAGAAAACATTTGAAATACCTCAGACTTGTGCTTTAAAAGAAATAACCAGTTCTTTCTTGAAAAGTCATCAACAATAGATAGGTAATACCTACATCCAGAAGGGGTAGGAGTACTAGATGGACCCACACATCAGCATGAATGTATTCAAGAACATCAGATGAAACAGTTTTCTCAGGTGATACAGTAACAGGAAAGGATATTTTATGATGTTTTCCAAGTACACATGAATCACAAAATGGCAAATCAGAGAGATTATCTTTACCAAATACACCTGTTTTTCTCAGAATAGACAAATTCTGATTACTAGCATGTCCTAACCTCTTATGCCATAACACAGTTTTATCAGAAACTGAAGCATTAACATTTGGTAGAGAGTTAACAGGAATAGCAGTAAAAGGGTACAAGTTGTTTGTTCTCTTAGACTTAAACACAACTAAAGCCCCCCTTTTTACTTTCATCCACCCATTTCCCCAACTCCCTCCAAAACCATCATTTTCTAAAGCAGTAAATGACAGCAAGTTACATGCAACTTCAGGAACATATCTAACATCCTTCATAGTATATTCAAAACCAGACTGAAATTTTAAACAGATATCACCTATGCCTAGCACAGCACACTTATGTTTATTTGCCACAATAACATAGCCAAAATCACCAGTTTTCAGTTTTGAAAAACATTGTTTGAAAGCGGAAACATGATAAGCACTTCCAGAATCCATGATCCATTCATTCAGTAACTCAGAGTTCACATTATTCACAGAAGGGAAGTCAGGTTCAGAAACCATAAAATATTTTCCTAGAATATTAGACTTTGAAGTATCACCTAAAATGGCATTGGACACACTTTTCTTATCATCATGATGCTTTCCCTTTCTAGGAGAGGGACATTCCTTCATATAATGTCCATATTCCCCACAATTGAAGCATTTTCTACCTTTAGATTTAGACTTAGATCTAAACCTAGTGTTCTGCTTCTTACCCCCCCTCTCAGAGCTATAGTTAGAACTAGTTCTCTCACTAGTTCTGCCTCTGACTTGATAGGATGGGCTCTGCTCAGCAAGTCTAAGATCCTTGTTAAATTTCAAGTCCATTTCTTTAGACTTAAGGGCACTAATAACTGTTTCTAGTTCTATTTTGTCTCTACCATACTTAATGGCTGACTGAACATCATTGTAAGATTCAGGAATAGCATTTAATAGGGCAATAGGAGCATCATTATCTATACTAGTGTCTCCTGTCTGTTTAATCAATTGCAGAAGTTTATTGAATTCATCCAGATTTTCATCCATATCCTTAGACATGTCTAGTTTGAATTTAAAGAAACTCTGCAATAAGTACATTTTGGATGGAAGGGAGGTCTCAGTATATAATTCATTTAGCCTATCCCACACTTCTTTTGCTGAATCAAGATGCTCCACTTTTCTTAACACAGAATCAATCAAGTTTAATGTAATAGCAGATAAGGCAAGATCATTCATTTTAGTTTTCTTTGCTTCAGACATATCAGTTGGATAAGATTGAGTAGTAGCAGCAGAAACACGTTTTTCCACAAGAATAGCAGTCATTCTCTTTTTCCACAAATTAAAATCTGTTTTTCCATTAAATGTGGCAATGCTACTGGAAGAAACAAGAGCCATAATAAAAGGAAAAAACACTAGATATTAACCCCTTTGGGTCTATATCTAACAGTATTGATATGCCGTGGGATTTCCCAGCTCGCAATCGCAGGATCAAGTCCTGGGTGCAGGGGGTCACCCCGGCTACTGTAAAGAATGATATAGAAGGCAGAGGAACCGATAATCGGTTCAAAAACTCTGATCACTTACAGATCAGACACACAATTCAGGAAGAAAATACAGACCAAAATCAGAAATCGCAATATAACACGAATCACACAGAGACCAGAGTAGACACAGCAAGAAGATAGATCACAGAACAACAACCTAACTGCACCAGTTGGCAGATCTATCAGCAACAAGTCCCAACCCTAGCTGCACCAGTCGGCAGATCTAGAAAGCAGTAATAAAAGAAAACTAAAGTTCCAGCCGCTTTACCAGATTGGGGTTCGGAGGCTTGAACCCCGTGTATACCTGAGAGGATCGACGGAGAGTGACGCCTTAAGATCTAGGGTTACAGTTTGATAACAAACTGCCCGTTCGCGATCTGAAGGCGTAGGAGGTCGTAGATTGATAGACAGTGATCAACTAGCTCTGATACCAATGTTACAATTATGAATCGAGATCACAGTTTTACAATATCAAAGTTATTAGGCTCAGACAACCAAAATTACAACCACCACACTACACAAACACTGCGCCAACACAGCCCTATCAACTAAACCCAAGAACACTCACAAATCTCTCACACTAACAAGATCTTGATCTCACACAAGAGAGAAGACAAGTATAGAAGAGAGAGTAAAGAGATGAAGAAGCTGCGCACTAGACACAACCATAAAACCGATATATATAGCTAGGGCAAGTAACGGGCAGAGCGAATAATCAGCAGTAACGGGCATCCGTTACAGGCCAAATTAATTCGCGAGCTGGGCCGAGTCACAAGTGGGCTCAAATGAGTTGGATGGGCTTGGGCACTCTGTGTCTGGGCCTATCAGCTTACATTGAGCGATAGCATCAATTGATATCCTCTTGGAATTTTGATGTCGCGTTTGATTCCACCAATCTGGGTATCCAATGAGTTCAAAACCATGATACAATTATGGTTCCCTCACACATTACATGGAGAGAATCCAATTATGGTTTTTCATTGAGAAAATGATATTTTATGGATTTTGACATTACGTATTGCTGAAAAAGATACTTACTTCAACAGGTTCGGATGAGACATATCCAATATCAAAAATATGAATTTCATTGCTTCTCATTGATGTACAAGCAATCTGTTATGACCAAATACGAAGAAGTCAGGGAGTGAGCCAATAATTAACAAATACGGAGAGTAATTTACGCTAAGGAGACAAAAGAATGAAAAGGATATTTACTTGAGGAATACACATATCTCATAGTAATGTTTTTATATAGATATGCAAGTTTACTGAAAGAGCAAAAAGGCTCTCAGACATTAAATTCTATGAAAATCTTAATTGCTTACCTGGAAAAGGGAGATATGGTAGCAGCAATAGAGAGAAAATAGAGAAAAGACAAACAAAAAGAAAGGAAAGGGCGTATTCTTAGAATAAAACATCACATGAGAATGAAATAAAGGATCATACAAAAAATGCATAAGAACTCAACGAGTCTTTTTACATTTGAATAATGAACATAGTGGGTGTTAAGAGTACAAATTGAGTCATTATACTCTTGAATACGAAACAAAAGATATTGAGTGGATTTTCTCTCTTTGGGATCCTAATGACTGAGGAAAATGATATGTTGGATTTCATTGCATAAAGTGAGCCCCGGCTAAACTCAGATAGCATCCTTCTGAAATAACCTTTATCAAGCATAGGCCAAGCCAATGTTTGAACCATGATAATCAATGTGATTGTATGGCCTTTTAACTTTCCATACAATTCTTAGCTAGATCACCATGTCAAAGACCGATTAAAATATTTTATAACCAGAATATTCATGTTCTAATTTCTCGAAAAAAGGAGAAGAAGTATGTGGACGGCCATCAATCAAAAAAGTATCTCAAGTAATGTGAGAAACGATCAAATGAAATAGGTTACAACTTTGAGAATAAACAATAAAATGAAAAAGTATACAAACATCCCTTCACATGCAGAATGATGAAAATCCAACTCATCTTGATTAGCAAGGTTGGACATCAACTTGCTGACATGTAGAGATGTGCACTAACTGTTTTCCTTCACCTTCTTTCAAATCTAAATGAAATATAAGCCAAAAAAAAAACATATGAAGAATTGTTGGACTATCTGGTTATATAGATGTACATAACTAAATGAGAATGCAAGAACATACTTGAGGAGGAGAATAATAGTGATAAATCTGTATTTCTATGTTCCCATAGTTGAATTTATATTCATAGTTATTTATTAAATTTGTGTAAAATTGCACAGACAACCGTGATCATAACCTGATATAATAGTCAAACCACTGGCTGCTAACTGTCAACAAAGAATTGACTAGAAACATGACATATATCTGAGTAACATACTTTTTACCTGGATTACGAATATTGTCAAAGTCGTGAATGGTTAAGCAACCTGATTTCGTAGCTGATGCCAAGTACACACCCTGACAAAGCAAGGAAATAAGTACAAAACTTAGACTGGTCTACTAGTGCTAACTGAGAAAGCACAAACTTTTTCTTCTAAATAGAAAAGAGCAGTCATGCACTATGAATTTTATGATTGGCAGTGTTAGGTGACAACTAATAATTTTGCAATATTATATACCCTCTTTTCCTTTTAATCACAAACGATGCTAATTTTCTTAATATAGCCATAAGAAAGATTATAGCATCAAAATAAGCACTATTTGCTCACCTTCGAGTAAAATTCAAGTGATAAAATACCCTGACTGACAAACAAAGAGACATATAGTTACGGTGAGACCGGAGAATACCGGAAATAAATAAATTTAGGTGTACATCAACAAAAAATGTAGTTTCAGATGTAACAGAAAAAGAGAATTGTCATTTTATACATCCACCTTCTGGTTGCACTAGTGTAATCACTTAATCCAGCGTTCATAAACCAATCAACCTGCCAAGAGAGAAATAATTCCGCCAAAAAACTTGGAGAATCATATCACAATATACAAAATTAATAATATATATATATATGGAGTGGATCTTTTGAGAACACTCCCCTATTGAGAGAAATGAGAACAAAACTACACCCTAGATCAACATTGATGGACGGACCAGATTAGAGCAGATTTGATTTTGTTTTGACAATTTTTTTAATAGATGGAGCATTAGTAAGGGTAAAATTGGAAAGAATGTGCAGAATAATTTGGGGGGGGGAATTAAATTAGGGTTGAGGAGGATTATGCTCATTCAGTCTCGCCTCTTCATTTCAAAAGTCTTGGCTCCCTTCACCTCCATTCCAACGTGCACCAACGATGCGACGCCTCCATCATAAATCGAACAGCTAACCGAAGTTCTACAACAAAAGACGAGGCCAGTCTCCACAACCACGCGTCCACGACGTCCTTGACAAGACGTCGTTCCGCTGTTTCGATGAAAGGGAAGGGCACGAAGTTGGTCCTTGACGTGGGAGGGCACGTAGCGAAGCCGCTAATTCATCAAAATTGTGCATTCGTTTTCGAATTTCCAGCTCGATAGTAAAAGGAAGAAATGTTCATCGAAATGGGTATTTTTATTGCCAGATTTGCTTGCTTTCTTCTTTAATTTTGTTGCGGATAATAAAGATGCAGGTTTCTACTTACTAGTTTAGTGATTAGTAATGGATCTAGAAAATACTTCACGGATTGAGTTGTAATGTTGTTCAATTCTGGGCGTTTATTTGTCATTTTTAATATGGTGGGTTTATGCACATTGGAAGTTGTATTATTGAGGGTTGGCTTATTAATTTGTGTATTTCGTTCTAAATTAACCGAGAATCAGATTCCAGTATACATTAACTCTAGTTATTCAAGTAACAAAATGTGCATAAGATATTAACTACGTGTGCATACAAAATACCAGAAATATGCATAAAATAAATTATTAACTGCATGTGCAGATTTATCAATGGAGTTTGAAGCATATTAATCGACGAGAATGTTAATTAATGTTGTTGATTTTCGATCGATTAGCTTAACATTTGCATGTTAATGAGTTTAGAGAATATTTAACGGAGTGAGTTTAAACGTTTGTTGTTGAATTTGAATGAATCTTGGGTTTTTGTTTTTTAGTTTTGATATGTTGTTTCTGCGTGTGCATATAATATACCTGTTGGGATTTTGTATACTGGAAGCACTTTTTATGCTTGTATACAATGTGTTTTTTTGTCCTTACTACTATTTTATTCTCCTATATGATAAATGTATATATTTGCACATGTAATTCTTTATCTTGTACAAAAGTTAGATTTGTGTAGTGTGTCGGGTATCACAGAAGACAACATAAATTGGTTGAACTGACAAGATATAAACAGTTATCACAGCTGAGACAACTTCAGGATAAGTTGTCGGTTGAAGCTGCAGTTTAGATAAAAAGTGGCTTGTCTTAGCTGCTTGTCTTTACTGGTACACTAAAGGTGGTGTATTGACGGATCACAGTGAGATGTGTTCTCCTAACTGACCTTGGTGGAGAACCAAGATCTCGGTGACTTAGCTGGTCTTAAGCTTTGTAAGACTTCAGCTGAGTGCATTTGGCTATCTATCACTTTGACCTACTATGGTGAACGTCATCGCGATTGGATCTACGTATCTTGGGTGTTAGTAGTTATTTGTGGCTCAGGCTGGTTGCAGCTGTATCCTAGTAAAATGGGTTGATAATATCCCCTGAGGAACTCGAAAGGATTAACACACTAAACCCGGCCGGTTGATTAAGTTCACGTGTGTTAATAAGGTCGAGTAGTACTACTTAGGAATATAAGATGTTAATTAATTTAAGTTGTCAGTGAGCTTAATTAATTAACGGATATGTCTATCTTAAATACGGAGATCGATTAAGTTTAAAATACAAGCCCTTGCTCAATTTGGGATAAATGGGTAAGTCAGCACGAATTCTCTAGTGGAATGAATATGTGTTTATTAATTAATTTTGCTCTGGACTGAGCATAGATAATTAATTAATTTGAGGCCCAACTTTATTTCTTGTATTAGATCCATGATCTGGCCCAATTAGTTGCCTAGTTATTTATTGTTTCTCAGAAATCATTATTAATAGATTAATATATTTTTACATTATTTAATAATGTTATTTATCTGGAATTAATTGGTTGGGCCAATTAATTGATAATTATTAGTAGCCCAGTGGATTAATTAATTATATTATGGGCTAATTATGTGGAAGCTCATTAGAATTATAATTAAATTAATGAGCTACAAATATATTAATATTATATTGGCTTTTGAAGCCTATATATATTAGTATTTTGTTCAGAAATAGAACACACATATTCACAAATTCTGAGACGCGTGCGTGAGTATGTAGAGAGACAAAATCTTAATTTTCTTCAGTTCTCTGACCACCCATAGGAAGAAAAAGGTCGGGACACAGATCAGAAGATCTGACACACGAGCAACAATCAAAGCCGCGACAACATACGAAGGAGGAAGATATCATTACTAACCTTATTTTTCCTTCAATACCTTTACTATGTATGAAATTAACTATCGTCTTTTTTCAGTATAAACAACATTCCTAATGAAATTAGCAATTTGACAGTTATTATAAATGGGGTTAGTTTTGTTGGTATGTGCAGAGCAAATACTATAAATGTGCATAATAAATTCCTTAAATGTGCATAACAAATTCAGACCATCTAAATACAAAATAATATAGGAACCATGTGCATTTCACAGATATTAATGAATTTATAAGGGCTGCCAAAATAACATAGGAACTACCCTCACAAGTTTGAAATATAAAAACATCAACCAAGTAATATTTTCTCCACGTCTATATTTCTTCCTCGGACACCTTCTCATAGTATTCTTCTGCAACTTCAACAATCTGCTCCCTCATCCGGTTATGAGAGGCCATGCAGTATCTGAGCCTTAGGATTGCAATTTGTTTATTTGAATATTTTGTTAGGCAACACAGCCAAGTCCCTACACATAAGAAACACTTAGTGTGCAGATAAATGTTATGAAATGTGCAGAGAATTCTACCTAATTTTACCTAGGTTCTTTCTGTTTCACTTTGTTTTCCACTTTCCTAAACCAAAAACTGTTTCATCACAAGTTCCATTTTTACATGAAATGTGCATACTCTTTCAAGGGAAATGTGCATTCTTACAAACTGTTCATAATAAATATTTTGCTTTCATCACAAGTGCATGCATTTCAATACTTATCAGCGGATTAAGCCCTAATTTCAATTTCTCCAAAGACATATTGCATACATTTTTAAAGGAAATGTTCATATCACACATTTTTTTACATGAAATGTGCATACTCTTTCAAGACAAATGTGCATTGTATATATTTTTACATGAAATGTGCATACTCTTTCAAGGCATATGTGCATTCTTTCAAACCATTTTTATTTCAAATGCCAGACACGAACATTTCTTACAGAACAGAACAAAAAAAACCCTAATCCACAAATTCCAATCAACGAACCTAGATAACATTTTTTGGACAATGTTTGCAACACAATCACAAATTTCATCCAACCAAAAAATCAAGAACGCGGATCGATTTTAGAATCAAAAACCCAGATCGATTTCATAATCAAAAACCCAGAATGATTGTAGAATCAAAAACCCATGTCGATTTCAGAATCAAAAACTCAATTCATCAAACCCTACTTAATTGATAATTAACACAAATTTCAAAATCATACATTCTATTGAAGAGATGAAAAGGTAGAAATTCGATTACACAGCCCTAATTCGCATCATATTCCTTAGATTCACGTAATACCTTCTCTCTTTGGACGAATTTCGACGCGCCCCTTTCGTCTTCAAGGAACCAAATCCCTACGCTTAGGAACTGAAACTTCGTCTTCAATTGAATTTTGAGAGGGAAGAGATGGCTTCTTCACGCGTCGGCATGAGCTCGAAAGCCTTCTTCATGAGTCGCTTTCGCTAATTTGAGAGGGTAGAGAAGGCTACTGTATTTATTTGAATTAGAACCGTTCAATATCAATGGTAAAAGACAAATGAATTTTCTACACATTTCACTCCCCAATTTACCCTTAATGAGGTGGGTGTTTCAAAAATAAATGACAAATGAAATACAATTTCAAGATAATCTACACCTTCTATTACTTTAGATCAAGGGACAAGGATTGTTCTTAATTCTCTCTATAAGGGTGTTTTTCATAGAACCACCATATATATATATATATATATATGAGTCCAGAGATACACGTACATGGGTCTTGCAAGGCTCCCCATTAACATGATATGTATGAGGAAATGTCCCTTTCTTTTCAATTTCCCGAGAAATTATTCCCAAAAATAAGAGTTCAAAATTTAGCAAATGCAACTGCAGATAATTTTGGCATCTAAATTTAAGAAAATAGTAATAATTGAGTAATAGAGAGCAACAGTGACCTTAAAATATGACTGAATTATAAGAATAGAAAGATAATGGCGATAATTGGGGTCGATTTTTCCGTTCAATTCAACGAGACTCCTCTTCCATGTGCGCCTACATTTTCACGGCTACACAGATTACAAAACCAAAAACACAAGCAAGAAAGTGATGACGGGAACGATTTACCTCTTGACGAACTTAGGGTTCTCGGAAAGTGTATTTGAAGGAGCTAAATATTTTTCCATAAATTTGCGCACAGTGTTTTGCCCTTTCTTCGCAGGTGGCTGAATGGCTCAAGGAAATTGTGATATGTATCTCCCGCCAATATTAGTCTCTTGAGTTGGATAGTTTAGAGTTGTAGTCAACGGTTGAAAACTTGAAATGGGTCGGGACGGACGTTGAAAAAGCTAAATTCGCTATTGCTATTTCTGCCCATACGAATAGTTATTCTAAATTGATTATGGCCCCCGATAGAGAGAATTAGAGTGTTCGGGTCCAATAAAGAGTGAGTGCTTCATTCTTTTAAAAGTTCAAGACAAAAATAATTTATAGTCGAAAAAATACTAAGAAAAATACGTAGCATATATCTAGTTCAATTTTATACATAGAACATACCATTCGAGTAGATGTCAAACCAATAAATGAAAGTTCTGGTTAAAATTAAGGTTGGTTTGATGTTTCGGAGTGAGAGTTATGTTCTCATGAACTTTCCCGTGATCGACTTGGAAAGCATGAATTTATTGGATCAATCGGTTGAATCGTTGGGTTGTCCTGGACATTGTGTGGCTGAAGGGAGCGTCAAAGCCTGATAAGTAAATTTTAGTTATGCAGAGTTAACATGAAGCGGGGTTTAGGACAATGGTTTGAGTATGCAGAAGATTGTTATAAAGAAGGGGTTTGATCTTCAACCTCTACATTTTTAATAAAGTACAAAAAAATATTCTCTAAAATGCTCATAACCGAGTTGACTCGGTTGCTGAATCCCGATTGAACCGGTTGACTCGCCTGGTCGTACCAAACCAATTAAAAAATGGGTTAATACCGAGCCCGACACAAATTTATCATTGGTTCCCAGTTGGACCGGTTCAACCGGACGGGTCGAGCCGATTCTAATAACATAGGGTGAGAGCACTACACCTCTCATCTCATATTCCGACATGTGTCTCAATTTTGTAGCCATATTCCATTTTGATTTTTTTTTCCTTTTCTTTCTTCGCTCATTCTGGGCTTCTCCTTATGCTTTCTTTGATGCAATTGTTAATAAACATAATTAATACACACAAACAAACTATTTCTTTTTACTCATCATCTTCAGCTTGTGAATATCAACAATTTTTTTTTCTCAGACCCCTTCAACAACCTCTTTCAGCTCTACTCTACCAATTGACACCCATTAATGTAATTTAGAAATAGCTTAAAGACAACACCTAAAATATTAACTATAATCGTCTAACATTTATTTACTGATTTTTTTGGTTAATTAGAAAAACGATTCTACAAATAAAAAGAGAACAAAGGAATAAAAAAGTTAGAGAAGAAAAAGACCCAAATTGGCAATAAAACAAAAGCGAGGGCAAAGGGGAAAAATGGTTAAAGGTTGGGACACGTGTTGGAATATAGGGTGGGAGGTGTAATGCTTTCACCCCTAACATCAAACTAACTCAAAATTAACTGTAACCCCTAATCTTCCCTATACTTATTTGTCTTTTCATCTTATGTTTTTTTCTTTTGGATAACGAGGGTAAACTGCATGTGCTACCGAAGTGCACAAACCGTTCATGTGCACTAGCCTATAAACTACATAGGATGGGCTTACCACACAAGCCTAACCATATGTGACAAAAAAATCATCTTATGATGATTAGTAATATGAATTTCTTTAGAAAAACTTACCAAGTTGAATTTCTCTCGCAACAAAGTATTATCCTACCTAGTGCTCATGGTTTGGTAAGTTGTCTTCAAAGATGAAACAACATTTTCGTCTTCAAGCTCCAGACAACATATGATGGGCTCTTAGAATGTCACAAAAGCATGGAGCGACTGCTCACGATCTTCAACAAGTAGAACGAGAGCATGTATGAGAAACTGAAGAATCTTCGGAAGTCAGGTCCAGTCGATACTGACTCTATTCTCATATCAGAGTCTAAGACAAGAAGATCAGTTGACAGTCTTGACTATCGAGCTGACTAGGAAAGATAATGAGTTAAGGAAACTCAATCTTGAACATGCCAATCTCCAATGTAACGATGACAAGCTACAAGAAACAATACAAATTGGAGAACTCTTAAAACCAAGTATGTGGAGCCTAGAAGTTGTTTGACCAGATAGTTTGACAGTAGAGGCATCCAGGTCAGAGAGAAGACATCGGATATGAGGTTGAGACAGATGGCGAGGTCTATGATAGATCTCAGAGTGGATCTAAGATCACTTGTGTAGTTGATATGAATGCAAGATTTGTCAATGCTATAGTCCAACCTGAACAAACTCCTCAAGATCTGCCGCAAGCTAACAAAGCCAAAGGAAAAGAACTTGAGTCTGAGTCACACATGGCAACAAATCTAAGAGGAGCTGAGAAGTCAAGCAAGTCTGAACATAAGGCTCATCAAGGAAATAGAATTACGTAAGATTATCAAGCTGAGACCTCAAGAAAGAGGAACCTAGTTACAAAACCAAGGAAGACTTGGACTCAGGTTCAGAACCATCAGGCTACAAATCCTCCCAAGAAGAAGTCAGTTAAAAAACCTAAGAACAATATCTACTGACGTCAAGGGAAGGAAGATTAGCTCGTCTGAGACCATCAGGGTCGTTAGACAGATTTAGGTTCTTAAAAACTAACTAACCAGTTAGGATCCAAACAAAACATAAAGGGTATGTGAACCTATTTTATATGCAGGTATAGAAGCTAGCCCGACAAGCAATAGATGTGCTGACGAAGACTGCGCGGTACACGGACA
Source organism: Lavandula angustifolia (assembly GCA_028984105.1). Lineage (NCBI taxonomy): Eukaryota > Viridiplantae > Streptophyta > Magnoliopsida > Lamiales > Lamiaceae > Lavandula > Lavandula angustifolia. Next base: position 14,540,939 of record CM054811.1, read on the forward strand.
ACAGATGTTCCAAACACAGGACATGCATGAAGGATCTTCTTTTAGATTACGTGGAAAATCAAAGGACCCAAGTTGTCTTTGGGGGAAACACCTATGGACAAACCAAAGGCTATGGTACACTGTCTTTTGTGACTATTTCAGTTCCAAGAGTTTCTTATGTAGAGGGTCTTGGTTGTAATTTGCTCTCAGTAAGTCAATTTTGTGATATTAATCATCAAGTTTTATTTGACCCACGATATGCAAATGTTTTAAATTGAATTGATGAGCTACAAATATTAATATAATATATGCTTATGAAGCTTATAAATATTAATATTCCGTTCATAATGGCTACACACTCAAATACACGCACATATATATTTGAGAGAGAGAGGGAACGATTCTTTGAGAGAACAAAAAAATATTCTCTTCAGATTTCTATCTACACGGAAGAAGAAAAAAGTCGGGACACATATCAGAAGATTTGACAAACAAGCAACAATCGAAGCAAATGATGCACGTATATATATAGAGAGTATTACTATACAGAGATTTTATTGTATTATGTTTTCAGTGTTAGTAAATAATATGGCTTGCAACACCTTGAGTACCAGTGGATGGACTTTTGTGTCCCATAATTATACTCTCTTTTATGACATGTGAAATACATTTTAATTAAATAACAAAATAAAAATCAATTATAATGAATCATATATGCTATGTATCAATGCCTTATAAAGAGTGACATACAAAGATACGTGTACTAGTGCTATTTATTGTTTTGAATGAATATGACAGTATCTTATCCCAAGTATTTTGCTCGGTAATCAAAACGCTACTATTAATATTAAAAATTAAGAAAAACATGAAAAAAATAAGTGTAAGAATAAAATAAAATTAATAACCCAACAAAAAAAACAATAAGAGACAATAAAATAAGAGTAAAAATAAAATTAAATAAAAATAGTATGTGTGAAAAGAAAATAAAATCAATAAAGCCAAAAATAAATAAAGTAAGTGTGTAAACCGACAATTAAAGAAATAGTTAGTGAAAAAAAGGGTGTAACAACAAAATAAAAATAAGTACAAAAGTAAATCAAAATAATTAACCTACAAATAAAATAAGTGCAGAAATTGGGAAGGTTTCAACTAGGGGTGCAAGTTCGGTTAAATCAATCCAGGAATTCTGTTAATCGAAAATTCGATTTTATATTTTGCAAAACCAAAAATCAAATTGTGGTAGGATTCAGTTTTTAACCCAAAATTTTCGGTTTAGATCGCTTCAGTTTCAGTTGTAACCAAAATTTAGAGAAAAATAAATTGAAAACAAAAAAAGATCAATGAGAGTCAAAATGACATTGGTTTGGTTTCGGTTGTAAATTGCATTGTACTATTGTCATTTCAAAATCAAAATGACGATCAAAGAAAACAACTTACCACCGTAATTGATCCGATGAAGTTCAATATGTCTCACGATTCAGTTGAAAAAGTTAAAAACTCAATACTTAGGCTAGAAGATTATTTGTGGCTTGAATCCAATTACATTTATAAAATAAATAGCGAAGATTGCAATCCAAGTTAGTCAAAGTTAAATTATTATTTAAAAGTATAAATATTAATAAAATCCGAATTACAATAAAAATATTATTCGCTTCGGTGTTCGGTTATCCGATGGCTAAACTAAAAATCAAACCAAAAACCAAAAATTTTTAAAAATCCAAACCAAAAGTTTTTGGTTCAATTTGGTTCGGTTTTAAAAAGTTCGGTTCAATTTAGTTCGGCTCAGTGAACAAAAAACGCTCGAGGCGTACGCTTCAAATCTAATGGTTGAAGCGTTAGTTGTGGGAAAAAAATGAAATTCAGCTTTTTTGAAATTCTAATTGAGATGACCTAGCCCATAATTGCATTCAAATTATTCAAATCTGTTATAACCCAACCTAATTGCATCTAACCTTAAATGATTGTTCAAAATTCGTCAAAATTGATTAACACACACCGATTGACGAGTGCCGACCTCTTACGCTGCTTAGGTGCTTCCTCCCAAGCTAACATTTTACACCAATTGCCCACGCCGTCGTCGCCCTCAAACCGATGTCGTTGCCCTCAAACCGATGCCGCGACTTCCCTACTACCGGTGAGTATTGATTTCAGTTGTATCAATTATATCCATTTTCTATACTTATTGGGTAGTAGCATCACTATAATTATTTATAAACTTATTTTTGGTTGGGCTACTATAGTTTGGTTAGGGCATTGGGCTACTTACCTATGATTATTATACACTTATTTTCGGTTGGGCTACTTAACTATACTTATTGAGTAATAGGTTGATCTTGGTATATTTTAGTTTACAGTTGAGTAAAATGAGTAGAAATGATCTGACATAGAAATATGCTACTCAAATCACTCTACTGGAGGAACAATGGAAGAAAGGATACAAATATTTGAAATGTAATTTATGCTCAAATTAAAGGAAATAAAGGGCGGGGTTTTGAGTGTTAAAGAACATCTTGCGTGCACGCATAAAAACGTGTTGCCATGTCCGAAAATGCCTAGTGAAGTCAAGGAAGAGATCAAGATATTCATGCAAGCGAAAGAGAAGCACACTGCACAAAGGAATTTTCAAGAGATAGTTAACCATGGCGGCGGGGCAATGAAGGTGGCACTGGTGATCTATTAGAGCAAATATACTCGTGCCCAACTCAAAGTCAAATCAGAAGGGTAAGACGACCACTGGATAGATTTTTGGGCAGTGGTCCTTTTACTGGTAGTGATGATTTGCCTCCATCAAATTCGAAAGAGCAGATAAACGTGGTTGCTGATGTTGAGAATGAGATCCCCTTTAATGTTGATAAGAGCCCATCATATACTTAGCATGCTACGTGCTGTTGATAATTATGGCAGATGGTTAAAACCTCCAAGTCAATACGAGTTAGGTAGCTTAATACTTAAAAGGTAGTGGAGAAGAATAATCAAGTTGTGGAAGAGATCAAAACAACATGGCCTAAAACATGTGTTTCAATACTATCATATGGTTGGTCAGACATGAGGAGCAAAAATATCATTAATTTCCTTGTCAATAATCCACACAATACCCTTTTTCTAAGGAGTGTTGATGCATCAAATGTTATGAAAGATGCTCAAACGTTGTTTGAGATGCTGGAGGAAGTTGTGGAGGAAGTTGGAGAGGAGAATGTTGTTCAAGTGGTCACTAATAAGCGGCTGCATATAAAGCTGTCGGGCGTATGTTGATGGAGAAGAGGAAGAAATTGTACTGGACACCGTATGCTGCAGTGCTGCACACTGCATTGATCTAATGCTAGAGAAGATTGATGACTTGCCTCTACATAAAAGTGTTTTGCTGAAAGCTAAACGAGTTACAAACTTCATTTATAACCATCAGTGGGTGTTGAGTTTGACAAACTTCAAATTCGAAACCGACAATGTAGAGTAGGCAGAATTCCCACTTCTACATAAATGATTGATCTAATAATAATAATAATAATAATATTGTTTGCCCTCATAGAATAGCATAGCGGTAAAAATGTTTTAACCTATAGCCAAAAGTTATGAATTACCCTTGTGCACCAAATATAACGGCTATTGATAATCATTATAAAAGAAAATAAAAACATCTGACTATACAAAAAAAATAATCTAGATAAATTATATTCCTGGTTCAAGCAAAAGTCTACAACAAATCCAATACACCCCCCCCCACCTCACCCCACAGATCTGATAGCTTTTGTACATACAGAACATCCCAAAACTCAAATTCCTAGTTAGCAGTGGAAATAATTGATAGAAATATCACTAAAAAAAAGAACCCAAGTCCCTCATAATTGATAGAAATATCACTATAAACAAGAACCCAAGTCCCTCATTTGTGTGTAGATCGACGACTACAACAGCTCACTCTTCACAAATCAAATGTGTTTAGTACGTAGCTTAAAGCTTTTGTTATTAGAAATCCAAAGCCCACATCAGAACCATGTAACTTAAATCTCTCTTTATGTGAAATAGCAGTGGAAATAATTGATAGAAATATCACTAAAAAAAAGAACCCAAGTCCCTCATAATTGATAGAAATACCACTATAAACAAGAACCCAAGTCCCTCATTTGTGTGTAGATCGACGACTACAACAGCTCACTCTTCACAAATCAAATGTGTTTAGTACGTAGCTTAAAGCTTTTGTTATTAGAAATCCAAAGCCCACATCAGAACCATGTAACTTAAATCTCTCTTTATGTGAAACTTGCAAAACTATTATTATCGGAACACATAAGAGGCACAAACCTTTCCGCATCACAATGTCACCAATCAACTGAGGCACATTTTAAGAGACATAATTCAAGAACAACTGAAACCAAATACAGAGAAAATTGACTAGTTTACACATAACAGCAATGAGTCTGTTAGTCTTACACAATTGGCAAAAGAATGATGATAGAGAAATTGTCCTTCATTTAATGAGAGCTAAGTTGTAAGCATTCAGGTCACCAACAAACTAACACAATATATCTACATATGTACTTTGAGGCAATACCTGAATTAGTTATGAGGCGAAGTACTTCATCAGATCAGCCAAGTTATATTCATCAAGTGCACAGTCATCAATACCAAACTCGAAGTCACCAGTATCTAATGAACTCGTCCCATCAAACTGAAATTGAAGACTAAGGGGACTGTATCCGGGCGATAAACTGCCGAGGGAAGATGGAAACTGCGCATCCACCACATGCCTTTCTGCCTCGTTCACAAATTGCGGGAAACCTCCTGCACGATTGTCGCTCTCATTCCTAGGTAACACTGATGAATGGAATCTGGGATCCTCTGCCTGCTGCATCTCAATCAACTGATGGCTTGAAGCAGCTGCAACCGCTGTTCGGTCATAAAAGTCCTGATCAAAAGTTAAGCCATGATGGAGCCGCCCACCAGTACTGGTTTGAGTTGAATCTTCAGCTCCGGGTTGCCATACAGAATTGTGAACTCCATGGCTAAGCATAGAGCTTTGTGTTTTATCGTGCACTTCAGGAGGAGTCCGAGGCTTATTATGCAACTGAGTATCATCTTGAGGAGCATCCACCATTATGGGGACGACATCAGGAGGCAAGGGGAACAGGCAGTTGAAATTCGCTTGTCTTTCAGCATCATTCTCTCGACTTGTTAATCCATCCTGCTTCTCAGCTGTCAATTGGTTTTGGATGTCAATTGGTTTCGGGGATTTTCTCTTCTTCGGGTTCTTTTTACTTTTGATTGCTTTCGATGCAGCATCAACAGGCGGCAGATTTCCATCATCTCGAGATGAAACAGACCCCATGCCATTATCAACACCATCAACATCATAATCACTATCACTCTCAACACAAGGTTTCCTCTTATTCCCACGACCTCTCGAAGGTGCCTCACTAATACTGGACGAGCCATTCTCACTGCTCGGTTGGCGAATAAGAGCTTCCTCTCTGCTCAGAACACCTAACCATATAGAGCTTTCTTTAGCAGTCATCTTATCCTGCAAACACTTTGACTGCCTAATGAGTCTCCTAATCTTTGCAATATCCGGCGACATGTGCTTTATAACAGCGGTTAGAACCCCGACTTTCCACGTCTTCTTGAGGTCATGTGGCTTCTTATACGGAGGAATCAGACCCTTGGGTAAACCCAATCTCATCCACCATTCCTCATTCCCCGTCGGCCACCATGGTGGCGGGATGCCCTTCTCCAACGGATACTTCCGCTGAGGTGGATTGCAGTGTTGCATCAAGGAGGACAGAAGTGATCCCAGTGTAGCATCTTGCAAGTCTTGAAGTGAATTCCCATTGTGATTACCAACTCCATCCTCCCTAGAGAGGCACTGCGCCTCATACTTAGAAATGGCTGCAGGCCCGTTTTTGTCGAACTTAACTTTTTCCTTCCACCACTCTCTTATGTTATCCGATGCACCGCTGACCGGCTTACCCTTTTCAGGGATAATACCATACACAAACCCACGAGCCTTGCAGACTTCCATAAGCTTTAACATGTACTTCAAGATGCCATCTTGTGCTCGTGCCATCTTCTTGCGACGTGCCTGGTCGGAAGTGGATTTAGTCTTCTGTTTCTCTGCAGCTTGCTGGATGGCAAGCTTCTGCCTTTCCTTGATCCTCTTCAGCCTCACACGGTCCTTCCACATTCGCTTCTCCAACTCCTCCGCCCCGATCTCCTCATCACTCACATCTTTCTCCTCCTCACCTCTTAACTCATCAAGTTCGACATCCGAACTGTAAATCCAAACAAACTAAATTCAATCTCAAAAACACTTTGCACACGATTGGTAAACATAAGAATATCATGTAAGTTCAACAAAAGCAAAGCCATGTATATACTTATGTAATGTACGATGCTAACAAGATTATATACTTACTTGCTAATCATAAATTTGTCAAATTAAGAAATCTGATAAATTAAAAAAAAAATCAGGATACGAGCAGGAAATCAATCTTCTCGGTAATAAAATAAATGATTTTATAACATCATACAATCACAAAACAAGCTAGACCAAGATTAATCACATAGGTTTATGACATAATTCCCTTCCAGAATTTACTGAAAAAAGCCAATCCTTTCTGACGAGCATCGGGAAAAAATCAGAACATGTGAACATCAACGCAACTCAACACGAAAAAATGGTATAAAATTCAAGAAATAATAAAATGGAAATTCATGAATTCTTCACAGTAAGAGACGGTAACCCAGACCTAATATGAAGCCCAACATCCTCCATCACAGACACGCCGAATTGATTTCTAATCCCGCACCCTATCGAGAACGAGCAGGATCTTACAATAAGAAAAGGGGTAAAATTGAAAAACACAAATTGACCGAATTTTTTTTTTTTAATTAAGAACAAGAACTAGGGAAAAAGCATCGCCTTTCCTCGATATGTGCGGCGGACTATGAGAGAGAGAGAGAGAGAGGCGGCGGTAAGAATTGTCATATTATACCCCATCTCATCCGGTACCAAATCATGCGCCTATAATTGAAAAATGCTGAACTGTACGGTTCGCATAGTAGAGAGACAAGAAGCCCGTGGGCAAGGTCCAACATTGAATGGGATGGGATCTGTGTTCTTAAAATCGATCCGGTCATTGACCCGAAAAAATATTTTTTACCGGTTGAATCGGTCGAACCGGTTCAACCGGTGGGTTAACCCGGTGTGACGTCATAAATATATGATTATTAAATTATATAAATACATAAGTATTTTTAATAATACTAATAAATATTAAAAATGACTTACAAATATATAAAATAAATATAAACATATTTACGACTCCCTAACTGATGTGGGATGAGTGTAAGTAGTTAAATTGAAAAAAGTTGATGAAAAAGAAGAAGAAATCATCCCACATCGAATAGAAAAGAAAACCAAACTAGAAAATTAACCTATAAATCTCCCCTCAATTGTTTTAACAACCTGTCTAACAATTGGTAATAATAATTAATCTACCAACATTAACATAAATGCAGGTTTAAATTTATTAAGCATTTCTCATTTATGAAAATAGGGTTTTGCTTTGGTTATCATACTTAATTGTAAACCGAACATGGATCGGTTATCGACTACAACGAAAAAGCCAATCGGTTTGAATTTCGAAATCGAACCGATTTGCAACCCTATTTTTTCAATTTTATTTTTTTACATTCAAACCGAAGTTACCGGCTCACATGTAGTGTAGTTGGTATTCTCACTTCTGCAGGAAGTGGTTGATCTTGTGTAAGGTCTTGGGTTCGATTCAGATTAAGGACGATTTTTAATAAAAATTTCCTTAAAAAAAAAAAAAAAAAACAAACGAGTTGACCGGTTCCGAACCGGTTCAACCGGTCGAACCGGCCGGATCGCACGGATCGATAGCCAAAACGAGCAAAGACGTACCGCCCGAATTTTTACGGATCCGGGTCAAACCGGTTGAACCGGCCGGGCCGGGCCGGGTTTCAAAACATAGGATGGGATGGCACAGATGAAATGGGCGGCTAAAGATTAAGCGAAGAGGCAGAAGCCAAACAGGAATCGTACTTTCAACTTCGAAATTTAAGGTTATTTTATAGGATACTTAAAACGAAAAGAAGAAAATATTACTTTATGAAAATGGGATATTAGAATATTTTAACATTGTCTACGAAATATAATACATACTAGCGAGAGCAAAATTTCTTTAAATTACTTCCTTTAAAAAAAACTTTCCAAAATTTTACTCTAAAAAAATTACATAATATTACTCTATTTTGCCTCATATTGGAAAATATTATATTTTACTTCGTGAATGATATGTATTTTTTCACAAGATATTTTTTATTTTATTAAAATAGTAAAAAAGAAGAACCCTTAGTTTTAAAATCATTTTAATCAAAAAGTATTTTCGTTTTTATTCTTCATAAATATAAATAAGTGATTTTGTTAAGAAATATAAATATTTTTTCTACTTATGTGATAATTTTTTTAAATAACTACATATTTTTTTTATAAATATAAAGACATTATTTTATAATTATGTTAAAATATGATATGTAACTAAATATTATGTTTTTATAAATCTAAACATATACTCCATCCATCCCATAGATTGTGTCTTACTTTCCTTATTGAGGTATGTTGGTCCACAGACGAGCTTTCAGGTGTAGGGGGTTAGAAGGGGGGGGTGTGCAAATTTCAATTCAAACGCGAAAGTCAGTGCTACTGAACTAGTCAATTGGCCAAATAAGTTTTCTAGATCGCATGGGCAGAGTATTTGTCTACTGAGTTATGTCAGTGAACAGTAATTCAATTTAAGATATGGTGTGCGGAACTATAGGCCCAAAATATGTTCATCTCAGTTTGAAAACACGTTTTTAAGCTGAGTGATTTAAAGTCAGTTTATGCAGTATGAATAGTTGATCAATGCAACAGTAAATCAATACAAGCAATTTTTAAAGTGATCCGAATATGCTGGATCCTACGTCCACTGTCCTGAACAATGCAGGAGTTCTTAATTGCTTATACTGAGCAAGTCTCAGTCGATCTGTGCACTGGATAGATACTCTAGTTATAACCTTAGTGACTTTACAAGGTTCAAACACGGGGTTTGAAATTCTCCAACTAGGTAGGAGTTCTTACAATAAGAACAATTCAGAAAGCTGAACTCCTTCGAGGTTTTATAAGCTTATGATATTACAATAAGACTGCTTAGAATAGAGAAAGGGAACTAATGAATCTCTAGAGTGAAGAACTAAGATGATTACTCTGTATACGAGTTCTTCGCTTTGATATGCTTTATGTTTGCTAGAGAGTTTGTGAGCTTGAATGCTTTGGTTCCTTATTGTTGTTCTTCTCTGCATGAAGACTATTTTATATTTATAGTTTCGAATTATGAATAGATTCGTTGGAGGGACTCTAGACAGGTGTTGAAAACGACAAGAAAAACGACCATATCAATTTGAATGTCACTGTAGGGATTTCCTCTTTTTCAGTCTAGGAAGTAGATTTATGGTAGAGCAGGTACAGTGCTGGCAACTTCTCATTAGTCGAGGTTAGAGAGTAGGTGAGGTTTGTTCAAACTCCAAGAGCATGCTGAGTTGACTTCCTCTGATTCCTCGTACCTTCTACTGACATTATTTTGAAATATTCAATATGTGGCTCGAATTCCTTTGCAGATTCAGTGGGTTCTAACATTCCCGATTGAGTTCCTTGATGTTGAGTTCTTACTGCTGACATCTAATATTTTACTGAACCTATCAGCTACTGAACTCTAGTTAGCCTACTGAGTTCCTAACATGCTGAACTCAACTAAGCTATTACATTATACAAGGTTCATCATTCAGCTAGGGTTTTGAGATCTTCAAATCTTATCATACTGAATATCATACCCAACAATTTTCCCCTATTTAATGATGTCAAAACCTTTACATTTAATCAATCTATCAACACAGTTTCCCTCTATATCACAAACTAAAGTCTAAGAGATAAACAACTAAGAACAAATAGACATAACACAAACAAATAACGTGTGTGTGTGATCTGATCACTGAGGTGATCAGTAGTGTTAAGACCGAAAGAACAGCCAGGTGACGACAATGAGTGGTTGTCGTAGGGCTAAAAGAGATAGAATATCATAGATGATAAGAAGCTACAAGTACATGACATTCTACCCTATCAAAATCTAAGACTAATCAAGAAAAAGAAATAATAAGCTTGACTTCTTGAATTTCTGCAATCTCGCATTGAAGTCAGTTGACTTCATC